>CP092884.1:40890079-41198060 GCA_030710605.1 Cordylochernes scorpioides
AGGTGTAAAAAAAGAATGTCGTCTTCTTCTTTCTTATCTCCGCTCAACAATCATATCAGGGTATCAAGCTTGTAGAGCTTGTTGATGGTGTCTGCTGTGGAAGAGTAAAGCTCATCAATGGATTAGTCAATACAGTCAATAATGTGTTTTAGGGTTACAGGTTGAGAATTGCAAGAACATAAACCATCCAAAAAGAGTGTTACATAGATGATAAAGAGAGAAAAATACTAAAATAAGTTTTATTTTTCAATTTTAGGTTTCTTTAGAATTTTTTCTCTTAATTTCTGTGCTCGTTCTTCGAGTAACTTTTCTTGAAGCTTTGTAGCTTCAGTCTCCTCCGAGGGTGGTCTCTGGATGCGGACATTGGTCCAGTTCTTGTCTTTCTGTTTAAGGACATCCTGCACCATACATCCATCCAGTTATTGATGCTGATAGGTGCAACTCCATACAATATACAAGAAACCTTGTATTAACAAATTTTAAGGGGCCATGAAAAATCTTCTTTCTTATCTCCACTCAATCATATTAGAGTATCAAGCTTGTAGAGCTTGAGATTGACAACCATCATGACTGGGTGAAGTAGAATGCGTCTGCCTTTGTCATTAAGACTGGGAGCACTACTCAGTGGCAGGCCGACTTAGCTCCAAAAGAAATGGCCTCCTCTGAAATGAGGAAAAGACGCCACGTGCAGCCGCTTCTAACATGGAGTACAAACGCTGCTCATCCTGTATCCCTGGATTAGGAGCCCTTACAGGGTACTATCAGCCAGGCCAGCTGAGCCCAGGTTTTTTAGTGAGCTTGTTACTGCTCCCCCTCCTTTTTCATCCAGGCTTGGGACTGGTAAAGGCGGAGTTGCCATGAAAAATAAATATGTAGAGAATCTTTATGATGAGCCCAAGGTGTTCTTTAGAGAGAGAAGTATCCACTTACTGGAAAGTTGCTAATTGGTAAAAATGGTCATTTTGACAATGAAATTTGTCTTTTGTAGAGAGGTGTTTTCTAGCGAGAGTGTCCCTTCATGGATGTATTGACAGCTTTAAGAGGTCTTTTTGAGTTGAAAACATATCAGGCTTCCTGGGATAATTTATGAAAAAAAGGCATCTCCTTATCGTGCAACTGAAAGTTGCTGACGGCTTGCACAATCTATCAGAATAAATACCAACTATTCTCATTGATTTTTAATTATTCCAGAATTGGCCAATTACTGGAATAATTAAAAATCAACGAGAATAGTTGGTATTTATTCCGATAGATGGCGCAAGCCATCAGAAACTTTCAGTTGCACGATAAGGAGATGCCTTTTTAATAATTTATGCACCTTATCCCAGTACAATATCACATTTGTACAATTTTTTCACATTCCTGGGATAAGTTTCTTTAAAAATGTTTTTTTTTTATTTTTTTTATTTACAAATCTCACGCTTTCAGGCATGAAAACCCTTCTACAGGAGAAAAAAGGATTCAATTCATGCCTGAAAGCTTGAGATTTGTGAATTTAAAAAAATATATATATGTTATATAAAAATATTATTTTATTTTAAATTATATTTCATCGATTCAAATACTCTGTTAAATCGACCGCCAGAGGTCACGCTTTCCCTATAAATACTCATTGTGGTTGTTCCCCATTGACCGGCTCAAAACTTGTACATTATGTAAATAATCTTTTGTTTTCTTTGTTTACTCGCCTTAAGCCAGGCATTACTTTTGCCAAATTATGTTTATCCTAAAGCTCAATTAAAGCAATCTCTTATCAAAACTTTTTATTGTTTTACTTTCGGGATTCTTGCCACGACTGCGTCACCAATACCATTTAGTACTAAAAAGAACCAGCAAATAACTAACATAGTATAATCCTCAAGATAATCAAAAATCAAGCAGAAAATCTCTTTTTTTTTTTTTATATAAGATATATATATATATAAAGGAAGTTATCCCTGGAAGCCTGAAATGCTTTCAACTTAATATTGATACAAGAGATAATTTATTGAATCTATAGAGGCTATGTGTATACTGTTACTAAATCATGATGAGGCACAATTTGGATTATAGATTATAAACATAGGGTAATAAGACCAAATCCAAATAAATGGTATGTGACATTTCGGTAACAGCATCAGACAAAAGTACTGAAAACAAGGTAATAAGACCAAATCTATAGAAATAAATTGTGTGGCGTTTCGATAACAGCATTGTTACCATCATCAGATAAAGGTGCTGAAAGTACTTTGAGTACTTATGTCTGATAATGGTAACAACACTGTTACTGAAACGTCGCACACTATTTATGTATTTAGATTTGATCTTATTACCTTGTGTTACTAAATCACTTGTTCTATTGGTTGACACACACAAAATATGTGAAATAAACTTTGAGTGAAAACTGACAAAAACTATAACAAAAGACTTAGAACAAAACACTATAAAGGAATGACAATACATCCAGATGGCACAAGAACCTACAAGACATGCAACAACTGTCCTGGTGTGGAACTAACACCTACTCACATATTCTCATGCCCAGCAATGGCCGCAGCCTTGCAGAAAATTGACATGGACCCAGAGCAGCAGCTTTACACACCCAAGATAGTGGATATTGCTGCTGCTGTGATAGAGATGCATGGAGACATCTGATGCTCTTTTTTGGACAAGACAACAATACAGTATACACACCCAAGATAGTGGACATTGCTGCTGCTGTGATAGAGATGTATGGAGACATCTGAGGCTCTTCATTGGACACAACAACAATGCAGTATACACACCCAAGATAGTGGACATTGCTGCTGCTGTGATAGAGATGCATGGAGACATCTGAGGCTCTTCATTGGACACGACAACAACAATACAGTATACACACCCAAGATAGTGGACATTGCTGCTGCTGTGATAGAGATGCATGGAGACATCTGAGGCTCTTCATTGGACACGACAACAACAATACAGTATACACACCCAAGATAGTGGACATTGCTGCTGCTGTGATAGAGATGCATGGAGACATCTGAGGCTCTTCTTTGGACACGACAACAACAATACAGTATACACACCCAAGATAGTGGACATTGCTGCTGCTGTGATAGAGATGCATGGAGACATCTGAGGCTCTTCATTGGACACGACAACAACAACACAAAATAAGGAGGAACGTACCTTTTGGTAGATTTCGTACAGGTTGACAGGTTGTTTTTTTAGAAACTCCTTCTGTTCCTCCGAAGTCAGCTGAACACCACAATTGGGGTTAGTACATTTCAAACTTCTTTTACACCATTTATTTCTCTAATGATAAGACACAATTTGGAATATAGATTAGAGAAGAACAAGGTAATAAGACCAAATCTAGCTACAAGAAAATAAGACCTAATCCAAATATATTAATAGTGTGTGATGTTTCGGTAACAGCATTGTTACTGAAATGTCACATACTATTAATTTATTTGGATTAAGTCTTATTTTCTTGTAACTATAATCTATAATCCAAATTGTGCTTTATCAAGACCAAATCTTAATAAATACTGTGTGATGTTTCGGTAACAGCATTGTTACCATATCATCAGATCATTCATTCAATACTTTTGTCTGATGATGGTAACAAAGCTGCTACCGAAACATTACATACTATTTAGATTTGGTCTTATTACCTTGTGTTTACACCAGTTTTCTCTTTGATAAGGCACAATTTAGATTATAGATTTTAAACACAAGGTAATAAGACCAAATCCAAATAAATTAATAGTGTGTGATGTTTCAGTAACAGCATTGTTACCATAATCAGATCATTCATTCAATACTTTTGTTTGATGATGGTAACAAAGCTGTTACCGAAACATCACATACTATCTATTTATTTAGATTTGGTCTTATTACCTTGTGTTTACACCAGCTTTCTCTTTCTTTTTTACAAAGATTACTTTAACACTAAGCAATAACGCGCCATCTATATATATATAAAATGAAAGGATTTAAAAGCACGATTGTTTCTTTTATACACAATACAAACTTCTACTGTCCTTACTGCGATGAAAAAAATATATATTGGGAGGGTATGACTCATCAGTAGTGAACCCTCCCAGCGGTTTCACCAATTTAAAAGATTACTTTAAAAAGACAACTTG
The DNA here is from genome assembly GCA_030710605.1 of Cordylochernes scorpioides. Lineage (NCBI taxonomy): Eukaryota > Metazoa > Arthropoda > Arachnida > Pseudoscorpiones > Chernetidae > Cordylochernes > Cordylochernes scorpioides. The sequence continues at coordinate 40,894,195 of CP092884.1, forward strand.
ATTCTTTACCAAAACACCAGGTATAGAGTACAAGCCAAGGTAATCATTTGATGAATAAGTATGCCATCTACTTATATATTTGCCTTATTCTGTCTGTTTGTCTGAAGCATTGTCTGTTTGTCTGAAGCTTTGTCTGTTTGTCTGAAGCTCACGGATAGAATGCGCGCTCATTGGCTGTAGATACGATGTACTAGAGCGCCATCTGTTATCAAATTATAAAACTATTTTAGAGGCGTAATATTCTTTTTATTTTTTTTTTATTTATTTATTGTTTTTTATTATTATTTTTATTTATTTATTTATTTATTTTTATTTATTTTTATTTTTTATATATATTTTTATTTTTTTTTTATTTTTTTTTATTTATTTTTATTTTTTTTAATTTTTTTTTTATTTTTTTTTATTTTTTTTTTATTTTTTATTTTTTTTAAATTTTATTTTATTTATTTTTTATTTTTTTATTTTTTTTAATGTAAGTTTGCCTCTCTCATAAACCTGTCTATAAAGACCACCCTGACTATAGCGACCACTCTAGACAACCCTGTTATCAGCTGCCTGTCTATACAGACCACCCTGTCTATAGCGGTCACCTTAGGCAACCCTGTTATCAGCAGTGTGATACATCCACCTGTCTATACAGACCACCCTGTCTATAGCGACCACTCTAGACAACCCTGTTATCAGCTGTGTGATACATCCACCTGTCTATACAGACCACCCTGTTAATAGCGACCACCCAAGTCAACGTTTTTAAAATATATTCGCACTCGGGTAAACCCCGGGCGTTGCCCGGGCCATTCGTCTAGTCTGTTATATGAAACATTGAAACTATTTTAGATGCATACGATTCTTTTTTAAATTAAATAATTTTCTACTGCCCTTACTGCAATAATAAATTTATGGGAAGGTCTGTCTCAGTAAGGACAGAGTAGAAAATTGTTTAATTTTAAAAAGAATGGTACACTTCTTAAATAGTTTCAATTCATTACAAGTTAATTATAAAGGCTTAGCCTTTTGCTGGTCCCAAGCCCGGATGAAAAAGGAGGAGGGGGAGCAGTAACAAGCTCACTAAAAAACCTAGGTTCAGCTGGCCAGGCTGATAGTACCCTATAAGGGCTCCTAATCCAGGGATACAGGATGAGTCTGTATTCCATGTTAGGAGTGGCTGCACATGGCGTCTGTTCCTCATGTCAGAGGCAGTCATATCTTTTGGAGTTAAGTCGGCCTGCCATTGAGTAGTGCTCCCAGTCTTAATGACAAAGGCAGATGCATTCTACTTCACCCAGTCATGATGGTTGTCAAGTCTCAAGCTCTACAAGCTTGATACCCTAATATGATTGAGTGGAGATAAGAAAGAAGAAGAGGGGTTTGTGACTAAATTTACAATAAATACACCTCATGTTTACATGCTTGCAGCTCAATGTGCCAGAGCCCTGTTTGGACACTGATGGTCCTTACTTTGTAATTAATGGCTACTAATGTTTACACCACTCTCTCTCTCATGGACAAAACTTGAGGAAGTGGAAAGTCTGATGTCGCTGGTCATCTTTTTTTTTTTAAGGAGACAGAGGCTGTTCACACTTGCTTATCTCGTATGTCTTCAATAAAAGTCACTGTAATATCTTTCAGAGTTATTGTCTGAATACCGATATGCATGTTAAAAGGTACAACTTCCTTAAGTTTTGTCCATGAGTGTATATTGGTTATCTTGTATGTCTTCAATAAAGGTCACTGTAATATCTTTCAGAGTTATTGTCTGAATACCGATATGCATGTTAAAAGGTACAACTTCCTTAAGTTTTGTCCATGAGTGTATATTGGTTATCTCGTGTGTCTTCAATAAAGGTCACTGTAATATCTTTCAGAGTTATAATCCCGATATACATGCTAAAAGGTACAACTTCCTTAAGTTTTGTCCATGAGTGTATATTGGTTATCTCGTGTGTCTTCAATAAAGGTCACTGTAATATCTTTCAGAGTTATAATCCCGATATACATGCTAAAAGGTACAACTTCCTTAAGTTTTGTCTACGAGTGTACTAGGTTTGTCCTTTCTAATATCTTTGGCCTTTTAAATACAGTAGAATTATAAAGCACAATTTGGATTATAGACTATAGATACAAGAAAATAAGACCTAATCCAAATAATTTAATAGTGTGTGACGTTTCGGTAACAGCATTGTTACCATCATCAGACAAAAGAATTAATTTTATTTTCATTTTATTCTTTTGTCTGATAATGGTAACCATGCTGTTACCGAAACGTCAAACACTATTAAATTATTTGGATTAGGTCTTATTTTCTTCTATAAATACAAGTTAAACTTCTTCAATTCTTTTTTCTTATCTTCACTCAATTCTATTAGGATGTAGAGTAGGTGGATCTTAAGTTTTTTTTTTATAATTTCCACTGGAGATAAGTAGATTTCATTGATAGTCTAGCAGATACAGTCAATGATGTGGTTTGGAGTTGCAGTTACACCCTGTACATTGCAGGAAAACCTTGTAACCAATCTGGCAAGAGTATTCTTCAATATATATATAAATTGCTTCAATGGCCATGATTATTGCAAAAGTCCAATCATACCAGTGAGTACAAGTAACCATAATCTGACACACTTTCAAGTATAAAAGTCACCTTGCTACATGTCTAGACATATGGTGTAAACCATGATTATCATGGCCAGAGGTCAGTAAACAAGTGGTATGAACAGTCAATTTTTGACATCCAAAACCTAGAATTGAATCCTGTATTGGGAACTTTTTTTCTGGAGAAAAAAAAAAATTGCTTCAATGGCCACCGATTATTGCAAAAGTCCAACTTCACCAGCAAGTGTAAGTAATCAAACAGGGTTCTGGCACATTTATTTGTAATTACAAAAGTCAAACTGCTATCTACATGTGTAAGCATGTGGTTCACCAACAGTAAAAACATTCGCTAACTACCCACCATGGTTATCATGGCCTGTACCACATGTACTTGGGATTCATACCACCACCATTATCATATGTACATAGGATAAGCTTTTTTTAAAGAACAAGTTGACTTGAGAGAAACAATTTTTGCCATTTTGGTTTATGGTAGCATAAAGCTTACTTCCATCATGTTTCTTATCCCCTTGTGTAAAGACTACATGAATTCCATGAGTTCATGCTCCTCGAGCTGTTTTATGATAAGTAGCTGCCTCTCCCAAAGGTCCTGTTTAGTGCATCTAATGCAGGCCAAAATGTGTTCTGGAGCTGCAGGTGCCAAGCTACATTTTGGGAAAGTGGGGTAGATTTTGTTGTTATTTTCTATCTTCAAGTGCAGCTGCTAAGATGTTTAAGTTTCGTGCTGTTTTATGATAAGAAGCGGCCTCTCCCAAAGGTCCTGTTTAGTGCAGCTACGACAAGTCAAAATGTGTTCTGGAGTTGCAGGTTAGATTTTGTTATTAATTTCTATCTTCAATGGTTTGAGATGGCCTGTTCTAAATCTTGTTAGTGTTGTTTGGTGCTGTCTGAGGTTCAGAGCTCCTCCTGGGTTCACTCCACTGTACCATCATTAGTACTATGGATGTTCTAGTGTGGCAATAGAATCAATACCCACACAAAATACTTCATTAAGACATGTTATGGATCATGGAATCATGGATTCACCACGGAGTCTGCAAAGGAGGAAAAAAAGGTAAAAAGTGCGTACATTTAACGATTTTTCACATCACACATTCAAAGAACTTTAAATATTTTTGATATTACATATAATAAATATGAATTCAAAGAGTATATAATAGAGTGTGATGTTTTCTACTTACAAATCTGTTCCGTCTATGTTTAATTCTGGTTTTATGGGCGAGGTACCCGACGAAGGATAGAGAAACTAATATCATCTGTCACAAACAACATCTGCAACATGATTACAGTGGAAGATACTTCATGAGAGGTCACTCTCAGGGACACATCTCTATAGAGGACAGTTTTCATCACTAAAATGATTATTTTTACTAATTAGAAACTCTTCCGTAAGAGGACACCTCTCTCTAAAGGACACTGTGTCTCTATAACTAGGTATTGTCCTTTAGAGAGTGGTGTTCTACAGTATTTGTGAATGATAAAGCACAATTTGGATTATAGATACAATAAAATAAGACATAAGGTGATAAGACTAAATCCAAATAAATAAATAGTGTGTGATGTTTTGGTAACAACGCAGTTACCAAAACATCACTATTTATTAATTTGGTCTTATTACCTTGTGTTTATAATCTATAATCCAAATTGTGCTTTATCAAGGAAATAAGACCTAAACCAGATAAGGCACAATTTGGATTATAGATTATAAACCCTAGGTAATAAAGCCAAATCCAAATAAATAAATAGTGTGTGACGTTTTGCTAACAGCATTGTTAGGTCTGATGATGGTAACAAGGCTATTACCGAAACGTCACAGACTATTAATTTATTTGGATTAGGTCTTATTTTCTAGTAGTATTTAGGAATGTTAAATTTTCTCTTGTCAAAACAGGATAACAAGACCAAATCCAGTAAAACCTTTCTTGGGAGTTTTCCCTGTCTTAAAAGAGTCCATTATTAGGTATAAAACCATTTATTTTTCCTATTAATTTTTGCTTCCTAGGTATCAGACTACATCTAACATGTTCATCTCTAAATTTTTAAATCCTGTATATAGATGTTAAATGGCTTAAATATCTTATACAGTAGAACTTCTCTTTAAAGGACACGCTGTTACCAAAACGTCACACACTATTAATATATTTGGATTAGGTCTTATTTTGATAAGGCACAATTTGGATTATAGATTATAAACACAAGGTGATAAGACCAAATCCAAATATATTAATAGTGTTTGACGTTTAGGTAACAGCGTTGGTCTTATTACCTTGTGTTTATAGGTCTTATTTTCTTGTAGCTATAATTTATAATCCAAATTGTGCTTTAACATTGCCAAATACTGTAGAACACCTCTCTCTAAAGGACAATACCTAGTTATAGAGACATAGTGTCCTTTAGAGAGAGGTGTCCTCTTATTGGAGAGTTACTAAAGTAATGAAAACTGTCCTTTGTAGAGAGGTGTCCTTAAGCATGAGTGTCCTCTCATGGAGGATTTATTGGTGAAACTTCATTGTGAAAATTTCCTTTATTACAGAAAAACTTTGTTATAACATCATAATTCTAATTCTATGAAAAATAGACACTTCGGGCAGTTAAAGTTTTTTATTTTTCTCAACGTTTTAACAAAAATCTTTTGTCTTCGTCAGGAGAAGTAAATAAAAATAAAGTATTTGGCAAGGCATTAAAATTGCAAGGTTGCAATGGCATTCACACATGATTTTTGGAATTTAGTACAACATCTAAAGCACGAGTCAAAAACAAATATTAAACTCGTCAAAGACTATGATCTTGAAAATAAATAAATATATAATAATAAAATCAAAATAATACAAGAAAATAAGACCTAATCCAAATAATTTATTAGTGTGTGACGTTTTGGCAACAACATTGTCACCATCATCAGACAAAAGAATAAAACAATATTTAAAACATAAAACATTTATTCTTTTGTCTGATGATGGTGACAATGCTGTTGCCGAAACATCACACACTAATAAATTATTTGGATTTGGTCTCATTTTCTTTTATTATAATCTATAATCCAAATTGTGCTTTATCAAAATCAAAATAAAGTAATATAATAATAATAATCACAAAGATTACATATTATTTTATAAATTTCTAACTATTCTATAAATAATTTTAAAGTCCCAAGTTTTAAACCTCAAGTGTTTATTAACTGGGTGGTTAGAACAATGTATAAAATATAGGTCACAAGTGAAGTTGTTATAATGAAGTTTGGTGACATTTCTGCAACAACATTGTTAGCATGCTCTCTAAATAAAAACTGTAGCACAATTTTATTTTTTAAATAAAGCAACTTCCTACTGTCCTTACTGGAATGGGGAAATACTATGTGGGCCTGGCTCATCAGTGGTGAACCCTTCCATCGGTTTCGGCAGTTTAATCTACCAGACCGCTTTTTAGAGTTCTACTATTGTATTGGATGATTCTGCTTATATATGCCACAATGAATGATGGAATCTTGGTTATAGCATTCAAGCATACTCTGGACATATGCTTTTAAGACAGCAGAATTACAGATAAATATTTGCATCGAGCAATGCTCATCCAAAAACAATAAAGACAAGGCCAGTTAGGGATAAATTAATTATAAGGGAATAATGTACAATCTATATACAGTAGAACCTCCCTTTAGCAAACACCTCTCTACAAAGGACAGTTTTCATTAGCAAAATTACCATTTTTACTAATTAGAAACTCTCCTGTAAGAGGACATCTCTTTCTAAAGGACACTTTGGCTCTGCAATTAGGTGTTGTCTTTTACAGGGAGGTTCTACTGTTTTAGCAGAATCATACAATACAGTATTAGAACTCTAAAAAAGGGGTCTGGTGTATTAAACTGGCAAACTGCTGGGAGGGTTCACCACTGATGAGCCAGGCCTTCCCATTATTTTTCATCATAGTAAGGACAGTAGAAAGTTTATTTCATGCTTAATAATTTTTTTGATAGAATATATCTAGATAAATCTAGGTAGATATATAGATATTGTTTTAAAAATAGAGCAATCCATAAAATAAATCTTTAAATAAAAAGGCATATTACGATGCACTAGCGCGCCATCTGTTATCAAATTACGAAACTATTATAGACGCATAATATTCTTTTTAAAATAAAACAATTTCTACTGTCTTTACTGCAATGGAAAAATTAAAGGGAGGGCCTGGCTCATCAGTGGTGAACCCTCCCAGCGGTTTCGTCAGTTTAATCTACCATACCGCTGTTATATTGCATTTTTGGAACTTCCTTTTATAGTGATACTGTTGGTAGACTCTTGGAATGGGTATTTTAGATGAACTATGGACATAAGATTTTAGGACAGCAGAATTACATACAATTATAAATATATAATATGCTTCGAGCAATCGCTTTTCCGCATTTTTCCATTGCAGTAAGGACAGTAGAAATTGTTTTATTTTAAAAAGAATATTACACCTCTAGAATAGTTTTGTAATAGGCATATATTGGATCAAAATATCATTTATTTTACCAATATTTCAGTTGGCTGAATGCCAACCTTTATCAAGGTATTATAACATTTTGACATTATGTGGCGCCGAGTTTGTTGTTGACATACTTTAAAATGTTATAATACCTTGATAAAGGTTGGTGTTCAGCCAACTGAAATATTGGTAAAATAAATGATATTTTGATCCAATATATACAATAAAACCCCGCTAATACGAACCCTGGATATAGCGAACCTTCCCTTATAACGAACCCACGGCAATTCCCGATTCCATTCCATTGAAATTACCATCGTTATAACGAACTTTGTGATTTTTAAAATAACGAACTACCCCTATAACGAACCTATTTTCGGTCCCAAAATGATAAAATCTATTAAAAATACTATGATTATAACGAACTTAAAATTGTGATTTAAAAAATTTTTAAAACAACAAAATTTTGAGCATGTTTCAGCTCGTGGATCGCGATTTCAAAACAAAAAATTAGCGGCATTGTTTGTTTTCATTTCCAATCTATTTTTGCTGTATGTTGTATAAATTTTTACACATTATACTTTTATTTAATAGAATATATTTGCATTCGACAATTTTGAAATAGAAGAAAAAATACAAATGGCTTCCAAAATAAAGAAAAGAAACAAAGAGTGGCGTTCTAAAAAAAAAAAAAAACAGTGGCAGCATGCCCCTTTAGAAGCATTCTATATAAAGTTTAACCTAGGCTAAAAAATAATTTTAAGGCCAGAAATGGTTTGAATAACAGGTTAAAAACAAAATTTAATATACACTTCAGAAGAATATGCGGAAACTGGAATTGGAAGAAGAAGAAAAAAAAAAAGTTCCCACGTGTCTCATGTGCCACAAACAAATCAACTTATAAATTCTCAAAAACTACCACTACAGTTCTATTATTAGAATGGAATTCTTGTTAGGTATATGACTCATTCAAGGTTCGCTGATATTCCCCCTGGCCGGCCGTTTTACCACCGATTTTGTTTGCAAATTGGCATTTTTTATTCGCAATTTTACCGATTGCGCTATCGTATCAACATGTTTCGAGTCCGATTTTTCTAAATTGGATACTTTTGATTCATCCTCAATTGATTCAGAATACACAGAGCTTTATTCCTTTGATAGAAATAACGCTATTTTAAGACAATTCGTATTTTCAAATTTCACTTTTCACTTTCAAACAACAAGGTATTAGAGGAATTTTTTCAAATAAATATAGTATTATATTATTTGAGAAAGATGTTCTAAAATACTCTTATACCTTTCAAATATATAATTAATAATGTTTTGCCCTGGGGGATTTGGCTTAATTTCTAAATAATACATATGTTTATATATAAGCATGTATGCTAATGATAAGAAGAACCTATTATCAAATGACTTCTTTTGATATTCAGCATTACTGTAAAGAAAAAGGTCAATTTAGGGAATTAAAACAAAGTGACCATTATTAATTCATGTCATTTTTTTTATTTTTAGTCTACAAAAGTGATACTCATCTGATGGGTGATACACTTGGAATGCTTCATTGTATAAATGTAATATAAAATTAAGAGTAATCCGATACTCTTGGAGGTCAAAATTGTGTCAACTTAATATTTTTAAAAGTATCTTCATTTAAATTGACTATATAAAATTGGTATGGGCAATGAATTTTTTCCCTCTAAAAAGTTAATTATTTAAAAGTTTAGCCAATATAAATATTGTTGATAAATCTGCAAGGATTTTCGGCAGTATTATAATGATCGTTTGCTTATATTTTTGTAGAAAATAACTACAAACGGCGGTATTGTGATACGATTTATTGGGAGTTTCAATACCTAACTTTTAATATGTTATAGTGTCTCTCTCTTTTTTTTTTAATCCAAAAAAAATTACTCACACATGTTGGTGCATATTTCTTAAGCATTTGTGGCATATAGTCCATTTTTGTTGTTTTTTTTTTTTTTATCAAGCACACACACAAAAATATCTATAAATTTTAATAAATAATAAATATTTCATACAGTTAGTCTCTGTTTCCCTAGTTAAAGGCATAATAAACATGAGCCCGAGTAAACATTTAGATTCTTTGGTCAAAATATAATTTAAAATGTTTGTAATATTTTTTTTTTTTTTTTAATTAAAAAGGCATATATTGAATCAAAATATCATTTATTTTACCAATATTTTTTTGTAAAAATGTAATTTCTTAATGGCCAAATTAACTTATAAATAATTAATGTGAGTCTATCAAACAGCATTTAATATTTTTCAATATTTATTTAGACACTCTAAAAATAACCTATGATCTAAAAAAAAATGATATTAAATTTGTATAATTTATCACACCGATATCCTATGATAATTTAATATATTTTGTATATAGTGTCATTTATTCAAACTATTTAGTAATAACAAAGATTATTTCTGCAACACTGCTTTTAAAGCGCAGAAGATAGCGGCATTTTTTTGTTTGTTTTAAAATTATCAATGTGTTTGGTAGATGAATATAGTACGCTTAAAATATATTAATACAAAGTAAAAATGAGTAATTTAAATATATAAATTATAATCAATTTAATATGGGTATGTATTTATTCTTATTTTTATTAATATTTACAAATTATAGCTCTATGTATAGCAAAATATATCAAGATTAAAAATATTAATCGGTATATTCAAATATAACGCTTCATGCTATTTACTTATTTTATTTTATTTTTAGCATTTAACAAAAATTGCAAAAATGATTAAAAAACAAAAATATATATATGCATGTATATTAATATTGTTGCGCGGGATCCCAACCAATCTCTGGGCACGACTGCTTCCTCCGCCGCGGAGTAGCTCCTCCTTGCTGGCACCCCGATTTGCTCTCCTGAGTTCCACTGCTCGAGTGGAAACTCCCTTCTCCTGGCAGTATCTCTCGGCCTTACCACTGGTGGGGGGACACGAGAGACTTACCAGAAGAGCAGCAGCAGCAGCAGTAGACTGGCGATGAAGGCAGTGGCAGAGTAACGACAGGAGGCAGCACGCAGACTTGAAGCACTTCTTTATTGTCATATATCACCAAACATTACATATAACTTGAATAATAAACAACGGGTATTTACATTACGCCACCTCCTGGGGCCAATATAAAAAGGTATTTACAGTCAGGAGAGGTGGCCTCCGCAGGAAACGGGACCACAGCAGTCGGCGACTTCCGCATTAGTTGCGGATGCAAAACAGGCGAACGCGCCATCTACTGGCGGAGGTTACAAGTGCTCTTCTCGTAACAATATGATAGTTAAGTGTAATTTGAAGTGTAAGATCATTCATACACACATACAACATATAGAATTGTTAATACAATATGAGTATGTTTTGATATACTGAATATCTCTTCTCTATATATATAAAAATGAATGTTTGTATGTCTGTCTGTATGTCCGGTATACAAATTCGCAGTAGTTCACTAATTCAAACCAAAATTTCCATACATAGGTAAAAAATACGGGGAAGACGATAGGCTATTTTAAAAAATATATAAATCAATTATTAAAACTATATATTTTTATTCAGAAAATGATGATGTCGATATTGCTGTATCATGTTTGATTATCAGATACAAAATTATATCGGGAAAAATTCCAAAAAGCAGAGACCACGGGTGAAACCAGTTCATTATTTTGTACGCAGGAACAAAATTCTAACAGAAAAACATTCATTCGAGCAGAAAACAAAAGCTAGATCATCTTTCTATAAAAATATCGCTTCTCAGACACAAAGTTTGGAGCGGGACATTTCACAAGAGTGACATCCACGGCGCCAATTTATAATTGTAACGAATAGTATTTGAATAAAAACATTTAATCGGGTAAAACCCGGGCGTTGCCCCGGCTAGTACTATATATAAATACAGGGTGATCCAAAATTCTTGCACAACTTAAAAAAATTAACTCCGTGAATATTTGCGCTAGAGCAATGCGGTAAACACCATTGTGTTCAGGATGCAAATAATGAAAATATTCGAAATTGATTTTAGATACAATATTATTCGCTAGATGGCGCTCTACCAGAATCATAGATACAGCGACCAAATTGTTTGATAAATTAAAAAATATAACTGATCGACGCCTATTTTTTCTTTTTGAATACCAGGAAAGAACCCTAATAATATCAAATGATAAATTAATAAAACACCATTTCGCCAAAAGTAGAAGAATTGGTTGACGATTTTTAAATGCGATCCAAGATACATAAAAAGTCGGTGGACGAGTGGGTAACCCCCTCGATTCCCGACAGTCATGAACCGGGAACCGAGGATACGTAAATAACAATGATATAAAAAGGACATATGTAAAATAAATAAAAGAATTGAGTTCAGTTGCATGCTGCGTGATCAAGGAGGCACAAAAAACAACAGAATCTTTGAAAAACACTGCTGAAATCAATACACGATTTTTTGAAATGTTAATATAGTACCAAAAATTATGATTTCACTACTAATAGGATTTCTTGCTATAAGAAATGTGTAGTTTCTTGATAAATTGGCGACACTTGACTATTTAACTGGAAATTTGTCATGATCCAACAAATGAAATAAAGAGGGGGTGACAAAATCTACTTGTCGTACTTTATTCTAAATATCCTATGGGCTTGTCAAATGTTATCATTGCTTATTATACTGTACAAAATTTTAAAAATGTATCCCCTCAAATAAAAATCATTATTAGATCGACCTTTTGCGTTGAATAACGTGGTAGTAAAATAATTTTGTATTATTTTTTTTGCGCAAAATTTCTAAAGTTAGGGGTGTACTGAGAATATTCCTTATGCTATTTCTTCTAATGAGCGAAAAGCGATAAACTAAACATAAGGGGTAAAATTGTGTGCACCATTGTTATTCGAGAAGTTATAACACTTTGGTCTGCACAACATAATATAAGATGTGAGCAAATGACCAACAAAAAAAAATTCAAGATGTGAGGACAGCATTTATTATCCCCATAACCCAACACAGAGCTGCAAAATATTGGTAGATAATATAATACATGGCAGCTTATAACACATGAGGTAACTGCCTTCTCTCTTGTATTAGGTCACAATTCTTGCTCAAGGTGGCGGCCTTCATTCTCAAACACCGCCTGCAGACGATAGATTACAGATTGGACAGCCTTGAATAACATATCTGTTGAAATTGACAAAACGTGCCATCTGATAGAAGCCTTCAACATGACCAATGTGGTAGGCCGGCATCGATAAACACGCGACTTAATGTACCCCCATAGCCAAAAATCGCAAGGCGTCAAATCTGGTGATCTTGGAGGCCACTGGTATATAAAGTGGCGACTTATCACACGATCTTCACCGAACGTATCCTTCAGCAATTGTTTGGTACCGCGGGAGATATGAGGAGGTCCTCCATCTTGCATGAATGTTATTTTGCTTAGTGCTTGTCTGTCCTGCAATATGGGAATAACCTTTTCTCTCAAAAGTTGTACATAACGTTCACCAGTTACAGAAAGTGTTTTAAAAGTTCCACCATTGATTTCTTCAAAGAAAAATGGCCCAATAATAAAAGAAGGAGTGAACCCACACCAAACTGTAACTCTGGGTTGATGAAGTGGTATTTCTGTAAAAATCTTAGGGTTTTCTGTTGCCCAAATGCGGCTGTTTTGAGTGTTAACCTCTCCGTTTAGAGAAAAGTGAGCTTCATCTGTCCACAGAACATTCATTAATATCAATTTGCCGGAAAACCCATGCAGCGAATTTTTGACGCTTCTCAAAATCGCCGACTTTTGAAATCTTTGAATTTTGTTCGGGTATTTTTTAAGAAAAATTATTGGTGCTCTCCAAACTGTTCCATACGAAATCCCCGTTTGTCGAGAAATGTGTCGAGCACTCACTTCTCCATACATGGATAACGTTTCAATAGCTTCAACATTCTGCGAAACCGTAACAGCCGCTGACTTGCATGTCGATGGTCTTCCACTCCGAGGTTTTGCTTCCAGAGATCCAGTCTTCTCAATTTTTTTATCATTCGCCTTAGAGAGTAGCAACTAATGGGTCCTTTACCGCTTCGAATACCTTTAAAGGTACGAAACGCTCGTAAAGCTTCAGTGGCAGATTCTGAATTGCAATAAAAAAAAAATTTCACCAAGGGTACTTTATCCTGTATTGACGGCATTCCAAAGTAAAATAAATGATCAGAGATAGATAAATATTTTTCGAATGAATTAAAATAAATATAATCGATACTGTGAGAGAGTTGAATTAAAAAATTTGAAATTTATTATCTTCGAAATTTAAATCGCTGAGAGGATTCCAGCAAACGGCATCTAAAATATATATATATTGCTACATGTTTAATTTGCATTTACCTATTTTACATATCTCGGATCGGTTCGGTTCCAAAATCACTTTATTAGGTACCGCTCAAAAAGAGCAACCTAGTTTATGATAATTGCAACAATGAATAATACGTGAAAGTTATCCACATATTAAACAAAATGTTAACGCGGGATTCAATCCCGGTTCATAACTGTCGGGAATCGAGGGTGTTACCCACTCGTCCACCGACGTTTTTATTACAATACAGTATTAGAGGTCTAAGAAGCGGTCTGGTAGATTAAATTGGCAAAACCGCTAGTAGGGTTCACCACTGATGAGCCAAGCCCTCCCAATATATATATATATTTTTTCATCGCAGTAAGGATATATAACAATTCTTATGATTATATATGTAAGTACTTAAATGTAGAGAACTTTTTATGGCCTTCCAGTGCATTTCATATTTTAAAAAATCTATTGACACAAAAAAGCGTTTATGTGTGTGAAAAAATGAACAAATGTGATATTGTACTGGGATAAGGTGCATAAATTAAGAAAAAGGCATCTCCTTATCGTGCAACTGAAAGTTGCTGATTGCTTGCGCGGTCTCACGCGATTCTGGCCTTTCATGATTTTTAGGATGCCTGAATGACCAATTTTTTGGTCGTTGAGGTACAGCTTGTACCACGCTGATGAGGGCCAAAAGCCCGAAACGCGTCCGTGGTTAGCTTTTCTTGATTAATCAAGAATGGGTATTTGCCCAATTATGGAATAATTAAAAATCAACGAATAGTTGATATTTATTCCGATAGATGGCGCAAGCCATCAGCAAGTTTCAGTCGCACGATAAGGAGATGCCTTTTTCTTAGTTTATGTGTGTGTTTAAAAAAAAAAAAACTATTTAAAACATATTCATATATTTTTGTTTATTTTGTATTTGAAATTTTAATTTAACAAAAATAACTGTTATTTCGAGAAATCCTCTATGTCCAGTCTCTGATAAGAAAGAAGTTTTGAGACCTGTGCTACTTCCCGAAGACATGGAAACATGCCATTATCATAACCATTCCAAAAAAAATCACCTGTCAAATCACCTGAAGATCTCAGACCAATCAGCCTTCTCTCTACCATCGGTAAGGTAGACGAGAGAATCGTTCTTCGCAGATTGCAGTCATACATGGATTCTATTAACTTTATCATTCCTCAACAATTTGGATTCAGAAAAGGACACTCCACAACCCACCAGCTAATCACAGTAATAGACTACATCCAAATAAGAAAGTCCCACAAGGAGGCAAGTAGGTGCTGTTTTTCTAAACTTTACCAAAGCCTTTGATAGAGTATGGCATGATGACTTGATAGCAAAAATAACAATAAATCAATTTCCAAGGGATTTTATCAAATTCTTGAAAAACAATTTCCAGGACAGAACCTTTTCAATTAAGCAAGGGAATTATATAACCACGGCAAAACCAACCCAGATTGGAATCCCTCAAGGCTCTATCCTTGGACCCCCTACCTATTCAACATCTACATCAACGATTTCCCTCCACATCCAAAATGTCAAATAAAACTTTTCGCAGATGACGCAGCAATTTTATCAAACTCCAAATCAATAGGAATAATAACTACACAACTCCAAAACTACATAAACAGTATAACCAAATGGTGCAATGATTGGAAATTAGACACCAACCCAAAAAAGTCTCAGGCAATAATTTTTCCTCCACTAGACAATAAAAAATTCAAGCCACAATCCATCCTGAAGGTAAACCAGAGCCCTATTAACTGGACTGACAGCGTTAAATATCTTGGAGTTACCTTAGACTCCAAGTTGAAATTCAACATGCATGTCAAAAATGTCATAAAGAAAGCAAAAATCACAAAAATAACATTATCAAGCCTGTTCAACTATAGAAGCAATTTGACTACAAAACAAAAGTTTACTCTATACAGAAGTTGTATCCTCCCGATAGTAACATACGCACTCCCAATTTGGTGTAAATATATTACAACCACAAACAAAAACAGGATAAACGCATTTATGAGAATCTGCCTTCGGACAAGTATAGGAGCTCCATTCAACCTATCAAACAAGATACTGAAGGAGGACTTGAACCAACCCGATCTAGAAGATATGTACCAAACTTCCGTTAAGAAATTATACCTTCAAATGCAAAATTCAAATATATATATATATATAATCCAGCCATACAAGATGTTCTACAAAATAAAGGAGATATCAATCCCCGATTCCGACGACCCGGCCCTGACACTTAGTCAAGAGCTCATCGCCCAACAGCTGCCCTCCTGCAAGGCCTAGGGGGACCACTTCTACTCCACCAACTCGCCATGTGTAAATAGCCAGGACAAGGTGACTCGCGAGCTGTGCTCGAATGTAACACCTGTAAATTGAGACGAAATAAATAAAAATAAAAAAAGTTTTGAGAGGTGTTGTGTCAAATTAATAATTCTTAAACTGGTGGAGGCATGTATATACTCTAAGCCAAGTTATGTAATTTTTCACTTGCTCGCGCGTAAATGCTGTCTATTAAAGAAGCTTAACTTTCAGAATTTTTTCTTATAATAATATGTTCTGAAAATAGAGCAATCCATACTTAAATCATTAGATAATAAAAAGACATATATTGGATTGAAGATTTATTTACCAATATTTCGGTTAGCTGAACGCCAAACTTTATCAAGACATTACATTTATGTAACTACAAATACAAAAATGTAATGCCTTTAATAAAGGTTGGTGTTCAGCCAACCGAAATATTGGCAAATAAATCTTTTATTTAATCCAATATATGCCTTTTTAATATCTAATGATAATATGTATAAGTTTGATTATACACTATATTTAGTATAATTTAATATATTATTTTATAAAAAATTTTATTATATTATAAAAAATAAACACTTCTCTCATACAATTTATTTATTCATTACCAGTTGCAAATAAGACACGCTATATCCGATCTGGATAATTGCGCGTGAAACTATTTACAATAATTCATATTGTAGTAGAGTAGGTAGCAGAATTATCAAAAAGAAAATAAACAATTAAGAGCATTGAATAAACATATACATTAAACAAATAAACAACAACATAAGCAGATAGAAGAAATCGCAAGGTAGTTATTTTCAATATGTTAAGCAATGATGGAAGTTGATGAAGTTATCTGTAATAATTAGTATCGTGTAGAGAGAAAGTTGATCAAGTTGAGCTATTTACAATGAGTTATATTCTAAAGTAACTTATTAATTATTTACATTGATGTAAATCAAGTCGCATAGTAGTGTAGTTTTTCAAGCTGCATGGCTCTGTTCCCCTGGCTGCCCATGAACTTGTAACTGTATTATAACACTAATGTACCCCCTTCCAATTTATACTTTCATAATATTTCTTTAACTATCTGCTCACTACAGTATCTCTGTACATATCCGGGACTCACCTCTTGACTTGTTCTCCTTACCAGACCCACCACTGAACCTTCTTAAGATGAGTCCGGAAAAGTCCCCAGATGGACTTGAGCGGGCGATGTAAGTGTAACCCATCCACATTTTGGGGCGGATGTTCCAATTTTAGTATATGTACCTCCGAACAAGCGTTTGGGGCGGATGTTGTTGTTGTCTCAAGCTGCATGAAGCTGTCTATTTATCATAAAAAGTCTACAGAACCTATTAAATTTCGTATATCTTTCCCTATTATAATACTATGCGTTATCTATTGATCATCTTTGTGAATTTTCAGACTTGGCCAGTGACAACCAGCTTCTGGATGCCAACCTGAAGACGATGGTCCTCAACCCAGTTCAAGGTATCTTTCCTACAAGGTATGATTGATAAGTTATCCCGATTATTTAAATTTAAACTTTTGACCAATATTTTTATAAAATAAATAAACATCTAGCAAAACTGGGAACAATTTGTCACGTGAGCCAGCTATTATAATAGTTGCATATTGGTCTCAAGAAGAGTATTTTATTCAATAATTATTGAAGTAAATATTTTTGAACTACTAAACGTAGTAGCTCGGCTTTCTTTGTGGATTTTTAAAAAGGATCTTGGGTGTGTAACAGTTTTAAATTTAGTTTCGAATCTGGAAACACGAATAAAAGAACAACGGAAGTTTTTTCTGGCTTTAAAAAGTGCTAAGAGAATTCACGAATAAAACTACAACATCTTTTGAATGGGTTAAGCGGTTTAAAGAAGTTGAGATGTTGTTTTGTGAGCAAATATGATTCGGATGCATTTTTCCTTCTTTTTTTCCTGGCACTAATATTTCTTTTTCATATAAATCATCAAATACTATTCTACTGCAGACTTTACTGCTATTATAGAAATATTGACTTGGCTTATCAATGGTAAATTATCTCAGCACAAGCTCTCTCTAATATCCAGATCGCTCTACTATTGTATTGAGCTGTTTTCTCATATAGTGTGTTTGAAGAAAGCAAACAGGGTGTATATAGAATATAGTATAGAATTATAATTCTATGGACATAAACTTCCAGAACTTCAGAAGTATTTATACTATATTAAATTTCTCTCACAAAAATAATTGCACTAAGGCCTGCAGAAACAGTTTTTGATGATGATTTTAACTTTACATTTGATCAGGGAGAAGAACCAACGATATCATCAAAATACTATCAATAGAAAGACAGCGCTGAGATGACAGGAATACTGCCAGTCACTAACCTATGGGTTATGTAAAAATAGATGGTACTTGGTATTCTATCTTAAGATGACCACTGGAGGACCATTCAATTTTGTCCAGTGGAGAAAGACGTCTTGACCTTCGTCACTGTCTTTCGAAACATATTTCTCCACTGTACACAGGATCGTCATTCAGAAGATCAATAAGGAAGAAGAAGAAAAAAAAAAGATATCAAGAAGAATTATAATATATTAATCCGTATAAATTTGGAACTTATTCAGCGCTAAGAGAATGTAGTCGAAGAAGCCTCTCCTCTAGGTCAGTTCTCCGAAGGCCAATGGTACCTTCCTTCCATTGTTGGGAATTCCCAAGAAGAAAACATATAGATATAAAGAAGAATTATAATATATTCATCCGTTTAAATTTGGAACTTATTCAGTTCTAAGAGAATGTAGTCGAAGAAGCCTCTCCTCTAGGTCAGTTCTCCGAAGGCCAATGGTACCTTCCTTCCATTGTTGGGAATTCCCAAGAAGAAAACATATAGATATAAAGAAGAATTATAATATATTCATCCGTTTAAATTTGGGACTTATTCAGCGCTAAGAGAATGTAGTCGAAGAAGCCTCTCCTCTAGGTCAGTTCTCCGAAGGCCAATGGTACCTTCCTTCCATTGTTGGGAATTCCCAACAATGCAATCCACAACAATGGAGGAACACTCAAATTACTACACTTCTACAGACTCATCAGGGTTATTTTGGAGGAAGGGATGACTTCTTCTTTTATCACGCTTCACTTTTGATGACTTCTTTTATGGAGGTGCATCTTTTAGTTGGGTAATATAGCTTAAGAAATAAATGGTGATATATATATATATACAGCGAACTTTTTCTTTCCTCTCTTTTATTATATAGTTTTTTTTATCGTGTTCATTTTAACATTCCTCCTTTCTTCTCTTGACCCCTTGCATTAAAGAATATATACACATAAAGAAATACATATCTCCCATTTAAATAGATTGTTTTAATGTGTTTTAAACCGGATAAATGTATACGTATATTTTTCACCAACAAAATTTTTAATGTATTCTCGATTAAAACCGGGTCTACCACTTCATCAGTTTAAACTCCTCTTCATAACTCCTTATGTTGAATGTTACAACGGTTATTAAACTGTAGCATTCCCTTTACTGACAAGGACCCTATCCCAAAACCACGGTATACATGTGGTTTTTGTCTGGATTACCTCAAACTGGTATATATTATGGCACATTCTTTTTTTTTTTAAATCAGAATTAGCGAGAATTTTGTATAAAAGTTTATGAACAAAATGCCTTGTTTTAAGACATTCTTAAATGGAAGTGATGTATTTTGCTCGCAAACAAAGAAGTATGTAAAAAAAAAGACATCTCCTGATCGTGCAACAAAAAGTTGCTGATGGCTTGCGCCATCTGTCGGAATAAATATCAACTATTCGTTGATTTCTAATTATTCCAGAATTGGTTAAATACCCATTCTTGATTAATCAAGAAGAGTTAACCACGGACGTGTTTCGTTTTTCACATTGTTTGGCGTTCTCACGCACGTATGGCCTTAACTACCCGTTTCATGATTTTACAGGATGCCTGAATGACCAGTTTTTTTGGTCGTTGAGGTACAGCTTGCACCACGCTGATGAGGGCCAACAGCCCGAAACGCGTACGTGGTTAGCTTTTCTTGATGAATAAAGAATTGGTATTTGGTCACTATATTTAACCATCCTAATATTTTTTCCAATCACAGTAGAGGAATTGTTTTTAAACTGAAGAAATAGCTTCAAATATTATTTTCGATTTTCAATGCCGTCTATTGTTTATTTTTGTAAGAAGAAAACATCATTTGGAGCGACAATAGTCCAGGGGTTGTAAAAACGAGGTCAGATCCATGTGGGCGTCTGTTAATCAGATCAGACCGGTCACCTTGACCTGTATCATCATCATCATCATTGTCTTTCTCTCCACCCCTCAAATCTGCCAACTATAAATACACACATCTGGAGACACGTTGTCATCGCTACTTCCTCTACATTGTCTTCACATTGCTCCACTTCCCTTCAAGTTTCTCTAATAAACTGGCCAGTTCAAAATCACTTTATTAGGTACCGCTCAACAGGAGCAACCTAGTTCATGATAATTGAAACAGTGAATAATATATGAAGGTTATTCACATATTAAACAAAATGTTAACGCGGGATTCAATCCCGTTTCATGACTGTTGGGAATCGAGGGTGTTACCCACTCGTCCACCGACTTTTATATAATAAACTGGCAACGTGTTTGACTTGGCGATCTTAAAGAATATAATTGGCGATGAAGTGGTATACACCTTTGATTTCTGATAGACACAACCTGGGATTGAATTCCGAATTGGGAAATTTTTCTGAAGAAAAAAAAGTACTTCAATGACCCCCGATTCTTGCAAAATTTCAACCCCACCAATGAGTCCAAGTAACCAAATGAATCTCGGGAACATTTGTAAGCGTAAAAGTCGAACTACGCTTTCTAAATGTGTAGACATGTGGTGTACTTGCAGTCAAATCAGTCGCTAACTACCCACCATGATTATCATGTCCTGTACTACGTGTATATAGCGCCCCCTCTAAATAGCGCCTCCATCTCTATAGCGCCCGATTTTAAATACGTAGTACGCTGCGATTTACATTAAAAGTGACCTGTCTATAGCACCCCCTCTCTATAGCACCCTATTTTGGTGAGTCCCAAGAGGGGGCACTATAGACAGGCTTAACTGTATTTACTCCTGAAGATCTGCAGAAAATTCTCAAGTACAGCCTGGCGACATCTGGATGTCCACCATTAGAAGTGTCAACCCAGATAGTTGGCGACTTGAGTACGTGGCTCCAGGAATCCGGGTTACATCAAGAAAGAAGAAGTGTTTTATTTTGTTATTCTCCATTTTAAAAACACGCATTTCAGCGTTGTATATATAAATATATATTGTAGCGTAGAAATCAAGTCTTTGTAAATCTGAAGATGTGAGCGTATTTATTGATGACGTTACGGCAACTAGTCGACAATTATTAACAAACTAGACGAATGGCCCGGGCAACGCCCGGGTTTTACCCGAGTGCGTATATATTTTAAAAACGTTTTAATTCAAATACTATTCGTTACAATTATAAATTGGCGCCTTGGATGTCACTCTTGTGAAACGTCCCGTTCCAAACTGTGTGTTTTTAAAATGTTTTAATTAAAATACTATTCGTTACAATTATAAATTGGCGCCGTGGATGTCTCTCTTGTGAAACGTCCCGCCCCAAACTGTGTGTCTTGAAAATATAAAAATAAAAATGTGAATTTTCATAAAGATTCGTGGTAGCCTAGTGGTCATGGCATCTGCCCGGTAAGCGGAAGGTCGTGGGTTCGATTCCCATCCCTTGACACTTTTTTTATTTTATCCATTCTGACCAAAATCTATCCGTGAACTTCACACAGTGAACTTCACACAGACAGAATAAGACAATTATATAAGTAGACTAGCGGGTGTACCCGGCTCCGCCCGGGTTTTACTCGAGGGAATGTTTGTAGTCTAGTATGTTGATATAATAAATCTATCTGAATATTAGGAAAGGTCAGGTAATTTTTTTGTAGGGTGATGCTCTGAAAAAGAACGCTATACCACTTTATCACTAAACAAATTGGCGAGTCAAAAATAAGCAACCTAAACAATCCATTAGCTTTTCAAGATAAGAAAAGAAATAGAGAAATGCATGCAAAATTCTCAACACAAATCAAAATCTTTAATCCTCAGAAGTAATGTATATTAGGTAGGATGAGGTTTATTTTGTTTCTATTACATTACATCATCTTTAAATCTCAAAGCAGAGCAAAACTGGCATACCCGAGACATTTGGCCTATATCGACAGATGAATCAGCTTTATAATCAATATGGGCATTATACTGCAAACCTGAAAACGGCTTACGAGTTCAAAGCTGAATACGCTGAACAGGAACTTGCATAGTTTGTGTAGCTGCGACGCGGGCTTCAGAATACCTAAGACGGCGAAGCGCACGACGCGTCTCACTTTGAAGTGGTGTCTCAATAGCTCTAGCATTCCTATATCTCCTGGAAGCAGCCGTATTCCTACCAAGTAAACGTCGGCTGTGGCGAGGCATATTCTGAAAAAAAAAATTTAGATTGAGATTAATAACAAAAGCTTCAAAACCAGCAATTTCTAAACAAAGCATAAAAATTTCCTGTCTTTTTGAGGTAAAAATCAAAATTTTAAAATGTTTTATTCAAAATAACCTTCAGATATGTTAATAAGATTTCAAAAAACTAAAATCATAATATTATTACCAAAAAATTAATGCACAAAACCAGTTATCATTAAAAAGCTTCAAAAATAGACCAACCGCTGGATACGGCAATGAAAAAGCATGCTTTTTTGAGGTAAAAAATAGAAATAATTTTCTAAAATACAAAATACAACCCCTATATGTTAAAAAAAACTATAAATAATCTAAATATAAAATATTTAATCAAATAAATTAAAATATCTTTAAAAAAATTTTGAAAAAGGACTTCAAAAAGACAAATAAATGAATCCGTAAAAGAAATCCCTTGCTTATTTAAAAATATAAATAACCTATTTTTTAGATACAACCCATATATGTAGAAAATATAATAAATAAACTGTATTTAAAAGATCAAAGCAATAATTAAAAAATTCCATAAGAAAATTTAAAAAAGGACCTCAAAATGACCCATAATTGAACACAATGAAATTGCTTGCTCTTTTTTTGCGATTAATAATAAAAAAAACCCAAATATTTTAAAAAACACAACACCTATATGTTATAAATACCACACATAATTTGTATTTGAAAGATCTAAATAAGTAAATAAAAATTTCTTAAAAAATATTTGAGAAGGGCCTCATAATGACAATCACATAAACATACCAATAAAATATCTTGCATCTTAGTGAAAAAATAGAAATAATCCAAAATTTGTTTACAAAACAACCCATATATGTTGAAAACACTATAAATAATCTACTTTTAAAATATCTAAGAAATTAATTAAAATTTTGTTAAGGTCCTCAAAAAAGACATAAAATTGAGCACATTAATGAAATTTCAAGCTTTTTAGTGAAAAAAAAGAGAAATAACCCAATTTTTTTTACAAAACAACCCATATAAGTGGAAAACACCATAAATAATTCTGTTATTAAAATATCTAAACAATTAATTAAAAATTTTGTTAAGGTCCTCAAAAAAGACATAAAATTGAGCACATGAATGAAATTTCTAGCTTTTCAGTGAAAAAAATAGAAATAACCTTAAATTTGTAAAAAATAATATAAATTACCTTAGTCTTATAAAAATACTAACCACGTAAGTTAGAAATAGCATATATATTTTATTATAAATTAGCCTAAAAATTTATCTAAAATATAAAATTGATCTCATCAAGTAAGGCTTCAACTTTTTTCGTATAAAATATGAAAACTATAAAATAAAAGTATCTTACCATGTATAAAAGTTATTATTAAAATTAATATATATATATATATAAAAGATTAGAACTAATTTTGCAAGAAGCGCAAAGTAAACACTTTTGAAAGTGTAAACACTTTAACTCTGTTGAATTTTTTTGTATTTTATCGATAACAGCAAAGTTATGTATGTTAAAGTTAGGAAAAATATTTTGATGTTAAGCAAAACCTGCTCCATCTCGTTTTACATAAATGTTGAAAATTTGGTCGAAATTGATGCATTGCAACGAAAGTTTTTAGCGAACACCACTTATGAAATTTCCATTTTATTAATATAGATTAACAAAACTATCTACAGCTAGAGAATATTGAGCAAGCAAGCTAGCCAACTAAATGATGATTTTACAAATATAAAATAATAAATCTGTTTCAAATATTTTCATTGACTAATTAAAGTAAATAATAAATATAAATTATATTTCTTCACCACAATATTGATATCAGATGTTTAACAAAAATCTTTGTTTGTGCGTTATAGAGATCAGAATCTCTTTATAACGGTGAATATTAGCCGTGTGAGAATAAATCAATGTTATTACAGCGACACATTTCAAGGTTTAATTTATAATTAGCCTTGATACGGTCATGCTGCATTTGTACCTGCGGGCTTGTAGTACTATTGTTAGATATAAGTTTGCAATTTAGTGCATTACAAGTATACAAGTTTTTAATTAAAAAGGCATATATTAGATCAAAATATCATTTATTTTACCAATATTTCAGCTGACTGAACGCCAACCTTTACCAAGGTTTTAAAACATATTTAATGTGTGTCAACAACAAACTCAGCGCCACATAACGTCAACAGAATTAAGTTTTAAAAATATTTTGTTATATTCAATGTGGAGAAAAAATTTTGATATATACATTTATATTATGGACGTTGGCGTTCAGCCAACTGAAATATTGGTAAAATAAATGATATTTTAATCCAATATATGCCTTTTTAATTAAAGATTTATTTATGGATTGCTCGACTTTCAAAGTATACAAGTGTTACAAATAAACCTAATTTCGCTGTGGTTCTTGATTGTCTTCGTTAATATAGACGATCAAAAGAATTGAAATGTATTAAAGATATGGAAAATAGTAAGACTAAGGAAAAATAAGGAAAAGACTAAGAAAATAATAAGACATTCCAAACTAAAAAGAACCATCAAAGATTGTAACTTCTATCGAAAATACCATTTTGCAGATGTTATAATAGAGTTTAAAATAATATTTGCTCTCCAACCTTTTAAAGCCACTGTCGTTCTTTTAAGGAAAACGTTTTTGAAGTAAGCATTATCAGAAACACTTTCCTTGAAAAGGGGCGAAAGCGGGTCGCCGAAACCTTAGAAAAGAGCTTTAAAAGGTAGTAGTAAACATTATTTTGAAATTATTTATTATATGTAAATCTCTTTATTTATGTCTTCCAATATTTTATACTGTGCCTCTTGTTAACTAATATATTAAAAAAAAAAAGAGTTCTGTTCTTTAAACACAAATATTTTCCCTTCTGAAATGAGAAAACTGGTATGACGTGGTGATGATCAAAACATCAGTTTATCCACGGTCAAAAATGATTTATTCATTTTCACTGAATATCTTACTTGTGTATGTACACACGCTGTATTTAATTCGACACCCAAATAAGCAAAATAGACATTTTTAATTCAACCTATAAGACAATGACAATTTAAACAATTTTATTGATTCTTCTAATCAATTTTTACAAAGGTGGAAAAAATATAATAAAATAGTAAATAAAGGGTAGATAAAATGTAGGGGAATATATATATAGTTGTGTATGTGTACACATTTCTTTAGCAAGGAAGGTTTCCCCACCTTGAGGATAACCTATAAGATCAAGGCAGCTCTTCTTTTCCCTGAAGTCTGGGTAGATGTAGAGATCAGGCAACAAAGAGGAGGATTGTCACGAGAACCTATTGTCCTTCTTTCCCGCAATTTCAACGTTTGCATCTTATCTTGTTATTTGCATGTCTTGTTCTAGCATTGTCACTGACCTTCATGCAGTCATTCTTAAATTACACCTTTTTTTCCCCCCTTGCTACTTGTTCTTTGTGTTTTATGGGAACAATTTGAGATATTTTAGGAGTGGTTTCTTTTCACGATTTTGTGTGTGTGTGTTCACAGTTCTAGTATTTTTACTCAGTGAGAATAAGGTATATTTTAGAATTACCCTATTTTTACAAAAAAAAAAATGTAACTTAAAAAATGATTTCTAATTTTCAACTGTAGATGGCGTTACGTTGATGGGAATCCCTATATATATATATTAGATAATAAAAGGCATATATTGGATTTAATAAAATATTTATATATATATATGAAAGTCAGTGTATGTATGTATGTGTGTTTGTTCCTATGTCGGCTATACACGTCCACAATACGTAACTAATCTGACTGAAATTTTAACAGTATATTGAGTAGAATCTGGAAAAACTTATAGTGAAAATTTCAGGTCTCTATCCCGAATATTCTTCTAATTATTTGCAAATTGCGTTGCAAATTTGCCCTTTCGCTCGCAAGCAGTGCCTCTAGCGGTGAAGATGGGAGATAATATCAGTTGACCTAATGTACATGTAAAACGTGTTTTAACAGGACGTAGAGAAAAATCTGGAAGAGATATTTATCGGATTTTTAGCCAAGAAAAATTGAAATTGACAGGTTCTGGGCATAAATAGTTGTTTTTTTTTTAGTTAAAAAATGATGATGACAATATTTCTGTATCATATTTGATTATCAGATACAAAATCATATCGGGGAAAAATTCCAAAAATCAGAGACCACGGGTGGAGCCAGTTTATTTTTAGTATGCAGGGACAAAATTCTAACAGAAAAACATTCATTCGAGCAGAAGACACAAAGCCAGATCATCTCTCTATAAAAATATCGCTTATCAGACACAAAGTTTGGAGCGGGACGTTTCACAAGAATGACATCCACGGCGCCAATTTATAATTTTTACGAATTGTATTTGAATAAAAACATTTAATCGGGTAAAACCTGGGCGTTGCCCGGGTCATTCGGCTAGTATTTGATAAATAAAAATGTGTGTTGGTTAGTCAACAACAACAGCAACAACAACAGCTTTATTAGGACATTTCCGTCCTGTAAGGACTCGCCATACATCATTTTCATGGAGAAAGGGAAAAAAAGAAACATAAACAAAGGAGAGAAGGGAAAATGAAAAAGAAATCAAAGTATTCAACATAACTATAAAAATTAACTATGGAAGGAAATTGTTCTGTAATTTTAGTTCTTAGAGATTACCTTGTTCTCTAACGCTTTATGAAAGTTAAACAATTCTATTGCTATATATTTTTCTCGGACATTATTCTGATTAGTTGAACTGGGTTCACGTAGACTTGGAAAATGTTCTTTAAGATCTTATTCCGTTACTCGTTAACAATAGTGTTGGTTAGTCATACGTTTCTATATTTGACCTATCCGGATGAAACTTTGACAAAATAGAGAGTTGGTTCTGGAATAAGTCATTGTCAAATTTTAGATCTCAGAATATGCAAAATATTCTGATAGCGACCTAATTAGCATATTACGTTTTTCACCATACATTTCCACAATATTTGATTGATTCGGATGAAACTTTAATATACGACATAGAGTTAGAGAGATTCACTATTAATTTCAAGTTTGGGATATGTAAATTGTCCCGATAAGAATCTGTTTGCATATTCTGTCTATTGCCCATACACTTATATAACACATTTGACCTATTCCGGTAAAAAACCTACTTTGCTAAAATATACAGATAGGTAGGCAATGTCTGAATACTAAAATTAGTCTCATAACAGGAAATTTTCATATTCCATTTGTTCCGCATATGCTCAGGTGGTGGTGATGTCTTGTCCATCCATGGAAAGGGGGGTGCCATTGACCCATTAGTCAGCCACATTTCAGAGTTCCCTGTAGGCCTTCACGGTTACTGTAGCGGCTTGGGGTTCACGACACCGTACTTCGCCTTACAGGGCAGTCCCTTACTTGTATAATATTTAATAAGAAAGAGAAGAGGCACTGCTAGGACATACACTATAAGAAAGAACGAATTGTTACAAGATGCTTTGGAATGTGTAGTGAAAAAAGGAAGAGGAGGAGAATCTAAATGATTGGCCTGATTACAAATGTACATTCCTAAAATTACAAAGGAATTACAAAAATTAAAAATGTAATTATTTCTTTATTTCAAAATAGGATGGCGGTTCTCGGGCTGACACTCTTCTACATATCGCTGTGAAGCAATAAACGAAGTTCAATCACATTAACATTCACGATAAAGTTGCATATCTGGAATACTTATCCAAGAAAATCCACATATACTATTAAAAATAATAACATAATATTTTATGGTGTAGCCAATGTATCAATCAATCAATACCTTTATTAAGATCTTCAGTCTTATATGCAGATTCTCCTGAGAGATTTAGAAAAAGAGTGTGAAATAAAGAGGAGGAAAGAAATACGAATGTGCAAATTTAATTGGAACTATGTGTATATAGGGCAATATAATTATTTTGATATTATATACATATAGGTATTCTTCTGATATCTATACAAATGGCAAAAGATACTGGTAAAGCTAAAGTTAGAAGAGGACTGTGTCTAAAATAATGAAGGTAGACTGAGTTTAGGTAACGGCTATAGAATTATATTGATGAATTTTGCCTAGAATGTGGTGTGGCAGATCTAGTGTCTTCAGGATTCCAAATGGTTGACTATATTGTAGCAAAGTATTTATTATTTTATTAACAGAGTATCATTTTTTATGTTTATATTTTGCTACTCTGTAAACTTCTCCTCATTGCTTATCTTTTGTTTATCCTTCATAGTTTGTTCTTACCTTAAATAAATTGCTGTATCATCCTGAAGTTTGTTTCCCCTAATTTTCAATGTGGCAATATTGTCAAATATGGCTAACGTTGACAGAAGCAGTGTCAAACAGAACAATCTTCCAAAGAAGACTAATATATATTCTGTTTACATATGTTTATACCGCTTTCTCTTTTAATATGATACATTAGGACGCTATTTGTTATAAGATTATAAAATATTGTGAAACAACACTTGAAGTTACACCGCATGAATTTCTTTTCAATGAAAAATCAAAATTTTATTTCAAGGTGAAATATTGACTATTTCTAACCTTTTTGGATGAGGTATGAAAGGGTGAATTATGAAGAGTAATGATGAACGGAAAAGGCGAAGAAATAATTTATTATTTAATTTACTATTATTCAATGAAAATATTCAACAGATTATAAAAATATATATTACTCTGTATTTGTAAAATCATTTAAAAAATATTTCTTTGCTTGCTTGTTCAAGATTCTCTAGCTGTAGATAGTTTGGTTGATAATCGATGACTAGTCAAACTGACGTCATCCATAAATACGCTTACATATTCCAAGACTTGATTTCTACGCTACAATATATTTTTGTGATGTGCATGGATTTTTTAAATTAAAGCAATTTTGATTTATCTTTTATAGGTGTACACAGAAATAAAAATAAAATGCATTGACAGGTTAAAATATGTAGTCAGCACATATAAGTTCGGGATTCCTCGTGAGATGTGTACACAGCGCGTGTGTTCAATCACAGTAGCATTTAGTATAGTGCGATAAAAACAAACAAAAAAAAAACTTATCTGGAAAACAGTGTAAAAGCGAAAACGTGTAAAAAAAAGTACCGTGTAAATCGGGGGATAGGTGTATATATATATATATTGGGCTTTTTGTTTCTTAGCCTCGATTCCAAATAAGTTCTCCACTGGCTGAATGACCTAGAGTTCTGCCATGTTTCCCCGAAGAATATATAAGGTTCTTCTATAAAATAATCCCTTAAATCAATAGTGAGTAAAATTAATCATTCCTCCAGGGAAAATACACTTTTCCTGTCGACTGCACCATGTTATAATAAGTCAAAGATACTAGAGGTGACAACCACTCATTGCCTGGCTGAAAAGAATTTATTTTACAGCGAGAGGAAAATTTACATATTGGAAGGTTGCCATGAATTTGCGTTAAAAGATAAAACAAAATTTACATATGAATGAAAATAGTTAATCATATCAAACAGACAAAATACATAGTTTATGATAATTTACCATATATCACAACAAAATGATTAATTTTACTCAATATAAGGTTCTATTAGTAAATTAAATTTAATTGCCATCTATCGTTAAAATTTTACACATATAAATTTACTTCTTTTGAATAGCATCAAATATTATCTCTACAGACCTTACTGCAATGATATGCAGTAATATATCATTGCAGTAAGGTCTGTAGAGATAATATTTGATGATATTCAAAAGAAGCGCATTGCCAGTAAATTTATATGTGTAAAATTTTAAAAAATAAGGTTCTATCCCATAAGAAAGAACAATCCCTATTCTCCCCCATGTGGCTGAGGGAAGACAACTCACTAGAGTGACTAAACCAGGAGAAGGCTTTGTGTAGAGACCGGGATAATTCTCCAAAACCAATATGGAGGAGGGCACCTCCTTGTCCTTGAAGTTGGAAATAGAACCCGTTAGAAGGCGGATGAACCTACTATTAGGTCAATGACATATGGATACGGAGAAGCCAAGATAAAAACCACCTCATTCTTTTTCTCTCCCATTCTTAAGAAAGAAACACAACATCGTGCAATAAGTTGAAACCAAGGTTAAAGATATATAATATCTTGGAGAGGAGCCCTGATTGCAGGGGCAAACCAGATTTAGGATTGATTTATCTGAAAAGATTTAATCTATTTTTATCATATAAGAAATATTCAAGACAATAATTTGTTTGATCATTTTAAAAAGGTATCATATTACACTCACAACAATACAATACTGTTTTAAACTTTGTAAACTCTCTTTTGACCGTTGACTTGATGTTAATAAACTGTTTTTTAATTGTCAATTGTCAGTCACAACAATACAATTTTTGTCTGAAATATACTTTTATAAGCTGCCTGGAATATAGGAGCTCCATCTGTCCTTCCTTCCTACGGTAAATCTGTATAAGACCGGCGGTCTTAATAAAGTTGTGTGTATAATGTACTTCGTTTACACATAAACAACCTAACAAGTCTAAGCTATATACCTGCATAAAGACTTTTTTTTTGTCCAACTGATATATTACAGCCTGCACCACAATGACGGGGCCCAGCTACCCGAAAAGCGTACTGGTTTGCTTATAAGTTGTATTTATATTTACCAAAAAGTTTGATTAAATTAATTAAAGATGAATATTTATAATACGATGCTCTAGCGCGCCATCTGTTAGCAAAATTCGAAACTATTTTAAACGCGTAGAATTCTTTTTAAAATTAAACAATTTCTACTGCCCTTACCGCAATGGAAAAAATTAAACTGGCGAAACCGCTGGGAGGGTTCACCACTGATGAGCCAGGCCCTCCCTTTAATTTTTCCATTGCAGTAAGGGCAGTAGAAATTGTTTAATTTCAAAAAGAATTCTACGCCTTTAAAATAGCTTCGAAGGATGAATATAGAAAAAGAATAAAATATAGACCACTATCTACAGAAAATACACCCATACAGGTCACTACCACAATTTAAAATATATAAGCAGTGAACTTCCATTGATGAGCCAAGCCCACCCAATATTTTCCATCGCAGTAAGGATAGTAGAAGTTCGTTTTATTTGAAAAGAAACCTTCGTGATTTAAAGGTTTCGTTTAGTATATATAGAAGATGCGTTATTGTATGAAAATGTTTTCAAATATCAAATCTCCGTCGGTGGAAGGATGGTCTAAACCGTTGGCTTTCGACCACTACGACCCGGGGTTCGATTCCCGCATTGGTCACTTTTTTTTCTTTTCACTAAAAAAAAAAAAAAATGCTCCAATGGCCCCCGATTCTTGCAAAGTCCAATCCCACCAGCGAGTGCAAGTAACCAAACGGGAGGCACTTACAGTAAAAGCAGTCGCCTACTTCTACCCCACTATTATTATCATGGCCTGTACCACGTGTACTAGGGATAAGCAAAAAAAAAAAAAATCTTCAATAGCCATCATCCTCATTCTACAGTAGAATTGTAAACATTGAAAAAATGTGCGTTGAACGAGCGTTCTGCTTGTTAAAAAAAAGAGAAATAATAAAAATTCTGAATATAGATCCAAAATACCCCACTTTCATTGAAAACATACTCTATAGATGGATAGTGCGATATCTTTATAGAAAGATACCAATCGTAGGGAAATAAGGATGTATAATATTTACTTTGTTTCTCACAAGAATACTAACTATTAACACATGCTTATAAATAAGCGAAGATAAAAAAGAGATGTCAGGATTAGAATGACGAATCCTGTATGGGACTTTGATTCCAGTAAAAGGCTTGTTGCTGCTGTTGTATATAGTCACAGTGTAGAAAATACTATACCTACTACATATAGGTTTCTCTCTGTATTCTTAGTTCTCTTCTCTTCAATTACTCTGTAAACTGGCGAATCCTTTATAGGACGAGAAGTCCTCAATAAAGGCTTTTGTTGTTGATTTTCGAGATTTAAAAATATTTTATTGATACCATACACAAGTCAATGGTGGTATTATAAAAAAGATAAAATAAAAGAGTAAACTATATACAGTTAGCGACATCTATACATATAAAATGAAAGGATTTAAAATCATGAATGTTTATTTTATACATAAGCCCTCCCAATATATTTTTCATCGCAGTAACAACAACAATTTTTATTCAAACCTCTGAAACTTACAGAGATTGAGGGAAAAGAAAATTTAGAATCAGATAGGGGGCCTCCACCACCTGCGGAGGGATGTGCTTGACATTGTCAGCTCGTCCCTGACACCTTCCATCTCCACCCCTACAAAGAAGCCGTAGATCTTGTATTTCACCGCGGCGAGGATGGCATCCAACCCTGTCCCGAAGAGCCAGCCGCGAAGGTCCGGAGCCATCCGCAGGATGGAGAAGGCCTCTCTGATGAGAGGTCTGATACAGCGGCAGTTCCAGTATCGGTGCGCCAGGGACAGGTCCCCGGAACCGCAGGCTGCGCATGATGTACTGGCAGAGGCTGGGTGAGCAGGGTGAGGTAGGGCGTGCAGGGCTAGCCGTAAGGGCAGTAGAAGTTTGTATTATGTTTAAAAGAAACATTCGTGATTTTAAATCCTTTCATTTTATATGTATACAGTTATGTAAAGTCCAGGAGACTGAGATTGAGAGAGAGAGAGAGATTGCAAGAACTTTTTTATGGATTTAAAAAAAATGAGGGAAAAAAACATCATTTCGTCACATTTCAACAAACATATTGAAAAACTTTTTTTTGAGATTAAACAAAAAATGTCTATACCAATATATTAAGCATCACATAACTAAAAAAAAATAACGGAAAACAAAGATTACGAGAATTTGATTTTAAATTTGATGATGAGAGCGTATATGTTGTATAGTTATTATTTAATTTATTAATTAAACATGACTCACCAGATGAAATTATTTTATTGCAATCCTTATATCTATAAAAATGAAATGCGAAATCGATGTTTGTTATCGCATCACGCAAAATCTACTGACTCAATCATTATGGAATTTCGCATGTAGGTAGCTGAAGATTTCGTTTAACATATAGGCTATTCAAAAAACTACAAAGGTTAATGTACTTTTTTAAAAAATTATTTAACTGAAATGGATTAGTTCCCGCCTTTTGCCGCTTGGCGGCGCACTGGTCGCGACGATAAATGAATTTGATTGGTTAATAATTTTACACGTTGTTTGTTTTTAATTTGTAATTTTGTTGTTTTGTAATTTTACACGATGAATGTCTTTAGAAGGTAAGATTATTTATATATTTTTAAACTCTTTGGAGATAATATTAATCGATCGTTATCAAATTTATACGTCCCCGGAACCTGGGTTAATTAAAACTGTATTGTGAAATATCGCGCGTAGTTAGCTGAGGTTTTAGTTTAGCATTTAGGCTAAAAGTGCAAAAATTGTATTTCGAATAACCTTTTTTTTCCTTTTTAGAAGTTAAGATTTTATTTATTTATTTAGTAATATTTTTCAAATTAAATTAATTGGAAATATTATTTATTTCGCAGCTTATTCATATCTTTTTTGCTTCGTTTAATTTTAGTTAGTGTAAATATAACGATCTACATTTTAAAAGATAAGGTTTACTATTTGATTCTCATAAGGAATATTCCTATTTTAAGACAAATTGAGACAGTATTCTATTTTTTTTTCTTATATTTAGAGTAAGTATAAATTTTATTTTTTACACAAATAAATTTACTGGCAATGCGTTTCTTTTTTAAATCTCTACAGACCTTACTGCAATGATATGATTTAATTAATGAGAGGGCTTGGCTCATCAGTAGTGAACCCTCTCAGCGGTTTCGCCAAATTTAATAAATTTTATTGAAGTTGTAAAAAGTATATTTCTTGAAAAAAGTATGTTTTTCTATATAACTTGCTACGTATATTTTACTATATGTTTGTTCCATGTAATATGTTTATTCTCTAATAGCATTTATATTGTAAGCAGCAGCTATGCATTTTCAGTAACTGCTTTTTTAAGGGTAGGCTCAAATTATTTTTGCTGTCATTTGTTTAGTTAGGGTTTATATTTATCTGCTTCACAATAAATAACTGCTCATATATATCTATAGGGTAATACCATATTTTTGAATAAATGTATTTAGATATATAGATGCAAATATACTCATATTTAAATAAAGAAATATACAATCAGCAATCGATTGGTGCATAATTTTACATGATGTTTGTTTCTAGACTGAATTTATTCAAATCAAGATAGCTTTTTTCATGCTTTTAAAAGTAAAGATAATATATTTAACGTTTCATAATACTTTCAAATTAAAGCCGGAAATAATATTGCTTTTTCCCATCCTGCAGGTCTACATTACACTGCAACATGCTATCATAACTCTGGATTTTGGCATTGATATTTGTATAATGTGAAAGTACTGTTTGCTACCTTAAGCTCTGGAGAGATTATAATGTGTCTACAGATCCATCATGTGGAAATCACACCATAGTGAAAATGCATTTAGCTGGTAGCAATGTATCACATTTGTAGACATGTGGTGCGCTTACAGTAAAAGCAGTCGCTACCTACCCACCATGGTTATCATGGCCTGTACCACGCGTACTAGGGATAATTAAAAAAAAAAAAAGGAAGCAAGACCGAATACAAATAATTACATTATGTGTGGTTTCAGTTACATTTTGGCTATCTTCAGACAAAGGTACTGAATACATTCAGTAATTTTGTCTTTATATGGCAACAATGCTGTTACTGAAACATCACACATATATATATATATTTTTTATTTGGTCTTGCTTTTTTGGTATTTTTACAATTGCCCTTGACTATTAGAAAATTATGCAAATTTCCTTTTTATTTTATATACCATTTTAAAAATTATATTCTTTTGTTAAAATATCCAATTTCCCACACTTTTCTAAAACTGCAACAATAACTAATACAAAATTCTTCCAAGTCCAGGTATTTCAATATTGCAGAAATATATTACATTTATAAAAGTTGCTCAACTATTTAGATATGTAAATGCCGGATTTGGTGCCCTTTAAAATGTTTGCTCTGGCTGTTTCTTCTTGGACAGCCGAGAGTGAAGTGGACAAAGTGAAATTTTCAGGTTGTGCCGACCATTTTCCTTTATTCACACTAATCATTAGATTTTTTTTTATTTTTAAGAATAAAAGCCCAGTTTGGTTACTTGCACTCACTGGAGGGGTTGGACTTTTTCAAGAAACAGGAGCCATTGGGGCAATTTTTTTTTTCAGAACAAAGTGTCTGAATCTGCATTCGATGACCCCGGGTCATGGTTTTTAAAAATCAACAGTTTAGACCACTCCTCCAAACAGCACTCTATTCATTAGATGTGTTTGTGAAATGGATCCTATATTACAGATTTTTTTACACGCATTTTCGATATTGCTGTTTGCAATTTATCTCCATTTTGCTGAAAGAAAATTCATTACATTGAGTTTACAAACAGTTGGGTCCTCTATTCATTCATGAGTAAACCTCGCTCGAACACTACCCAGGCGAAGCCGGGTCCAGTCGGGTAAAACCCGGGCGTTGCCCGGGCCACTCGGCTAGTTGTTATATATGAATGATTAGATATCAGCCTTCTTATAAAACTACAGGGTCAAACAAAAAAACTGTCAAATCTGTACATATTTAAACTGTGGATATTGTTCGGACACTTTCTGGATATTTCAGAGATTGCTTATATTCTCTCTTAATATAATCTTATATGGACATTATAATAAATCAGTTTCAATCTCTCTTAATATATTTAGTGAATTTGGAATACACAGAGAGAGAGATTGAAACTGATTTATTACTATGTCCATATAAGATTATACAGTTAAACCTATCTATAGCGCCCTCTCTAAATAGCACCTTCCTCTCTTTAGCGCCCGATTTTAAACATTAAAATGTAAACATTTTACATAAAGAGTGATCTATCTATAGCACCCCCTCTCTATAGCACCCTATTTTGGTGAGTCCCAAGAGGGGGCGCTATAGACAGATTTAACTGTATAAGGTTAATAGGAGAAAAAAGAGTAAAATGAGATATTATTTTCATCAGACGAATCCCACTGAGGGTCGTTACGCCCTGAAGTCGGACAGATCTCCCCGACTATTGCCATTTCGAGGAATAGCTTCAGAACAGACCTCTGCTCAGGTGACAGGTACTCGAGGACCTCCTCCCTGTTAGAAGGGGAGACAATCTCCTCCCTATAATAGAGAGACAATTGACGATGAAAAAGGTTTATTGACTTCTAGTCAACGGCGGTTAAAAAATATATATATAAACAAAATATAACAAAATAAAAAATTCAAAATTTCTAATTATTTGTATCAGACGAATCCCACTGGATGTCGTCTTGTTCAATGTCGCATTCTGCCCTGAAGTCGGACAGCCTCTTGCCTAGGTCGGAGTCCTTGTCCACGACATGGGCGAGAGAGAGAGACAATGACAATTAACATACTTTTATTTACATCTTGTCTATACAGATACTTTTATTTACATCTTGTCCATACAGATACTTTTATTGACATCTTGTCTATACAGATACTTTTATTTACATCTTGTCCATACAGATACTTTTATTGACATCTTGTCCATACAGATACTTTTATTTACATCTTGTCTATACAGATACTTTTATTTACATCTTGTCCATACAGATACTTTTATTGACATCTTGTCTATACAGATACTTTTATTTACATCTTGTCCATACAGATACTTTTATTGACATCTTGTCTATACAGATACTTTTATTTACATCTTGTCCATACAGATACTTTTATTGACATCTTGTCCATACAGATACTTTTATTGACATCTTGTCCATACAGATACTTTTATTGACATCTTGTCTATACAGATACTTTTATTGACATCTTGTCCATACAGATACTTTTATTGACATCTTGTCCATACAGATACTTTTATTGACATCTTGTCCATACAGATACTTTTATTGACATCTTGTCCATACAGATACTTTTATTTACATCTTGTCCATACAGATACTTTTATTGACATCTTGTCTATACAGATACTTTTATTTACATCTTGTCCATACAGATACTTTTATTGACATCTTGTCCATACAGATACTTTTATTGACATCTTGTCCATACAGATACTTTTATTGACATATTGTCAATACAGGTCA
Organism: Cordylochernes scorpioides; assembly: GCA_030710605.1. Taxonomy (NCBI): domain Eukaryota; kingdom Metazoa; phylum Arthropoda; class Arachnida; order Pseudoscorpiones; family Chernetidae; genus Cordylochernes; species Cordylochernes scorpioides. The sequence continues at coordinate 40,931,564 of CP092884.1, forward strand.
AAGTGCACAGTCCGCACTATTTAGGTAATGATGAGAAATTTATAATAATGATGACAAAATAAATAAAGTATATTCCATGTACAATGAATATGTACATGGCGCCATCACTACAGAATTTGATGAAAGACCGCCAACGGGTCTCCAGCGACACCACGTATTTCGACATCTACGAAGAAAAAGAGAGAGAGAGAGAGATTGAGATTGAAACAACTTTTATTAATCGCCCATATAAAATTATATAGTACCAAGAAAAAAAAAATATATATTACAGATTTATAAAAGAAAGTAAAATATATATAAAAATTAATAAATATTTACATCAGACATCTCTGAAGGGACATCTGAATCGTGTCAAAGGCTCAAAGCCGTCCTGAATTCGGAAAGGCCCCTGCTTATAACGGGGTTTTTGTCCCAAACGTGCTCAATTGCATCGCCGAGGAATTCGTACAGGAGTTTTCTTTTTCCAGGCGAGAGATCATTGAGGATTGGTTCTCTTTCAGAGAGAGAGGCATTGATATTTGAAATAATTTTATCGACAATTAGTCAATTTTTACACAAAAAATAATGATAATATAAATGTATAAATGATGGGAATGTATAATGATTTTAGGAGCTAGGGAGGCTCCACCACCTTGATAAGTTCCTCCTCCAGACGAGAAGGGGGTCTTCTTGGACTCCCCGCATCTCCAGGCCCAGGAGGTGCTTGTAGATGCGGGTCTTGGCAGAGAGAGAGAGAGAGAGATTAGAATTTACAAAGTTATATGAGAAATATGTATACACAGAGCAATAACTGTTTTAATATAATTATATACAAAGTATAAAACTATTTTAGAGGCGTAATATTCTTTTTAAAATAAAACAATTTCTACTGTCCTTACTGCGATGGAAAAATTAAAGGGAGGTAAGGACAGTAGAAATTGTTTTATTTTAAAAAGAATATTACGCCTCTAAAATAGTTTTATACTTTGATAACAGATGGCGCTCTAGTACATTGTATAATTATATACAGTTAAACCTGTATATAGCGCCCCCTCTAAATAGCGCCTCCCTCTCTATAGCGCCCGATTTTAAATACATAGTACGATGCGATTTACATTAAAAGTGACCTTTCTATAGCACCCTATTTTGGTGAGTCCCAAGAGGGGGCGCTATAGACAGGTTTAACTGTATATAGATAAATATTCTTCTTTCATCCTTTTTCTATACAGATTCCCGTAAGTTGTGATGAAGGGAAGATCACAACAATAGAACTCCTATATACATGCCGTTTTATAGAGAGATATGTAAAATAGTATCCATTTATAGAGAGAAACAGGCCATTCCTTCTCCCTATCAGAACCAAAGACCCATTACTCCAACATCCCCAATAGACTACAGAGACTTATAATAGAATCCATCATATCCAGAAAGAACAATAGCATTAACAGAAGAATAGATATTCCGGAAATTTATAACATTATATTCCCTGAGCCCAGCCCATAACCCTCAAGCGAAGCACGCGCAACAGAAGCCCGCGTTGATCATGCCTTAAAACAAATGTAAACAGTGAATGGACTTTATTTAATTTTAAATCATATTTTATTGGCGTATTATTCATATAAAGCATTTTCTCCCGTAGAAGGGCGTACTTGCCCGAAAGCTCGAGATATTTTTTAAATAAAAATTATTTTTAAAATAAACTTTTCCCTGGAGGCTTTATGTTTTTATTTTAAAATTTATAGAAGTGTTTTCTTCTTATTGCAGAATATGGTAAAAAATGAATAAACTCTAAGCAAACAATTGACTTGATATGATACTAGTTAAAATCACATGAATTGTTGTAAGTTGAATATCGTTAAATTTTGAAAAGAACGTCCTCTTTACTAATACTCTGTCAGTCGAAATAAGAGTGATACATCTCAAGTTTCTATTTTCTTCCCAGAGATACTTTTATATATTTAATTAAAAAGACATCTCTATCTATATAAAAATGAATGTTTGTATGTCCGGTATACAAATTCGCAGTAGTTCACTAATTCAAACAAAATTTCCATACATAGGTAAAAAGATACGGGGAAGACGATAGGTTATTTTAAAAAATATATAAATCAATTATTAAAACTATATATTTTTAGTCAGAAAATATATATTTAAAAGGTTACATTTATTTTATTTTACAATTTTCATTATATTTTAAACCAATGTTTTTCGCTTCACGTGCTCTATATTGATGATGATATATTCTATCTTTAAACACATAATACTACAGTATATAATAAATTTCCTAAAATTCATTAAAGTATAAATAGTAGATTTTCCTTTAAAAAATAAATAAAGAAGGCGAGTTATATAAATAGAAGAGTGACTGTGGAGTGAATTTTAAAGAATGTCAATTGAATATATAAACTGATTGAAAAATAAAATGGTAAAAAGAGAGAGAATGGATATAGAAAATTATTGAAGAATTTATTTGGTAGAAATAGTAGATTTACCTAATAGAATCAATAGAGAAGACGAAAATGAGTTATAAAGAGAAGAAGGAATGCGTAAAGTGAGTTTTTAAAATACCAACTAAATATATAGGCCGGTAAAGAATGGATATAGAAAATTATCGAAGAATTCATTCAGTAGAAATAGTCAATTTACCTAAAAGAATCAATAGAGAAGACGTAAATGAGTTATAAAGAGAAGAAGGAATGCGTAAAGTGCGTTTTTAAAATACCAACTAAATACACACACACACACATAAGCCTTTTTATTGGGGCATCCAGCCCTATCTATACATGGATACCAACTAAATATATAGGTCGATTCAAAAATAAAATGGTAAAGAAGGGATATAGGAAATTATCGAAGAATTCATTCAGTAGAAATAGTCAATTCACCTAAAAGAATCAATAGAGAAGACGAAATATGTTATAAAGAGAAGTGAGACCGCGGAAGATAAAGAATCTCAATCCTTTAGTTATATAAAGGAGACATATATATTTCAAATACAATATAATATAATGCGATTTGTGATTTTAAAACGACATTTGAAAACCATCTCGCATGTGTTTCTTTTCAACGAAAAATCAAAATTTATTTCAAGGAGAAATAACGACTATTTCTAACCTTTGGGATGAGGTATGAAAGGCTTTTTAAAGCAAATGGTGGAAGAATTATCATCAGGAAGAAATGAGGAGGATCTCTGAAGTGGCGGGTAGATGGCGCCACAGAGCCAGCCCCAGGGACGCCCGAAGTAGGGCAGAGCTACCCGTCAGACCAGTTCCGACACCAGAATGGACTGGCTGATCGTACCGTGTCTGCTAGCGTGGATCTTAGCCGCTGCAGGCCAGGAGGCCAACACCACCACCATCCTCCCGCTGTCCACTGCCACGGAGACAACGACCACTTTGCCAACCACCACCGAAGCTCTAATAACCACAACACTGACAACCACGTCGACAGAACGTGATGAGACAACACCGCCTTCAACTACAGAAGCTTCTACCACAACTGAAGCTACAACGGAAGCGACTACCACCACACGGATACCTTTAAATGACACGACTACAGTCCCAACTAACAGGGAGATGAAGCAGCTGGACTTGGGAAACGATTGCGTGTGCGAGCCCACGCAAAAGTTGGACCCGGCGAAGTGTCCCGGTAGAAGCACAACTTTCTCGGCACGATGCCCCTGCATCCAGATGTGCACCAAGACCGCAGGGAGTTTCTGCAACAGCGATGAGCCGTGTGGAACCGATTTCGGACTCCACTGCGATCCTGAACTTAAGCTTTGTAGAGGTAAGTCCCAATCTCTGTCTACATGTACACATGCTCGAACAACCTGGTATTGATTCATGCCAACTAGTGGAAGCGTAGAGAAATTTAGAGCCAAAATTGGTGACCTAGAAGTAACATGTGGCTTATATTCGGCCTTCAGAAACTCGTATACAGGCATTGGTAGATATACAGTTAAATCATTGTTCCAACTATTTAAGGACCCCTCTAAGAGCTTCCAAGATTATAAAAGTCGTCGAAGAAATTTTTGAATTTTGTCAAAGTATCTGATCAATTGCCCAGTTCGGAGCAGCGCACAGTAGCATTGACAGGAGAATTGAATCCAATAGTTTCATTGTTGAACAAACCCAATTCATTTGAGATGTATTCAGAATTGCCCATACTGCACTCCTAACAGCAAGCGCCATACACATCCTTAACATAGAACGCAGCCTGTCTAAACGGTGTTGTGAATGGACGGATGGTCAGACAGTTAGTTCAAAGTGAAAGGTTGATTTCCCCAGAATCATTTGCCGATTCTGCCACGGAAGACTGTTGTCTTGTTTCCAATATGTGACAGTGTATAGAGATTCTAGATTCAATATTACGTGTCATCTACCTTATCTGCTCTTATCTAATTTAGCGATACCTTAAATCTTTAAAAAAATTCTTATCATCTCTGTATGAAAAAGTGAAAGTTGTATAAGCTTATGATTTTTCTTTCTTTGTTTTAAAAATGAATCGATGTTGGTTCCATATGCTTGAATTGAATATTACACCTTCCTCCTATATATTGTATTGCTTAAAAATGAACACAACAAAACAAATTTAAAAAAACTACAATTGCAAAATGATTTGATAACTAACTAAGAAAAAAAAAACAATATCCAAAAATGATTATGATAAAAAAATTTTAATATCTCTGCCAGAAAAATGCTTCTATGAATTAAAAAATAAGAATAATTACAAAATTAACATATACTCTTCAAACACAATCCTTGACTACAAATGAAAAAATATTGGAAAGGCTTGATTTATCAGTGGATAACTCTCCCAGCAAGTTGTCCAGTTTAATCTACCCGAATTCTATAACGGTTGACTGTTCCACTTATACATAACAAGTAATTTTTAAGAATTTTCGGAAAAAATATTTTTAAAAATTCCTCTCGTTAAATTGTTTATTTTCATAAATATATTTTAGGTTTGTATAAACATAACACGAATAAAGAAATTAGTTGCACACAAATTTTTTGACTCCATGGCCAATTAATTATTATTCTCTTATTTTAAAAGATAGAATAGATTTTTTTCTTAATATTTATCAACCTCTGATCCCAATAACGATATCACTTTTGTACTTTTTTTTTCCGGCTACTAGATTCTGTCCAAACATTCCCATCTAGACACAAAACTATATCGGTATGTATGGCACAAAAAGAGAGAGAACATTTGTCTCAAAACTTGAATGGTATAATATATAATTGGATAATATCGTTTATTTTGGATTTATTTAAATATATTGTAGCGTAGAAATCAAGTCTTTGTATATGTGGAGATGTGAAAGTATTTATTGATGACGTCACCACGACCTGTCGACAATTATCAACCAAACTATCTACAGCTAGGGAACAGCTAGGGAATTATTATTATTTATTTAAGTAACCCAGGTTCCTGGAGCGTACAGAAGTCGCCAACTACCCGGGATGTCCTTCTGACTTAAGTCTTCTTGGATTTATATACAATGCCAGTGGAAGTCCAATTAATGAGGTGTCGCCAGGCAGATTTCTTTCTTGGGAGATTTTCTAGGGATGCTGGACATATGTTGGTGATACCTAGGAGAGTGGCTGTCTGGAATCTTTGGTATTGGAAGGACAGCTAGGGAATCTTGAACAAGCAAGCAAAGAAATATTTTTATGATGATTTTACAAATACAGAGTAATATATATTTTTTATAATCTGTTGAATATTTTCATTGAATAATATTAAATAATAAATTATTTCTTCGCCACAATATTATTATTATTGAGAAGTCACACATAAAACAAATTTACATATGCAGAGAGAAGAATGGAAATTTGATCATCGCAGAACCATCTCCCAACGACGCATAATTGTTAGAAAATATGATCGTCTCAGCTCTCTCCTTCTTCATCTATTTATTAATTAATTTATTTATTTCAACACACAAACGCGATATCCCGGCTAGGGATAATTGTGTCGATTTACATTTTTTTTTTAAACAGAAACAGTTATAAAATTTTTACAAAAAAAAAAAAGTAATCGAAATAAAAAGAGAAACAATAATATATATTAGGAACCTGAACCTTTCAGGTTTGAAAGAAAATCATAAATATATTTACAAAAATAGTTAAATCTATGATAATTCTCTCTGATATTTACTTAATTCTTCATCTGAAAAGCTCAATAAATTCCAAGAGTTATAGAGGAAAGACGCGTTATCTATAGTTAAGAAATAAACCTATCAAGAACAAATGTTTCTTTTACACATAAAAACAACCTTTTACTGTCCTTACTGCGATGAAAAAAAAACAGTATTAGAACTCTAAAAAGCGTTCTGGTGGATTAAATTAGCGAAACCGCTGGGAGAGTTCATCACTGATGAGCTAAGCCAGCCCGTTAGTTTTCATCGCAGTAAGTATAGTATAAAAGTTTGTTTTATGTGTAAAATAAATGTTCGTGCTTGATAGTTTTATTTATATAAAACAAGCCGAATGACCCGGGCAACGCCCGGGTTTTACCCGATTAAATGCTTTTATTCAAATACTATTCGTTACAATTATAAATTGGCGCCGTGGATGTCATTCTTGTATAATATATAAATGAGTTTTTAAAAAATGCATCGGCCGGGAATCGACCCCGGGGCGCCCGCGTGGCAGGCGAGCATTCTACCACTGAACCAAAAGCAAACGGTGACAGAATTAAGAACGCATGACGATGATAACTGTATATTATCCGTGACAGAGGCGGCCGATGAGGAAAGACGGTCGTGACTATATATAGTAATAAATAAAGTTTCCAAGGCTAAGTTTCTTGTTCAACTTTTTATTTTCAATCTTTCGGACTTGTCAGTCCTTCAACAGGATTATCACATCAATTTATTAACGTGATAATCCTGTTGAAGGACTGACAAGTCCGAAAGATTGAAAATAAAAAGTTGAACAAGAAACTTAGCCTTGGAAACTTTATTTATTTTATAATAGTATAAATCAGGGGAATATAGTTTTATTTCTTAAATCCCAAGTGTCATTCCATGATCATTCCATCATGGCCTAGAAAAATATGGTCGGTCTTCTGAAAAAGGATTGTAGATTCTCTACGTAGGATATTTCATTTCCTTGAATGTCGTAGGAGACTTTTGTCGTCGTTGTGCCCTCAACCAGGCCTCGCCTGTGTTTTTGCGCACAGGGTCGTTGTTAATCAGCAACAGATCCTGTGACCTGGCAAGATTGCTGTTGTCGACTGGCCTTAAATAGTGTTTTATTGAGAATAAGCCTTTTTTTACATTTAGTATTCATAGACGAATGTATATTACCACGTAGAAAATTAGGGAAGACAAAAACGTCAGGAGGAGACAACAATTTATTTCAGGGAAGAGCAAACTATGAATGGTAAACAAAAGATAAGCCACGAGGGAAATTTACAGAGTAGCAAAATATAAACATAAAAATGACCACTCTGTTAATAAAAAATAATAATAATTAATTAATACTTTGTTACAATATATAAAATAATACGAACTTAGGATTAGCTGTCGGTCGTGTATGTTGTCGGTTCGTAGAACAGGCATTCCTTTATTTCTCTCTAAATGTATATAAATGTAAAATTCGCTGCCAGGTTTGTTATTCATGTGAAGTGAAAATCTCGGACACGTAGATAATAATGGTTGAAATGAGAGAGTGTGGGATAGACGTTAACTTATAGCTCAGAATTCAATTAGCCTATTTCAAATTTGATTTTTTAAAGAGCATTTTATTCTTCATGCATCATTCGAGGGGAAAACCAGGTCACTGTCCAGTTCATTCGCTTAGTATACACCCATACCTCGCTTTGCGTCGGGGTTACGTTCCAAAAAAACACGACCCAAATTGAAACGACGCAAAGTGAAAATATGTGAAGGCGAAATCAAAAACAAAGGTGTTGCCATATTTTAGGAAAAAAAAAATAAAAAAAATTAAATACTCGAATCCAAAACAACGCAACTTCGAAAATCTAACGACGCACAGTGAAAATCAGTAAAAATTAAGCAGCGACGCAACTTCGAAAAAAACGCAAAACGAAACGACGCAAAGCGAGGTATTGGTGTATTTCTATTTTAAAACAATATTCTCTACAAAAATTTAAAATCTCATTCAACATGCTAAATGGCACAAATAACGCCCAACTATTTTGCAGGAAGTATGAAGGAAACACAAAACCAATGAAACTTTAAACAACAATAAATTTCTCACAATAGAGGTGACAAATTGAAAATTGATACTTTTAGGTTTGATTCATTGTGCTTTCGTTTAAAACCATTGTTCGGCCTGCATTCTACAACAACAATGCTACTGAGTATGTTATCACGTTACACGATTGTTATACGAGAGAGCTATTTTGATCCCATTGTTTAAAAAAAGGGGGGTAAGTTTCCAATTCCAATATGAAAGAGGACACTAACTTGGCTCGGAAATAGGAAAAGTCTTCTAAAGGCGGATGTACTTGCTATTAGATGAACAACAAATGGATGTGGAAGGTGAAGTGATGAATCACCACATCATTTCCCGTACTAAATACCTCAATGGATGCTTAAATGGTTATTTTTATCATATTGGAGGAGTCTGATTGAGTAGACCAGTCGTTTTACCGCTGAGATTCACCTGAAATTAAATGTTAAACAAAGAGAAATCCCATAAAATATTGGACGTATTTTGGGAATCACCCACACAGAACACACTATATCGTAATTACGTTGTCTACTACCAATACCTTTTCCCATTTCTTGTTCCAAAATCACTTTATTAGGTACCGCTCAAAAAGAACAACCTAGTTTATGATAATTGCAACAATGAATAATATTATGATGCACTAGCGCGCCATTCTGTTATGAAAATTCGAAACTATTTTAGACGCGTAAGATTCTTTTTGAAATTAAACAATTACTACTGCCCTTACTGCAATATGGAAAAAATGACCAGGCCCTCCCATTAATTTTTCCATTGTAGTAAGGGCAGTAGAAATTGTTTAATTTCAAAAAGAATCTTACGCGTCTAAAATGAATAATATATGAATGTTTTTCACATATTAAACAAAATGTTCACGTGATTTTCAATCCCGGTTCATTGCTGTCGGGAATCGAGGGTGTTACCTACTCTTCCACTGACTCTTTTGCCATTTTCCATTTAGTAGCTGGTTAGTTCATTTACCGCTTATTAATATACTCTAATGATGAATAACATTTTTCTCTTTCACAATTAAGCTATTTCATAAACCTCTATTGTTTATATCCCTAAGATTGGGAATTTTTTATAGTAGAGACACATTTCCCTTAAAAAATAAATTAATCAAATTAGAACACTATTTTGTGAAAATATTTTTTGATATTAAAAAAAAAAATTACTGAAAAAATATATGCCTGGTTTATGCTTAACTAACCGAATGACCTGGCTTCGCTTGAGTTCTTCCCAAGTGAATGTTTGCCCAACGAATATTGCTTTAATAAAGAAGGTGTTATTATTATGAATATATCACGTATATATGTGTCATATATATATGCCTTATTGATAATTTATATATCATCATAATTTTATCACTTTAAAATATGAAAATTACTTTGTTATTGGACTAAATTATATATGATTTTTGGGGGGGTCGGTGGAAGGATGGTCTAAACCGTTTTCGACCGCCAAGACCCGGGTTCGATTCCCGCATTGGGCACTTTTTCTGATAAAAGAAAATAAAATGCTCCTGTGGCCCCCCGATTCTTGCAAAAGTCCAACCCCATCAGCGAGTGCAAGTTCGGGGCTCTGGCACATTTGTAAGTTCAAATTCGAACTGCTTTTCACATGTGTAGAAATGTGGTGCACTTAGAGTAAAAGCAGTCCCAACTTCTACCCACCATGATTATCATGTGCCCGAGTCCCGTTTGGTTACTCGCTGGTGGGGTTGGACTTTTGCAAGAATCGGGGGCCATTGGAGCATTAAAGAGTAGAAAGATGTTAAACTTTGTATTCACCAAGTGCCAGATTAAAGTTTAGTTGCTTGTATTTACTGATCGGATGCAAGAATTAGAGAGTCATTGAGAAATGCAGTTTATTTCTTTACAACAATATATATGAAAAAATAGTACAAATGTGATATTGTACTGGGATAAGATGCATAAATTAAGAAAAAGGCATCTCCTTATCGTGCAACTGAAAGTTGCTGATGGCTTGCGCCATCTATCGGAATAAATATCAACTATTCTCGTATATTTTCAATTATTCCAGAATTGGCCAAATACGCCATCAGCGTGGTGCAAGCTGATGAGGGCCAACAGCCCGAAACGCGTCCGTGGTTAGCTTTTTCTTGATTAATCAAGAATGGGTATTTGGCCAATTCGGGAATAATTAAAAATCAACGAGAATAGTTGATATTTATTCCGATAGATGGCGCAAGCCATCAGCAACTTTCAGTTGCACGATAAGGAGATGCCTTTTTCTTAACAATATATATGAAAGAGAGATGTAGAACCAATACATCAGATGATAAACTGAGAGAAAGCAGCTCCTATTCGTGCAACTGAAAGTGCCTTGCACCTTCTATCGGAAGTTCTAGCGACATCTATGGTATATTTATTTCAAGAAATAACATAAGCTAAGTTTTTTTATAGGTTAAATGTGATTGTTTTGCTAAACATTAGTCACTGATAAAAATTCTTTATTTTATTGAAAAATTTAAAATACACAAAAAAAAAAAATTCCCACGCCGGGAATCGAACCCGGGCCTCCTGGGTGAGAGCCAGGTATCCTAGCCACTAGACCACGTGGGAAACAGTTAGATTCTTCATTAATGTTATTTGTGTTAATATTTATCTTTTTTTTTTTGCACTCTATTTTGATTGATGAAAGTAATTATACATACACACAGTATTTATAAAGGTCAACTAAGCATCAACAAAACATGTGCTGTCTAATACTCCCGATTTACCGGGGTAAAGAAGGCAACCACATATTTGATGTGATACACTTACAGTAAAAGCAGTCACCTACTTTTACCCACCATGATTATCATGGCCTGTACTAGGGATAAGCAAAAAAAAAAAAGATAGTGGAATGAAATTTTCTAAAATCAAAGTGTATTTGATATTTAATTCGAAAAAAGGTGTTTTTCCATCTAAAAAGATAATTTGAGTTAATCAGGGCATGACTTATTAATTCATTTTAACTGCCGTACCTTTCCCCACTTTTTTCTTACTCCTTTTATTTCTCTTTTCGTATATTTAAGTAGGAATCTTCTACTTATATATCGAATAGCATGGAAAAAATACTTATATTTTTTTTTTCTCAATACACTAATAAGAACGCCTTCTCTCATAAGAAATCCGAATATTCTAAAAAAATAATCAAAAAGATTTAAAATGGTGAACATGTAAAGTTGTGAGAAATAATAGAGAAAATAGATCATGAGAAATATAATTGAAAATTAAATATAGCAGCGCATTAAAAAAAGTCAATCTCTGTTTAAATTAAAAAACTTTCCTCAAAGATGGCGTTATTTTAACGTCCCAGAAGACCGTTGGCAGAAGTTAGCCGTTGGAAAAATGCCAAACGAACTTGTGGAGGAAGTAAAAACGAATCTTCTGCGATTCTTTTCACGGGCCATGTGACCAGATAACTTTCTTTATTGTTACCTGGAAACAATTTTTCCTTTGTGTTTTAGTTTCAATGAGAATTTACGTAATTTATTATTATTATTAGGTATAGCACTGGATAATAATGTAGAAAAGAAGGACATGAAAGTTTATTAAACAAAAATATTTAAGTACATAGTCAAAAATCAATTTAAATTATCCACAAGTCTCATTCGTTCAGGAAAGAAATAGCAATGAATATTACCCTATATATATAACTAGAATAAATTAATTTGAAGATTAAAAGAGAGAAGGTAGAATAACAGTATCACATTGAAAAATATATATCTGAAAAAAAAAAAAAAAAAAACGTTAAATTAAAAAAAAAAAATTCCCACGCCGGGAATCGAACCCGGGCCTCCTGGGTGAGAGCCAGGTATCCTAGCCACTAGACCACGTGGGAGATACTCTTAATTTCACTTAGACATTTAAAACATATCAAATATATATTTCCTATAATATATATAAATATATATGTTACAAACTATGTAAATTTAAAATGATTTTTTAAAGTTAAAAGTGCAGTCGTTAAGAATATAATTTAAAAAAAAAGAAAATTAATCTCAAGAAGTTTATTTTGTGAACTCTTGAGCAAAAGAATACATTAAATTTAAAGTAAATATAGAATTTAGCAATTAATCCTATATTACAATTTACATATTTATAAAAATTATATCTAACTTAACCTAACCTACTCTAAAAAACATAAACAATTCATTTATATATTTAAAGTGGCGCCATCTGGTGGCCAAAGAATAACAGAGTTATTTTAGAAAGATGATTAAAATAAAATAATATTTACAAAGATTTATATTTATGACATTTCTATAAATTTTTAAAAATTATATAACATATATATATATTAATGTAATTATATATAAATGTCATTTAAGTATCTTTTCCCCACAAGTAGAAATAAAGCGCAGAGGTTTCAGAGTTTCTAAAGTTTTGAAGTCGTAAACGAGTCTGACATTGATCTGAAGTCACTTTATCCTTGATGGCAATACCAGATGTAAGAACTTTGACCTGTCATTATTTTCACAAAAGGTGGTACAGCCTACTCCACTCTGAAGAGCGCCAACAGCGCGAAACGCGTTCGTGGATGGCTTTTCTTGATTTATCAAGAAATTGGGTTGGCCAAATATCAGGGAACAGGCTAAATCAATGTTTAGTTGATTTCTGTTCCACCAGATGACGCTCTGCCTTCTGTAAAACACATGTGTGTCTGTATTTTCACAAAAGAGGTTAACTACATGACATTTTCATCTATTTCTCATCAACTATATCCAAAGTCTTGAAAGAAATACACTTTTATTTTCTGCAAATAGAATATAGAATTCTTTGCAAGCTGCTTCAGGGATAAATTCCAAATTTTCACATTTTGTAAAAGATCTAACAACGCCATAACAGCCAGAATTTGAAACCTATTAGATGAATCAACATGCAATATCGAGCGTGAATGTGTTCCCTAATCGCCAATACCCATATTAGTCGCACACATATGTCATTAAAATGAGGTATTATACCATTGTGGCAAAAGTTACGACAGGGATATCCAAATGAGGAAGCTAATTTGAGGTTTTGTGTCACGCAAGATAATGGCTAATCATTCTTTAGTGATTGGTTTTCTAAAATAAATATTATTTTTTTTAGTTTATGCTATAGTGAAAAAATGACCCGGCTTCGCCCTGGTTCTACCTGAGTTAATGTTTGTCCAACCTATTTTGATTTAACAACACATTTTAACAGACACGACCCGCTTTATGATCGAATCTCTCTCGCTTTAGGCACTTAAAAATTGCTTCAATGGTCCCAGATTCTTGCAGAAAGCCAACTCCACCTGTGAGTACAAGTAACCAAGCAATTCTCTACTATCTTATATGTGAAAAAGGCGAACTGCTTTCTACATATGTAGACTTACAGTAAAAGCAGTCACTAGCTACCTATCACAATTATCATGGTCTATACCTATAGGACATGCAATAACTGTCCTGGTGTGGAACTAACACCTACTCACATATTCTCATACCCAGAAATGGCCGCAGCCTTGCAGAAAATTGACATAGACCTAGAGCAGCAGCTTTACACACCCAAGATAGTGGACATTGCTGCTGCTGTGATAGAGATGTATGGAGACATCTCAGGCTCTTCATTGGACACGACAACAACAACAATACAGTATACACACCCAAGATAGAGAACATTGTGACTGCTGTGATAGAGATGTATGGAGACATCTGAGACTCTTCATTGGACACGACAACAACAACAATACAGTATACACACCCAAGATAGAGAACATTGCGACTGCTGTGATAGAGATGCATGGAGACACCTGAGGCTCTTCATTGGACACGACAACAACAACAATACAGTATACACACCCAAGATAGAGAACATTGTGACTGCTGTGAGAGAGATACATGGAGACACCTGAGGCTCTTCATTGGACACGACAACAACAACAATACAGTATACACACCCAAGATAGAGAACAATGCGACTGCTGTGATAGAGATACATGGAGGCACCTGAGGCTCTTCATTGGACACGACGACAACAACAATACAGTATACACACCCAAGATAGAGAACATTGCGACTGCTGTGATAGAGATGCATGGAGACACCTGAGGCTCTTCATTGGACACGACAACAACAACAATACAGTATACACACCCAAGATAGAGAACATTGTGACTGCTGTGAGAGAGATACATGGAGACACCTGAGGCTCTTCATTGGACACGACAACAACAACAATACAGTATACACACCCAAGATAGAGAACATTGTGACTGCTGTGATAGAGATACATGGAGACACCTGAGGCTCTTCATTGGACACGACAACAACAACAATACAGTATACACACCCAAGATAGAGAACATTGCGACTGCTGTGATAGAGATGCATGGAGACACCTGAGGCTCTTCATTGGACACGACAACAACAACAATACAGTATACACACCCAAGATAGAGAACATTGCGACTGCTGTGAGAGAGATACATGGAGACACCTGAGGCTCTTCATTGGACACGACAACAACAACAATACAGTATACACACCCAAGATAGAGAACATTGTGACTGCTGTGATAGAGATACATGGAGACACCTGAGGCTCTTCATTGGACACGACAACAACAACAATACAGTATACACACCCAAGATAGAGAACATTGCGACTGCTGTGATAGAGATGCATGGAGACACCTGAGGCTCTTCATTGGACACGACAACAACAACAATACAGTATACACACCCAAGATAGAGGACATTGTGACTGCTGTGATAGAGATGCATGGAGACATCTGAGGCTCTTCATTGGACACGACAACAACAATACAGTATACACACCCAAGATAGAGGACATTGTGACTGCTGTGATAGAGATGCATGGAGACATCTGAGGCTCTTTATTGGACAAGACAACATGGTCTATACCAAGTGTACTTGGAATAAGCTTTGAAAAATAAAAGCGTGATGTTCGAACCAATAAAAGAAAAGCTTTGTAAGTCGTCCTATATATTTAATACAAATATCAACTCTGTGTTGCTATGGGATTGAAGGAATGTGTAGAAAACAACCCCCTGCACCTCTCCTAATGGCTCTCTCCTCCCACTAACTGGGAATTCCCAGTAGGTCATCGACACGTATTGTTTACGTCCTTTGTGGTCTTCGGGATGTTTCATCGGGCACCATCTGTTCTTCCCAGAAATATCATCAATTTGGAAGACCACACACACAAAAAATGAATAGATTTATCCTCTAGTTTAGAATTTTTTTTTTTTTCCTTTTAAATTTTTAAGAAGTATACTTTCTTGTTTTTTTTTTAAATCGTAAAATATAAAAAAAATACGTTTAAACTAATACTTTAACTATGGTTTTTATCTTAATATCTTTTTTATTTATCAAACTCTTTTCTATCGTAAAGATAGAGGCTGCCTGGCCGGCATTCATATTTCTTGAAATAAAAGACACTTCGGCCAGTGAATCTTTTTATTGTCTCGACGTTTCGACAAAAATCTTTTGTCCTCGTCAGGAGCGAACAAAAATTAAAACATTAGGCAAAGCGTTTTTTGTTCGCTCCTGACGAGGACAAAAGATTTTTGTCGAAACGTCGAGACAATAAAAAGATTCACTGGCCGAAGTGTATTTTATTTCAAGAAACTCTTTTCTTGTATTAGTTTTTCAAAAGTGATAGTCTCAAAGCTATTAGACTGATAACATAGGCATCTCCCACGTGGTCTAGTGGCTAGGATACCTGGCTCTCACCCAGGAGGCCCGGGTTCGATTCCCGGCGTGGGAATTTTTTTTTATTTTAAGTTTTTTTTTTTTAATCCTGTAATTACACACATACAAATATACTCCAACATTATTGCTTTCAAAAATATCAGCAAACAAATCTAAAGCAATAGCTTACTATATTTTTTTTTAGATCAACATTATGTAAGGACCAGTCAACAAGTGAATGACTTTGAGATGAAGAGTAAAAGCCAGTTCAATTTTATGGAAATAACACAAGATGATTATTACCTTACCCAATTGGGATAATCTGTATGGGGCAAGTCCCTAATAAAGGCTTTTGTGTGTATGTGTGTGTGTATATACTCTAACATTTATATTAGGACTTATACTGATTTATACAATAATCTTTCTTTATGAAATTATTTCTGTTAAAATAAAACCTTCCTCTTTCCAATACACAAGAGCAAAGTGGAGATCCAGTTAAAGATCAAAGGGATTGAGATCACTGAAGAGCTAAGATATATCTTAACTACTTTCCCTTTAATTGTATGGTTGTATGATCCAGAGAACCTCTGGGTTAACTAACTAAATGAAAAATGTAACGTCTTTTAACATAGTTTTTTTTTTAATAAAAGAAAAATTGGCCTTCAAATAGCTTCAATTATTTACCTTTTTATAATGAATAGATATTTATTATCACGTAAACACTATAGAATATTAAAGAAGAAATTCATGAAGTGATATCTTTTTCAAAGGTTTCGTACAATATATTTACAAAGGTTGCTTCACGGGACTCTCCAATTTTACAGATAGAGTTATGTACACACCACAGAGAGAGATTTTTTTTTTTTGAAAGTTGACAAAATAGATTTATTGTTGCCATTTTTTCTACAGAGTTATACAAATTTATGTTAATTATCCCAAATACCAGGTAGATGACTAATATTTGATGAATTAATAGGGTGTGTGGTCGCCTCCAACAGCTGAACAGCTATCACAACGATATTTCATGCTGTTTATTAGACAATTAAAGAGCTTTTAAGGCAACAAATCCCACTCTTCAATCATAACCGTTTCCAGTTCTTGGGTGTTCCTGGGTTGGGGTGAACGAGAGAGAGAGAGAGAGAACGCTTCACGATTTTGCGTGTCATCCTTGCGCAGGGGCCATGCTAATCTTCTCTGTATCGTTCCAATTTTAGTATATGTACCGCCGAACAAGCGTGTACATAAGAGAGAGAGAGAGAGAGTCCTAGGATCAGTTTGTGATTGTTTACATTCACCAATAGTCTCTCTTAATCTGTTGTTGTTGTTGTCGTGTCCAAAGAAGAGCCTCATATGTCTCCATGCATCTCTATCACAGCAGCAGCAATGTCCACTATCTTGGGTGTGTATACTGTTTTGTTGTTGTCGTGTCCAAAGAAGAGCCTCAGATGTCTCCATACATCTCTATCACAGCAGCAGCAATGTCCTCTATCTTGGGTGTGTAAACCTGTTGCTCTGGGTCTATGTTAATTTTCTGCAAGGCTGCGGCCATTGCTGGGCATGAGAATATGTGAGTAGGTGTTAGTTCCACACCAGGACAGTTGTTGCATGTCCTATAGGTTCTTGTGACATCTGGATGTATTGTCATTCCTTTATAATGTTTTGTTCTAAGTCTTGTTATAGTGTTTGTCAGTTTTCTCTCAGAGTTTATTTCACATCTTAATCTGAAGGAGACCTTATTTAAATAAAAGAAGGTATTCAGTGAGGTGCTTGCTACCATGAAGGTATTTAGTGAGCTTTCAGCTATGTTTGCTTTCACATTCAATATATAGATAGTATATGTAAAGTAATGTAACTTTTGTATGTGACTAAGTCTTCGTAAAACTATATAAATTTATAACAAATAAATTTACTGTCTAAATTGAACTCTTTGAATATAAATAGCAAAATATAAGGACGATTGAAGAGGAGTGTCTTATAAGAACTTTATTAGCAACAAGCTTTCGGACGTCCTTCTACAGGCTTTACTATGACAAAAAGAAAGAAATATGAGAAATATTTGTAGAAGGACGTCTGAAAGCTTGCGAATAAAGTTCTTATAAGATACTCCTCTTCAATCGTCGTTATATTTTACTAATTAAATTTACTGGCAATGTACTTCTTGTCAATAATAATAATAACCATCAAATATATAAATTATTTGTATTAAAAATCATTTGCTGGTTTGAAGTTTAAATAAACAATAGAGCCATATCAAAACCATTATTCTTTTATTTTCTACGTTTTGGCAACTTTACTTACTCTCATCCTTCTCAGGGGAAGTCACCTAAACGATGGTTATAAAATAAGAGTGCTTGATATAGCTGTATTTTCCCCCCTTATAATCGTTAGTCTCCCGGCCGATGCACTTTAAAAAAATCATCTATTTTGGTTAGCAGCTCCGTAAATAAATATATTTCCAGCTGTATTTTTTAGATGTTTAAGTTTTCACTCTGCATCCTATTTATTTAATTTTAAATGTAAATATTCTTTAAATTGATACGGTGAAAGCTAGAACATTTTCCACGTAGTCTATTGGTTATGATGCATATATTATTCCATGTTTGTGCACTGAAATACAGTTAAACCTGTCTATAGCGCCTTCCTATCTACAGTACCCGATTTTAAACATTAAAATGTAAACATTTTACATTAAAAGTGACCTGTCTATAGCACCCCTCTCTACAGCACTCTATTTTGGTGAGTCTCAAGAGGGGGCGCTATAGACAGGTTCAACTGTATATATATAAAGCAGCCTGCAAATAAAATTTAGAACAAATATTATACCTAAAGGATGCCAAGTCAAACGCAAAAATGTATATAACTAATTAATTATATTGAAAACTCAAGAAAAAATATATATACACCTCATAGACAAAATTTAAAGAACTGTAAAGTGTCTTTGATGTCGCCTGTTGTCTATTTTTTTTAAAGGAGACAGAGACTGTTCACACTTGGTTATGTTGTGTCTTCAATAAAGGTCACTGTAATATCTTTCAGAGTTATTGTCTGAATCCCGATATACCTACTAAAAGGTACAACTTAAATTTTGTCCATGAGTGTATTTCAAAATATGATTCATTATAAGTAATCCCGATTAAAATTATAGTCAAACAAATTTTATTCAACGTTGAGTATATTGAGATGAATTTTTAGTTGTCACATCAATATTATATTTAAATAAATACAGTTAAACCTGTCTATAGCGCCCCCTCTTGGGACACACCAAAATAGGGTGCTATAGAGAGGGGGTGCTATAGACAAGTCACTTTTAATGTAAATCACATCGTACTACGTATATAAAATCGGGCGCTATAGAGAGGGAAGAGCTATTTAGAGGGGGCATTATAGACAGGTTTAACTGTATATTTAAAAGACTTGTTTTCGTTTATGATTTAGAATTATATATGACAAATAAGTTACATCCATTTCCCATTATATGTTGCATTATAGGGATTTTAGCTTTGACACAAAAACATTAACTTAACCTGTCATGATAATGTTGAAACTGAAGAAACTAATTTAGAAATACAGAGTTTAAGAAAAGAGCTCAGTTTTTATAATTCTTTGCTAAAAAAAGGCTGTTTGTTGTTGTGAATCGCTGAGAGACGATGTCTTTTACAACTACTTCTTTATACGTCCAACGTTTGAAGTGGCTCACGGGTTGTTTTGTCAAGGGCCAATTTGTGTGGCTGGATTAAGACGGATTTTGTGGGGAACTTTTTGTATCGGCCAAGTAACTTCCTCATTGCAGTCGGCCACATTCCTCTCGACGCCCTTGTTCCTTGGACATTCCTTCTATCCCTCGACTTGTTCCTTAGACATTATTTCTTCTCCTGGACTTGTTCCTTGGACATTCCTTCTACCCCTCGACTTGTTCCTTAGACATTATTTCTTCTCCTGGACTTGTTCCTTGGACATTCCTTCTACCCCTCGACTTGTTCCTTAGACATTATTTCTTCTCCTGGAC
This sequence comes from Cordylochernes scorpioides, assembly GCA_030710605.1. Lineage (NCBI taxonomy): Eukaryota > Metazoa > Arthropoda > Arachnida > Pseudoscorpiones > Chernetidae > Cordylochernes > Cordylochernes scorpioides. The sequence continues at coordinate 40,951,436 of CP092884.1, forward strand.
TTGTTCCTTGGACATTCCTTCTACCCCTCGACTTGTTCCTTAGACATTATTTATTCTCCTGGACTTGTTCCTTGGACATTCCTTCTACCCCTCGACTTGTTCCTTAGACATTATTTATTCTCCTGGACTTGTTCCTTGGACATTCCTTCTTCCCCTGGACTTGTTCCTTGGACATTCATTCTTCCCCTGGACTTGTTCCTTGGACATTCCTTCTTCTACTAGACTTGTTCCTTGGACATTATTTCTACCCCTGGACTTGTTCCTTGGACATTATTTCTCTACTGGACTTGTTCCTTGGACATTCCTTTTTCCCCTGGACTTGTTCCTTGGACATTCCTTCTACCCCTCGACTTGTTCCTTAGACATTATTTCTTCTCCTGGACTTGTTCCTTGGACATTCCTTCTTCCCCTGGACTTGTTCTTTGGATATTCCTTCTTCCCCCAGGACTTGTTCCTTGGACATTCCTTCTTCCCCTGGACTTGTTCCTTAGACATTATTTCTTCCCCTGGACTTGTTCCTTGGACATTCCTTCTACCCCTGGACTTGTTCCTTAGACATTATTTCTTCTCCTGGACTTGTTCCTTGGGCATTCCTTCTTCCCCTGGACTTGTTCCTTGGACATTCCTTCTTCCCCGGGACTTGTTCCTTGGACATTCCTTCTACCCCTGGACTTGTTCCTTAGACATTATTTCTTCTCCTGGACTTGTTCCTTGGACATTCCTTCTTCCCCGGGACTTGTTCCTTGGACATTCCTTCTTCCCCAGGACTTGTTTCTTGGACATAATTTCTCTACTGGACTTGTTCCTTGGACATTCCATTTGAGAGAAAAAAAATCATCCAGAGAAAATTTTTTATAAAATATTATTCAATCAACACTGAAGCTTACGGGCCTTTGAGCCCTTCTACAGGTGTAATGTTAACGCTGTTAACAGGAGTAATGAAAGGTTATAGTCAACATTACTTATGTAGAAGGACTCAAAAGTCCGAAAGCTTCAGTGTTAATTGAATATTTTTCATAAGAAACTTTTCCCTGAATGATTTTTTCCCCTCTCAAATGTGTGTGTGCGATTTGATGTTGGGATTATAATTTTGCACATTATTTCTTCCACTGGATGAATTCCTTAGACACTCCGTCATACACTGGCTTTTTTCCATGGACATTGCTCCCTCCACTGCTTTATTTATACATTTGTTCTTTGTGGTTTTCTTTCACCACTGCACTGTTCCTTAACTTTATTTTGGATATTCTTTCCTTCAAAATTGCTAAGTCTGTCACTTGTCCAACCTTTCTTTATTGGGTTTACCCAAAGATTTTTACCCCAAAATATGTAAAAATACACTCACATACAAACACTTTATTGTGTTTATTTACTCTTTTACGTCTTTCCCATTCTTTGATTTGAGCCGGCCTTCAATGCTTTATCTGTAGACCTACTTTATTAATAATCCCGCTATAAAAGCTAGCTTGGGCGATAGCTAGTTTAAAAGACAAGGAGTACGAATAAACGGAAATAATTAGCGGATCCTCTTGAATTGGAAGATGTTTTCTCATAAAACAATTTAATGAAATAATCGTCTATAAGCTACCTAATTTATCCATCAATCTAGCGCTTTTGGTGCCCATTTCTTTCCTTCTCGTGTTTGAATAGTTATTATTTAACAATTCGGGTCAATATCTCACATCCATCCTCTGTTTGAAGCCGCTTCGGTTAACAATTACGTGGACGTTCTGAATATTAACTCGGGGTCTGTGGGATAATTGCTCCACGCATGCTCAGTTCGACAGCGGGAAGTGGAGACAAAAGGTGGAAGTTATTTGAGGCCGATGTTTATCTTGGGGGTTGATTTGCACCTCGGGGGTTTCTCCTGAAACTTATCGCTTTACCCTTCCTCGCCTCGCTTGTCTTTACTTAGGTGACTTATGGCATTTTCTCGCGGGGTTTGTCTTCATTCCAGCGGCTTGTAGCTTCACCTCGCGGGGTTTGTCTTCATTCCAGCGGCTTGTAGCTTCACCTCGCGGGGTTTGTCTTCATTCCAGCGGCTTGTAGCTTCACCTCGCGGGGTTTGTCTTCATTCCAGCGGCTTGTAGCTTCACCTCGCGGGGTTTGTCTTCATTCCAGCGGCTTGTAGCTTCACCTCGCGGGGTTTGTCTTCATTCCAGCGGCTTGTAGCTTCACCTCGCGGGGTTTGTCTTCATTCCAGCGGCTTGTAGCCTCACCTCGTGGGCTCTGTTTTCATCCCAGCGGCTTGTAGCTTCACCTCGTGGGCTCTGTTTTCATCCCAGTGGCTTATGGCTTCTCTGGTTTTTTTCTTGATACCGGTGATGACTCATGGCTTCACTTCTCTGGTTTATCTTGATACCGGCGTCTTATGACTTCACCTCGCGGGTTCTGTCTTCATCCCAGCGAACTTATAGTTTCATCTTTCGAATTATGCCTTAAAAAATATAATATATTTAACTTTACATAATGTCCTATGTTTTTATCGTTACTAATATCATATAACAGGTTCTTAGTATCTTGTGATTCATGTCTTCCCACACATCCATCTGTACTCGCTTGTTCGGCGGTACATATACTAAAATTAGCACGATACAGAGAAGATTAGTATGGCCCCTGCGCAAGGATGACACGCAAAATCGTGAAGCGTTCCATCTTATTATCTCTTCAAGTCACCTATCAAGTTGTTCCAAATTCTCCCGAGTTCTACCTTCATCTATAAGTTAATATTATCACTCGACAGATTCTCTAAAGGCCTTTATGTCAACCGTTGATTGCAGTAGCCATCGTCTCACTCAGTAACCTCACAGCTGCCTGCAGAGATTAGGGTGATTAAACAAGGTTTCCTGACCCACTTTTAAAGCCGAAATTACACCCCTCCAGTATTTCCTTATCCTCATTGTCAGAACTTTTTTTATTCTTTCTTTTCAATTGTTTATTTTTGTTTCGTTCGCGTGTCGTATAGCATCTCTCTATATACCTCACACTTATTAAAAAGATTTATTTTAATCAACTCTCAAATAATATTTTATGTTTTTAATGAAATAGGGGAAAATGTTGATTTCTTCTCTAAAAATAAAAAATAAAAATATGCAATATATATTTTTTATTCTATCGTAGAAACTAAAATTCCACAATTTTTTGAGGTAACAAAACCAAATTTAAAAAAGATATTCTGTTTTGCTAAGCGTATTTTAATACTCAGCGAGTAATAACAAAGCTACTTCTTTAACCTCATATCATACCCAGACGTGTTCTTTGTCTGATCAGGATGGTTAAAGATAGCACGCGAGTTTGTAAATGGATACACCTAGATCTTTATTAAAGTGGTACTAAATGAAAGGAATACAAGTATGACTTGCCTCCAACCTCCGCCGTTAGATGGATCCTTGGCGTCGTGGATGTCACTCTTGCGAAGCGTGCCGCTCCACACTTTACACGTCCAGCCTGGATGACAGCGACTTGTAGGCTGTTCCGCTGCCAACCGACACAATCGTTCTGGTATCCACTTTCACACAGAGAAATCGCTTCATACAGTCCAATCGCCAACTCGAACCTGTTGAGCTACTGTCATCAGACTGTCTGTTCTCGGTCTACCCCCGTTTCTTCTTCAGCCGACCCCCTTCTTTAATTCCACGGTTTTGCTTGGGACCAGTAGCACTTCCCTATCTACCACCCACATCGTCTTGGATCTTGTAATGAGGGAGCCAGATTTCACAATATGATAGAACTTGGTTTATAGATGCAAATACAAATATAACAAGGTCATATTCATATAAGTAAACATAAAGAACGAGCATCTCCCTATTACTATTCTGATCTTATTCTACATTTAAGATATTTTTAAACATATGCAAATATTATTTTTAAAAAAAAGGGCGTACCTGGATCTGTAAAGAAAAAAAAAAACAATTTTTTACTCAAAATATTTCGAGAGATTGCTCCCTCTTTATCAATTTATGCAAATATGTTTGACGTTTCTACGAGCTACATTATTCTGATTGATAAATATGCTACTTTTACATTACGAGAATGCATAGTATGTATGGATTTGATAATCCTATTTTACATATATAAGTATTCCTTAAGAAGAAGAAGGGATCTCATATTGTCAGAAAGTGAGATACTTCTAATCAATTAAGGAGATATGGAAACCTGAAAATATAAAATTTATGGCTCTGCAAACCTGAAAACGATCACGAATGTTTACAATGGGATAAATGTGTGTCCATAAAAGTAATAGAGAGGATTGTGTGACACCACAGAGCGTCCATTTGGAGGTCCTAGAACCCTGCAGGACCAAAATAGAGAATGGCGGAAGGCCTGGAGGCTGTTTCCTAATCCTGGCCGAATGTCGGTCGTTCGGGCGCGTGGGGGAAATGCCTGGGTTCTATGGCCCCGAGATGGTTTAGTGCTTCTGGAATTCTCTGATGGGTGATGAAAAATGCCTGGGTTCTATGGCCGCGAGATGGCTTAGTCCTTCTGGAATTCTCTGTTGGGTGATGAGAAATGCCTGGGTTCTATGGCCGTGAGATGACTTAGTCCTTCTGGAATTCTCTGTTGGGTGATGAGAAATGCCTGTGTTCTATGGCCGTGAGATGACTTAGTCCTTCTGGAATTCTCTGTTGGGTGATGAGAAATGCCTGGGTTCTATGGCCGTGAGATGACTTAGTCCTTCTGGAATTCTCTGTTGGGTGATGAGAAATGCCTGGGTTCTATGGCCGTGAGATGACTTAGTCCTTCTGGAATTCTCTGTTGGGTGATGAGAAATGCCTGGGTTCTATGGCCGTGAGATGACTTAGTCCTTCTGGAATTCTCTGTTGGGTGATGAGAAATGCCTGGGTTCTATGGCCGTGAGATGACTTAGTCCTTCTGGAATTCTCTGTTGGGTGATGAGAAATGCCTGGGTTCTATGGCCGTGAGATGACTTAGTCCTTCTGGAATTCTCTGTTGGGTGATGAGAAACGCCTGGCTTGAATCTTAAATAGAACCAGCGATTCATTTTGTCGACATGATGGCGCGCTAGTGCATCATAATATAAATGTTCTAAAAAAAGACACAATTTGATATTTGCGGAAGAGCGATTGCTCGAAGCATATTATATATTTATAATTGTATGTAATTCTACTGTCCTCAAAGCTTATGTCCATAGTTCTTCTAAAATACCCATTCCCAGAGTCTAGCAACAGTATCACTATAAAAGGAAGTTCCAAAAATGAAATATAACAGCGGTATGGTAGATTAAACTGGCGAAAACGCTGGGAGGGTTCACCACTGATGAGCCAGAATCTCCCATTAATTTTTCCATTGCAGTAAGGACAGTAGAAATTGCTTAATTTCAAAAAGAATCTTACGCGTTTAAAATAGTTTTGAATTTTGATAAACTATAATAGCGAATAGATTTGATAAACTATGTTTCTTTATATGAGATGGTATGCGTCAAAATCAATAAATACATATAGTGATCCATAATCCCAGGAAAGTTTGCTGCGGTATATCTGCCCCATTGCAATTCTTCCAACCCGGGGTTGTTCACCGGATGTGCAGGGAGGTAAGGTGTCCGTGCGCTCGCATATCCGTTGCCCCTAATTACAGATGCCAATGTCCTCCGCAATGGTGAGAGAGGTCGTTGTATCGGGACCTTTGTGACAAGTTAGACCAACATGAAACCCTAACACAAGGATCATTTTTGTACTAGCTATATAACAACAACATCGAAAAATAGAAAATACCTTTGATTTAAGTTGTAAATAGGTATTTTTGATTCAACACAGTATAAAGACTAACAGATTATGATGCATTAGCTCGTCATCTTTTATGTAGTATAATTTTTCCATTACAGTAAGGCCAGTAGAAATAGTTTAATCTTTAAAAGAATCATACGCCTCTATAATAGCTTCGAATTTATTAACTGATTATATTTTTTGGAGAGCATGGAAAGTAATAGATAAAAAGTACCACGGTATTATCTATATCCTTGTTTGATAGACCTTTGCCAGTGTCTATCTGGTTTCAGCTAAAAACAGACTTCTGGTACGTTAAATATATCCCTATTGTTGTTGTCGTGTCCAAAGAAGAGTCTCAGATGTCTCCATGCATCTCCATCACAGCAGCAGCAATATCCACTATCTTGGGTAATAGGTTGTAATCACAAGGCCAATGGGGATGGACTATTTCCCTACATGCACACTAGCGTTTATTTACAGGCGTGGAACACATCGATTTTGGATGCCATCCTTAAGAAGAGAGGCTATTCAAATATTTTATAGTTCCTAATGTGTACCGTTGAGAATACGTCGACACGTAACATTGAAATATATTCTTTGCGCATCGTACCTATTCAACAGTTGTACCGACAAACAAGCACCACACACACAGAAAGGGCCATGCTATTTTTATTCATAGTTGTTACACAACCGAATAAGAGCGTAAAGTTGGACAAAATTATTTGAACTTCAACTACTTATTTTCTCTTACACATCTATTATCTATTGTTTATTAGAACCTGCCGCTATTTTACCATCCAATTTTGAGATTGCGAAAAGTTGGGACTAGAAAAAGCCAAAGTAAAAAAGATGTGAGTAGGTCTATGAAATTGATTTCTAAATACGGTATCCTCTCTTTAAGCTCAGAACCAGGAAAAAGTGAACTGCTTTGCCCAAAAAGTGGGCGTCTGGCAGTTTTTTTTTAGTGGAGCCTGGATTTCCGCTTGGTAGAAGATAGAAAACTTCTGCCCAACCTGATTTTGCTGGAAGTAGAGATGGCTTTCCTGAAATCAAGAGCTCTTGACCCTCTCTAGCCTACAATATCCTCATTGGATTCTGAGTTCCTTGGCATATAAGTGTTGAACTGATTCTCGAAGTGTTACAACTCCTGTTTGGATTGAGTTTCCCGAGAATAATAAGGGCGCTTCTCTCCCACCCCATGCCTCCGGCATAATTGTCATGGCCTGTATCACGTGACTTCGCATGGATACTATTACAGTAGAACTTCCCTGTAAAGGACAACACCTAATTTTAGAGCCAAAGTGTCCTTTAGGTAGAGGTGCCCTCTTACCGGAGAGTTGCTGAATAGTAAAAATGGCAATTATGCAAATGAAAACTGTCCTTTGTAGAGAGGTGTTTGCTAGCGAGAATGTCCTCTTATGGAGGTTCTACTGTACTAATAATAGTTTAAAAAAAATATATTTGACCAAATCGTGCAATGGACTAAATAAGCTTTCTTAAAATAGAGAAAGTGAGATAATGCGCATGATAAAAAAAAAAAAGATGGTTAGGAAGGATATTTGACTTATTAAAGAACAAATCAATGTGTGAGGAATGACAAGGTATTGTGGAGGAAGGAACACACTGTGATTCAGCAGATGGGGGGGGGGGGGGGGGGGGGGGGGGATGTAACAGCAATGTCACCTTCACGTGACCCGAGGGGGCGGGGTCAGCAGCTAATTGTCACCCCCCGTCTTTCCGCTACCCACATCTGTTTGTATGTTGGGGATTTGTTTTTCCGTAGAGAACTGCTTCCTTCTTCGGATTATTGCTTGATTGAAGCCCCGTGGTTCTTCTCTTCCATACTGCTATTAGCTTCTATAATTCCAGTACGATGCATCTTTAATTCGTGCCTCTGTGTCTGTCAATATTGTAAAAAAGTATTTATTATTTTATTATCAGAGTATTATTTTTTATGTTTATATTTTGCTATACTCTACATTTCCTTTTTTTTGCTTATCTTTTGTTTATCACTCATAGTTTGTTCTTGCCTGAAATAAATTGTTGTCTCATCCCGAAGTTGGTCTTCCCTAATTTTCCACGTGGCAATATCAAGAAGTTCCCTGGATGAAGTAGATCTCCCTATAAATCTCTCTAATTGCCTTGACACCCGTTGGTCTATCCGTCAGTATGTGAAGCAAATAGTGATTCATTATTAATATATAATTTCAATATGGCATTTTAAGACTGTTGTTATAGATCTGTTTGTAAACAGGCATTCCTTGATCTATATATAGCATATAAAAGTCAAATTCGGTATCCAGTTGGTAGTTGTTGATGTGGGGGACAAAATCTCTATCGCAGATAATACTGATCTCTCTCTCTCAGAGTAGTAACTTATAACTCAACATTCAATTAGCCAATTTGAAATTTGATATAGAGGATTTTTAAAATTTTAGATGCACTCACACACAGACGACGGACGGAAATATCTTTATTTACGGGGCTGTTAACCAGAATGGGAAACACACAGGAAATTCCGGTGCATTGCCTTCAGTTTTAATATGATTAAATGAAGGATTGTTAGGGTGTTAATTAGGAACGGTAGTTAGCACACATGTGATGATGTCATCCGGCGGTAGGTCGAAGTTCACATGGAGGTGGCGTACTGTTGCCTCACTGCAAGACAACCGGTTTGTGTTGGCAGCCCACGGGGCTTGTTGTCCTGACTGTACGTAGGCCTGGCATCGCATGACATGGTTTATCAGGCCTTCATCGCTGTACATTGCATGGTTTACCACGTATTCACTGCTGTATATGACATGGTTTATCAGGCCTTCACCGCTGTACATTGCATGGTTTACCACGTATTCACTGCTGTATATGACATGGTTTATCAGGCCTTCATCGCTGTACATTGCATGGTTTACCACGTATTCACTGCTGTATATGACATGGTTTATCAGGCCTTCACCGCTGTACATTGCATGGTTTACCACGTATTCACTGCTGTATATGACATGGTTTATCAGGCCTTCACCGCTGTACATTGCATGGTTTACCACGTATTCACTGCTGTATATGACATAGTTTATCATGCCTTCATCGCTGTACATTGCATGGTTTACCACGTATTCACTGCTGTATATGACATGGTTTACCAGGCCTTCACCGCTGTACATTGCATGGTTTACCACGTATTCACTGCTGTATATGACATGGTTTATCATGCCTTCATCGCTGTACATTGCATGGTTTACCACGTATTCACCGTTGTATATGACTTGGTTTATCAGGCCTTCATCGCTGTACATTGCATGGTTTACCACGTATTCACTGCTGTGTATGACATGGTTTATCAGGCCTTCACCGCTGTACATTGCATGGTTTACCACGTATTCACCGTTGTATATGACTTGGTTTATCAGGCCTTCATCGCTGTACATAGCATGGTTTACCACGTATTCACTGTTGTATATGACTTGGTTTATCATGCCTTCATCGCTGTACATTGCATGGTTTACCACGTATTCACTGCTGTGTATGACATGGTTTATCAGGCCTTCATCGCTGTACATAGCATGGTTTACCACGTATTCACTGCTGTATATGACATGGTTTATCATGCCTTCATCGCTGTACATTGCATGGTTTACCACGTATTCACTGTTGTATATGACTTGGTTTATCAGGCCTTCATCGCTGTACATAGCATGGTTTACCACGTATTCACTGTTGTATATGACTTGGTTTATCAGGCCTTCACCGCTGTACATTGCATGGTTTACCACGTATTCACTGCTGTATATGACATAGTTTATCAGGCCTTCACCGCTGTACATTGCATGGTTTACCACGTATTCACTGCTGTATATGACATGGTTTATCAGGCCTTCACCGCTGTACATTGCATGGTTTACCACGTATTCACCGTTGTATATGACTTGGTTTATCAGGCCTTCATCGCTGTACATAGCATGGTTTACCACGTATTCACTGTTGTATATGACTTGGTTTATCATGCCTTCATCGCTGTACATTGCATGGTTTACCACGTATTCACTGCTGTGTATGACATGGTTTATCAGGCCTTCATCGCTGTACATAGCATGGTTTACCACGTATTCACTGCTGTATATGACATGGTTTATCATGCCTTCATCGCTGTACATTGCATGGTTTACCACGTATTCACTGTTGTATATGACTTGGTTTATCAGGCCTTCATCGCTGTACATAGCATGGTTTACCACGTATTCACTGTTGTATATGACTTGGTTTATCAGGCCTTCACCGCTGTACATTGCATGGTTTACCACGTATTCACTGCTGTATATGACATAGTTTATCAGGCCTTCACCGCTGTACATTGCATGGTTTACCACGTATTCACTGCTGTATATGACATGGTTTACCAGGCCTTCACCGCTGTACATTGCATGGTTTACCACGTATTCACTGCTGTATATGACATGGTTTATCATGCCTTCATCGCTGTACATTGCATGGTTTACCACGTATTCACCGTTGTATATGACTTGGTTTATCAGGCCTTCACCGCTGTACATTGCATGGTTTACCACGTATTCACTGCTGTGTATGACATGGTTTATCAGGCCTTCACCGCTGTACATTGCATGGTTTACCACGTATTCACTGCTGTGTATGACATGGTTTATCATGCCTTCATCGCTGTACATTGCATGGTTTACCACGTATTCACTGCTGTATATGACTTGGTTTATCAGGCCTTCATCGCTGTACATTGCATGGTTTACCACGTATTCACCGTTGTATATGACTTGGTTTATCAGGCCTTCACCGCTGTACATTGCATGGTTTACCACGTATTCACTGCTGTGTATGACATGGTTTATCATGCCTTCATCGCTGTACATTGCATGGTTTACCACGTATTCACCGTTGTATATGACTTGGTTTATCAGGCCTTCACCGCTGTACATTGCATGGTTAACCACGTATTCACTGCTGTGTATGACATGGTTTATCAGGCCTTCACCGCTGTACATTGCATGGTTTACCACGTATTCACTGCTGTGTATGACATGGTTTATCAGGCCTTCATCGCTGTACATTGCATGGTTTACCACGTATTCACTGCTGTGTATGACATGGTTTATCATGCCTTCATCGCTGTACATTGCATGGTTTACCACGTATTCACCGTTGTATATGACTTGGTTTATCAGGCCTTCACCGCTGTACATTGCATGGTTTACCACGTATTCACTGCTGTGTATGACATGGTTTATCAGGCCTTCACCGCTGTACATTGCATGGTTTACCACGTATTCACCGTTGTATGTGACTTGGTTTATCATGCCTTCACCGCTGTACATTGCATGGTTTACCACGTATTCACTGCTGTATGTGACTTGGTTTATCAGGCCTTCACCGCTGTACATAGCATGGTTTACCACGTATTCACTGCTGTGTATGACATGGTTTATCAGGCCTTCACCGCTGTACATTGCATGGTTTACCACTGCTGTACATGGCATGATGTTCATCATGTCTTCACTGCTGTATATGACATGGTTTATCATGCCTTCATCGCTGTACATTGCATGGTTTACCACGTATTCACCGTTGTATATGACTTGGTTTATCAGGCCTTCACCGCTGTACATTGCATGGTTTACCACGTATTCACTGCTGTGTATGACATGGTTTATCAGGCCTTCACCGCTGTACATTGCATGGTTTACCACGTATTCACCGTTGTATATGACTTGGTTTATCAGGCCTTCATCGCTGTACATAGCATGGTTTACCACGTATTCACTGCTGTATATGACATGGTTTATCAGGCCTTCACCGCTGTACATTGCATGGTTTACCACGTATTCACCGTTGTATGTGACTTGGTTTATCATGCCTTCACCGCTGTACATTGCATGGTTTACCACTTATGTACATATCATTATGTTCATCATGCCTTCACTGCTGTACATTGCATGGTTTACCACACATTCACCGATTTACATGACATGGTTTACCAGTGCTGTACTTGACATGATTTTTTTCATGTCTTAACTGCTATACATGACACGGTTTATCATGCCTTCACCAATGTACACATGACATGGTTTATCACTGCTGTACATTGCATGGTTTATCATGCCTTCACTGATGTACCTCCAATTATAGTATCCTCTATGAATTCTGTTGTTTTGGTCTCAGCGGTTCACATTGTGGTGTCTTGTTGTCAACTATACGTAGGCCCATGTGCCTGCGCCGTTGTACCTGACATGGTTTACCATGCTGTTCCTTCACCACTCCCCACGACAAAAGTTGTGGTGTCTCTATTGATACAAATGGAAGGACTGGTGTAGCAAAGAACTGCGGTTTACTTATACTGAAAAAAAAAAGTTGCGGTCGAAGTTACACCTGTTTGAAATTTGTAACAGAATTTACAAAACTCCTGGTAGAGAGATTTTCTAAATCTTTGTCATCTTTAAATTATAAGACAAATGTATTTTTATCAACGTATCGGAAAAACAATTCGCTATCTTTTATCTAGAGACTTTTAAAGATTCATAAATACGCTAAAATCTTTCATGAGCGACCTTATCTGATGAGAAATTACCTCCCTAAGCGACTAATTCCGTAAAATATAAAATGAATTTGTAACAAATAATTTCATGGCAATGAGTTTCTTTTAAATGACATAATCAAATATGATCTCTACAGACCTTACTACAATGATATAAGTTATTGAATGAGAGAACTTGGCACAGGGTTAGAGCCAAGCCCTCTCATTCAATAACTTATATCATTGCCGTAAGGTCTGTAGATATAATATTTTATGTCATTTAAAATAAACACATTGCCATGAAATTATTTGTTACAAATTTTATCGATAGATGGCAATTAAATTTATAAATAAAATGAATTATTTATATCCAATCCAACCAACACATCTCTGATGAACGGCCAACTTAAAAACAAATCCAAGATAATCCCGGTATTTTGGGCGTTATCTCATGGGACAGTTCACAACACCATTACTGAACACCTGTAGTCAATAGTCTATTGTTACTCTGAAAAATGTACGTTTCTTTCGAAATTAGTTCCTTCCTATGGAATCTAGATCAAGGTCAATGATGACGTGGTGGCATAAAGAAGACCATGGATGTAATCATCCAAATTTCACTAAATTGAATAGAGACAAAGTAGATAATATTCAAAGGTAATATTGTAGGTGCAAGCACATTCCAAAGTGTCCCAAGTATAGAGACCTAGAAGTGACCTAAATGATTGAAACACAATGTGACGAGTTACGACAGACCAAGCCAGAAGTTGTGGAGGTACAAGGTGAACCAGTTACTGGGGAGTTAAAAAATGAGGGAATTGTTTCATTCACATGGGCGAGGAAAGGTCATAGAGAGGGTCGGGGGATCTGTTTGCTTTAGGACGCTCTACTTTAAGCAGAACTCTGACCTCTTAAGTCTTCTATTAAAGATATAAAGAAACACTGGATTTATTTTCATTGTGAATGCTGATTATTCATGGGCATCTGTGATATATAAGTATTATGATGCACTAGCGCGCCATCTTATGAAAAATCGAAACTATTTTAGACGCGTAAGATTCTTTTTGAAATTAAACAATTTCTACTGCCCTTACTACAAAGGCCCTCCCATTAATTTTTCCATTGGAGTAAGGACAGTAGAAATGGTTTAATTTCAAAAAGAAAAATGGTTTAATTTCGCTTTATATCAGAGAATTGAACCTTTTTACAATCAAAGGCACATTTCTATTGTCATTATTACAACGATAAAAATATTGGAAGAGCTAAACTCGTCGATGGCGAGTGAGCCTTCCCAGGGTTTTCACCAGTTTAATCTACCAGACTGTCCTACTATTGTATTATTCTATTCTGCTCATATATATCCTATAACTCAACGTGATTCTTAGTAAGGGTATTGTGGATACGGTTTTTGAGGACAATGGAACAATGGTGTCTCATTGTTGTGGTGTGTTAATATAACTGATATTTATTTCCTCTCAATTTACAAATGTTGCATTCGAAGTCATCTATATTTCTTATCACAGTGTCTTAAAATGAGGCAATGTTGTATATATATTAATTAATTGTTACCACAGAGTGTGTGTAAGCTCACAGGTAAATAGGCGCTAACCGAAAGAGAAAAAGGTTCATTTGTTTAATATTAGTTTCTCTTTTATATTTTGTTCTCTCTCTTGTAAATCAATAAATATAATGTTTAATTATTAATTCTTGGAATCAGTTTCACTAAAAATTCTAAGAAAAGTCAACAGGCAACATTATGAAGGCGATGGGTATTGCTTTCATGATGGGTAAATGTACCTCTACCGATAAGTACATACTGTAGCATAATTAGCTTCAAATGAGGTCGCTCCTATCATAGAGAACAGACATCTTTGTAGTCAGTCTTAACGGATTTATACGCGCTCACAGTTTGAATGAAAAATATTTAATGCAAATGTTTATCAATATAAATTTGACACTGAAGTCATGAATCAAAATGCATTGTTTTAACGCAATTTTTAACGAGAAAGGTTTCTCTTTTGGTACAAGTTCAAGAATGTATCGAAGAAGATAACGGTGTCGCCAAGTAAGATATTACGATAAACATGGCGAGTCATCATTACAACAAGTGATCAGTACAGACTTTCACCATCACCCAACGTGATCGGACTGCACAAAGATTGTTGTCCTCGAGTCCAACAAAGAAAGGATTTAAAAAGCTTGACACTATGACCCTGACAATCCATGTCTCCATCACACTCGATGATTTATTGGTAAGGACACTCTGCTCAAGGATTTTGGAAATCTCCACTTTTTATAACCGTTAATCCCTTTTTTTAATGTGATTTAATACATTGACACTGCCTTTGAATCCATTATCCCGAGTGATGCTATTTTTAATATCAAAACTCTCAGTATAACTAGCAATCTCATTCGCCCATTCTTAGATTATTATTTTGCCTGTTAAAGATCGAGGGCTCGAAAGATCGCGGTGTTTATGTAATAAAAAAACATATTGCGAAAGGTTTATCTTTTGTTTATCATTCATAGTTTGTTCTTACCTTAAATAAATTGCTGTGTCATCCTGAAGTTTGTCTTTTTCTAATTTTCCACGTAGCAATATTGAAACTATGACACGTATAATTATTTTTGAAATAAAACAATTTTCTATTGTTCTTACTGTATAATGATAAAATAATGGGATAACCTGGCTCATCAGTGGTGAACCCTAACAGCGGTTTCGCCAGTTTAATCTCTACCAATGAACCAGGCCTTTCCATTATTCTATTATTGCGGTAAGGGCAGTAGAAAATGGTAATATTTAAAAAAGAATCATACGTGTTGTTGAAATTAGCAATTCCGGATGTTTCTAGGATACAATACTCTTGTGTTTGCATAGTATTCCAGTATTATCTATGTTAGTTGACATATCTGCCTATATAGCTCGGCCTTGTTGGATTGTTAGTTGGCTAGTGGTTATTGGATAGGGCAGGCCGGCGTGAGCTACTGATGTACATATAATTTGTCCTTCTTTTATTGTTTTATATCTTTAGGTAATAAATGGTCTTTCTCTTCCTCTACCAATCTATAATTTTTTCCAACAATTATTAAATGTTCTTCAAATTAAAGATACTTCGCCCAGTAAATCTTTTTCATTGTCTCGACATTTCTACAAAAATATTTTGTCCTCGTCAGGAGCGAACAAAATTATCTTTAAGATAATTATTAAATGTGTTTTTTTATTTATTTATAATTTTCTTTTTTTAAATAGCATTCTCGCATATTGCAAAATTTAAATATCTCTTTATAAATTCTTTATTTGTTATTATTTATTGTTTTTTTTTTTTTTGCAAAAAAATGAGAAGAAAATTGGTTGAAATATTTTGAAATCGCCATAATGGAAATACAGTTAAACCTATCTATAGCGCCCCTCTAAAATAGCGCCTTCCTTTCTATAGCGCCCGATTTTAATGTGAGTCAACAACTTAAAGGCAATAGAAAATTGTTTATTTTTAAGAAGAATCATACGCGTCTAGAATAGCTTCAAAATTTCTTATTTCTTATATTCCAATTGTATTTGAGCAAAGTACAGGAGAATCTTTTTCTTTCTTATCTCCACTCAATCATATTAGGGTATCAAGTTGTGACCCTTGATGGTGTTTGCTTGACAACCATCATGACTGGGTGAAGTAGAATGCGTCTGCCTTTGTCATTAAGACTGGGAGCACTACTCAGTGGCAGGCCGACTTAGCTCCAAAAGAAATGGCTGCCTCTGACATGAGGAACAGACGCCATGTGCAGCCGCTCCTAACATGGAGTACAAATGCTGCTCATCCTGTAACCCTGGAGCCCTTACAGGTACTATCAGCCGGGCCAGCTGAGCCCAGGTTTTTTAGGAAGCTTGTTACTTCTCCCCCTCCTCCTTTTTCATCCGGGCTTGGGACTGGCAAAGACGGAGTTGGAGAATCTTCTAAAATCTCAATATGAAGTCAAGTGAATGTGCAGTATATCCTGTAGCTCTTAAATCGAGAATCGGCTGTTTATGGTAATCACAGATAATTATTATAATTAAGAATCTTCAAAGTTATTTTCTAAAGTATCCTAACACTCACAAAATCTCATTTAAAATTAACCATTTAAAAGAACAATAGACTATAATAAAACTAAATGAATCCGTACAGAGAGATTTCATATCCTGAAAGTTCACTAAACGATCAATTTAATCCAAAAGACAATCGCCGCATTAAACGATTTGTAAGAAAAAAAGGCGCATTTTCTTCATCCTGATCGCTTGCAGAAGACAATAGCCTAGCAGCCGAACTGTTGCACAACACTGGGAGGTCGAGATTAAGGTTATGTTAGCAGTTTAATCGACCTTTGGAAACGCCTACGAGAATATTCTGGGATAAGTCAACAATTAAGTTTAATATCTTTTGACCACATTATTTTTTTTATATGGATCCATATGGATATGGAAAAGATTATTTTAAAATTTATATTTCCTATTTCTCTCTCACACATTTCGCTATATAAATATTTTTTAACAATTCATTCTATTTTAAGAAGATTTGGGGGAAAACAATTCCGATTTTTAAATAGCAATTTGTTTTTGGAGGTTAAATTCAGGATAGATTGAGGCATTTGGATTTATTTAACTGTCCCTGATTACATGATTAAAGAGCTATTAATGTGTTACGCATTAATATGTTATAATACCGTGATAAAGGTTGGCGTTCAGCCAACTAAAATATTGGTAAAATAAATGATATTTTGATCCAATATATGTTTTTTTAATTAAAGATATACGAGTGTGTTATAATCAGACGTACTATATACTACTAATATAGTATATGCGAAATAAATATCTAAGTAATATATAAAGTGAAAAAGAGTTTTTTGTTGTTGGTATTTAGAATAAAGTGAGATAAGATTATATTTTGATGTTGGATGTTGTCTGGCTACCTCTCTGCTTTCACTGGTGAAAGGACAGGAACCTCAGCCAGATGTCTTTATTTTGACGACATATCGGCGAATGCGCGCTCTCTCATCAAGATTGAAATTCCAACCCCACCACCGTGTGCAAGTAACCAAACGGGGATCTGTCACATTTGTAAGTGCAAAGTCGAACTGATTTTCACATGTGTAGACATGTGGTGCACTTAAAGTAAAAAAAAAACAATGGTTGCCTGTAAAGTCGGTTTTACGGGCGAAGATTTTACGTGACAACGGTAGAATATTTATTGATATGAATATAATTAAATTGCACAATAGGAACAAGGAATTGAATGAAAATAAGAATTGCACAAATTTTAACTATAGAAATATATTTTGTTTACTAAAACATTGTACATGTAAACTTAAACTTAACTAATTCCTATTTGAGTGATTTTGTTGAGGATAGGACGATGATAGGAGAAATATGAAATGAAAGGAAGTGTTTCTGCTGTAATGTGTCTTGCGAAAGTCAAGTCGATAGTTGTTCCTTTTAACGTAGTTGACTTAGAAACGTTTGATACGCAATCAAGATTATACGTATTTTTCATGAAATTAAGAAACGAGTTGTCAGGCTTTACGTTTTTGTTAAAATCACCACACAGAAGAATCGGTATACTAGAATCAATTTGCACGAACGGTGGCACGTACTGGCTGTTGTGAATGTACGGACCGAGTCCTTGCCATAGTAACATTCCAATATCATGCATACTAGCTCCTGGATGAATATATACAGCACCGAGTATAAACTTGAAGCTAGTATTAGCGGCGAAGCAAGTAACTTCAGTCATGCACATGTCACCCTTGGTTTTAATGACACGAGTTACGTCTGTAATCGCAACTTGGAACACTTCCGCCGTAGATGTCGATGATAATTTACGATAGATCGCCACTCCACCAGCCGCGTTGGTATCTGAGTTAGGTCGATTATTTTCCCTGGATACGCACTCATAACCCTTGATTGGAGTTGGTTCACAAGTGTCGCGCATCCACGTTTCAGTCAATACTAAATAGTCTGATCGTGGTATCACTGTATCTGTTTCAATGTCCGCGGCATGGGCACTTAAACTTTGACAGTTGATGTTCGTTACAATAAGTTGTCCAGCGTCGGTTGCGTCGTCACAGAATTTTACGGCTTGTTTGGTAATTGTGTCTAGAGTGTGTCCACGAAGTCGTAAGTATTCATTGCGAATATCTCGAGTAGTCTGTGAGTCGTTTCCATCTCGGCCATGTTTGAAAACCAATGGAGAGTCCTTTTCTGTTATGATGTACAATCCGTCGATACTTGTGACGCGGCTCATGGCTACATATACCAATTGCTGTGGTTGTTTTGAGGAGTACTTGTAAACAATTGTAGTAAACGTCCCACCCTGGGCCTTGTGGATCGTAATTGCACAAGCAGGCACGCAAGGAAATTGTTTTCGCTTGCACTTCACTGTTTTTGTCAACGAAATGTTTACCACTTTCTTGTGCACTGGCACCCAATCGACGGATAAGGTGTTTGGTTTGCTGTGCACATGTGGTCGACATTTGATTTTTGCTTTGGTACCCGTATTTTTGTCTTCAAACTGGAACCATAGAGTGGCGATTTCATCTTCAGCTGGCGGCAAACTTGTGCTGGTCGATGGTCCTCCTGGAGCAGAAGGGTCATCTGCATTGGCTGGCTGACGTTCGATGTATAGCAAAACTCCAATAGCCCCATTTACCAATCCATCGGCGACGTCTATGTTAGATGTAATCATGTACGGATATCCTACTGCTAATGGCAACATGTATGGCAATCCGTCGGTTTCTGCAACCGACATCTTGTGAAGTTTCCCTTGCTCCCGGCTCTTTTCAGAATTGCTGGAATACCCAAGCATAATATCAGTGGCGATACAGTTGTGTGCGTTTTGAATTGCGTTTCGATTGTATGAATCTACTTCATGGTTGCTGTAATACAATCTGACAGCGTTGGGTACGTTCTCTTTGCACCAGACCTCAGATTTGTGCCTGGACTCAATAATTAATTAATAAATTAATTTTAAACTAATAATTTACTTAACACTATCAACATTTATCAATAGTATGACATAACCTATAAACTCAGTTTCTCAACTTTTGTGTCAATCTAACAATTAATCAATCAATCATAGTTTACGATAATGAAATATCAGTGTACAATTATTTACCTTTATTGTTGTAGTTGTTGTAAATGACGAATCTAAGCACTCCACATTTTCACTACAGACACAGCTGACGATACTTTAACCACACGTGTGAACTTGTATTATGACGCTTTCTTGTTTTTCCAACGCCAAGAACGTTCGAGAACGACAAAGACAGAGACAAGCATGCGCCGATTCAATGCGCCTAATTCTCTAGCGCTGCGCGCGCAGCTGCGCGCGCAGCACTCTCGTTCGGTGACTCATCGTAACGTTACCGGGCGTTACACTTTTTCATAAGTGACTCCCAGCCGCAACCTAATTTAAGACGTTGTCACGTCAAAAAAGCAGTCGCCTACTCCTACCCACCATGATTATCATGGCCTGTACCACGTGTACTAGGGATAAGCAAAGAAAAAACAAACAAACATTAAACTAGGGGGTTGGTGGAAGGATGGTCTAAACCGTTGGTTTTCGACCGCTACGACCCGGGTTCGATTCCCGCATTTTTTTTCTGATTGAATAATAATAATAAATGCTCAAATGGCTCCCGATTCCTACAAGTAATCAAACAGGGCTCTGGCACATTTGTAAGTGCAAAATCGAACTGCTTTTCACATGTATAGATATGTGGTGCACTTACAGTAAAAGCAGTTGCCTACTTCTACCCACCATGATTATCATGGCCTGTACCACGTGTACTAGGGATAAGAAGAAGAAGAAGAAAAAAAAAAAGATTGAAACTAAAATACACATACAGAAGGATAAAATAGTTGAAAGTGAAGCTGCGTTTTTACATGAGCTTCAGAACTTTTCAAAATACACAAAATCACGAATCAACACATACATATTATAATAGTAGAACGACATTTGGAAATTAATCCGCATGTGTTTCTTTTGAATGAAAAATCGAAATTTATTTTAAGGAGAAATAACGATTATTTCTAACCTTAGGAATGAAGTATGAAAGGATGAATTGTGAAGAGTAATGATAAACGGAAAAATAAAAGTGTCCAGGGATGGGAATATATTAATAAAAATAAATTTAATAACGGAATTCTTTTGTTAAATTGAAAATAGAAAGAGACTATACCGATCGTGTTTAATTGTATTTTGAAGTTTAGAGCTAATATATTGATCGTTTTGTGGTATTCTTTTAAAACGGCGTGGTAGTCGATTACACTACATTTACACTACAGTCAATTTACACTACAGAAATGTCGTTACAACATGTCGTTTACGCTATGAGATTCTTCCCTCCAATATCCACCAACCAATAAGAAAACGCCCCAAAAAATGTTGGCAGACGAACAAAGGCCAACGTTAATTGGGCGAACAAAGGGACGACAAAACGACCTGTCACCAATCACATCATTACCTCGCGTTTATTCGCAAAAAGGAAGTTGTACTCACGTCTGCATTGTTTTTTTTTCTTTCTTTTTTTTACAAGACGAACATCTTCCCAACACGCTGAGAACGAGGCTACATTATACGAAGCAGACGATCTTTTTTTAAACAACAGAAGATAATATATGATTTGTTTTTGCGAGTGCTTTTTTTTTTAATCGCTTGTACACGTTGTACAGGCCATGATATTCAAGGTGGGTTAGTTAAAAATTGATTTTACTGTAAGTGCACCACGTGTCTATACATGTGGAAGTTAAGTCGACATTTTCAATTATAATTTTGCCAGAGCTCAGTTTGGTTACTTGCACTCACTAGTAGACTTTTGCAATAATCGTGGTATTAATTTTATTTTTTCTTCAGAAAAAGTTCGCATTCAATCATAGTTTGTGGCTGTTGAAAATCGATGTTTTTTTAATCCCTTTTCTACCAACCACAGAGAATTGATCACCTCCTCTTCAGCTGCAAAGATAAAATAATTGGAGGGTCTGGCTCCATTATTTTATCATTGTAGTAAGGGCAGTAGAAAATTGATTTATTTTAAAAAGAATTATACGTGTCAAAACTACAGTTAAACCTGTCTATAGCGCCCCCTCTAAATAGCGGCCTTCCTCTCATTAGCGCCCGATTTTAAATACGTAGTACGATGCGATTTACATTAAAAGTGACCTGTCTATAGCACCCCCTCTCTATAGCATCAAGTACCATTTTGGTCTTGAGGTGGGCAACGCCAGCCAGCACCTAGACCTGCCTACTCTATGGGAGTGAACTCTCGCAGTCCACCGGTGGCGGAGTCTTTCCCGCGGTGGGCACCATCAATGAAGACCTTGTATATATTTATATATATGTATATTTATCAATTATTTTTATCTATTTATTCATATATTTATTCACATTTTTATCATTATAACATCATATTTATATTGTATTTAAACTTATATATATATATATATATATATATATATATAATCTTATATGGGCATTGAAATAAAATAGTTTCAATCTCAATCTCTCTATACCACCCTATTTTGGTGAGTCCCTAGAGGGGGCGCTATAGACAGGTTTAACTGTAGTTCAATTTACTTACACCATCAAATTTTGTTGGTCATCTATGAATATACGAGAATGTGTGAAGTTTTTTTTTCCAAGTTTCGTGAGTAGGCGACCTCCCACCCACTTGTCCTTGACTCAGGGGTCGGTCTCTCCCGCTATTTATTCCCCACCATGTTTCTGACATTCTTCCAACACATCCTCCCGTCACCCACCCTTCAACAATACTTCTTTCATCCTTGTATACGGTCTTATCTAATCATTCATACTTCCAAAGTCTTTATTAAGTCATAAAGTCAAACATGTCTCAGAGTCCAAAAATCAAAGAAAAAAGACAAAACGTAATATATATAGATTTAAAAATGGTATATATACACTCATGGACAAACTTAGGGAAGTCTAAATCTTTGGTGTCACTGGTCGTCTGTTTTTATGAAGAAGACAGAGGTTAACTTTGTTATCTCGTGTGTCTTCAATAACTTCACTGTAATATCTTTCAGAGTTATTATCCCGATATACATGCTGAAAGGTACAACTTAAGTTTGGTCTATGAGTGTATATACCTTTTCTTATATATCAGCAGATATAAATATCTTTTATATTTTCTCTTTTTATCAAGGTATATAACAAAGTATATTTATTTGAATATTCAAATGAATATACACCTATCCCCCGATTTACACGGTACTTGTGTTACACGTTTTCGCTTTTACACGGTTTTCCAAATAAGTTTTTTTTTTTGTTTTTATCGCACTATACTAAATGCTACTGTGATTGAACACATGCGCTGTGTACACATCTCACAAGGAATCCCGAGCTTATGTGCTGACTACATATTTTAACCTGTCAATGCATTTTATTTTTATTTCTGTGTACCCCTATCCCCCGATTTACACGTTTTTCTCAGGAACGTATATACCGTGTAAATCGGGGGATAGGTGTATTATTAAAACTTGTGACAAATTTTAGCGTTAAGCCAATCGAAATATTAATAAATAAATAATCATTTCCTGGCCCCTCTTTAACAACTGCACCCCTTTTTAAAAAAATCTGAATATTTCCTGAATCTCTTGTGGAGCTCATGAAAGCCAAGTACACCCCGCACTGACAAGGAGCCCTAAATCATGGTCTCCAGCTTGTCGTTCTGAATTTGCCAAAGTTTATGTTGTGGATTTGTCACGGGCCCTAATTCTTCTAGCTTAGTAGTAATAGCCAATATGCAAATATTTGCCCGTTATTTAGCTAATTTGAAATTTCTCGAGCTAAAACTATCATGATAGCGACTCCTTTCAGACTTAATTCTATATTCTATTAAAATTCCAGACAGATTGGTTAAATATATATTGTGGAGACATATATGGAGAACAAATACATAAACACAACTATTTTTCTATTTTATTCATATGTAGATTTTATATTCCTTTGCCCTATAGTACAATGACATCCAGTTTTTCAACCCAGCTTTACCATCAGGAAGTATATATTGAGTAATAGACACTTCGGCCAGTTGGAGTTTTTTTATTTATTGGGGAGAAGGGCGTTAAGCAAAATTGGGGAACATGCATTATTTTCAGGACATAGGCCAGATTGGAATGATATTGAGATATTTCACAAGAATATAAAATTTAAAAAGGAAAGATTATTTTTAGAGGGATGGGTATCACGAGAATTTGGGAAAAGAACTATAAATATTTTTGAAGATATTCCGCAACAATATGCTTCATTTTTAAATTTAAAAAGTAGTTAATAAGCTAGATAAAAATGGACATAATAGTTAGAAATCTATATATTAATCTTTGTGATTATGAGAAAATAAAAAACTCCAACTGGCCGAAGTGTCTATTTTTCATATAAATATGAATGCCGGCCAGGCAGCCTCTATCTTTACGATATATATTGAGTGGTACATTATTTTTACTCATATAGACGAGGCCTTATTATCTAGAAAATTACTAACATCCACATATTCTCATATCTATCAATGGCCGCAGCCTTGCAGAAAATAGACATGGACCCAGAACAGCAGCTTTATACACCCAAGATAGTGGACATTGCGACTTCTGTGATAGAGATGTATGGAGACATCTGAGGCTCTTCATTGGACACGACAACAACAACAATACAGTATACACACCCATGATAGTGGGCATTGTTGTGATAGAGATGTACGGAGACATCTGAGGCTCTTCATTGGACACGATAACAACAATACAGTATAAACACCCAAGATAGAGAACATTGTTGTGATAGAGATGTACGGAGACATCTGAGGCTCTTCATTGGACACGATAACAACAATACAGTATACACACCCAAGATAGAGAACATTGCGACTGTTGTGATAGAGATGCATGGAGACATCTGAGGCTCTTCATTGGACACGATAACAACAATACAGTATACACACCCAAGATAGAGAACATTGCGACTGCTGTGATAGAGATGTACGGAGATATCTGAGGCTCTTCATTGGACACGATAACAACAATACAGTATACACACAAAAGATAGAGAACATTGTGACTTCTGTGATAGAGATGTACGGAGACATCTGAAGCTCTTAATTGGACACGGCAACAACAACAATACAGTATATACACCCAAGATAGAGAACATTGCGACTGCTGTGATAGAGATGCATGGAGACATCTGAGGCTCTTTATTGGACACAACAACAACAATACAGTATACACACCCAATATAGAGAACATTGTGATTGCTGTGATAGAGATGCATGGAGACATCTGAGGCTCTTTATTGGACACAACAACAACAATACAGTATACACACCCAAGATAGAGAACATTGCGACTGCTGTGATAGAGATGTACGGAGACATCTGAGGCTCTTCATTGGACACGATAACAACAATACAGTATACACACCAAAGATAGAGAACATTGTGACTTCTGTGATAGAGATGTACGGAGACATCTGAAGCTCTTAATTGGACACGGCAACAACAACAATACAGTATATACACCCAAGATAGAGAACATTGCGACTGCTGTGATAGAGATGCATGGAGACATCTGAGGCTCTTTATTGGACACAACAACAACAATACAGTATACAAACCCAATATAGAGAACATTGTGATTGCTGTGATAGAGATGCATGGAGACATCTGAGGCTCTTTATTGGACACAACAACAACAATACAGTATACACACCCAATATAGAGAACATTGTGATTGCTGTGATAGAGATGCATGGAGACATCTGAGGCTCTTTATTGGACACAACAACCACAATACAGTATACACACCAAAGATAGAGGACATTGCTACTTCTGTGATAGAGATGTATGGATACATCTGAGGCTCTTTATTGGACACAACAACAACAATACAGTATACACACCCAATATAGAGAACATTGTGATTGCTGTGATAGAGATGTACGGAGATATCTGAGGATCTTCATTGGACACGATAACAACAATACAGTATACACACCAAGGATAGAGAACATTGTGACTGCTGTGATAGAGATGCATGGAGACATCTGAGGCTCTTTATTGGACATGACAACAACAACAATATAGTATACACACCCAAGATAGAGAACGACTGCTGTGATAGAGATGCATGGAGACATCTGAGGCTCTTTATTGGACACAACAACAACAATACAGTATACACACCCAAGATAGAGAACATTGTGATTGCTGTGATAGATGTACAGACATCTGAGGCTCTTTATTGGACACGACAACAAAAACAATTACTAACATATTTGTGCGGTACGTATTTCGTTTAAACAATTTACTAACAAAGGCATAGCCTCTCTCTCTGCAGGTAGAAATTCCTCTCTTTTGAAATAATTTGTCTATGTTATATACGGTATATACACAGATTATCCTGTCTGTCCAAATGTTAGGGAAGAAAGCTTCAAGTTTCTATGAAAGGTGTTGGAAAGAAAACTAAAGGAAAGCCCGAGAATGAACAAAAGGAAGTCGTTTAGGAAAAGGAAGCGTAGAATGTACGTTGTTTGTTGAATACAGGAAGACGTGTGTGTGTAAAACAAACCATTTAGTTAAAGAATATGTAGTTGTCTTGAAGGATGGTAGAGTTTTGTATAGCATTGCTTAAGATGGTGAAATAATTGTAAAGGATTTAAAACGATATATACCAATCGAAATAATTGCAAAAAAGTTTCTTTATTTTTTGTTTGTTTTTTTGCTTCATAAAAGTAAACCCCTTTTAAAATTCTTAAGCCTTTTAAAGTCGTATAATACCATTGGTGATTTCTGCACATCCCAGAACTTTGGAGTGATCGACCAAGAAGAAAATTAATCACGGATGGACGAAAATATTGATAAAATAAAAACAAAAGTCAATAGTTACGAATAGAATAGATTTTTAATCTATCCATGGTACATGCTTTTAAGAAAGAAGAATCAAAATTTGGAATTCAATATAACGGCACTTCAGTAAGTTCTAAAAAAGATGTTGATCTTTTAAATACAAATATGGCTATCATAGGGGAAATGTTTTCATTTTGCGCTTCCTAGATCTCTGAAAATACAAAGACAATACAAGTGTTAAATACAAGTGTTATAGAGGAAGGAATACACTGTGAGATGAGTTCAGCACAATGTGGAAGCTTTTCAACAATTTGTACAAAGAATTGAAGATTATAGAGCGCTGTCTTATTTCCTGTTTCTGTATGGCTTTGAATCTTTTGATTTTATTACTTCTGTTCTTTATTTTTCGGCAATGTGCTTTCTCTTTAGCTGATTCGGCCTTTTGAGATAACTACGTGTATTATAGACTTACTATTATTTCTTTAGTTTACCTATTTGTACCTTAGTGCTATAAACTCCCATATATACACTGGTGTCCAAAAAATTAGAAACTTTTGTTTTTTAATGATATGTTTTAAAATATACAACGCTAAAAGGTAAAAAGAAATTTAATGAGGTAGTTTAAGTCGTAGAATTTATTTATCGCAACCATTCGATTCGGTAAAATTGAAAATATGCAAAATTTTGCTTGTCTTTATAAGTGTGTTATTTGGCGTGTCGTTTGCCCCATCTAAGAATTGTCCAATTATAATTTTATTTAATCCTTAGTTAATTATGAGTTTACGAAAAATATTAGCAGATGATTTAAAATGGAGAGCTGTTGGAAGAATGGAGGCAGGGCAATCACAAGTTGAAGTAGCAAAATGGCTAAATGTGAATAAATCTGTGGTCAGCAAAATATGGAAACAGTTCATTGAGACAGGAACCATCAAACGAAACCCCTAAACTGTGCCTTACTTAGTAAATGCAGTATATATACAATCCAATAAATAAAAAAAAGTCGGTGGACGAGTGGGTAACACACTCGATTCCCGACAGTCATGAACCGGGATTGATGTGAATAACCTTCACATATTATTCACTGTTTCAATTATCATGAACTAGGTTGCTCTTGCTGAACGGTACCTATTAATGTGATTTTGAACCGGAATACAATCCAATACAATAATAGAGCTGTCTGGAGATTAATTTGGAGAAATCGCTGAGAGGGTTCACCATTGATAAGTCAAGACCTCTCAATTTAATATTTTTTTTTATCATTGCAGTAAGATCTGTAGAGATATTAGTTGATAATAAATATCATAAAAATTAACAAAATATTATTACAAATTTTATCGATATAGATGGCAATTGAATTTATAATTACAATAAACTTATATAGACATATAGAAAGTCAACCAAATTATGCATAGTTTTTGCGTCTATTGTGACGGAAGAGGTGACCTTTCTTTACCAAAAGAAATTGTAGTTTATTGATCGTTATTATATAGGGTAACAGTTTTTTTTTTAACAAATTAGTTACTCTAGTAAAACATCCTTAAATTAATGCTTATTACTGATATTATTATGTTCTTTCTGCATGACCCCTACATTTCTGCTCGGAGAATCTAAGACTGAAAGGTCTTAATGAAGCTTTTTGTTGTTGTAAAAGATCCTTAAAGATAGATGGAAATTTTGCCGGGAGGGTATTTTATATACAGTTACGAGCGTCATGCGTTCTTAATCAATTCTTCAGTTTTCATCTCTGTCACCGTTTGCTTTTTTTTTTTTTTTTGGAATGGCGCTCTCCTATTGGTTGGCTACGATCACGCCACCTTTGCCCCCCCCCCCACTCGCTTTTTCGTTTTTGTAACTATTGTGTTGGAGCGGGTCGCTCCTTAAATAAATGCATATATTAGTTAATAACTAAATGGAATCCTCTCTTTCTTTTTCCCAGTAAGAGACGCCTACGGGAGCCAACAGTACATAGACAGATAAAGCACATAGGCTATAGTTATTAACTAACATATGCATTTATTTAAGGCGCCAATTTATAATTGTAACAAATAGTATTTGAATCAAAACATTCAATCGGGTAAAACACGGGCGTTGCCCGGGTCATTCGGCTAGTTCATTTATAAAGATAAATTTTGACGGGAGATGCGACCTTTATAGATCCTTAAAGATATTGATTTACAACGTTTTTCTTTCTCTTTTAAACATGTCTTTTTTGTGTTATCATATTTTCTTTTTGAATTTAGAGGATGTACAAAAGAATTATAGTAGATACCAATTCTCATGAAGTCCTTTATTCTTTTTGTTAAATCTGTTAAAACATATAGTTGACTCTGGTGTATAAATTTCAGGAAAATGCTCCCATTTGTGGGGATTACGACAATCTCTTTGTTTTGTACCCCATCCATTAGTCCAAGTATTGGTGAGCCAGCCCTAACTTCCCAGTTGATGAAAATGTGGATGTAAAGCTGATTCAATCAATGCTAAGAAGAAGGTTCGAGAATTATCCAATAGCAACCATTGTTTCCCTGAGACAATTATCGTGGATAAAAACTAATGAAGAATTGATTTACTGGTCTGGTGATCAAGGCATTGGTCCGCTACACTTGGCTGCTGAGGTGACGGTGGCTTCCGTGTGGATGACATGTTGGATCATCTTTGGCCTCCATTCTCTGGTGTGGTGATTTCTGCTCGGATCAATCTTTCTCGGTGTTGGTTTTATTCTGAGGTGTTGGGGCTTTCTCGTGGATGGTAGGATAACCATAGCCTCCATTCTCTGGTGTGGTGATTTCTGCTTGGATCAATCTTTCTCGTTGTTGGTTTTATTCTGAGGTGTTGGGGCTTTCTCGTGGATGGTAGGATAACCATAGCCTCCATTCTCTGGTGTGGTGATTTCTGCTTGGATCAATCTTTCTCGTTGTTGGTTTTATTCTGAGGTGTTGGGGCTTTCTCGTGGATGGTAGGATAACCATAGCCTCCATTCTCTGGTGTGGTGATTTCTGCTTGGATCAATCTTTCTCGTTGTTGGTTTTATTCTGAGGTGTTGGGGCTTTCTCGTGGATGGTAGGATAACCATAGCCTCCATTCTCTGGTGTGGTGATTTCTGCTTGGATCAATCTTTCTCGTTGTTGGTTTTATTCTGAGGTGTTGGGGCTTTCTCGTGGATAGTAGGATAACCATAGCCTCCATTCTATGGTGTGGTGATTTCTGCTTGGATCAATCTTTCTCGGTGTTGGTTTTATTCTGAGGTGTTGGGGCTTTCTCGTGGATGGTAGGATAACCATAGCCTCCATTCTCTGGTGTGGTGATTTCTGCTTGGATCAATCTTTCTCGTTGTTGGTTTTATTCTGAGGTGTTGGGGCTTTCTCGTGGATGGTAGGATAACCATAGCCTCCATTCTCTGGTGTGGTGATTTCTGCTTGGATCAATCTTTCTCGTTGTTGGTTTTATTCTGAGGTGTTGGGGCTTTCTCGTGGATGGTAGGATAACCATAGCCTCCATTCTCTGGTGTGGTGATTTCTGCTTGGATCAATCTTTCTCGTTGTTGGTTTTATTCTGAGGTGTTGGGGCTTTCTCGTGGATGGTAGGATAACCATAGCCTCCATTCTCTGGTGTGGTGATTTCTGCTTGGATCAATCTTTCTCGTTGTTGGTTTTATTCTGAGGTGTTGGGGCTTTCTCGTGGATAGTAGGATAACCATAGCCTCCATTCTATGGTGTGGTGATTTCTGCTTGGATCAATCTTTCTCGTTGTTGGTTTTATTCTGAGGTGTTGGGGCTTTCTCGTGGATGGTAGGATAACCATAGCCTCCATTCTCTGGTGTGGTGATTTCTGCTTGGATCAATCTTTCTCGTTGTTGGTTTTATTCTGAGGTGTTGGGGCTTTCTCGTGGATGGTAGGATAACCATAGCCTCCATTCTCTGGTGTGGTGATTTCTGCTTGGATCAATCTTTCTCGTTGTTGGTTTTATTCTGAGGTGTTGGGGCTTTCTCGTGGATGGTAGGATAACCATAGCCTCCATTCTCTGGTGTGGTGATTTCTGCTTGGATCAATCTTTCTCGTTGTTGGTTTTATTCTGAGGTGTTGGGGCTTTCTCGTGGATGGTAGGATAACCATAGCCTCCATTCTCTGGTGTGGTGATTTCTGCTTGGATCAATCTTTCTCGTTGTTGGTTTTATTCTGAGGTGTTGGGGCTTTCTCGTGGATGGTAGGATAACCATAGCCTCCATTCTCTGGTGTGGTGATTTCTGCTTGGATCAATCTTTCTCGTTGTTGGTTTTATTCTGAGGTGTTGGGGCTTTCTCGTGGATAGTAGGATAACCATAGCCTCCATTCTATGGTGTGGTGATTTCTGCTTGGATCAATCTTTCTCGTTGTTGGTTTTATTCTGAGGTGTTGGGGCTTTCTCGTGGATGGTAGGATAACCATAGCCTCCATTCTCTGGTGTGGTGATTTCTGCTTGGATCAATCTTTCTCGTTGTTGGTTTTATTCTGAGGTGTTGGGGCTTTCTCGTGGATGGTAGGATAACCATAGCCTCCATTCTCTGGTGTGGTGATTTCTGCTTGGATCAATCTTTCTCGTTGTTGGTTTTATTCTGAGGTGTTGGGGCTTTCTCGTGGATAGTAGGATAACCATAGCCTCCATTCTATGGTGTGGTGATTTCTGCTTGGATCAATCTTTCTCGTTGTTGGTTTTATTCTGAGGTGTTGGGGCTTTCTCGTGGATGGTAGGATAACCATAGCCTCCATTCTCTGGTGTGGTGATTTCTGCTTGGATCAATCTTTCTCGTTGTTGGTTTTATTCTGAGGTGTTGGGGCTTTCTCGTGGATGGTAGGATAACCATAGCCTCCATTCTCTGGTGTGGTGATTTCTGCTTGGATCAATCTTTCTCGGTGTTGGTTTCATTTTGTGATGTTGGGGCTTTCTCTTGGATGGTTGGATCATCTCTGGCCTCCATTCTCTGATATAGTGATTTCTGCTCGGATCAATCTTTCTCGGTGTTGGTTTTATTCTGAGGTGTTAGGGTTTCCTCATGGATCAGCGCATAGTCTTTGGTGTTTTAGCCCATTCGCTACGGTCTTTCTGGAGTTTGTTTCCTTCTGTGCTAATGCGGAATCCTCATCAGCGGTTAAAATTTCTTTGGTTACATCTTTGATGAGTTAATTTTAAGATGGGTCAATCTTTATAGATGTTTAATTTGTGTTACATCGTTCTCCTTCTGTGCACGAATGATTGGATAATTTTATTAAATTCTATCTATTGTGGGGCATTCTTCAAGGATGGTATTTGCATGATGACCATTCTAGACTGTATACCTTTAGAGAAATAAACAGAAACAAAAACAAAACTTTGAATAGAGGGGAGCAGTCAAGAAATTCCAGATTCAAAAGTGGATTTTTAAATTTCATCTCAAATTTAAAGGCTATAACATCAAGACATTTCCAACATGCTCCAGGTACAAAAACGATAGTGACAATCCCAAACATCTTGAATGTATCCAAGCCATAAAACAGAATCTTTAGGACATTTCAGAAAAAATTCAAACTTCTGAGACATAATCATGGCAACAAGAACAACCATAACAACAGGATTGATCTTTCTCAGAGATGATAGGAAGATTTTTTTTTTTTCAATCGAATCTAATGCACGGCTTATTTCTCAAATGGTTTTAGTAAATCCCTCGGGTACATCACCGATATACCCCAATACCCCATTTTGAAAAAAAAAAAAATCAATGATTTTACCAATCTACTTCCCTAAAACTCAAAAACAAGCCATAAATTCCACTAAATGTAAATACAGCAAGTGTCTACGCATCTGTAAGATGGCGTAGGAAAAGTAAAGAGGAACTAAATGGAACAAACAAATGAGAGGGAAGATAAAAATGGAAATAGGGAAAAACAACGTCAATTAAATCACGCTTCCTCTTTTTGTCCAACATTTTTTTTTCTTTGCCATTCTGTGAATTGAGAGAGAAATAAATAACCCCATAGTACATCTTTCTGTTATCTTCCATCGCATGTGTGAAAGAATAAACATCCATATTATGTTTTGATTTGAATAATAATACAAAAACGAAAAAAAAAAGAGGAAAGAGCATCAAAATGAAAATATAATCGGTTTTATAAATTGCTTTACATCGATTATTTCTTTGCCATTCTGTGAATTGAGAGAGAACCCATAGTACATCTTTCGTTTAAATTATCTTCCATCGCATGTATGAAGGGCTAAACATCCATATTATGTTTTGATTTGAATAATCATACAAAAACGAAAAAAAAAAAAAGGAAAAGAGCATTAAGAAGAAAATATAATCAGTTTTATAAATTGCTTTACATCGATTATTTCTTTGCCATTCTGTGAATTGAGAGAGAACCCATAGTACATCTTTCGTTTAAATTATCTTCCATCGTATGTATGAAGGGCTAAACATCCATATTATGTTTTGATTTGAATAATCATACAAAAAAAAAAAAACGAAAAAAAAAAAGAAAAGGGAAAGAGCATTAAGATGAAAATATAATCGGTGTTATAAATTGCTCCACATTGATTATTTCTTCGATAATTCAATATAAGAAAAGCTAGTGACAATTTGAACTCGATCAATCATTAAATAGAGGAAATGAATAGTTAAATATAGGCTCCCTCTTAAATCTATTTTAGCCATAACACACACTAATGAATACCTTCAACTATAAATCCAAGTCATACCTAAAGTTATTTGAACAAGTTTAAAAATACCGTAAAATACATTCTTTGAAGTGATTCAAAATTCTAAATGGGCCAATGATTGAAAGTTTCTCTTTTTCTTTTTCAAGAGGAAGTTTTAATCCACAACTCCCTCTATTGAACCTTTAATCTCTGTTTTGTCAACGACTGTCCATTCCCGTTCGGCTCTCTCCTGATAGAGAAGAAAAAGAAAGATTCCTACGGTGGGAATCAATCAGATGAATCCGTCAGCAAGTAGGGTAATGTCACAGGGTCATCCCGCCCAAAATATTGTCATTGTAAGGGATTTGAACCCGGTAAGGGAGTGCCGCCTACAGTAGGGTTACGCCCATATAATCTAGGTCAGTCGGGTAGGTGCATGGACTTCTAGAAGCTTCGTACTTCTTTAGCATTCCTTAGGTTCTAATGAATATATTAGTCAGCTATGGATTCGATTCCCGATTTAACGGGGTATGGAAGTTAGCATGCTATAACGACTTTAAGATATTCAAACATTAATAGGGTCGGTGCATGGACTTCTATAAGCTTCGTACTTCTTTAGGATTCCTTAGGTTCTAATGAATTTCTTAGTCACCTATGTATTTTCGATTCCTGATTTAACGGGGTAAGGAAGTTATATAGCACGCTATATCGAATTTAAGATATTCAAACATTAATAGTGTAGGTGAATGGACTTCTATAAACTTCGTACTTCTTTAGGATTCCTTAGGTTTTAATGAATTTCTTAGTCAGCTATGGATTTTCGATTCCCGATTTAACGGGGTAAGGAAGTTATATAGCACGCTATATCGAATTTAAGATATTCAAACATTAATAGGTTGAATAAAAAATAGCTTTCTCTCTCAATCTATTTATGAGCTTGATTGGCTTAAGTTTTCCTGTGTATAAATTTCATTATTACCTTTAAATGTGGGATTAGCTTTTACTTTTTTTATTCTTTTCATTTATAGACTCCGTGTAAATCCATGGATAATACTATTTGTCTTGATAAAGGCTTTTGTGTGGGTGAAAAAGAAGCTTTCCGCAGCACAAAGCAAATGTAATTCTCATTATTACACTTAAAATAATTAACTATTGGTTTATTTCTATTAAAGAGAAAATATAAGCAAGCTTTTGAGACATTTTGATCTTCTCTACGGGATTTTGATAAATTTGACACGAAACTGTTTCTCAAAAGATTCTAAAGAATATTGGTATTAGTAAAATCAGCAAATTTGAGTTTCACAATCAATAGTTGCCTTTTCTTATAATTTATTAACCTAATCCCAGTACAAATTCACTTTTTAACTATTTTTTCAAAGTGTAAAAGGGAAAAAATATTTATTCATTTTCTACAATGAAGAATATCTAGTTGATGAGTTTTTTTTTCTCCCTGTCTCCGACATTAAAGACTTTCTACAGGTAAACTCCGTACAATTGGTATAAGTGTATAACGAATCAAAATTTTGACGAAGGAGTATCTTTTATTATATTTGTGCAAGCTTTCGAACTTTGCAGTTCTTCCACAGGCATAGATAGTACAAAAATACTACCTATCTATGCCTGTGGAAGAACTGCAAAGTTCGAAAGCTTGCACAAATATAATAAAAGATACTCCTTCGTCAAAACTTTGATTCGTTATACAATTAAAGACTTTCCACTTCATTAAATTTTATCCATGAGTTTATACGTGTGTGTACAATAATATTTATACATATTTTTTCAAAAATATATAAGATTTTTTTAATGTTTATTCGATAACTTTAGCATACGTGTCGAATCACCTAACTACCGGGTTTGGAATTAGCCGAGATCACAGCTACGCTCGAGTGGAGAGGAATTAGATCAATTGGGTTTCCAGATCAGTGACAGAAGCCACTTACTTGGAATGGTGTTGTTTGTACGTACACTGACTGACATGGTGGCCTGCCGTATGTCGAGTCTGGAGCACTGATAAATTTAATAAGTCTTTAAAACAAATCTGGTGAACTCCGAGACCTACCTTTCAGCAAGGGACCATATTAAACAAACTAAAACTACAACTGATAAGGAACCATAGAGATAGTTTCCATCATTCTTGGTAACAAATAGAAAACCCCCCAAAAAATAAACAGACCCTCCAACTAAACAGAAGGGAATCGACACAGTTGGCCAGATGGAAATCAGGTCACCTGCGCCCTCTAGTCTATAAAGAGGGAGCCAAAAGCTTCCCCATGTGCACTAGGTTCAAAGCCGAAAAGTCCACTCCCCAACATATACTAAATTGTATTGGAAAGGACAAATAATCCCTGTACAGAGAACCAAGAAGAGTTCTTGAACCTCATTATGAGCACGACCTCCAAGATCTTGTCTATTTTAGACTAATAAAAGGATAAGGGAAAAAAAAACTTGTACACAATTAGTAGCTTATAACTTTACATTAAATCAGGATATGCCATTTTTAATATTGATTTCAACACCTGATATTTTTATCTTTTATTTTTTTCTTTCGTTTTTTAATGTGCTAAGCGTATTTACGCAAGTTTGGCCTTAAATACCCATTTCTTGGTTTTTCAGGAAGCCACTGGGACCAAAAAATATTTTTTGGTCGCAGTGGTTCAGCCTACTCCACGCTGACGAGCGCCAAAAGCGCGAAACGCGTTCGTGGATGGCTTTTCTTGATTTATCAAGAAATTGGGTTGGCCAAATATCAGGGAACAGGCTAAATCAATGTTTAGTTGATTTCTGTTCCACCAGATGGCGCTCTGCCTTCTGTAAAGCACATGTGCTCCTGGTCAGGATATGCCATTTTTAATATTAATTTAACTATACATAAAATATTAGCTTACTGAAATATTAGCTTATCTCTTCAACAGGTCTTCATTGCAAGTTTATTTACACTCATGGACAAAACTTAAGGAAGTAGAAAGTCTTTGATATTGCTATTCGTCTATATATCTATATGAGAATTCTAAACTATGTTTCTTTTAAAAATTAAAAAATATATATATTTACTGCAATGAAAAATTAATGGGAGGGCTTGGCTGATCAGTGGTGAACCCTCCCAGCTGTTTCGCCAGTTTAATCTACCACATATCTTCTATCTATATATATAAAAATCAATGTTTGTATGTTTGTTTGTTTGTGTGTCCGGTATACAAATTCGCTAATTCACTAATTCAAACCAAAATTTCCATACATAGGTAAAGAAATACGGGAAAATATATAAATCAATTATTAAAACTATATATTCAAATTATTCTACTTAGCTCACGAACAGCGCCCTCTATCAAAGATTAGATTAAATTATGCTGATGCAAACAAATAGATAATGCTAATAACAAACAATTATAAAAAAAATCTTATCTAAATATATATCACTCGGGTAGATATGCACACGGGTCAATCCCGGGGCGAAGCCCGGGTCACCCGTCTAGTATATATATATATATAAAGAGACAAGGGTCGCCTCTCCCGTCAAAATAGACGTCTAAAACAGACGCCATCTATTGATATATGTTTTAGACGTCTATTTTGACGGGAGAGGCGACCCTTGTCTCTTTAGATCATTTTCCTCCCGGCAAAATTTCCATCTATATATATATATATATATTAGATAATAAAAGGCATATATTGGATTTAATAAAATATTTATTTTGCCAATATTTCGGCTGGCTGAACGCCAACCTTTATCGAGGCATTACATTTTTGTATACACAAAAAGAGTTATTGAGTTTCAGAGTTATTGTATAAATCCCGATATACATGTTGAAAGGTACAACTTCCTTAAGTTTTGTCCATGAGTATATAAGTAACCGGGGGATCAAGACCTTTTTAAATAACAATAGCTTTCTACTGAAAAGTAAAATATTTGTTTTACAAAACCTTTTCTAAAACTATTCAAATGTTTAACCAAAAAGTACACAATGTATTCATTTCTAATTGCCGTTGAAACCTATTTGCTAGGCCTTCCATATTTTTGTTTATCAGTTTCCAATGATGTGTTGCGGTGAAAGTGGGTTGAACACGCACCGCACTAATAACGCCAAATGTAAAGCAAAAGTTAATTAGGCCCTGAAGCTAGCTTGGCGACCCCCTAGTTTCTTTTGTTCGTCTGTTTAGTTAGCAAGTGGGTCAGATACATTCCGCTACTTCCTTCATCTGTCACACATCTGTTTTTGATGAATAATTTGCTTTGATGAAAAAAAGCTATAATGTGATTCTTTAATTTGGTAAAATATATATATATTTTTTTCAACTGAAAAGGATTATTCTACAAGTTTGAAATCTATATATATATATAAATGAATGTGTGTGTGTCTGTCCTTTATGCCTGACCAAACCACTCATTGGAACGCCATGAACCTTTGGGAAGTTATTTAGTATAGTACTGGGAAGGTTTCTGGAAAATAATTTCTTGAATATCTTGAATATCCTTAGAGTTATTTGCAGATTTGTAGATTTAACTCGCAAGCAGCGCCACCATTGCGACGATGATAACAAGTTTTTTTTTTATCTATAAGTTTTATTATCACTAAGTTTATTATCTTAAAGATTATTTATCAAAAGTAAGATTATCTCAGGATGACACGGCAATTTAATAATAAATTTAATGATACAATTCCAAGGCAAAGATACTATTCCTTTAACTTCCAATTACCGAGGGAACCAATTAATATTGATTTTATTCAACTTATCGAGTATTTTTCAAGGGATCGGGAAAAAAATGTTCACTAGATAAACTAGAAAATTAGGAAAGACAAAATTCAGGATGACACGGCACAACAGGGACCGGGAAAAAATATTCACTTTATCGAGAGATTCAAATTTACGAGTTTCAAATTATCAAAATATATCTATTATTTTTTTTTATAAGTTTATAGAGAATTGTTTTAACAAATGTTCGTTAGACAAACCTTTACTCGGGTAAAACCCGGGCGAAGCCGGGTACATCCGCTAGTAATGAATAAAAAAGGATAGAGAATTAATGGAAGCTATTCAGTTAATATTATATAATGTTTGATTATATTTTGATGAAAAAATATTGCCATGTAGAAAATGAGGAACGACAAACTTTAGGATGACACAGCAATAAGGCGGCACAAGAGAACAATTATATTACGATGCACTAGCGCGCCTTTTGTTATAATACACAAATTGATATTTGCGGAAGAGCGATTGCTCGAAGCATTCTATATACAGTTACGAGCGTCATTCCTCATCTCCTAATCAACAATCAGTCATCAGTTTTCATCTCTGTCACCGTTTGCTTTTTTTTTTTTTGGAATGGCGCCCTCCTATTGGTTGGCTACGGTCACGCCACCTTTGCCCCCCCCACTCTCCTTTTCGTTTATGTAATTATTGTGTTGGAGCGGGTCGCTCCTTAAATAAATGCATATATTAGTTAATAACCAAATGGAATCCTCTCTTTCTTTTTCCCTGTAAGAGACGCCTACGGAAGCCAATAGTACATAGACAGATAAAGCACATAGGCTATAGTTATTAACTAACATATGCATTTATTTAAGGCGCCAATTTATAATTGTAACAAATAGTATTTGAATAAAAACATTCAATCGGGTAAAACACGGGCGTTGCCCGGGTCATTCGGCTAGTATTATATATTTATAATTATATGTAATTCTGCTGTCCTCAAAGCTTATGTCCATAGTTCATCTAAAATACCCATTCGAAGAGTCAAGCATCAGTATCACTATAAAAGGAAGTTCCAAAAATGCAATATAACAGCGGTATGGTAGATTAAACTGGCGAAACCACTGGGAGGGTTCACCACTGATGAGCCAGGCCCTCCCTTTAATTTTTCCATTGCAGTAAGGGCAGTAGAAATAGTTTTTTTTTTTTTTTTAAGAATATTACGCGTCTAAAATAGTTTCGTAATTTGACAAGAGAACAAATCAATAGGTATTCTCCGGAATAATATTATATTCGACAAGAAAATCAACGTTTTAAGAAAAACATGAACTTTTGGGGACAACTTTATATTAATAGAGAAATAGATATTGTTTCACACAGCGTGAGTTAAATTCGCTCTATATTTTGAAAAACGATTTGCTCTAAAGAAACCCTTTTTTCCCTTCAAAATATTATTTAGTTATAGAATAAAATTAAGACTTTAACGCGTCAACTGTATATAAGAGGAATGAAACTATTGGCAAAATACAAGATAATTAAACAAAAAATAAGAAAAGATCAAATATGTGAAATAAACTCTGAGAGAAAACTGACAAAAACTATAACAAGACTTAGAACAAAACACTATAAAGGAATGGCAATACATCCAGATGGCACAAGAACCTATAGGGCATGCAACGACTGTCCTGGTGTGGAACTAACACCTACCTACATATTCTCATGCCCAGCAATGGCCGCAGCCTTGCAGAAAATTGACATGGACCCAGAGCAGCAGCTTCACACACCCAAGATAGAGGACATTGCTGCTGCTGTGATAGAGATGTATGGAGACATCTGAGGCTCTTCTTTGGACACGACAACAACAATACAGTATACACACCCAAGATAGAGAACATTGCGACTTCAGTGATAGAGATGTACGGAGACATCTGAGGCTCTTCTTTGGACACGACAACAACAACAACAACAATGAAACTATTTTAACGATTTTTTCCTTAAAAAAAAAAAACAATAAATTTATACTTCTTCATACTGCGATAGTTGGCCCGGATAGTTGGCTACTTTAATACCTGGCTGCAGGAATCTGGGTTACATCAAGAAAGAGAGACAATTGATAATTAACATACTTTTATTGACATCTTGTCAATACAAAGTCAATATGCAAAATACGCACAAATCAGAAAAAAAAGCAAAGATAAATATGTGAAAAATATCATAAAAGTGAATTTGTACTTGGATCAGGTGGATAAATTAAGAAAAATGGCTTTTCCTGATCGTGCAACTGAAAGTTGGTGATTGCTTGCGCCATCTATCGGAATAAATATTTCAGGATGCCCCAAAGACCAGCCTTTTTTGGTCGTTGAGGTACAGCTTGCACCACGCTGACGAGGGCCAACAGCCCGAAACGCGTACGTGGTTAGCTTTTCTTGATTAATCAAGAAACGGTATTTGGCCAATTCTGGAATAATTAAAAATCAACGATTAGTTGATATTTATTCCGATAGATGGCGCAAGCCATCAGCAACTTTTAGTTGCACGATCAGGATATGCCTTTTTTTTCTTAACGATTAATATATTACAAGAAAGTTTAAAATATCAATATACAGCCAATATGTACATGGCGCCTCTACCACCGCTTCAGAGTTTGAACGAAAATCACCAGCGGGTCTCCAGCGACACCACGTATTTTGCGATCTACGAAGTAAACGTAGATTGTATGCTTCCCTGCTGATGAGGTGGTGATGACGTGGTCCTCGAGGCCTACCGCGAAGAGAAAGAAATATTAGAAGGGCTATCAGTAGTGAACCCTCTCAGTTTGACCTCTCCAGTTTAATCTTCCATACCGCTCTACTATTGTATTATCTTCTTATATACCCTGCACTTTAAAGGAAATCTTTAAATATAATATATTTGGTCGCAGTGGTACAGCCTACTCCACCTCTGACGAGCGCCAAAAAGCGCGAAACGCGTTCGTGGATGGCTTTTCTTTATTTATCAGGAAATTGGGTTGGCCAAATATCAGGGAACAGGTTAAATCAATGTTTAGTTGATTTCTGTTCCACCAGATGGCGCTCTGTCTTCTGTAAAGCACATGTACTCCTGGTCAGGATATGCCTACTTTTTTTTTTTTTAAATATATTTATAATATCATATTACCACATTGACTATGATGATGATGCTGTAAATGTAAGTGCATTCAATATGGTTTATAATCTGGTCATACAAGGTAGCTAGCGATTTCTCTACGCTCCAGGAAAACTTCACAGAAATCCTGCCAGTATTCGCAGTTAAGAATTTGCCTTTATAGTTATGGACCAGTTCCGTGCTTCCAAAAATCCTATTATACAACACCACATCCACAATACTCAAAATACAAGCTGATATTTATAAAATTTCCAAAAACCTCTCCACCTACTCGCATTGTCAAGAAGAAAATCAAACTGTTGATCACCTTCTTTTCAGATGTCTCTCATTATCTCCAGAGATTACACACTCGGTGTTAACACATTGAATGTAAGACACACATACACACACAAAAGCCTTTATTAGGGACTTGCCCCATACAGATTCTCCCAATTGGGTAAGGTAATAATCATCTTGTGTTATTTACATAGAAATTGAACTGGCTTTACTCTTCGTCTCAAAGTTATTCACTTGTTGACTGGTCCTTACATAATGATGATCTAAAAAAATTATAATAAGCTATTGCATTAGATTTGTTTGATGATATTTTTGAAAGCAATACGTAAGGTGAAATGTTGGTACATTTAATTTGTTGATATAGGGCCTTCCTCTCTGCATCAAGGGCTGTACATTTAAGCAGGTAATGAGGGAGTTCTTCAGTAATTTCCTTGTCACACAGTGTACATATTAGGTTTTTGGCCTCAAACGTCAGAACGTGGTTTTTAAAGACTGTAAGTAGTATTCTCGACATTGAATGTAAAGACATTAAGGAACCATCCAATAAACAACAAACCAGCATGACAATATCAGATCAGCTGGATGTCAACAACGAGCAATAAGACCA
This sequence comes from Cordylochernes scorpioides, assembly GCA_030710605.1. Taxonomy (NCBI): domain Eukaryota; kingdom Metazoa; phylum Arthropoda; class Arachnida; order Pseudoscorpiones; family Chernetidae; genus Cordylochernes; species Cordylochernes scorpioides. Next base: position 40,992,937 of record CP092884.1, read on the forward strand.
ACAACCCGGATGGTTGGGACATCTATACGTGGCTCTAGGAGTCTGACACGGTTAGTAAACCTAGTCGTGTTTCTAATAACCTGATTTTATCATAGTCATTGTAATGTTATAGTAATACATTCATATTTTGATATTAATGTCTATATAAAGTAATTTATAATAAAATATAATGCGGCTTATGATTGTAGAACGACATTTGACAATTATACCGCAAATGCTTCTTTTTAACGAAAAATTGAAACTTATTTTAAGGAGAGAAATAACGGCCATTTCTAACCTCATGGGTGAAGTATGATAGGATGAATTGTGAAGAGTAATGATAAACGGAAATATAAAAGTGTCCAGGGATGGGAAACAAACCCACAGTGTTCCGCTTACCGGGCAGATGCCATGTCCACTAGGCTACCCTGGACATATTTTTCCGTTTATCACAATTCATCCTATCATACTTCACCTATAAGGTTAGAAATGGTCGTTATTTCTTATTAAAACAAATTTCGATTTTTCATTCAAAAGAAACATTTGCGGTATAATTGTCAAATTTCGTTCTACAATATTAATGTCTAACTAGTAATATATTGAATATACTTTATTACGAAGGTAATCTTCCTATTCGTTAATAGTATTAAAATCAAAAGACGGGGAGAATAGTTTTGTGTTTTTATTCTATTATTGAATATTCTCTGTATAGGGAATAGAGAGGTAACCCGGATTACTGGAGCGTAAAGCGCCAACTACCCGGGATATAGTGAATACGCACCAGTGGACATACAACAGAAATATGTATAAATACACACACAAAAACCTTTATTAGGGACTTGCCCCATACAGATTCTCCCAATTGGGTAAGGTAATAATCATCTTGTGTTATTTACATTGGTAGTAAAATAGAAATTGAACTGGCTTTACTCTTCATCTCAAAGTCATTCATTTGTTGACTGGTCCTTACATAATGATGATCTAAAAATGTATAGTAAGCTATTGCCTTAGATTTGTTTCCTGATATTTTTGAAAGCAATACGTAAGGTGAAGTGTTGGTAAATATGTATAAATATTATCTTTCTCTTGCATTTCGAGCAAATATCTAACCATATAGATATAACCGTCAAAATAAAGTAAAATATTTCAAGAATAGCTATCATATATTATATGAAGGTTAAAAATAGCACATATATATTACTAGCCGAATGGCCCGGGCAACGCCCCGGTTTTACCCGATTAAATGCTTTTATTCAAATACTATTCGTTACAATTATAAATTGACGCCGTGGATGTCATTCTTGTATAATATATAAATGAGTTTTAAAAATTGTAAAAAATAAAAAAATGCATCGGCCGGGAATCGAACCCGGGCCGCCCGCGTGGCAGGCGAGCATTCTACCACTGAACCACCGATGGTTATAAGAAATGGCCATATTTGGGTATTTATTCCATTCACAAAAGCAAACGGTGACAGAATTAAGAAAGAATTGATTATGACGCTGATAACTGTATATATTAATTATTATAGCATATTGTGGCGAAGAAATATTTTAAAGATATATATAGTAATAGTAAGTAATATATATTTTTATAATCTGTTAAATATTTTCATTGAATAATATTAAATTAAATAATAAATTATTTCTTCGCCACATAGCCTCCTCCTATAACCCAGCATCTCCACCAGTTGTAACGTAGAAATCAAGGCTTTGTATATCTGAAGATATGAAAGTATTTATTGATGACGTCACGGCGACTAGTCGACAATTATTAACCAAACTATCTACAGCTAGGGAATCTTGAACAAGCAAGGCAAAGAAATATTTTAAAGATGTGTGTGTGTGTGATTTTACAAATACAGAGTAATATATATTTTTATAATCTGTTGAATATTTTCATTGAATAATATTAAGTTAAATAATAAAATATTTCTTCGCCACAATATATATTTATATAATATATTTATTCAGGTAGTTGGCGATCTCTGGATAAACTTCAGGAGACTGGGTTACCTTTATGCTACTACTATACTTATTAATAAAACAGAATTTAATATAAAAATAGATAATATATTTTATAGAATAATTATAATTTATTGGCTAGAATATATACATATTCAAAAAATATAAATTGCCTATCATTAGAAAAATACATATTTATTGCCAAGAAGTTAACCCACACAAAAAATGAAAGTAGCTACTATGAAAGAGTGAGTTTTCTTTGATGAGAAAGAAATTTTGTGAGTGTTTTTAACAAAGAACCTAGAAGAAAGAATGCCCAGTAAAATTCCAACTTTTTTTTTCACTGAAAAGAAAGAAAAAAAAATTGTATTTTTTCTTGAAGAGCATTATATCTTTTGTTTGCCTCAAGTCCAAATACACTTGATCTTTTCTTCTATCCAGAATCGTCTGCTTTGAGATTAAAGATATAAAAAACATCTTGGGGTGTAATAGAGGCTGACATCCGGGATCTTGACTTTATCAGATGATCACACCGAATCTCTTCACCATTAGTCGGCTGCTCAACAATGCCAAACCGCACCCGGCAACACTTCTTTAAATCACAGAGCATTCCGAGTTACTAAGTTGATAATATCATTGGATTTTTTAAAAAAGATTTATACTCAAATTTTTAAGAAAATTTTTACAATTATAACTGTAATAATTTTAACTTTTTTATTTTTTTAATGCTTAACGTATACGCATTTTTTTAATTCGAAAAATTAATATATTTTATAGAATCAGATATGTATTCATTGAGAAACAAGGCGTAATTTTATCTCTCCTCTATAAATACAATAACACACATGAAAAACCTGTCAACACGTTTAAGAAACTTAAAACTAGCTTTTCTCTATCATCAAATCGCGAAATAAATTACTGCTAAATATTTCCTTTATTAACAATAATATATTCGTTTTATTGATGTTAGATCGTTTTTGAAGACAACTCTCAGATTTATAAAATAAATTTATTAAACTTTACACATTTTTATATATAGAGAGAGTTAATTACCTCGTATTTAAGGCAACAAAAGAATCATCTAATTTTCATACATCGTTCTAACCAGATTCAACTTGTGCAAAACAGACGACAAAGCAAAAAAAAATAAAAATAAATAATAATAGAGGGTAAGTTCCTATTCTTTACAAGCTTTCACACTCAAAGAATATTCAACTTCTTGCTTCAATTGAGCTATATATATATGTTATGAATAATTTGTTTGTTGTTAGAGAAAGGGTTGATAAGACAAAGGATCGATAAGATAAAGGGTTGAAGGTGCAGTCGTGAAAAGAAAAATATAATTATTTACCATCAAGCAGCTTTTATTTTCAATTACTTGAGAAAAAATATTACACATTAGTTATTTTCACATTATATAGAATTTATAAAGTTAATCCTATATTAGTGATTCAAAAAGATAGATATGTTAGCTACGCATTTTTACAACAAAACTGAAAGTCATTCTAAAAACGATGATAACCAAAAGTAAAAATATCAATGAACAAAAATAAAAAATATATATTTTTTAAAATATAGAAATATTTGAGTTTTTATATTATACAGTGGACCCTCGGTTTGCGAGCATAATCCGTTCCAGAGCCATGCTCGTACTCCAAAACGCTCGTAGTGCGAAACTAATTTCTTATTTTTAATAATTGAAACTCGGGCAATTCTTCTTGCTACGAACAATTGCACAGTTTCCCACATTTTACATATTACCCGAATCTGATCTGAAGGGAGGGATCCCAGTGAATTTTCATCCATCACGATTACGGGCAACCATCACGAGTTGCTCGTAATGCGAAATTTCACTCGTAATCCGAGGTAAAATTTTTCAAAAAATTTTGCTCGTACTGCGAAAAGCTCGTACTCCAAGGTGCTCGTAAACCGAGGGTCCACTGTATTTGCATATTATATTATATGTATATTGTATATTTTTGTATATATTCATATATATATATATATGAAAAATATATATCAGAGCCTCGAGAAAATTTAAAATAGTATTTAGACAAGTTTTAGAACTGTGGTTGCGGAATTTCTGTTTAGAGAGAGAGAGATAAATTTGTATGTTCATATTTCTAATATAACTTTGTAAATTCGAATTTCTTTCTCCCTCTTTTTTTCCCTTCACTCATTTTCTGTGACTCTCAAACGAATCTGTTTACAAGACTGAAGATGTCTTAATTAAAAATTATGATTTATTTCGCTAATATTAATAATGTAATGGAATTTCATATAGAGTTTGTAGTTTAAGCATAATTACATTTAATGTGGTGTCTTGTCCATGGAGCAAATCAAATCGGTCCGTGCACCCTGATCACAATACCGGCCAACAAAGGTGCCTTGTTAGTATGGATGTCCTCTTATGGATTGATGTCTGCCATATAGAGGGCTGTAAGGATGGCCGGGCAGCTGTATATAATCACATTTAATACTACGTCCAATGAAAATCCATAAAGTCCAGAAGCAAATATATAATAGGTAGTACACTTCTTTGATGTTACACATACAAAAGCCTTTACTAAGATCTTTCGCTTTTTAAACATTTCCTCTCAGCTGAAGAATGGAGGTTACTTTTGAAATTCTGTTTTATATCACTGAATAGTGTTTTGTGCTGATACCACATCATAAACAATTTGGTATTCATGCCATTACAAGCTGTTTTATAGGCGCCATTTCAAACTCTTTTGTGTTGATATAATCACAGATTATTTTGTATTGATACCATTATACATATAAACTGTTATTTTTTATAAATGTTTTATATTGAGTAATATCATTACTTGTTTTGGGGGTCGGTGGAAGGATGGTCTAAACCCTTGGTTTTCGACCGCTACGACCCAGGTTCGATTCCCGTATAGCACTTTTTTTCTGTTAAAAAAAAAAAAAAAAAAACTTCCAATGGACCCCGATTCTTACAAAAGTCCAACCCCACCAGAGAGTGCAAGTAACCAAACGGGGCTCTGGCACTTTTGTAAGTACAAAGTTGAACTGCGTTTCACATGTGTAGACATGTGATGCATTTACAGTAAAAGTAGTCGCCTACTTCTACCCACCATGATTATCATGGCTTGTACTACATGTACTAGGGATAGGCAAAAAAAAAAAAAAAACTCGTTTCCATTCTACACACGAATTAAAGAATCTAGATCAATTGTTTATAAGGTTCTGTTATATTTACCATCACAAAGTTGGTCAACAGGTTCTAATGGCATTATACGCATTACTTTATGGACACCTTTAATATAGACAAAGGTTTGAGATCAAACAATGGTGATATGGCAGTTTGCTGTGGATATTTGGGTGTTGGTCCACCGAACAATGTATTTCTCCACCAGGCCTAACAAGCTGCTGGAATGACAGACAAAGGTTAATGAAGAAACAATACCTGGTCAAAAAAGGGTCAAGTATCAACCATAGCCTTCCTGCTTGCCAATCAAACGATATTACCACAGAGTCATTTATCTGTGAGCGTTTAACATTTGTTTTTCTCTGCGATATTTACAAAGTTTAGTGCTTATTTGGATTCCAAATTTATAATCCCTTGAACTATATATTTGGCAAAAATATCAAAACGTATTTGAGACTTACATATTTATTTTTGAGACCGATTATACACTCATGGACAAAACTTAAGGAAGTTGTACCTTTTAGCATGTATACTGGGATTATAACTCTGAAAGATATTACAGTGACCTTTATTGAAGACACACGAGATAACCAAGTGTGAGCATCCCCTGTCTCCTTAAAAAAAAAAAAAAAAAAACAGACGACCGACGATTTCAAAGAAGTTCCACTTCCTTGGGTGTATATATAAGCTCTCTCTAAATACATATTTATTTCTAATCTATATTATAGAACAAACGATTTTTGTCTAAATGTCCAAAATGAATTAATTTTCTGGATAAAATATCCATTCTAAATGAAAAACGGTAAGGCACCCTATTCTTTAAAATATATCTTAAATACAACTCATGGATAAAACTTAGGGAAGGGGTAAAAGTCTTTTAATATCGTCGGTCGTTTTTTTTTTTTTTTTTTAGGAGACAGCGGCTGTTTATACTTGGTTATCTCGTGTGTCTTCAATAAATGTCACTGTAATATCTTTCAGAGTTATAATCCCGATATACATGCTAACAGGTACAACTTCCATGAAGTTTTTCGTCCATGAGTGTATATGAGTGCACATGAAAAATCACTAAACATATTTATCCTTTGATGCACTATATAGCCCGCCATCTGTTATCAAAATTCGAAACTATTTTAAAGGCGTAAGATTCTTTTTGAAATTAAACAATTTCTACTGCCCTTACTGCAATGGAAAAATTAAAGGGAGGGCCTGGCTCATCAGTGGTGAAAACCCTCCCAGCGGTTTCGCCAGTTTAATAATTTATCCTTTCTTCATAGAAATATTATGAGTCGTTAGCTTAATTCTTTGTGAACTCGATTAATATTCTAATAGAAGATGGCGAAATATTTTAAAGTTTAAGTAAGTATTTTTCTATATATTTTCTCCAGTATTCAGTTCATCCTTTTTTTTTTTTTTTTTCCTATTTTCAACGTTCCAATAATTTTATAATATAGTTTCTCATGGACAGAAATTAAATCTGAAGGAGGTCACCCAGTTAAAAAAAAATTTGGCGGGAAAATTGTAGAGCGGCGTAAGAAAATAGTCATTTTTCTCTTTTTAATTAAAAGAGAATTATTCTTTTGTGAAGCCAAATTAATTATAGAGTAGAAAGAAACCACTTTAATTTATGTTGTTTTTGTATCGCTGTTTTTTATATATGTATGAAAAAAAAACAATAGAAAAAATAAAAAATAAGTGGGTCAGGTGTTGATATTAAAAATAAAGAAAGCATATCCAGACCAGGAGCACATGTGCTTTACAGAAGGCAGAGCGCCATCTGGAGGAAAAGAAATCAACTAAACATTGATTTAGCCTGTTCTCTTGTGGATGGCTTTTCTTGATTTATCAAGAAATTTGGTTGGCCAAATATCAGGGAACAGGCTAAATCAATGTTTAGTTGTTTCTGTTCCACCAGATGGCGCTCTGCCTTCTGTAAAGCACATGTGCTCCTGGTCAGGATATGCTTTCTTTATTTTTAATATATATATATATATATATATATATATATATATATATAATGAAAACTATCCGAACCGTGTTATTTTTCTAATATAAAGGAATTATCAAAAACAATTTTTTTTCTTCTGAATTTAGTATAATATAAACATTAATCTTAAAAACAGAAAAAGCATATCCTGACCACTCACAGAAGCATTTTTAGATGGCAGAGCGCCATCTAGTGAAACAAAAATTAACTAAGCGTTGATTTAACGTGTTTCAACTCATTTTCTTGCTAAATCAAGAAAGGCCAACAACGAAGGCCTTTCGGGCTGTTAGCCCTCGTCAGCTTTGTACAGGGTGTAGTCTATGGCCAGTAGATGTGCTGCGTGTATATTCAGCAGACGATAAATTTAAATGGCGCCAAACGAATCTTTCATGCTTTATAAAAAAATAATTTTAGGTATACATTTATATCGACTAAACTCTTCGAATTAAAATAGCAAAATAAAACGCTGGTTGAAGAGAAGTATCTTATACGGACTTTATTAGCAAGCTTTAGGACGTCCTTCTACAGGCTTTACTATGACTAAACAGAAAGAAGTACGAGATGAGTATTAATAGGATAAGATATTTTTGCATACGAGAAAAACATCTTATCCTATTAATACTCATCTCGTACTTATTTCTGTTCAGTAATCGTAAAGGCTGTAGACAATTGACAATTAAAATAATTTTATTGACATCTTGTCAATACATGCAAAGTGCACAGTCTGCACTATTTAAAAAAAGATAATATGGATTATATACACTATGTACAATGAATATGACGTCTCTGCCAGCGCTGCAGAGTTTGGTGGAGAATCGCCAGTGGGTCTCCAGCGACACCACGTATTTCGCCGCTGAGGAGATAGTAAAGCCTGTAGAAGGACGTCCGAAAGCTTGCTAATAAAGTCCGTTTAAGATACTCCTTTTCAATCGGCGTTTTATTCTGCTATACATTTATATATACATGTAAACTATACAAAATAAATTTTTGCATTAAATATTATTTATTTTTGAAGACGTAAATCATACATTGTTGATCAAATTGCAAAAAAAAAACGCAGCAGTAGCAGCACACGTCATATTGTGAATCAGACGAATGAAAATTTCTCCACACGCCCCCCCCCCCCCTCCCCTTTCTCCCCTCACAGCACTAGAAAAATCAGCAGGTGCACCGGAAACTGTTCAGACGCTTGCCACCTGGCTCTTTGCTTCTAAGAAAGATATTCCTTTAAACATAGTGTTCTCTTTTTTTTTTTTACAGCACGAGACGTTAATTTTTTATAGGAATACGGATCTAATAAGACCTTTTGTTTCCCAGATAATTAATCGAATTTCAATTTTACGCAAGATCAATTCTATCAATCAAACTCAACAAAGTTACCTCTGCAAGTTGGCCTTAGCTAAAAAAAAGAATGGGGAGGGTGGGGTGTAATGGTATAGAGGAGGGTGTTGAGTTTTCTTATATGGAAGATTAATTTCTTTGAAACGGTAGAAAATATCGACTCTAACAAGTTGGCTAAATGTTTATTATGAAGTTGTCTTAATAAAGGATTTTTTCGAGTAGTTAATTATAATTTCTATTATTATTATTATTATTATATGCAAATATAATGGCACATGGCATCTGCCCGGTAAGCGGAACACTGTGGGTTCGATTCCCATCCCTGGACTTTTTATTTTTCCGTTTATCATTACTCTTCACAATTCATCCTTTCATACTTCATCCCTAAGGTTAGAAATAATCGTTATTTCTCCTTAAAATAAATTTAGATTTTTCGTTTAAAAGAAACACATGCAGGATAATTTTCAAATGTCGTTCTACAATCATAAGCCACATTATATTGTATTATATGCAAATATATTCAACTTTGTGTTTTTATGTATTACTAGGTCAATTCGACAGGTCGCTTGTGAAATATCTGCTCGATATTAAAAAATAAAGCCTAGATAAATATATATATATATATCTATATTAATAAAATGGAAATTTCATAAGTGGACATCACTAAAAACTTTCGTTACAATGAATCAATTTCAACCAAATTTTCAACATTTATGTAAAACGAGATGGAGCAGGTTTTGCTTAACATCAAAATATATTTCCTAACATTAACATGCGTAACTTCGCTGTTATCGATTAAATACAAAAAAAATCAACAGAGTTAATTTTATTTATATATAAATACAAAATTAAATTTCAACAGAGTTAATTTTTTTACATACTAGCTAATAATCTCAATCTAAAAAATATTCAAAACAAGCAATTTTAAGATAACACCATATGTAAAACAGTCGGCCAAGAAAACAACAACGATATTACATCTTTCTCACATATTCACACACAATCTTGATTAATAATTAAAACTAATCTTTAACATTGTTTATTATACTTCAACTTTTATTTCTACATTTGTTTTTAAATACCCAATTGTTTTATCATGTTTCTAATTTCGCCTAACAAATATACAAATTTATAGTGACCAACATATGCAAATTTTATCTTTGTTTTTATTTAACTTGATATCGTAAACATAACATCCATTGTAAGCATTTTTCTGTTCACCTTCCGTGGTTTCTCTTTTCTCTGATAGTTTTTAGGTGTAGTATATTTTCTTATTACTAGACTACAAACATTCCCTCGAGAAAAACCTGGGCGAAGCCGGGTACATCCGCTAGTATATATATATATATATATATATATATATATATATATATATATATATATATATATCTAACAGTGTGTATAATAATCTCTCTTTTATTTTTGATTTTTTTTTTTATTTCAACACACAAAACGCGATATCCCGGCTAAGGATAATTAAGTCGATTTACATTTTTAAAAACCTCTCTTAATAAATATATCTGCATTTCGAAGGTGGCAGTAAATTTTTAAATATCAAACGATTAAATTATATCGTCTGCCATTTAAAAGAAAAACAAATCTAGCAGCGTGAAACTAAAAAAAAAAAAGCATAAAAAAAAAAAACATTTCCAAAATATATTTCGAGAGTGTTAAAATGAGACCAGGAACCTGGAAAATGGAGCCAATCCAAATAAACAAATTTCCGCAAAAATAGGAATTTCTAGCCAGACGAATGAAAACAAAATGGCGCGGAAGCGTGGACAAGAGAGAGAGAGAGAGCTTCAAGGAAACAGCTCACTTTCCATCTCAATCAAGCGTGAAGACAGTTAGACTATTATACAACCAGTCAATCGGTCAAATATTTTTAAAATTGACTTCCTCTATGATTTGTCAAAACTTTTTGACATATCAGATTAGATTACCTATAATTTCATATTGATACATTTATAACAGAAAAATTTCACCCTATTTTAAAATATGAAAAGACCATAATAATAAACGTTAACAATAGCTTGACATAAATACATACAAAGTAAATGCAATACTATTGTTAATATATATATAATTTATACAAAAATGATTGAGCGTGATAACGAGCTCCGAGACAAAAAGGACTTTTCCTCTTGGAACTTATTTGTTGGTATGAAAGACGTTTTGAATCAAAATTTCCATATTGATGCTAGCAATTCTTATCCTCCTATATAAATTAAATCGACCATTTGGAAATTACATAAATGGGTAGTTGCTTAACATATAAGTCGTACAAATTATTCCAATTACATTTATAAATTTTTAATTGCTATATATATTTTTGGTCGCAGTGGTACAGCCTACTCCACGCTGAGAGCGCCAACAGCGCGAAACGCGTTCGTGGATGGCTTTTCTTGATTTATCAAGAAATTAGGTTGGCCAAATATCAAGGAACAGGCTAAATCAATGATTAGTTTATTTCTGTTCCATCAGATGGCGCTCTCCCTTCTGAAAAACACATGTACTCCTGGTCAGGATATGCCTTTTTATTTTTAATATCAACACCTGACCTTTTTTTTATTTTTTTCTATTGTTTTTTTTTTCACATATAAAACACATGTGTGCTCGTGGTCAGGAGATGCCTTCTTTATTTTTAATATCAACAACTGACCCACATATCTTTTATTTTTTTCTATTGTTTTCATGTGTTAAGCGTCTTTACGCAAATTTGGCCTTAAAAAAAATTCTTGATTTTTCGGGAAGCCATTGGGACCAAAAAATATTTTTGGTCGCAGTGGTTACAGCCTTCTCCACGCTGACGAGCGCCAACAGCGCGAAACGCGTTCGTGGATGGCTTTTCTTGATTTATCAAGAAATTGGGTTGGCCAAATATCACGGAGCAAGCTAAATAAACGTTTAGTTTATTTTTGCTCCACTAGATGGCTTCTTTATTTTTAATATATATATATATCAATAAAATCTGTAACAAAGCATTCTGGAAATGTGTCTCTTTTTTACATACATCATAAATATATTATCTCTGCAGAACTTATTGCAATGATAAAAGTTATTGATGAAAGGGCTCAGCAGTAGTGAACCCTCTCAGCGTTATCACCAAATTAATTTCCAGATCGCTCTACTATTGTTTTGGATTGGTTTTCTTATATATCCTGTATTTACTAAAGGTTTACCACTGATGAGCCAAGCCCTTTCATCCAATAACTTTTATAATTTATGAAAAAAAGAAACACATTACCATACATTTATTGTTGCAGAAATTATTCGAATAACAAGCTAACTAGCATATTTCTAGGGTGTAAAATGATGATGTGTTAATGAGAATTCTCTCTCTCTCTCTCATATCATTATTACTATAACTAATAAGAAAGAGTAATGTAACCTATCTCTCTATTTATATAAAATACAACGTATATATATATATATATATATTAAAAAAATATAAAAAACAAGTAAATTATAATAATTGTGTTAAATCATAGAATAAATATGAGTTTTGTTTTATATTTTACTTTTTAAATTAAATACAGAGGAGACATGCAGTAAAACCTCTGGGAGAGGAAACTTTCGCTAGAGGACACCTCTTTACAAAGAACAGTTTTCATAGACAAAATTACCATTTTTATTATTTAGCAACCCTCTGATAAGAGGACATCTCTCTCTAAAGGACACTTTGGCTCTGCAACTAGGTGTTGTCCTTTACAGAGAGATTCTACTGTATCTCAAATAACAGTATATGCAAATTTAAAAATAGCATTCAAAAGCAAAAACCAATACCCACTTTTAAAATAATCTTCTGCTAAAAAAAGTTGCATATATACAGATTTAATTTATGGTCAAAAATATTTAAATGTTTTGACCTCATTGAAAGATGAAATTCAGGCTACAAAATTGTACCAAATTATCAATAATAACATAAAAGTGTCGTAAAAATGAAACAATAACAGAGCTTTTGTTCCCCAATTCTAGAGGCACTTGGTAAATGAGAGGTAGCTGAGATAACATGAAGGAAAATCCCCACATAGGGCAATTTATGGACCATAAAAACAAGGCAGACGATACCATCGTGACGTGGGGTTAACTGGCCTAGAAATAGGTTATCATCATCACCCTCCTGGTCGACAAAATGGCTCCCGTCATTTGGTAGAAGAATATTCTTTTTCTAATTAAGGAGTTCACAAAATTAGAACATTTCAAAGATTATTAATTTTTTCCCCCCACTAAATTTATTTTTTTAAAAGGGTTATGGTTCTTTTAATGTTAGCAATTTTCTTGACAGGTTTATTTTTAATTCTTGAACATAAAAATACTACCTTGAATTTCTTCGAATCTTCAAATAGGCTGAATTATAAAGCCTCAGAATAAAAAAAAAATAAAGAAAGAAAGTGCTTCTAAGTTTTTTAAACCTAAATAAAGTTAAACTGCAAATTTTGTCCCAGTTAGTATGATCCTATCCTTAGTTCATGTTAAACTATATAATTTCTACATCATATGCAACCATATAACATATATATATGGTACATAGTTGCATATGTATATAAACACATAATGCATATGTATATATCATTGGTAGCTATTGTTGGTAGTTATTTATTAAGGTGTAGCGAATAGAGTTCACAAAATGGTGCACGCAAGGGAAACAAATAATGATTATTATCAATTTGTTATACGGGTATTTTTTTTTTAAGTTTAGAATATTTGTTACTAGCCGAATGACCCGGGCAACGCCCGGGTTTTACCCGATTAAATGTTTTTATTCAAATACTATTCGGCACCATGGATGCCACTTTTGTGAAACGTCACGCTCCAAACTTTGTGTGTTTTTAAAATATAAAAATAAATATGTAAATTTTCACAACGATATTTGAAAATATATTATTTTGATTTTCAAATACTATTCGTTACAATTATAAATTGGCGCCGTGGATGTCACTCTTGTGAAACGTCCCGCTCCAAACTTTGTGTCTGAGAAGCGATATTTTTATAGAAAGATGATCTGGCCTAACCTCTGACCTTTTTGATTTTTAAAATTTTTTTTTCATATATCTATTTAATATATAATATATATATATATTAAAAATAAATAAAGCATATCTTGACCAGGAGCACATGTGCTCTACAGAAGGCAGAGCGCCATCTGGTGGAACAGAAATCAACCTAACATTGATTTAGCCTGTTCCCTGATATTTGGCCAACCCAATTTCTTGATAAATCAAGAAAAGCCATCCACGAACTTGTTTCACGCTGTTGGCGCTCGTCAGCATGGAGCAGGCTGTACCACTGCGACCAAAAAGAATTTTGGTCTCAGAGGCTTCTTGAGAAACCAAGAAATGGGTGTTTAAGGCCAAATTTGCCTAAATACCCTTAACACATGAAAAAACAACACGAAAAAACTTTTTTTTCTATTGTTTTTCATATATGTTTATATGTTTAATTAAAAAGGCATATATTGGATCAAAATATCATTTATTTTATCAATATTTCAGTTGGCTGATACCTTTATCAAGGTATTATAACATATTTAATGTGTGTCAAAAACAAACTCAGCGCCACATAACGTCAATATGTTATAATACCTTGAAAAAAGTTGGCGTTCAGCCAACTGAAATATTGATAAAATAAATGATATTTTGATCCAATATATACCTTTTTAATTAATGACTTATTTATGGATTGCTCTATTTTCAAAACAATATTTATATGTAAATATACCATTTTGTTTGTTCGTATTAACTGAAGAATAGTCGTGTAAAGACAACAGCAACAGCTTTATTAGGACATTTCCTGTCTGTAAGGACTCGCCATACATCATTTTCATGGAGAAAAGGAAAAAAGAAACATAAACAAAGGAGAGAAGGGAAAATGAAAAGGAAATCAAAGTATTCAACATAACTATACAAATTAACTATGGAAGGAAATTGTTCTGTAATTTTAGTTCTTAGAGATTACCTTGTTCTCTAACGCTTTATGAAAGTTAAACAATTCTATTGCTATATATTTTTTCTCGGACATTATTCTGATTAGCTGAACTGGGTTCACGTAGATTTGGATAATGTTCTTTAAGATCTTATGCCGTTCCTCGTTAACAATAGTACATTCAGAGATGTAGTGGATCATTTCTTCTATGCTTTCAGTTTTGCAGAATTTACAAATTATATCTTCCTTTTTAATCATTTGAATGTGACTTTCTCTTAGTAAAGTGGAAGTGATTCTTGTTTGGGTAATGTAACCTTTTATGTCTAATGATAGATTCCAGGATAAAAAGTATATTATATTCCAGTATATTATAAATGTTCTAATAAAAGACACAATTTGATATTTGCGGAAGAGCGATTGCTCGAAGCATATTATATATTTATAAATGTATGTAATTCTACTGTCCTCGAAGCTTATGTCCATAGTTCTTCAAAAATACCCATTCCAAGAGTCTACCAACAGTATCACTATAAAAGGAAGTTCCAAAAATGCAATATAACAGCGGTATGGTAGATTAAACTGGCGAAACCACTGGGAGGGTTCACCACTGATGAGCCAGGCCCTCCCTTTATTTTTTCCCATTGCAGTAAGGGCAGTATAAATTGTTTAATTTCAAAAAGAACCTTACGCCTTTAAAATAGTTTCAAATTTTGATAAAAAGTCGTGTAAACTCGAAACCTTTGCGTTCTTAAATAATAATAAAAAGAAACGTTCACTGTATTGTTGAGGGAGTTTAGCCTCCTCTTCTCTATTCTCAAATAACTGAAAGAAATATCAACAATGATAAACATACTTCTTTCACGAAACAACACCATCCATCACGTTTTTTAAATCAAAATACGAAACCAGTTAAACACAAAAGAAAATAAGGAAATTTCACCAAAGAGAGGTGTATTCCCGTTTTATATCACCAAGTGAAGCAAACAGTTTCAAGAACTATGGTAGAACTTGTCTGAAAACAAGTAAAGGTCGAGAGAGTCCTTGTAACTTCTCGATTAGGCAAGTCAATCATTTCGTTTTATGGGGGAAACCTACTAATTGGGTTCATTAACGACTTAATAATGAGGTGGAGGAAACACGGGGGTTGGTGCCCGGGGAGTTGTGCAAACTATCTCTACTTTTCTCAAATTACATCACTCTCTAGTACCACATATATATATATATTTATGTGGATATAGAGCAATCCATATTTAAATATTTAGATGATAAAAAACATATACACCTATCCCCCGATTTACACGGTAGATACTTTCCTGAGAAAAACGTGTGAATCGAAAATTAAAAATTTTCGCGAAATTTTTATGCGAAGAAATACAGACACAGTGTGCGTGTGCAGCAAGTCAGCACATAAGCTCGGGATTCCTCGTGAGATGTGTACACAGCGCATGTGTTCAATCATAGTAGCATTTAGTATAGTGCGATAAAAACAAAAAAAAAATTATTTGGAAAACCGTGTAAAAGCGAAAACGCGTAAAACAAGTACCGTGTAAATCGGGGGATAGGTGTATTGGATTGAATAATAGATTTATTTGCCAATATATATGCCTTTTTATTATATATATATATGTTTTTAAAAATAATTTTAAAAAAGGAAAATGGTCAGGTGTTGATATGTAAATAACAAAAAGGTATATCCTGACCGCTAACGCAGAGCGCCATCTAGTTGAACAAAAACCAACTAAACGTTTGTTCTACTAGATGGCGCTCTGTCATCAAAAAATGCTTGTTTGAGCGATCAGGATATGTATTTTGTGTTTTTAATTAACATATATGTACAAAGAGATGCACCTCTCCCTTCAAAAATACATTACATAGATTTATTATGTTAATCACCCCAGTACAAAACTTGAAGGTGTGGTGATGAAGAAATGAACCATAACACAGCCATCACATCTACATCACAACAGTTATCGAAATTATCCAAGATTAAAAATAACAAACTAATCATCAATATAGAATATCAAATGAATATAGTGTGAAAATTCGTGAGCAAAAGACCCAGTTGGAAGCAAGGGTTGACTACCGTATAATTTGACAATTAGAGTTTGTTGTGAGACCTTGTTTATGGAACATGCTCTTGTTGGTGGTGGGCCTGACATTGTTGTTTCTAAACCTGTAACATCCCTCATAACTTAACTTTTGGGTGGGTCGAATGATACATTGCGCTTCTAGTTCTTTAAAACATTAATGTTTCAAATATACACTTTCATGGACAAAATTTAGGGAAGTATTTTTATCTTGACAGTCGTCTGTTTTTTAAAGGAGATAGAAGCAATTTTGTTCACACTTGGTTATTTCGTGTGTATTCAATAAAGGTCACTGTAATATCTTTCAGAGTTATTGTCTGAATCTCGATATACATGCTAAAAGGTACAACTTTCTTAAGTTGTGTCCATGAATGTATATAGAAACATTTGTGATAAATTTGATTTTTTAAAAATATCTATAGTTATTTATATATATAATGGTGTGTTTTTATTTATTTTAAATTAAAAAAAAAAAGATCTTAATATTATCTTTTCACAGAATATAACTGGAAGCATTATAAACACTATTTTCCTTCTACTTCCTTTATGTTTTTCGTTCTATAGCAACTTTTCCCAGAATGTTGTATCCGGTAATGACAACTTAGTTACTAGTCTCTCTATGTAGTTTGATTGACTTCACGTTTGCAATTCGCCGTTGTATTTACCAGTCTCAAAACCAATTAAGAAAGTTTAAACTTTAACACCACTTGTATTTATCAGAAAATAAGGGAATTCATGAAAAATATTTTTTTTTGTCCACTTTGCAGTTAGTTTCTTCTTCTTATTTTTAATGTACAGATAATCTCTCTTTGGAATGTTAAAACTCTCTCATAAGGCTATCATTATTCAAGTATCAATGGCGGCGTGTGTCATCAGTGTTATTAAAATGTTAATTCCAGGTGGATTGCAGAGGCTACGATACCATATTTAAGTCAAACAAACTACTACATTTTATTTAATAATATCAAATCTAGGGCTAAGTTTCTTGCACAATTTTATTTCTCTAGGTTTGGGTTAACATTACTATCTATATTGTAGCGTATAAAATTAGTCTTGGAATATCTTAAGATGTCGAAGTATTTATTGATGTGGTATCAGTACGACTAGTCGACAATTATCAACAAAACTATCTACAGCTAGGGAATCTTGAACAAGCAAGCTAAGGAATATTTTTTATGATGATTTTACAAATACAGAGTAATATATACAGTTAAACCTGTCTATAGCGCCCCCTCGTGGAACTCACCGAAATAGGGTGTTATAGAGAGGGGGTGCTATAGACAGGTCACTTTTAATGTACAGGGTGATCCAAAAGTCCCGCACAACTTTAAAAATTAATAACTCTGCGAATATTTGAGCTAGAGCAATGCGGTAAACACCATTGTGTTCAGGATGCAATGGGATTTTTTATGGCAAATAATGAAAAATTCGAAATTGATTTTAGTTACAACTTTATTCGCCAGATGGCGCTCTACCAGAATCAGAGATTCAGCGGCCAAATTGTTTGATAAATTGAAAAATATAACTGATCGACACGTATTTTTCCTTTTTGAATACCAGGAAAGAACCCTAATAATATCAAATAACAAATTAATAAAACACCACTTCGCCAAAAGTATGAAGAATTGGTTAACGATTTTCAAATACAATCAGAGATATGTAAAATAGGTAAATGCAAATTAAAACATGTAGCAAAAATATTTATATTTTATATGGAGTTTTGTGAAATAGATTGAATGTTTGAAAAACACTGCTGATATCAATACACGAATTTTTGAAATGTTAATATAGTACCAAAAATTATGATGGCACTTCTAATAGGATTTCTTGCTATAAGAAATGTGTAGTTTCTTGACTGATTGGCGACACTTGACTATTTAACTGGATATTTGTCATGCTCCAACAAATTAAATATAGAGGGAAGTGACAAAATATATTTGTCGTACTTTATTCCAAATATCCTATTGGCTTGTCAAATGTTATCATTGTTTATTAAACTGTACACAATTTTAAAAAATGTGTCCCCTCAAATAAAAATAATTTTTAAATCGACCTTTTGTGTTAAAAAACGTGGTAGTAAAATCATTTTGTATTATTTTTTTTTTACAAAATTTCTAAAGTTATTGGTGTACAGAAAATATTCCTTATGCTATTTCTTCTAATGAGCGAAAAGCGAAAACTAAACATAAGAGGAAAAATTGTGGGTACCAGTGTTATTCGAGAAGTTATAACACTCTGGTTTGCACGACATAATATGTGAGCAAATGACAAACAAAATATTACTGTTCACAAAAAGAAGAGTCAAGATGTGAGGACAGCATTTATTATCCCCATATCCCAACACAAAGAGCTGCAAAATATTGGTAGATAATATAATACATGGCGGCTTATATAACACATGAGGTAACTGCCTTCTCTCTTGTATTAGGTCACAATCCTTGCTCAATGTGGCACCCTTTATTCTCAATCACCGCCTGCAGACGATAAATGACAGAATGGACAGCATTAAATAACATATCTGTTGAAATTGATAAAACGTGCCATCTGATAGAAGCCTTCAACATGGCCAATGTGGTAGGCCACACGTGGTAAACACACGATTTAATGTACCCCCATAAAATAAAATCGCAAGGCGTCAAGTCTGGTGATCTTGGAGGCCACTGGTATATAAAGTGGCGACTTATCACACGATTTTCACTGAACGTATCCTTCAGCAATTGTTTGGCACCTCGGGAGATATGAGGAGGTCCTCCATCTTTCATTATTGTTATTTCGCTTAGTGCTTTTGCCTTGCAATATGGGAAATACCTTTTCTCTCAAAAGTTGAACATAACGTTCACCAGTTACAAAAACGGTTTTAAAAGTTCTTTCATTGATTTTTCAAAGAAAAATGGCCCAATAATAAAAGAATGAACCCACACAAAACTGTAACTCTAGGCTGGTAAAGTGGCATTTCTGTATAAACCCTAGGGTTTTCTGTTGCCAAAATGCGGCTGTTTTGAATGTTAAATTCTCCGTTTAGAGAAAGGTGAGCATCATCTGTCCACAGAACATTCGACAGCCAGTTTTCATCAATATCAATTTGCCGGAAAACCCATGCAGCGAATTCTTGACGCATCTCAAAATCGCCAACTTTCAGCTCGTGAAATCTTTGAATTTTGTATGGGTACACACAATAGAGACATTAAGTGAAGCGTCTTCGGATATCACAATCATACTCGGCGAATTTAACGCCAAAAGTTCAATTTGGGGATCACCTGTCCAGGATAACAAAAGTCAGCAGGTTGAGGACATGCTAACCGACCTTACACCGTTAAATAACGGAGAGAGCACCTACCTATCTAAGTCCACAGGCACAGAATCCGCAATAGACATCACAGCGATAAATTACAACATCGCACCCACAACACAATGGGAAATCCTGAGAGGTGCAATCAGTGACCACAGAAATTGAGAATTTCCATTAGAATAAAAGAACATGGAACTTTAGGAAAGCCGACTTGAAAAAAATTCACAGAAAAGCTTGAAGAACTGTGCAACGAAAAATTGTATTACAGAACGCTTGACAAAAACTTGGAAAAATTCTCTTCGAACATATCAAAAGCTGCAAAAGCATCGATACCTAGAAGTAGACGTATAGACCTGTGGATACCTTACTGGAAGGACCACAACATCGAGGCAATGATTTCAGAGAGAGAGACAATATCAATGAACTTCTTAAAAAAATAAAACAGAAGAAAACAGAAAGGAACTCATTGAAATTAGTCACAAAATAGAACAAGAAATTTGGATATGCAAACAAGAAAAATGGCAGAATTCTGCGAAAAAATATCCAAGAAAGGACAGCCAACACTGGAATATGATTAGAGTGTTAGAGAACAATCAAAACCAACACCAATCCTCCAATACTCTAACCGATATGAATAGAACAGCGAGAACGAGAACAAACAGATGGCTGACATAATTGCTGAATATCTTTCAAGCACTTCCATACTCAACTATACGAATGAAGACAGGACTCTAAAAATAATATAAACCAGTTAGTTAAACAAGCAAGAAACTTCCATCAACAAGATATTTTATCGAGAGACTTCACACTGAATGAGCTAAACTTATCAATAAAAAAATCCAAGAGGTCACCAAGAGATAATCTAATCTTTGGTCAAATGATTAAACACTTTGAAGACAAAGCTAATAAACAACTCCTACAAATACTGAACATTTCATGGCAAACTGGTAAACTACCAAAGAATTGGAAGATATCAATTATAGTGCCAATACTGAAGCCAAACAAAGATGCCAAGGAATACAAGAACTATCGGCCAATTGCTCTGACCAGCATACTTTGTAAAATACCAGAACGAATTATCCACTCTAGGCTCATAGTCTGACTCACTAACAATAATAAAATAAACCTCTACCAAACTGCCTATAGATCCCAGCACTGTACGACTGATCAACTGTTCTACTTCTGTCAATCAATAATAGATTCTTTCCAGGAAAAACCGCCAAAGAAGAAAACGGCCGTATTCCTGGATATGACCTCAGCTTTTGATCGAGTGTGGAGGGAGAAATTAAGTGAAAAGCTGCACAACATCGGAGTAAGAGGAAAAACCTTAATATGGATTGCAGACTTCTTAAGGGTAAAGAAGGTTAAAGGTTCGGGTCAATGGAGAATTTTCCAAGGAAGGAAGAACATGGACTGGTGTAACTCAGGGATCTGTGCTCAGTCCTCTACTCTATCTGCTATATATTAACGACATCCATCCTTACCTCACTGAAGACACAAAGGTTGCCTGTTATGCAGATGATATAGCCATATGGCACACAAGTAGCAGCATAGAAAAATCGTAAAAAATACTGAACACATCAATGAGAGGACTGGAGAAGTGGGCAATGGAACTCCAAATGACCATAAACCCAATAAAACCAAACCTATGCGTCTTCTCCACTCGCAGGGAAAAAGGCATAAATATAACCACAAAATAAGCATAAACAAACAAATAATTGATAAAATTAGAAATCCATAATACCCAGGTGTGATACTGCAGTCCTGGATCTTTCAAGTTGGTCTCGAGGACCACGCCATCACCATCTCCTAAGCGGCGAAGTACGCTATCTACGTATTCATCGTAGATCGCAAAATGCGTGGTGATGCTGGAGACACACTGGCGATTCTCCACCAAATTCTTCAGCGCTGGCAGAGGCGCCATATTCATTGTACATAGTGTATATAATGCATATTATCTTTTTTTTAATAGTGCAGACTGTGCATGTATTGACAAGATGTCAACAAAATTATTTAAATTATTATTGATGAGGAATTGGAATTTTCAGAACACATAATTAGCACCTCAAATAGAGATATCAGAAAACTAAATATTCTGAGAAGGCTATGTGGAACAAATTGGGGAGCAAAACCCAGAATTCTCAGAACAACATATACCACCTTAATAAGGCCGATAATGGAATATTCAACACCGGTCTGGGCTCCCTCAAGCTCATCACTAAAAGTAAGACTAGACAGTGTTCAAGCAAAAGCGGCCAAAATAATCACTGGTGCTGTTTCATCCACCAACAATGAGAAAATTCAGAGAGAATGTGTTCTAGACCTACTCGCTCGAAAGCACAAGACAAAATAAAAACAACTTGGATCGGCACTTCGGAAACGAGGAACCAGAGGACGAGATCTCTCTGACCACTTGTGGTTTGGTAGATCCGCCCTTTTCTGAGAATGAGGTGAAACTGACGGCTTTCAAGTTCGGGAAAAGAAAATTTCCTGGTCCCGAAGGGATCGATAACACGGTCGTGAAAGCCCTGGTAAGGATGCACCCATCGCTTCTTTCCAGGTTATTCAATAGATGCCTGGACACTGGTACATTTCCTGAGGCATGGAAGGTTGCCCGAGTAGTGCTTCTCGAAAGGTCTGGTAGAAAGGGTAATTCTCCTAATGATTATCGCCCGCTTTCTTTACTAGTGTGTCTAGGTATGGTCCTGGATAGCCTACTAGCTCAGCGACTGAAGCATTGCCTAGAGAGTAATGAGCTCCTTTCCTCTTTCCAACATGGTTTTAGGGAAGGGAAGTCCACAACCACAGCTCTGAACGAGGTGTTAGAGGGGGTTGAGATGGGCTTAAATAAGGGTGCTTGGGTTCTTCTCGTGGCCCTGGACATTGATGGCGCGTTCAACTCCATCAGCTGGAACAAGCTGACGAGAAATTTGATGGACATGGGTTGTCCTGATAATTTGTGCAGCTTGGTTCATGACTTCCCGAGGGATAGACGGATTAGCCTCAGTTTTGGTGGGCGGAAGTTGGAAAGAAACTGTGCTAGGGGTTGCCCCCAGGGCTCTTGCTGCGGACCTATTCTGTGGAATATCCTGGTAAACACCGTTTTCCAGGAGGAACTCCCTGAGGGAGCCAGGCTAGTTCTCTATGCTGACGACCAGTTCCTCATCATTGAGGCTGCTTCGAGAGCGAAGGCTGAGAAGTGTGTTGAAACTTCTCTTCAAATTCTCTCGATCTGGGCCCATGACTCTGGCCTTAAGTTCAATGTCTCCAAAACTAAAGCCCTCAGCTTTAAGCCCAGGGACATAAGACCTAAAAGGAAAGGGATCAAATGGGAACACAAGCCGGCTATCCGGATGGAAGGACGGAGGGTAGCGTTGGTCAATAGGATGACCATCCTGGGGGTGGTCATTGATGACAAGATGGGTTGGCAATACTAGGCGGAGGAGATGGTGGCGAGAGGCAGGGAGGCGTTGTGCAGGCCTGTCCTGGTTGGCTCTCAACAGGGGGGGGGGGGGGGGGGGGGGGGGGGGAGGAGGGTACTATTTTTAGGAACCTCTGCCTCGAGCCAATCTTGCTATATGCTTCCGGGGCTTGGTGGCGCCGAAACCGGGATCAGAAGGTGGCAACAACTGTAGAGAGAGTGCAGAGGACAGCGGCACTCAGAATCACAGGGGGATATCGCACTACCAGCAATGAGGCCTTTTTGGTCCTCGCTGGGCTTATTCCCCTGGGATTGAAACTAGTGGAGGAGACCATCAGACAGAAGATCTGGGAGAACAGGGAAGATGCCCTGGGACTTGAAGCGGGGGCCCTGGAATCGAAGAGGGACCCAAGGAAGCCTCCGCAGTGGTTGCCAAATTGGATTTGGAGTCCTGGAGGGCCGACAGGGATTGACACGGAGGTTTTTACTTATGGGAGTGAGTCTGGAACTAATACTGGAGCTGGGGTAGTGATATTCACTAATGGAGAGCTGATCTTCCAAGAAAGTTTAACACTCAGAGTGGACGAATTGGTCTTTTCAGCCGAGCTGGTTGCGATCAGGGTAGCCCTCAGAGTGTGTGCCGAGAAGAACTTCAGCCCGGACCGCCTCTATTCAGATTGTATGTCGGCCCTCGTCGCCATCAATCTGGAGAAAGGCAACTCGCGCATCAAATAATCCAGGAGCTGGAGATGATGACGCGGGCTCCGGAGCTCCCTTGGTTTAGGAGACACAGCCTAATCGAAGGTAATGAGTTCGCAGACAGGATCGCTAAGGCAGGATGCTTTAGAGGTAGATCACTGAGGACCCCAGTGACCAAGAAAGAAGTTTATAGGAGGATCAGGGGGCACGTCCAGGACTTATGGTTGGACAGATGGAGGAACAGTGTGAAGGGAGAGAGGTATTCAATGGGGTAACAACACCCAAGTACCTCTGTAAGGTAATGTCCCACAAACTCATTAGGGTAGTTCGGAACATGGGCTCTTCCCCAAGTCTCCACAGATTTGAAATTAAGAGAAACCCTGATTGCGTCTATGGAGAAAGGGATGTGAATGCACGCCACTACATCTTGGATTGTCCAAGGGTAGTGGGTGTGCAGGAAGAGAGAAGGAGGGCGAGGGGCGCGATCGAGAGTAAGCTGCTGAGAAATCACAGCAAACTTCTTGAGAAAGCCCACGACGAGGCAGCTGAGCTTTTCCTCAGCTGTGAGTGAACAGAGTCCACCGGTGGCCGCCTCCCCGCGGTCCCTGCTGGACACAGTAGATAGTTTCCTATTTTGCTGTTACTAAAGGCCACCGGTATAGAAATCCTTCCAGGCACGTTGTCTGGGAGGTGGTGTTTCCAGGTACAATGCCCAAGCACTAGCTTGGATACCGTTACTTGGCTTATGAGTTGAACAGAATAGCAGCGAAGGGCATGCTTCGCATGCCGGCTTGTGGACCGAAAGGTCTGGGTGGCCATCTGCTTCTAGGGTATACCAACTGTGCTTAGGTGGGATCCTCCAGTTCTTGTTTATTTTGGCTACTGTTTCTATTTCTTTAAAAGTAAGGTTATTTTTCTGTAGCAAGGGTTATTTTGTGCCTTTTTCGCTAGCGCATCAGCAGCTTCATTGCCTTCAATGCTAACATGTAAGGGTATCCATTGAAGGTGAATATTTGAGAGTTTTTGGAGATAACCAATTATGTTCCTGCTTACTTTGTCTCTAAGTTCCCCTGTGTGACTCAAGTGTTGTATGGCACTTCTACTATCAGTAAGAATCCATATATCGTGATGTTTAATGTTTCTGATAGATTTTAAGACTTCATAGATGGCTATAAGTTCTGATCTGAAGACTGAGCAAAATTCTGGGTTTCTTCTGTTTATTTTCTCATTGCCATTTGTGGTTTTAATGAGAGAGCCACTGCCAGTGTGTCCCAACTCGTCTCTGCTACCATCGGTATAGATAGTTATTGCATTTTTAGGAATTTTATTAATTATTTCTAATGATAATTGTTTTAAGTATTCTGGATTTTGGTATTGTCTGTTGGTGGGTTCATTTAAAGTGGCATTAAAAATAACATTTTGTTAGTGGTTCGTATGGAGATATTTTTTCAGCTAAATAATATTTTTCCACTTTATATTTTAAAAATCCATTTCTTTTGGCCAGGTGGAGAGGGCCTTCTTTTTTGAGTCTTATATTGGGTTCCCAATTAAGTATGTAATTGAAAGTTCTGTGTTTGTTTTCATAACTCTTGATTTTGTTTATATATTTTGGCAGATTGTAGCTTATTCTATCCTTTAAGGGCATAATGTCTGCCTCGTAAAGTACAATTTTATTAGGGCAGGTATTTCGAAGAATTGCAATAATTCTAGCTGCATTTAGTTGTATCCTTTCCAGTGTTTTTAGATTTGTTTCAGATGCTGTACCATAGATTTGATATCCATATTCCAAGATAGGTCTCATTAGAGATGTGTAATTTAATTTTAGTATTGTTGCTTCAGCTCCCCACTCTTCCTGAAATATATTTCAAGATTTTTAGTCGGTCTCTTCCTTTTCTAACAACTCCTTCAATATGCTTACTGGAGTTAATTTCTGGATCCAGGGTGTAGCCGAGATATTTAGGATGTTTATTATATTGCAATTGTTGTTCTTTCAGAATAATATTTGGTCTTATTTTGTATAGTTTCTTATCGGTAGTAAAAAGACAGATTTCAGATTTTTGGGGGTTAAATTCTAATTTATGTTTATTAGCAAATTTTTCTAGGTGGAGAAGAGTCTTGTTCAAATCTCTTTCAGCTTTTTTGGAGTTAGTGTTGCTGCTCCATAGAATAATGTCATCAGCGAAAAGTCCAATATTGGTTTTATGTGAAATTCTTTCTTCTATGCCTGCAATAAATAGGGTGAAGAGAGTTGGCCTAAGGACTGTTCCTTGTGGTAATCCTTGGTACAATTTGAAGGTTTTAGATAGAGTGCCATTATATTTGATCCTGATTTATATATTTTTAAGAGAATCATTTATCCAAGTGATAGCTTTTCCATCAATTTTGAAATGTTTGTATAATTTTGTAATTAACTTGTTTTTCCATACCTTATCAAAAGCTTGTGTAAGGTCTAAAAAGCAGCTATGGTGTGGTTAGTAGGTTTTTTGTTTTGTGCATCTTTTACCTTTTGTGTGAAAAATAAGAGTTGGTCTATTGTCCCATGTCCTTTCCTAAATCCATATTGTTCTTCTGGTAAGAGATTTCTTGTGTCAGGGTGGTAGGTGAGTCGTCTGAGTATAATATTTTCCATTAATTTGCAGCAAATATTTGTTAGGGAGATAGGTCGGTATTTTTTGGGTCATCAGCAGATTTGTCAAGTTTTTTAATGGGAATTATTGTTGCATTTTTACAGTCTTGAGGCAATTTTCCAGTTTTCCAGGAGTTATTGAAAATATTAAGAAGTCTTTCTTTGCCAATTTTGCCCAAGTTTGATATCATTCGGCCATGGATTCCATCTGGCCCAGGAGTCTTGTTTAGGTCAGTGTTTTCTAATGCATAAGCTAGCTCTTTCATATTGATTTTTTTCATGGAAAATATTATGACAACAACAAAAACAACAAAAACCTTTATTAAGACACTATTGTCTTACAAGGGGATTCCCATAAAAAGTTATATATGTACATGAGTGAGGAGGAAAAGCAATTTAGAGGGGAGGGGGAGCAATCAGCCGTTGTCTGTGGGGTTGAGCACTTCTTCTCTCATTTTATCAATCGCCTTGTAATATTTAAAAAAATTATAAACAAATGTTTTATCCAGCAGGAGAGTAGTGAAGATTTTATATACATGTTGTTCATTGTAGTGAGTTGGCCCCGAAATTTCGCGAATTTCCTGTCTCTTTTCATGTAGGAATGGGCAATGGAATAGATAGTGGACCAAATTGTCTTGGATGTCAACATTGCAGAAGTAGCAATTTAAAGGGTCGCTGCTCCAAAATCCCGTGATATCCTCGCGGAAAAGTAGCCATAGAGGAAAATATTATGAGTGCTGGTGTCATTTTTACAGTCATGAATAATCTTTCGGGCCTTTTTTCAACCTTGATTTTACAACTTATTTGATATGAATTACCTAAAAGATTGGCAGCAATTTTGTCATTAGTTGCTGGTGTACCATCTGTATTCTTTATCATATTTGTGTTTTCAGTTTGTGGCTGGCCTCTGTCAATTTGTTTTGCCAAATGCCAAAGTTTTGTATTTGGGTTTCTTGGGTTCAGGTTTTCACAAGTTTGTTTCCATTTTTCCCTTTTCACATTTACGTATAATCTTTTTATTTTTGCAATCACAATGTTCAGTTCAGTTCTACAATTTGTTTGGTTTTGGGTGCACTTTTTGTAGTTCATTTCTTTTAGTTATAAGTGTTTGAATATTTTTTGCCTGGTGTGTATAATTTGGAATCCATTTCTTAATATTACCTATTGGTATTGAAACTTTGGCTGCTTTAATAATGGTATTTTCGAAAGATATCATATTAGCCTTTTTGAAGTTCCAGAATTTTTCTTAATTGAGCTAGTTTTGGTCTTGGTGCTAATTTTTATCAAATTAGGCAAATGATCACTTCCAAAATTTTTTAATATTTGCTATTTGCATTTGTGGAAAATGTCAGGATAGTAAAAACTTATATCAAGGGCTTGTGCAGTATTATAGCTTGTAGGAATGATGGGTAGGATTCCCATCATTTAAGCACATGAAGGCATTGTCGTCAAATATGTTTGATAGTATTTTGCCTCTTGGGTTTGGCGTAGAACATCTCCATATTTTATGTTTTGCATTAAGGTCACCTACAATAATAGTATTGTCTGTAAGAAATTGAGCCATTGTTCCATCGTCAATAAATGTATTGTTTGGAGGGTGATACATATTGTATATGTTGATGGCTTTGTTTTGATTGAGGTAGACTTTGATACCTTGGGCTTCGAGGTCTAATGTGTTTGTGATATTAACGGCTATGTCCTCATAGTACAAATTCTTGATTAAAAATTCTAGGCCACGCCCTTTAACAGCATATACAGATGGATCTTCAGACCTTACCCTGAGTAATGGAGGGGCCGGAATTAACATAATACTGCAAGATGGAACAAACATCAAAATCAAAGAAGGAGCAGGACAGATTTCGTCAAACTTCACTTGTGAACTGACAGCTATCTGGAAATCCCTTGATGTATGCCTTAACCAACCATCCCTGCATCAAGCAGAAGGAATTTTAATATACAGCGACTCCATATCCGCTCTAGAAGCAATTCAGAAGGGCAATACTAAAATCACACAGAAAATGCACTCGTTACTTACCCAACTCGAACCATTGGAGAATAACTGCATTCTACATTGAATCCCTGCCCATGCTGGGATCGGGGGTAATGAAATGGCATTTGAATTGGCAAAGGAAGCCAGAAAGTTGAGCCAAAGGAAAGAACAAATGTCATTATTTGACGCTGATTCTTTGTCAAAATACAAGATAATTAAACAAAAAATAAGAAAAGATCAAAATGCGAAATATACTCTGAGAGAAAAATGACAAAAACTATAACGAGACTTAGAACAAAACACTATAAAGGAATGACAATACATCCAGATGGCACAAGAACCTATAGGGCATGCAACAATTGTCCTGGTGTGGAACTTACACCTACCCACATATTCTCATAGCCAGCAATGGCCGCAGCCTTGCAGAAATTTGACATAGACCCTGAGCAGCAGCTTTACACACCCAAGATAGTGGACATTGCTGCTGCTGTGATGGAGATGCATGGATATATCTGAGGCTCTTTATTGGACACGACAACAACAACGGCATTCCAGAGTAAAATAAATTATCAGAGATAGATACATATTTTTCAAATGAATTAAAATGAATATAATCGATGCTGAGTGAGAGTTGAATTAAAAATATTAGAAATTTATTATCTTCGGAAACAAACCGTATCTAAAATATCAATTTTCTTTTTGCTACATGTTTTAATTTGCATTTACCTATTTTACATATCTCTGGTTGTATTTGAAAATCGTTAACCAATTCTTCATACTTTTGGCGAAGTGGTGTTTTATTAATTTGTTATTTGATATTATTAGGGTTCTTTCCTGGTATTCAAAAAGGAAAAATACGTGTCGATCAGTTATATTTTTCAATTTATCAAACAATTTGGCCGCTGAATCTCTGATTCTGGTAGAGCGCCATCTGGCGAATAAAATTGTAACTAAAATCAATTTCGAATTTTTCATTATTTGCCATAAAAAATCCCATTGCATCCTGAACACAATGGTGTTTACCGCATTGCTCTAGCGCAAATATTCGCGGAGTTATTAATTTTTAAAATAGTGCGGGACTTTTGGATCACCCTGTAAATCGCATCGTACTACATATTTAAAATCGGGCGCTATAGAGAGGGAGGCGCTATTTATAGGGGGTTATAGAAGGTTTAACTGTATTTATATAATCAGTTGAATATTTTCATTGAATAATTAAATTAAATAAGAAATTATTTCTTCGCCACAATATAACTGACCACCTCTATCTTTCTATCATAGAAACTAACAGGAAACTACCTTGGAAATAAAAAAAAAAAACTCTAATCTGTGAAATAAACGAAATTATCATCATAACCACGGATAATTACACGTTACATATTTACTAGTTGTATATGACCCGGTTGCAACCAGGTTTACTCGGGAAAATGTTTGCCTAATCACTATTGTTTTAACAGATGGTAATTATTACTATTATATATTACATATAAATTCATTAATATATTACACAGTTAAACCTCTCTATAACGTCCCCCTCTATATAGCGCCTTCCTCTCTATAGCACCCGATTTTAAACATTAAAATGTAAACATTTTACATTAAAAGTGACCTGTCTATAGCACCCTATTTTGGTGAGTCCCAAGAGGAGGTGCTATAGACAGGTTTAACTGTACATTACTCTATAGGTGATTATTCAAGTTATAAAATTACTTATGGCTACTTCAGAACTTTTTAAATACAGTAGAACTTGGATAATTCGAACTTCTTTAATTCGAAAACCTCTTTAATTCGAATATTTATCTTGGTCCCTAGAATTTCCTATATAAATAATTTAACATCTTTAATTCGAATTTTTGGATAATTCGAATTTTTTTATGGTCCCTTGGGGTTCGAATTATCCAAGTTCGACTGTATCAATATACTATTTCTGCTATTTTTATTCGAAAATATTAATATATTTGGATGCACCAGCGCGCCATCTGTTATGAATATTCGAAACTATTATAGACGCGTATGATTCTTTTGAAAATTAAACAATTTTAAAAGATATTTAGAAAATGGGGATTAATAAACAGCTATGTTTTGCACGCTATGTAAAGAAAGATAGGTGAAAGTGAACACTGCCATCTACCAAGGAAAAATAGAAATAAAAGTTGAGCGTAGGTTGGCAGCCCTGTAAGGGTAGTAGGTAACAACGGCCTTCGTGTGTCCTTGGTGACAATTAGACTGTTGACCCCGGCAGTAGACGACGTTGTCACTACATGTCAAATCTCCTCACTCCTGTAACTCAATAGTGTTCACTGAGGAAATGTATTGACTAGAGAAGTCTTGCTCAACACCTGGTCTGGAGAACCGCCACTGTTTGGTGGAAAATTCTCGGATATTTTTACCAGTCCGCTTTAAGATAAGCTTCTTATTGAAAAATATATTAAAAATAAAAAAGGCATATTCTGACCATGAGTACATGTACTTTTCAGAAGGCAGAGCGCCATCTGGTGGAAGAGAAATCAACTAAACATTGATTTAGCCTGTTCCCTGATATTTGGCCAACCCAATTTCTTGATAAATCAAGAAAAGCCATCCACGAACGCGTTTCGCGCTGTTGGCGCTCGTCAGCGTGGAGTAGGCTGTACCACTGTGAACAAAAATATTTTTGGTCCCAGTGGCTTCTTGAGAAACCAAGAATATGTATCTTATATGCTTTTTAGGTTGATGTATGCCTTAATTTTAGGATTTAGCGCTTTTTAAAAGCAATAAGAATTATGTCAAGTGCCAAAGGCACTGGTGAGACAAGAGAAGCCGTTTTGTCTCTTTTAAAATATCCCCGCCGCCGCGCGCGCCCCCCTCTATTCATTAAATAATTCTCGAACATTTTTGAGCATATACAAATGTTGAAAATGTAACTTTGACTAAAATGTTTGGTTATTTAATTTGGAGTTAAAATCTATTCTCCCTCTTTCTCGACAAGATTTGGGGGATTCATTTTTTTAAATTAATAAAAATCAATATTAAAATAATTAATTAAGATTTTATATGTATATTTGTGACACCAAGCATCATCCCCAATAGAGGCAACAGAAAACCGGAACAATAAAACCAAGATATATATTATAAAATTATATTTAAAAGATGTATCCTTTAGATGAAATTTCTTAAATCGATAATCAACTATACTGAGTAAAGGATTTTTCTCACTGTATTCTATCTATGCAATTTATAAATGTATTGATTGAATGTATATATCTACTCTGTGTCTGCTGTTTACGTACATATTACGGATTTACACTCGTGCACAAAACTTAAGGAAGTGGAAAGTCTAATATTACCGGTCGTCTGTTTTTTGAAGAAGACAATGATGTTCACACTTGGTTATCTGGTGTGTCTTCAATAAAGGTCACTGTAATAACTTTCAGAGTTATAATCCTGATATACATGCTAGAAGGTACAACTTCCTTAAGATTTGTCAATGAGTATATATTGGTTATCTCGTGTGTCTTCAATAAAGGTCACTGTAATAACTTTCAGAGTTATTGTCTGAATTCCGATATACATGGTTAAAGGTAAAACTTCCTTAAGTTTTGTCCATGAGTGTATATTGGTTATCTCGTGTGTCTTCAATAAAGGTCACTGTAATATCTTTCAGAGTTATTGTCTGAATTCCGATATACATGCTAAAAGGTACAACTTCCTTAAGTTTTGTCCATGAGTGTATATTGGTTATCTTGTGTGTCTTCAATAAAGGTCACTGTAATAACTTTCAGAGTTATAATCCTGATATACATGCTAGAAGGTACAACTTCCTTAAGATTTGTCAATGAGTATATATTGGTTATCTCGTGTGTCTTCAATAAAGGTCACTGTAATAACTTTCAGAGTTATTGTCTGAATTCCGATATACATGGTTAAAGGTAAAACTTCCTTAAGTTTTGTCCATGAGTGTATATTGGTTATCTCGTGTGTCTTCAATAAAGGTCACTGTAATATCTTTCAGAGTTATTGTCTGAATTCCGATATACATGCTAAAAGGTACAACTTCCTTAAGTTTTGTCCATGAGTGTATATTGGTTATCTTGTGTGTCTTCAATAAAGGTCACTGTAATAACTTTCAGAGTTATTGTTTGAATTCCGATATACATGCTAAAAGGTACAACTTCCTTAAGTTTTGTCCATGAGTGTATATTGGTTATCTAGTGTATCTTCAATAAAGGTCACTGTAATATCTTTCAGAGTTATAATCCCGATATACATGCTAGAAGGTACAACTTTCTTATGTTTTGTCCATGAGTGTATATTGGTTATCTCGTGTATCTTCAATAAAGGTCACTGTAATGTCTTTCAGAGTTATAATCCCGATATACATGCTAGAAGGTAAAACTTTCTTATGTTTTGTTCATGAGTGTATATAACATATAATATTTATATCAATTATTTATTTATTCAAATTACATATATTATAGAAAACAAAGGGAGGCCAGACACAGTGACAAAACATAGGTAGAAAAGCGGCTTTGACTTGATCCTGTTTGTCCTTGTGGCGGCGAATAAATTGTAAATCCAGTTCTTCCTGACTGTCGCCTGGAGGAGACCTTTTGCTGGTTGTTTGAAATGCTTTCTGTGGAGATAATGGAGAAATTGTACCCCTGGGGATCTGGGTGTGTTGAAATTATCACGAATATAACAACAACAAAAAGGCTTTTATAAGGGCCCATTGCCCTGTATGGATTCGCCATACAACAACAAAATAATACAGTAATTTTTCTTCCCTTTCCCCATGTACACGTGAGCCTTTGTTTGAAAAGGAATTTATTTATACATCTGTTCTAAAACTTTCCTCACTACCTATTTTGTGTATAAATCTATTTACAATTGATCTGTAGAAATTATAGAGTTCTATTGCTATATTTTTCTTTTCTGAAATAGTTCTCAGCATCTTCAGTGGGTTGCTAAATCTCCAGAAGGTGTTTTTAAGAGTTTTTTTCTATTTCTTCACCTAAATATTTGCATTCTATGATATAGTGGGAGATTTCATCAGATATCATATTTCCACAAATCCTGAAGTGAATTTATTACAATTTATACAGTTAAGCCTGTCTATAACGCCCCCTCTAAATAGCGCCTTCCTCTCTATAGCGCCTGATTTTGAATACGTAGTAGGATGCGATTTACATTAAAAGTGACCTGTCTATAGCATCCTATTTTGGTGAGTCCCAAGAGGGGGCGCTATAGACAGGTTTAACTGTATATATCGAGACATAGCTCTCTCTATCTCTGTCTATTGATTAATACAATGTTTACAAATGCGTCGTGGAAACAGCGTTTAACAATGCGCGCATATAGAATACATATATTCAGTAAAAAAATCTTATACTCAGCACAATTGATTTATCGATTTAAAACTGCATTAGGTGCAGCCGCTTCTAACATGGAGTACAGACTCATCCTGTATCCCTGGAACAGGAGCCTTTACACGGTACTATCATCCAGGCCAGCTGAGCCCAGGTTTTTAACGAACCTGTTACAGTTCACCCTATTTATGTATGGTATATGGATGTTATATAAAATTTGTTGAATATATATTAAAGGTTTTTTCCTAATATCTATATTGTCATATTGCATTTTGCTCTTTTCCTTTTATATCGATACAACGGTATGGTAGATTAAATTGGCGAAACCGTTGTAAGGGTTCACCATTGATGAACCAGGCCCTTCCATTAATATATTGTAGTGTGATTAATTTGTTTGCATAATTTTTAGATTGTATAAATTTACATAAGTTTTTAATATGTCATATAGCTATATAGAGATAATAAGAAATTCGAAAGATCTTTACTCGCCTAGAACTGTTCAATCTCAGCCATAAGCAATACCAGGACCAAGTCACCCAGACACTAGTCTTCAACCTCCAGAAATAGAATGCAATGATCCTGAGAAACTCACTGAAGTCAGAACAAGATCTGGAAGACTTGTAAAAAGACCTAACAGACTTATTAATATGTATGATTTTTGTTCTGTTTTTCAAATCTTAAGGAGGGAGATGTAATATAATATAATATGTTTAAATAGATTTGACCATTGACCAATATTATTGTTTTTTATATATATATACACCTATCCCCTGATTTACACGGTAGATACGTTCCTGAGAAAAAGTGTAAATCGGGGGATAGGTGTACACAGAAATAAAAATAAAATGCATTGACAGGTTAAAATATGCAATCAGCACATAAGCTCGGGATTCCTCGTGAGATGTGTACACAGCGCATGTGTTCAATAACAGTAGCATTTAGTATAGTGCGATAAAAACAAACAAAAAAACTTATTTGGAAAACCGTATAAAAGCGAAAACGTGTAAAACAAGTACCGTGTAAATCGGGGGATAGGTGTATATGTAAAATACATCTAGAACATATATTATTAGTATGTTGCACTTTGTTAAATTAATATGTCATATAGCTTTATAAATGCGAGTAGATACAATTTTAAGGTAGATAGTTAAAGATAATAAAGTTCGGTTGGGTTTACTTCTCCTCGCGTATTATAGGTAGGTATAGAGGTAAACCCAACCAAACTTTATTCTCTCTAACTGTCTACCTTAAAATTATATCTAGGCGCATTTATATAGCACACACAGCCTTTATTAAGACGTTAGTCTTATACAGATTCTCCGTACAAGGTGCAATAACAGGAAAAGAGCAGCACAGAAAACCAGTAGTTCCGCAACTATATACAATTATTAGTAATAAGGAAAAGTAAGATTTAATATGAAAGGTCGACGCCATCGCCTCAAGTCTTCAATTCCATAAGCGCGGAGCAGAAATAGGGACTAAGTTATTTAGTTCGCCATAAATATCGCATCCAGACACAAAAAGGAGGGCATTTATATAACTATATGACATATTAAAAACTTGTGTAAATTTATACAATATAAAAATTATGCAAACAAATTAACCACACTACAATATTATTGCAGCAAGGGCAGTAGAAAATTGTTTAATTTTGAAAATATATATATATATATTACGCGTCTAAAATAGTTTCCATCACCATCTCCTCAGCGGCGAAGTACGCGATCTACGTATTCTTCGTTGATCGCGAAATATGTGGTGTCGCTGGAGACCCACTGGTGATTCTCCACCAAACTTTGCAGCGCTGACAGAGGCGCCATATTCATTGTACATAGTTAATATAATCCATATTATCTTTTTTTTTTTTAATAGTGCAGACTGTGCACTTTGCATGTATTGACAAGATGTCAATAAAATTATTTTAATTGTCTAAAATAGTTTCAATTTTTGATATAACAGATGTGTCGCGCTAATGTATCATATAATAAATGTTCAGGCAAACTATAATTGTGCGGTTGATTCTGATCAAATGTTGTGTTACAGGACGTTTGTCGGTCCACGAGACAGAGTCCGATGTCGCCTCCATCGCGGTGAAGTGGGACGGAGCTGAAGCCGGGGAGCCGGGAGCTAAGCAGACCTTAGCCTTCATTGCTGATAAGTTTGACGGTTTCAGGACTGTCTGGAAACCTATCTTTATTGATGTGAGTCCTTTATACTTATTTACATATGTTCTTAACCTTAGCTTTCAACAAACTCTTGACTATAAGACAATACCGCGCCATCTACACACTAATCAATCACTAACAGCAAGGGGTTCGGTGGAAGGATGGTCTAAACCGTTGGTTGTCGACCGCTATGACCCGGGTTCGATTCCCGCATTGGGCACTTTTTTCTGATAAAAAAAAAAGCTCCAATGGCCCCCGATTCTTGAAAAACTCCAACCCCACCAGCGAGTTCAAGTAACCAAACGGGGCTTTGGCACCTTTGTAAGTGCAAAGTCGAACTGCTTTACGCATGTGTAGACATGTGGTGCACTTACAGTAAAAGCAGTCGCCTACTTCTACCCACCATGATTATCATGGCCTGTACCACGTGTACTTGGGATAAGCAAAAAAAAAAAACTAACAGCAATCTTCCAGTGTCATAGTCCTCCACTCCCATCTTGGACTAGAGTTTCCCATATCTGGAACATGGTTTACATACAATATTTCATAGTGAAGTGAATTTATTAAAGGAGAATTGTTGAATGCAATTATGCAATTAGTGAATCCCTTTTTGTATTGAGGGCATCCCAATCTCTACCTCACCGACCCATCAAGCTTGTCTAAGAGTATTCTTGTAAAATCAAAGAAAATATATTTAAGGCCAAATATGAGTGAGCACGCCAAAATACAGGTACCCCTTCTACAGCACGACCTCTTACAACACGGTTTCAACCTAGCACGATAAGATAAAACTGTGCATACAAGTGTCTCCCACCTTTATAAAATTAAATTTGAAATGATTTGAAAATATCTTCACTAAGGC
Organism: Cordylochernes scorpioides; assembly: GCA_030710605.1. Lineage (NCBI taxonomy): Eukaryota > Metazoa > Arthropoda > Arachnida > Pseudoscorpiones > Chernetidae > Cordylochernes > Cordylochernes scorpioides. The sequence goes on from CP092884.1 coordinate 41,029,792, forward strand.
TAAAGCTTTGGTGGTAAAACCTATCTTCCCACATTGCTGATTGTTGGCAGTTGTACAATTTAATCCTTAGTTTTACTTTATTGCTTAGTTAATTTAGCTTTAGGTTAACACAACCTAATGAAGCCATCACTGCAAACTTTTAAATGACACTTAAAAATGAGTAGAAATCAATTTAGTGTTGCTCACTTAACACTGAAGTGGATACTAAGCATATTATCAACCAGCAGGTTTTTCTGTAAAAATTGTGTAAACATTTGGTCAAATTTTCATCTACATACGGTCAATAGATTTAAATATCCTGGATACCAATCAAACAAATGCCACATGTCTCTAGAGAGGATTTTATTGATAAAATAACTCATCTCCAGAGACATGTGACATTTGTTTGACATATACACTGTATATATGTTATATAAAGGTATTATTTAAAATGTTATATTAAAATATTTTATTTAAAAATATATTTCATAGATACAAATACTGCTAGATCGACCGCCAGAGGTCACTCTTCCCCTATAAAAACTCATGTTGTTTTATCCCAATGGCCGGCTCAAAACTTTTGTACATTATGTAAATAATCTTTTGTTTTCCTTATTCTACTCGCCTTAAGCCAGGCATTACTTTTTATCAAATTATGTCTTTTTTATATTCCTTTAGTTCAATTAAATTACTGATCAAAATAATTTTTATTATCATACTTTCAAGATTTAACCACGACTGCATTACCATTACCATAATCCTCAACATAATCTAAATTCAAGCAGAAAATCTCTTTTCTTTTCTATTTATAATATACTAGGCGAATGACCCGGCTTCGCCCGAGAAATCCCTTGGGTGCAATTTCCTTCATACTAAAAGTATATCAATAATAAATATTAGAAGTGCCATAGAATAGCAATACAGAAGTAACACATAAACTACAGGAAAAAAGTGTGTGTGATGGCAAAAATTGTATTATATTAGTGTTTAGGTATTTGATTTAATTAATATAGTTGATATAATAATATATATTTATATTATCTATATATATATAAATGAATGTATGTGTGTGTGTGTGTGTGTGTCTGTTTGTCCTTTATGCCTGACCAAACCACTCATTGGAACGCCATGAAACTTTGGGAAGTTATTTAGTATAGTACTGGGAAGGTTTCTAGCGAATAAAATTTTTGAAATAACTTTTCGCTTTAAAATAATCAAGATAAATATTCTAATTTATCTGTTATAATTCAACAATCTGCTCTAAATATTATCATGATGATACGATGATTTTGTAATGTAGAAAATTAGGAAAGACAAAATTCAGGATGACACGGCAATTTATTTGAGACAAGAATAATGATACAATTCCAAGGCAAGATACTATTCCTTAAACTTCCAATTACCGAGGGAACCAATTAATATTGATTTTATTCAACTTATCGAGTATTTTTCAAGGGACCAGGAAAAAATGTTCACTTTATCGAGAGATTCGTTAGACAAACCTTTACTCGGGTAAAACCCGGGCGAAGCCGGGTACATCCATACAAGAATAATGATACAATTCCAAGGCAAGATACTATTCCTTTAACTTCCAATTACCGAGGGAACCAATTAATATTGATTTTATTCAACTTATCGAGTATTTTTCAAGGGACCGGGAAAAAATGTACACTTTATCGAGAGATTCGTTAGACAAACCTTTACTCGGGTAAAACCCGGGCGAAGCCGGCTACGTCCGCTATATATAATATAAATGAGTTTTAAAAATTGTAAAAAAAAAAAAAATGCATCGGCCGGGAATCGAACCCGGGCAGCCCGCGTGGCAGCCGAGCATTCTACCACTGAACCACCGATGCTTTAAAAAAAATGGCCATATTTAGGTATTCATTCCATTCCGGATTAGTCCGCGTAAAAAAAAGTTCTTCAAATGAAAAAAAGAAATAGCCAAAAATACTAATCAAAATGCTGCCGAAAATTTTCCTCAGGTTTATAAAAAGCGACATGCAAAATTTGGTACCAATTGGTTCAGTAGTTTTTGAGTTTATCGCGAAACAGACAGACAGAAATTGACTTTTATATATATAGAGATATATACAAGAGATAGAACTACAAAGAATGAATTTATCTTTTAAAACCAAGTAAAACACACACCTACTGTTCTTAATGCGATGAAAAATGTTGGGAGGGTCTGGATAATGAGTGAGGAATCCTCCTAGCGCGGTTTCGTCAAATTTAATCCACTAGACCGCTTTTAGAGCTTTAAAACTGTATTGAACGATTCTACTTATATATGCAACATTGAAGTGTGGAATTTTAGTTATGGTATTTAAGTAAACTATGAAAATTTATATATTTTTACGACAGTAGAATTACATATATAGTTTGCATCGAGCAATGCTATTACGCCTTGTCTTTATTGTTTGAGGAACAACATTTATATTTGTAAAAAATAAACGTCACATTTCCCGAGAAAAAAAACTATGAGCCTTTTATTGACATCATGGTCTTCAGGTGGGCATTCGGAGTTTTCTAAAGCTGGTGTTATCGCTTTGTCGCTAACACAATTCTGCTAATTATAATTTACGGATACGATCAATAGATGACGCTTAGTTTTAGCGTCTATTTTGACGGGAAAGGTGACCTTTCTTTATACAGATCAATTTTGTTTTGTATCATTATTTTTGCATACTTTTGTTTTTGTCGATTATTTAAGAAACAATAGTGGTTGGTTGGGAAGTTCTTAAAACAATCCGTTTTGACCAAAGTCTATCATGTTACTCTCTAACAGAGAAGCACATATACACTCATGGACAAAACTTAAGGAAGTGTGGAAAGTCTTTGACGTCGCCGGTCTTCTGTTTTTAAAGGAGACAGAGGCAACTTTGTTCATACTTGGTTATTTCGTGTGTCTCTTCAATAAATCCGCCCTAGACTGACGAGGGCCATTAGACCGAAACCATGGTCTCTAGGTGGACGCTTTTCAGTCTGCCAAAGCTGGTGTTGTGGCTTTGTCACCGACCCGAGACCGCTAGTTGCGGCGACGGTCAATAGATGGCGTCTAGTTTTGACGTCTATTTTGACGGGAGAGGCGACCTTTGTCTCTTTTATATCAATATCCTCTCTCTTCAATAAAGGTAACTTGGAATCAGATATCGTTCAGAGTTATTGCCTTAATACCGACAATATACATGTTAAAAAGGTACAACTTCGTTAAGTTTTGTCCATGAGTGTATATATACACCACTAGCCGAATGGCCCGGGCAACGCCCGTGTTTTACCCGATTGAATGTTTTTATTCAAATACTATTTGTTACATTTATAAATTGGCGCCTTAAATAAATGCATCTATTGGTTAATAACTATAGCCTATGTGCTTTATCTGTCTATGTACTGTTGGCTTCCGTAGGCGTCTCATACTGGGAAAAGGAAAGAGAGGATTCCATTTAGTTATTAACTAATATATGCATTTATTTAAAGAGCGACCCGCTCCAAAACAATAGTTACAAAAACGAAAGTGCGAGTGGGGGAGGCATGATGGGGGGGGGGGGGGGGCAAAGGTGGCGTGACCGTAGCCAACCAATAGGAGGGCGCCATTCCAAAAAAAAAAAAGCAAACGGTGACGGAGACGACTGGTGAGGAATGATGCTCGTAACTGTATATAGAATTCCCGTTAAAAATGTATTAAAACAATGTATTTTGGTTGATCACCCCAGTACAGAGTCTTAAGGGGGTAATGAAGAATTAGCCAAAACACCAGTTTTGGTATATTCAGACAAAAACAAAAGCTAACCTGTATACTATGGTTTCATGCTCTGGTCCTCATAGGTACAGGGGCGGTTTTGATTTCAACCTACGAGAGGGGTTATAAAATCAGAATTAAGTAACAGGAGAGAGGTTTTGGTACATGAATACATCTCCCCGCAACTTTATGTTTTATATTAAAACTTCATCCATCAAACCTACACGTATTGTGATCTTAACTCCAGAAGATCTATAGATATGATACAATGAGAGGTGATTGCGACATGATAAATGATGATTAACCTCTAGCTAATTGGGAGGCTGAGAGATGGTGGTGTCTTGTCCATTCTCCATGGGAAAGGGGGGTGCCATTGCCCTGTTAGTCAGCCACATTTCAGAGTTCCCTGTTCACGGATACCGTAGTGGCTTGCGGCTCACGACACCGTACTTCGTCCTACAAGGCAGTCCCTTACTTGTGCTGCTTCTCTCGCCCGCCACGTAAAGGAAGACTTCTGGCAAGTCTGAGAGATTAGCTCCTCTAAGTTGTTGGGCCGTTTGTAAGACTCAGGAATGTGACAATCCCTTTGTCAACGTAGTTACTTAGTAATAGGTGTGCATTCACTAGGAATGTAAACTTATTTCTATTGGTTATAGTTAGTCAGCACCTGTAGAGGAGCTTCAAGACTCCCGAAAGCTTGAATTAAATAAAATATCCATACAAGAAACTTTTTCCATGATTTTTTTTTCAAATGATGTGACGTAAGGGTTTATCATTTTTTTTCGAGAGAGAGAATTGTGAAGTCTAGGTAATAAAAAGTTCCAGTTAGTCAGCAATCCGCCTATAGAAGGGCTCCAAGGCCAAAAGCTTGAGTTAATATTTTTTTCAAGGAACCTTTTTCTGGATTTTTTTCAAATGATGTGATATAGAGGAATATAGTTTCTCGAATTGTGACACCTAAGTTATAAAAAGTTCCACTTAGTCAGCAATCCGCCTGTAAAAAGACTCCAATGCCCGTAAGCTTGAGTTAATAGATTCCTTCAAGAAACTTTTTCCTGGATGTTTTTTTTTTTTCAAATAATGTGATGTAAGGGATTATAATTTTTCGAATTATGAAGCCTAAGTTATAAAGTTCCAGTTAATCAGAAATATGCCTGTAGAAGAGCTTCAAAGCCCCCGAAATCTTGAGTTAATAGATTCCTTCAAGAAGCTTTTTTCCCGAATGTTTTTTCTCCAAATGATATGATACAAGGGATTTTAGTTTTTCGAATTGTGAAGGCTAGGTTATAAAGTTGTAGTTAGTCAGCAAAATACGTCTGTAGAAGGACTCCAAGACACGAAAGCTTGGGTTAATAGATTCCTACAAGAAACTTTTCTGGATTTTTTTTTCTTCAAATAATGTGATGTAAGGGATTATAATTTTTCGAATTGTGAAGCCTATGTTATAAAGTTCTAGTAAGTCAGCAATACGTCTGTAGAAGGACTCCAAGACACGAAAGCTTGGGTTAATAGATTCCTACAATAAACTTTTTTGGATTTTTTTTTTCAAATAATGTGATGTAAGGGATTATAATTTTTCGAATTGTGAAGCCTATGTTATAAAGTTCTAGTTAGTCAGCAATACGTCTGTAGAAGGACTCCAAGACACGAAAGCTTGGGTTAATAGATTCCTACAAGAAACTTTTTCTGGATTTTTTTTTCAAATAATGTGATGTAAGGGATTATAATTTTTCGAATTGTAAAGCCTAGATGATGGAGTTAAAGTTTTGACATCAGGCGGCGTTTTATTCTTTGTATATGTTCCCCTGTAGAAGGACAGAGATGCCTGAGTGCTTGAGACGGTTTGAAATAAAAATAAACTCTTCTTCGGAAACCTTTTTTAATTGTTTAATTAAAGTTCTAGTTAGTCAGCAATACGTATGTAGAAGGGCTCCAAGGCCCGAAAGCCTGAGTTAATAATAGATTCCTACAATAAAATTCCTTTTTTCCCTAAAGGATAAACTCGCTTCTCTTTATCAACTTTTTAATGCAAACGAAAATACTTTAACTGCTGGAATAACTTCAATAAGTAGTGCATCCATCAAAAACCATTTCTTCCTTGAACGTTATTCTATTCTTTAAAAATGTTGAATTAGAATAGAGGTGTAAAATAATCCATCGTGTTTCTCAAATAAGTGATTTTTAAATAAATAAAATACAAAATGTGAGAGAATATTAGAGATAATGACATTGGACGTCATCTGTACATGATGTTTGAAACAATTTTTACCGATCATTTTTCTTTTAGAAATAAGATAACCTTCTACCGCCAAATTTCCTCGATGAAAAAAGGCCCTCATAATATTTTTCATCTCAGAAAGGGCAGTATAAAGTTATTTTAGTTATTAAATAAAAAATCCGCGCTCTTAAAAATCTAACATCAAGAATATGCGTACATGAATAGCTAATTTTATCTGAAATGGCTAAACTAACATATGAATAGGATATTATGGATTGGAGATATTTATAAATTTAGGGATTTATGGATAAAGTCTGAGAAAAAGCTTAGGGCTTTTGGACCCTCTAGCCATTTTTACAACAATGAAGCACTTATTTTTTACATTACTGTTATAATGTAATTTGAAAGTAACCTTAGATTACAAATATCATGGTTTTCATCACATTTAAAAATGGTTCGAAGTAGTTTTAGTCCCGTAGATTTATTGCAATATAATGAACGTTATAGAGTAAGAGATGACAATATAATGGTTATCACATATCTGTCGCCCTAACCTAGCTCTGTCACGCCAGCTCCCCGACGTCCATTCTGACTCAAGAGTTATTAGCCTAGATTTAGAAGTCGGTAATAGTTAGATTGTCTTTCTGCTGCCCCTGGGGATGTCCTTGATATCTGACTGTATTGTCGCATATAGGACATCTGCCTGGTTGGTAATGACGCTGCTTGTGTGTCTGGTACTGTGTGTGACCATTTTTTTTTTTTTTGACAATTAAAACAAATTTATTGACAACTCAGTCAATATTTACAAAATGAGGAAGAGATCACAATACAAGTTTCCTCTTCTAGGCGATGAAGGGATCCTCAATTCCAACACCCAGCCGCCCCACCTGTACGAAGTACCAATAAATTCGGCACTTTGCTGACACAAGGATGGCCATTTCGTTGTCCTCCTTGCCCAGCAGTCCCGAAGATCCATGCCTGGAGAACAGGTGGTCTTCCGATGATGTTGAAGGCCTCCCGGTGTGGTAGTGTGTGTGGATATATAGGACGTTGTGACACCGTTCAGTTGTCAAAGAAGATGGCTAGGTAGTGACGCTGTAAGAGATATTGTGTGGGTATAGGAGAGAATTGAGTATATAGTATTGGGTAGAGGAGAGAAAATGGTTCTAAGAAAATGGTTCAGAGAATATAGTATTGTATAGGAGAGAATCCTGTATGGGACAAGTGTCCTTAATAAAGGCTTTTGTTGTTCTTTATAAACTCTCTATGATCCGAATAAACATTGACTACACGTCGATTTAATTGTAGGCCTGACTATTGACCAAAGCATTTTATTGATTCATTTAAACAAAAGCCAACTTCGTACGCATTTTGAGACTCTGGAACTCGTCAATGTAGTGAAAGCCGAAACTCGATTGGCCCGCCGACACGCTTCGTGGACCAATTAAAGGAACTCACTGGCTTAACGGTCGTCGAGATAGTACATCGAACTCAAGACAGAGATGGCTGGCGTCGCATCATGTTTGGGATGTAATACATACAGTGGGTCACAATGTTCGATTGCGAATAAAATGGTATTACTAAAGATATCAAGTGCTCTATTGGTGAGGGAGGATCTAAGTCACGTGATAAGCAGTTGTTGCAAAATATATATTCGTTATCAAATTACAAAACTATTTTAGACGCGTAATATTCTTTTTAAAATAAAACAATTTCTACTGCCCTTACTGCAATGGAAAAATTAAAATAGTCTAAAATAGTTCTGTAATTTGATAACAGATGGCGCGCTAGTGCATCTTAATATATATTCGTATAATTAATGATAAACTCTCTCTACACTGTCCGGCTATGGAAGGTGAGAGAGTAATTGTCCGCTAAAATATTGCTAATGGGAACAATTCGCCTCATGTTTTATTGGTAAAAGTAGTGAAAAGCAGAACCAATGCATTGGCTTTTCACAAATTCTAGAGAACAACACAGTCAAATGGCGTAACACAGAAGATGGACCTAACTTGAGGAAAGAGAGATTGATGGTATTATTCACTTTCTGAAGATAACTGTTATGTTGCTTCTGTTTACCTATTTAAGGAGAATCCTGTATGGGACAAGTGTCCTTAATAAAGGCTTTTATTGTTGTTGATAAACTCTCTATGATCTGAATAAACATTGAGAGACTACCCGTCGATTTAAGTGCATGCCTGACTATTGACCAAAGCATTTTCTTAATTCATCTCAAGAAAAGCCTCTGGCAATCGTCAGTGTGACGCAAGTTGCTAAATAATGTTATTGTGTGCTTGTGTATTTATTGTACAGGATTAAAGCTATGTTTAGTGAAAATTCTTTTTTGGTGTTGAGAACATCTCTACCTCACCGACCCATCAAGGTTGTTAAAGAGTCTTCTTGTAAAATCAAAGAAAAGATATTTAAGGCCATATATGAGTGAGCACGCCAAAATACAGGTACCCCTTCTACAGCACGACCTCTTACAACACGGTTTCGACCTAACACGATAAAATTCGAGACCCTCGTATAACTCTACAACTTGTAACATAGCTGCTCACACCGGTGTATAAGATAGGTGACGAATTTTCTAAGTCTGAGATATACGCAACGGCCAAATAATAATTTATCAACCTAATCAATCCACTTTTTATACAACAAAGTTAATCGTTTAATGGGTCATGTTTTATATATCGATTATTGGTATAAACTCTTTTCTCAAAACACATTCATTTTAATCTGAAAAAACACATCTATTGATAGATCGTTCAACTGACTATTGATGATGGCTAACGCCATCTGTCGGATTAAATATCAACTAATTCTATATCTTGTTCCAGAATATTGGTCAAATACCTTAATATATAAATCCAGAAGAGATCATTATATACGCCATTCAGGCTTGCGCCAACAGCAACACTCAGTTGCCCGATCAGGAGATGTATTTTTCTTAAGGCATCCACTTAATCCCAATATACATACTTTCACTTTTGTACTACACATTTATTTTTTAAAGAAGCCAATCGACAAAGGAATTAAAGCGGAAGAAAAAGAAAGTAAATGCGAGTATCAAATTCTTCTCCGACCAAACCAGGACACAAGAAACGATCTTTAAATTGCCCTCACCAATGATTGTAGCTATTGTATTGGTTGACATTTGACCTATGTTAGGGTCAAATGTGGCATAGATACCCGGAAATACGTCATTCGACCACTTCCTCTTCTGATACACGACCTACTAAAGGGCTATCTTCTGATTCGACCACATATCTTCATTAGAATCAAGAATGGAAGAGGTGATCAAGATAGCAATCTTCTTTTTTTATGTAGTGTGATTACACGTTTAATTCTAAGCATAACAACTTCCGCACATATATACTCATGGACAAAACTTAAGGAAGTTGTACCTTTTAGCATGTATATCGGGATTATAACTCTAAAAGATATTACAGTGACCTTTATTGAAGACACACAAGATAACCAATACACACTCATAGACCAAACTTAAGGAAGTTGTACCTTTTAGCATGTATATCATCGGGATTCAGACAATAACTCTGAAAGATATTACAGTGACCTTTATTGAAGACACACGAGATAACCAAATGTGAACAGCCTCTGTCTTCTCAAAAAAAAAAAAAAAAAAGCAGGCGACCAGCGAAATCAGAATTTTACACTTATATAAGGTCAAATATAAAATTGAATAAATAAAGATATATACAATTACGTAGTTGTTACACACTTCTTGGGCATAGATACTGTGGCAGAAGCCACCGTGTAGCTAGCCCTGGTCAGTTAACCTCCGACCTCCAGTTCCAACAATGAAGAAGGCCTCACACAAGCAACCATGGCACAAACTTGTTTTCCCACAACTGACAAAGATGAGCCTACCATCAACAAGGCAGACATGTTTTCCATGTTCCTTAAAAATATGGGCCACGCTTCTTCATCCTGATTCTGTCTAGATGGACTCGTTGATATTCAGCGACCATAGGCTATTGTCCATATGACAGGTGGTATGTGTGTCGCGTATTTCCCCCCACTTTTTGACAAACTTATTCAAATCTTATCGAGAATTCCATCTTTTCCCTTCACTTTCCTTATGCCTCGGAAGTTATATAAAGATATTTGTCCTATTTCCCTCCTATATTTTACATTCAACTTACCACTTAAACCCATGAAAGGATCACTGTTTTTTTTTAACTAATATTTTCATTTGTTATTAAGAAGACACTTCGATACTCTTGTATGAATCTTTCAATTTAACGATATTCTTTTACCTTTTAGAAATTGCTAGAAAAGTTGATATCTGAGACTAATAGCAGGACTAAACAATGAGTGGCTTTTATTAAGTTAAATGTCAAACTGACCATCGAGCTAGAAACTGGCCTTTTCACTTATTTGAGGCTATTACAATAAAGAAGTCTGTGGACGAGTAGGTAACACCCTCGATTCCCGACAGTCATGAACTGGGATTGAATCCCGCGTTAACACTTTGTTTAATATGTGAATAACCTTCACATATTATTCATTGTTGCAATTATCATAAACTAGGTTGCTCTTTTTTAGCGGTACCTAATAAAGTGATTTTGGAACAGGAAATAAATGATACTATTCATTAACACAAAGCAATAACGCGCCATCTTTACATATAAAATAAAATGAAAGGATTTAAAAGCACGAATGATTTTTTTTTATATATAATACGAACTTCTACTGCCCTTACTGCGATGAAAAAAATATATTGAGAGGGCTTGGCTCATCAGTGGTGAACCCTCCCAGCGGTTTCGCCAATTTAATCCACCAGACCGCTTCTCTCTCAGAGCTCTAATACTGTATTGGACGATTCTGCTTATATACGCAGCACTGAAGGATGGGATCTTAGAAATGGTTTTCAAGAAAACTATGGACATAAGCTTATAGGACAGTAGAATTACATTCTAATATTTGCATCGATATTTAAATCCTTTCATTTTATATGTATAGATGGCGCGTTATTGCTTTGTGTTAATTTATGCTTAACTGGCCTTGTCTTTATTGTTTGCGGAAGAGCATTGCTCGATGCAAATATTTGAATGTAATTCTACTGTCCTATAAGCTTATGTCCATAGTTTTCTTGAAAACCATTTCTAAGATCTCATCCTTCAGTTCTGCGTATATAAGCAGAATCGTCCAATACAGTATTAGAGCTCTGAGAAGCGGTCTGGTGGATTAAATTGGCGAAACCGCTGGGAGGGTTCACCACTGATGAGCCAAGCCCTCCCAATATATTTTTTCATCGCAGTAAGGGCAGTAGAAGTTTGTATTTTGTATAAAAGAAACATTCGTGCTTTTAAATCCTTTCATTTTATACTATTCATTGCTGACGATTTTTTTTTCTTCTTATACATGGTGATATTTATTGTATATTGATGCATAACTGACCTTTTGTGTATTATTTGTTGATGAGCATATTGCTCGATGTGCAAGCAAATATATATTCCTACTGTCCTCTATATAAGCTTATGTCCTTCATAGATTGATTGTACACCTTAGCAAATAAGTCCTTTTAAATACCGATTATATATACGGTGTTTAAACGCACTGTCTGGTATTATGACAACTTTTGTGACAGTTTGTGGACAATGTTACAGACTGTCGAGAACACGGCCAAGGCGGAAGGACTGAAACCTGGAACGGAGTACTTCGTGAAAGTGGAGGAGAACGGGATCATGGAGATTGCCCTTACAAAGACAAAAGGTAGGTGATAGGAGAGTCTATCCAGAGAGCTTTGATCTATCGGGACAACATTCTCTTTACAAGTTAGTTTTCTATATAATAGTTATAACAATAATTCGTATAACAATAAAATTCAGGTAAAGAGTTTCTTTTAATTTTTTTTTTTTTTGCTTACATAACAATTAAAAAATAGGGCTTATTTTGGATTGTAATAAGATTATTTATTAATCCAATATTTCGATGGACCAATCGTTCATCTTTTACGAGGTTTTTTTGTTATGAAACACACAGCAGGTCGCGTGCTTCAGGGGAGCCATGGACGTCTTACAAGCTTATTGGGCGATAAACCATCACATAAGAATAATTCGTATAATAAATAATAACACACACAATAAACTAGAAGGACTGACAAGTCCGAAAGCTTGAAAATAAAAAGTTGCGCAAGAAACTTATAGCCCTGGAATCTTTATTTATTTTATAATGAACTAGTTTTTAAAAACTACAAAAATTGTTTCTTACAATGAGTTTCTTTATATTGCCACGTGTAAAATTAGGGAAGACAAAAACTTCAGGAGGAGACAACAATTTATTTCAGGTAAAGGACAAACTATGAAGGGTAAACAAAAGATAAGCCACGAGAGAAATTTACAGAGTAGCAAAATATAAACATAAAAAAATGACCACTCTGTTAATAAAAATAATAAAATTAATAAATACACACACAAACCTTTATTAAGACACACAGGTCTTACAGAGGATTCTCCTTGGGGTTACAAGACGGAGAAACCTATGAAAGTGGGAAATATACAAAGGGGTAAAAATGGAGAAAGATTATATACACATGATAAATATACACACACACACAAAAGCCTTTATTAAGACACACAGGTCTTACAGAGGATTCTCCTTGGGGTTACAAGACGGAGAAACCTATGAAAGTGGGAAATAAAAAATGGAGAAAGATTATATATATATGGTAAAAAATTAATAAATACTTTGTTACAATTATTTTTAAATGCAAGCTTTCAAGAGATACTCTTTAACAGGCTTAATTAAAAGATGGTCTTTTTCTTGTAAGAAATAGTCGATTGTTTTAATTAAGCCCGTTGAAGAGAGATTATCACTTGAAAACTTGCATTTTAAAATATAAAGAAACTCATTGTGAGACAATATATTTGTGGTTTATAAACGTTTTCACAATTTTATCTTGAATCTCTCATGAATAAACAAGTTAATTAAGGGAAGATTGAAAATCAAAGATCCAATATACCTCTTTTGAATTGATATGTTTCTTTATTAATATTTTTTGCGTGTGGAAGCTAGCTTTAAGGTCAAAACTTTTCAATAGGCCTTCGAACAATATGCTATTCTATAATAGACTATTTTTGTAGAAAGGTATATTGTTCGTAAGCCTTTTGAAAGTCTTTTTGGCCTTGAAGCTAGCTCCGCGCAAAAATTTAAATAAAGAAATCATTTTTTAAAAATATTATATCGTCGGTTATTTTTTAATCCTCGCTCATTTGACATATACTATAGTTAAATACAATTTTGATTAAGCCATCCAAGGATTGGTTTCTCTTTAGTATTTTATTTACTTCGGGAGCTTAAGTGCTTCGAGAATGAGATTTTAATTAAGGCTTAACCCGTGGCCTACTTCGAGTTCTTCTGTTTGACGAGGTCAAAGGAACACCACACACCAGTCTAGCGTAGAGATTTCTTTGATGACGTCTACTTGACACTGAAGTCCATCTTGAGATTCTCCTCTCTGTGGATGAAGCTAACTTGGAAGAGAGTTGGGAAGCCTAGCTGTTAGAGCCACCAAATAGTGATCAAGATGTAAAGTTTTCAACTAGCAATAATCGCGCCTCGGAAAATCCTTATGGGTTACGATATCGCCTCTGCGCAAAGTGATCAAGATATAGGGACTCTAGCGCTGTATGTTCTGTGGAAACACAACGCTACACTCAGCTTTCCAGCCTTCCAATTGCTCGTCACCTTCGAAGAATCTTCTGAGTGATGTCTTTAAGACATATTCAGAGAAATGCCACAATCTTAAATATGATATAAACAAAAATAAAAGTACAGAAGAAACTAATCACCCGAGTTCAAAAAATTGAATAACACCCATTTTGCATATTTTTAAAAACATTTACGATGGTTTTTTTATGCAAATCATTATATATATAAGTCGGTGGATGAGAGGGTAACACGCTCGATTCCCGACAATAAGTCGGTGGATGAGAGGGTAACACGCTCGATTCCCGACAGTCATGAACCGGGATTAAATCCCGCGTTAAAATTTGTTTAATATGTGAATAACCTTCACATATTATTCATTGTTCAATTATCATGAACTAGGTTGCTCTTGCTGAGCGGTACCTATTTATGTGAATTTGAACCAGCGAAATCATTATATAAATATTATCATAAACCATATATATACAGTTAAACCTGTCTTTAGTGCCCCCTCTTGGGACTCACCAAAATAGGGTGCTATAGAGAGGGGATGCTAAAGACAGGTCACTTTTAATGTAAATCTCGCATCGTACTACGTATTTAAAATCAGGCGCTATAGAGAGGAAGGCGCTATTTAGAGGGGACGCTATAGATAGGTTTAACTATATATATATATATTTGATTAATCAATTTTTACATTTTTTAAATTTCAATTCAATCAATATGCTTACCTTAACATTTTCACATACACATCGGTGTAAATAAAAAAATAATAATCCTATTAATTGTTAGGGTAAAATGATATCGAATAAAGAGGTTTATAAAACCAGATTTGAAGGGAAAATAGCGCGCGCGCGTAGATAAAAACATAACAGAAGATGATCAAAAGAACGTTATGAAACGTGATACCAACTATAAATTATAGAGCGGTACATGATGGGAACGCTACGGGGTTCAATCGGTGGGGAAATTCAATCCAGCCGAAGCAGTCCTAATTATGTACCGTGAGGGCGGCTTAAATAATGTCAGACGATTATCGGCATGGATCTCTCGCCTAGTTCGTCTGCTTAACGAACGTCCTTGGCCCATCACAAGTACCCTTTGTCTGCTGCGAGCCAAATCCAGGTCGCCCCTAACCCTAATTTTGACTCCCACTCAAAGAAGGGTCTTCATCCTTTTGAAAGCTTCTTTGGAATTCTAATTTCGCTTTTTGTTTTGTTAGTTCCACGATTTAGCCTCTTTTACAGTCGTCTGTGTATCCTTTGTTTCTTAACACTCTTTTGGAATGTTACTTTGTTGTTTGTGAAAAACTTTAAGGTTTTCTTTCTTTTTACTTCTTTTCTAAGATTTAGTTTTGATTTTAAAATAAAATTTAATCGTTTTGTTTAATATAGACAAATAATCCACGTTTGTCGAGAAACTTGTCGAGCACTTACTTCTCCATACATGGATAACGTTTCAATAGCTTCAACATTCTGCGAAGCCGTAACAGCCACTGACTTGCATGTCGATGGTCTTCGACTCCGAGGTTTTGCTTCCAGAGATCCAGTCTTTTCAATATTTTTTTATATAAACAACGATATATCTGTTTTAAAATATACCAATTATTAGATCATATAGTATCATTTCTAATATGACCAGACATCAGGTGACTTCATTTCACCATGGACAAATTTCTCTCCATGATGTAAGCTAGAAAAATAGACCAATACATTAAGTTTAATAGATTCTGCAGGCTGTATATTTTGAGGCGAAAGTGTTGACTGTACATATTTCAAGCTACTATTTCTAATTACGATATGCAAAATTTGACATCGAACGTTTAATTTTCATGCTTCCCAATGTTCAATTGTGTTAATTGTATATAATTTCAGATAATACACGCAATTATCCTAATTGTGGATATGGCGTGTCTCTCCCAACTGTTAAATAAATAAAAATGTAAGCTAGAAGTTGATAATGTATTTTAAAAGAACGCTAAAAACACAAGAAGATTGGGAGAGAGGAAGAGTTTATTTCATCTAGTTCTCTGGGACTTGAAATAAGAGACATTTCGGTCGGAAGATTTTTCGACATTTCGACAAAAATATTTTGTCCTCGTTAGGGAAAAAATATATAAAATTTATGGAAAGGCGTTAAAAATATGTTGAAGATAGTTCTGAAAGACATCACAAGCTTTCAGACATGTCTCTACTTCAACAGGTATATAGAATTAAAGCTAAAAGAATAGGTTTTAATTCTATACATCACAGTTGATAATTCCAAAGGGCCACTTAGAATCTAATTCAGGTTTGTGATCAATATCTTTGTTTGAAATCAGAGTCCTATATATAGATTAACTGCCAGTTCTGACTCAGGTGCTCAATCTGACCCGGCTGTTGGCTCTAGGAAGCCAAAGCTCGCCTTGTTATACACTCATGAACAATACTTAAGTCTTCGATATCACCGGTCGCCTTTTTTTTTTTTGAAGGCGACAGAGGCTGTTCACACTTGGTTATCTAGTTTGTCTTCAATAAAGGTTACAGTGATATCTTTCAGAGTTATAATCCCGATATACATGCTAAAAGGTTCAAATTCCTTAAGTTTTGTCCATGAGTGTATATTGGTTATCTCTTGTGTCTTCAATAAAGGTCACTGTAATATCTTTCAGAGTTATTGTCCCAATATAAATGCTGAAAGGTACAACTTCCTTAAGTTTTGTCCATGAGTGTATATTGGTTATCTCGTGTGTCTTCAATAAAGGTCACAGTAATATCTTTCAGAGTTATTGTCCCAATATACATGCTGAAAGGTACAATTTCCTTAAGTTTTGTCCATGAGTGTATATTGGTTATCTCGTGTGTCTTCAATAAAGGTCACTGTAATATCTTTCAGAGTTATTGTCCCAATATAAATGCTGAAAGGTGCAACTTCCTTAAGTTTTGTCCATGAGTGTATATTGGTTATCTCGTGTGTCTTCAATAAAGGTCACAGTAATATCTTTCAGAGTTATTGTCCCAATATACATGCTGAAAGGTACAATTTCCTTAAGTTTTGTCCATGAGTGTATATTGGTTATCTCGTGTGTCTTCAATAAAGGTCACTGTAATATCTTTCAGAGTTATTGTCCCAATATACATGCTGAAAGGTACAATTTCCTTAAGTTTTGTCCATGAGTGTATATTGGTTATCTCGTGTATCTTCAATAAAGGTGACAGTAATATCTTTCAGAGTTATTGTCCCAATATACATGCTGAAAGGTACAACTTCCTTAAGTTTTGTCCATGAGTGTATATTGGTTATCTCGTGTGTCTTCAATAAAGGTCACTGTAATATCTTTCAGAGTTATTGTCCCAATATACATGCTGAAAGGTACAACTTCCTTAAGTTTTGTCCATGAGTGTATATTAGTTATCTCGTGTGTCTTCAATAAAGGTCACTGTAATATCTTTCAGAGTTATTGTCCCAATATACATGCTGAAAGGTACAACTTCCTTAAGTTTTGTCCATGAGTGTATATTGGTTATCTCGTGTGTCTTCAATAAAGGTCACTGTAATATCTTTCAGAGTTATTGTCCCAATATACATGCTGAAAGGTACAACTTCCTTAAGTTTTGTCCATGAGTGTATATTGGTTATCTCGTGTGTCTTCAATAAAGGTCACAGTAATATCTTTCAGAGTTATTGTCCCAATATACATGCTGAAAGGTACAACTTCCTTAAGTTTTGTCCATGAGTGTATATTGGTTATCTCGTGTGTCTTCAATAAAGGTCACAGTAATATCTTTCAGAGTTATTGTCCCAATATACATGCTGAAAGGTACAACTTCCTTAAGTTTTGTCCATGAGTGTATATATTGACTTGTGTTAATATATTATATATGGAGGAGATGTGTGTGGTACCAAAAGGGGCACCTCTCCCTTTAAACATACATTAAAACAATGTAATTGGTTTACCACCCCAGTATACGAAAGGTAATACGAAAATGAATGAGCCACAACACCAGTTTAGGAAAATTCAGACAAAAGGCCAAACTGTATTTCATGGTTTCAGGCTTTGGCCCTCATTAGCTCAGGGAAGTCCCCCAAAATTTTCACCGCTCTCTTTAAATAAGCACTAAAACAATGTATTTGGTTTATCACCCAAATAATTTTGAATATAATATTAAACCTGTCTTTAGCGCCCCCTCTTGTGACTCACCAAAATAGGGTGCTATAGAGAGGGGGTGCTATAGACAGGTCACTTTTAATGTAAATCGCATCGTACTACGTATTTAAAATCGAGCGCTATAGAGAGGGAGTCTCTATTTAGAGGGGGCGCTATAGACAGGTGTTTAGCTGTATATAAAAATAAATGCTATTTACATTTAGTGATAATAATGCTGTTTATATTGCCACGTTTTTATTTTTAAAACGCTAATTTTTTGTTTTGTAAAACTTTAATTTTAAAGTTCAATATTTTAAAAGTGAAATGTTTGTTAATGGAATAGACATTTTACCTCAACTCATTTTATTGCCGCTTACTTTTACAAGCCATTTTTTTTTTATGTCTATATTTACATATCGTTTTTATTGAGTTTTTACTAATTTTGCATGTACATCATTGACTTTTAATGAATGAGAAAAAGAAATTGAAAATAAACATATGAAAAATTAAAGTAACATTTTAAAGGAATTTATGTACAATTGAAAATTGTTTTTTTGTAACGTCTCATATTCCCCTTCTTGAAGCATTTATTCTCGGGTAATAAATGGTCGAAGTTGAGATATGTGAACGCGTCTTGCTTGCTTTTGGTCTTTCAGAGAGATATCGTAGGTTACATCAGATATCTCTTTTTGAATGACAAATGGTCCTTCATATTTTGGTGATGTCTTGATGAGACGAGGGTCGTTGAAGGCAATTTTTCTTATGACTAAGTCTCCTTCTTTAAAGACATACTTGGGGTGATGGCTATCGTGTTTAATCTTCCACTTACTTCTAATTTGTTCTGTACGCAGGCTAGCTTTTTTCCTGGCTTCTTCAATTGTAATTGGAGTTTGGTCGGCAAATTCGGGTACATTACCGATTCCATACATTAAGAAAAGCGGTGAAAAACCAGTCACGTCATGTGGTGTGGAATTATAATTTTTGACAACTTGCGGTAACAATGTGCTTCATTTACATCTAAGTTTCTCTAGAACAGCTATTCTCAGTTTTGTCATTATCGTATCATTTAATTTCTCACAAATGCCATTGCACTGAGGATGATAAGGCGAAGTATATGTGTGTTTAATTCCTTGTAAAGAAAGAAATTTGTTGAACTCTTTTGATATAAAATTTTTGCCATTATCTGTTAAGATAGTATTGATCGAATTAACAGATTTGATTATCTTATCAAGACATTGAGTGACAGCTTGAGCAGTGTTTGTTATTGTTGGATATGCCCATAGATAACGAGTTGCGTGATCAACAAAAACTTGAATGAATTTATGCTTTGTGTTAGCTGCTGCTGTTCCCAGTACAATAGTGCCACAACCGATCATTTGTAATGGTTGGATATTTGACGTTGGAGTGATCATTTCTCCTAAAGTTGGTTCATGTCTGATCTTCACTAGTTGACAAGATTTACAAGATCGAACATAATTCTTGATATCAGTTGTTATTCCTTTCCACCAATAACATTGAGTTATAAGTTTGCATGTTTTGGTTATTGATGGGTGACTCAATGAATCGTGATATTCTTCCAATATTTTTTTGGTAAGCGAGTTTGGGACAACTGCTTTAAAAACTCCTTTTTGTTTGATCATTACCACACCGTCGTGAGTGTGGGAATTTTTCAAGAAACTCAAATCTGAATTTTGTTGGTGTTCTTGAAGTTCTTGAGTTGCAATGTTAACAACTGGGAGTCTTGATAAGGCGTCAACATGAGTTTGTTGCTTTCCAGAACGATGAACGATGTTACATGATTTCGAGGATAAACTAAGAATCCATCTAAAATTCTTAGGTTTCGGTTTCTTCATGGTGAAAAGCCATTGGAGCGCCGCATGATCAGTGATGATTTCAAATGGTTGGTTTTCTATGTATACATGAAAGTGATCAGTTGCTTGTATTACGGCTAGGCATTCCATCTCATAAGCAGAATAATTCTCTTGGTGTGGTTGCAGTGTTTTGGAGTAATAAGCAATTACATGTTCCTCTTTGTCTGGACCAATTTGTGTTAGGATTGCTCCAATTCCATATTTGGAGGCATCTGTATAAACTTTAGAGGGGTAGTCCGGGTTGTAAATAGCAAGGACAGGTTTTGTAGATAGTGCCATTTTAAGTTTAGCGAACGACTCCTCTACTTCCTCATTCCAGATGAAGGGCTGATTCTTCCGAGTGAGTCGAACCAAGGGGAATGAAATTTTAGAAAAGTCCTTCACAAATTTTCTGTAATAATTTGCCAATCCCATGAACTGACGAACTTTCTTTACAGTATCAGGTCTTGGAAAGTCTTGAATAGATTTTACTTTTCCTGAATCAGGTTTTAATTGATTGTGACTGATGATATGTCCGAGGTATTTTACTTCACTCCTTCCAAAAATACATTTCGACACTTTTAATTTCATGTTGTACTGTCTTAATTTGTCAAAAACTTTACTAAGAAGCTCTATGTGCTCTTGCCATGTTTTCGTGTACACCAATATGTCATCTTGGAAAGAGCAAGTTCCTTTCCATAATAATTCACCTAGAATATGTTGGATTATCCTTTGAAACGTTGAAGCAGCATTTTTTAAACCAAATGGCATCACTAAAAACTCATAATGACCATCGTTTGTGACGAATGCAGTTTTTTGAATAGATTGCGGGTCCATTTCGATCTGCCAATAACTCCATGCAACATCAAGGGTAGAGAAGAATCTGGATCCATGCAATCGATCAAACATGTCCTGTATGTGAGGTAGGGCTTGCCTGTCATCCAGTGTGATCTCATTAAGACGTCTGTAATCAATGCACATCCTTTTATTTCCATCCTTCTTGGGAACCATAACAACAGGAAATGCCCAAGGAGAATCTGAAATTCTTATTAACTTGTGTTCGAGAAGTTCTTTAACTTGTTCAGCTATCTCTTCATATTCTTTTAGAGGACGACGATAGGGTCTAAGAGAAATTGGTTGTTCACTTTTCGTGATGATCTTATGTTGTATAGCTACTTTTCCCAAATCAATAGCATGCTGACAAAATACATTCCTATTGTGTTCAAGTAATTTTTTTAATTCATGTTCTCTTATCTCTTCTAGATGATTTACAAGAATTGGATTTTGTAATCCATCAAATTTGGTGTAAATTGTTTTGTCTTTGACATCTATTAAAAGATTAAAAAGAGATGCAACATCTAATCCGATCAAGAGTGGATATTTAAAGTTCTTAATTACATGGAGAGTTACAGGTTTAATTAGTTTATCTATTCTTACCTTGGTCTGAAGGCTTCCACATGTCCTGGTAACACCATCCGCTTGGCTGATGTGAATGTCTGAATTTGGTTGAAGTTGAAGACGGGTTCGCTTGAACAATCGCCAATTGATTATTGATACTGTTGCTCCAGTATCCACAAATGCTTGCGCAGGAATTCCATTTACTTCAACACTTATGTTGATAAGCTTGAAAGCTCCTTGTGTAGGGGTATTTGTCAAAGTACTTACATTCAACAATTCCGGGGCTCCGCATACTTGTTTCACTGAAGTGTTTTGATTAGGCCTATCCTTTTTATAATTAGGATCATAATCCTCACAATCTGTGTCCCAATGTTTAATTTTTATTCCTTTTTTTGAACATATTGGACACCAGAACGGGCAAACATTTTTTCTATTATCATTATTTTTTGTCGCGAGATGTATTTTGTTTTTAGGCTTAAACTGAATTGAAGCCCTATTTTGTTCAATTGAAGCTGCGATATGAAACCATTTTGTGGCGTCAGTTGGCTGTGCAGCCACAATTAAATCTTTCCAATCATTTGGAAGTCCGTCTGTTAATAAATGAATTTTTTCCTCCTTCGTTAGATGGGTTTGATTTAACAGGCGAATTTTATCTTGAAAATAATTTTCTATTGATTCTTCTCGTTTTAATCTTCGATGTGATGCTGAGACAATTGGATTTGCGTTGTATGAACCAAATCTTTGAATCAACTTTTCCTTTACAACTTCCCATCTTTTTTTATTGCAGGATTTGAAATAATCTCGTCTGCATACCATTCAAGTGCTGAATCTGTCAAGTAGTACATAAGATTTTTGATTTTTTCATCTTCTTTTAAAGAATTATTTTCAAAATCATATATTTTGATCCATGACTCAGGCCTAATTGCCGACTTCGAGCCGTTGAATTTTTGCAACCGGTTGTTTGGATTTTCCGCCATTTTTCTTTTTTTTTTTGTCTATATTTACATATCGTTTTTATTGAGTTTTTACTAATTTTGCATGTACATCATTGACTTTTAATGAATGAGAAAAAGAAATTGAAAATAAACATATGAAAAATTAAAGTAACATTTTAAAGGAATTTATGTACAATTGAAAATTATTTTTTGTAACGTCTCAATATATAGTGGAAAACCTAATTAAAACAATTAATCGTATACACAAGAATTTGTATGATACGTCCGGAAAAACAAAAAATAAATTTAAAAAACCATGGGAATTTATACATAAGCCTTTATTAAGACCTTTGTCTGTGGAAGGATTATAAAGATCCGAAAGCTTTCACTTTGCATGAATAAAGAAACGCATTGCTATTGTTTATATTCTTATTTTATACCTTTCTTCATATACAAAAATTCCTCAACGGGAGAACGGTAGATTCAGCAATTTTAAACGGGATGTCTTTGGAATTTTACTATCACCAAAATATTCTGCGCCTTCTGTTTTACTGTCTTCACTTCATTCACATGAATCTTGAAGAATTCCTAGTAAAAAAATAAGAATTTCCGAAATTCTCTACTTACAAAATTAGAGAGGGTTAATAGGATAAACATATATTAACTAAACCTAACCAACCAATAGAAATAAATGGCTCAACGTAAGAGAGGCTAAGGCAATAATTTACATGGCAACAAGGAAGCCTATTTAACTCTACATTCGTCATGATCGAGGAAATATATTGCCATGAAAAATACAAGGAAATAACTTGAAATCTCCTTAACCTATTTGGTTTAAATAAAATTTTGTATAGGATATAGTGACAAGGAGTACCTGAAAGGAAGATGTTTATCATAGAATTCTATACCGTTAAGTACATGTTAATGTTCTAGTAAATTCTTCATTATTTGCACCGTTCATCTAGATGTTTATAGCGAATTTAGCCAGGACTTTCTACACTATACGTTTTATTGACCGGCTCTAGAAGATGAGAGAGAAATTCTCCTTCAAAAGATTGAGTATGAAAAAAAATTGCCATTTGCTTTATTGGAAAAAGTAGTGAAAAAGCAGGCGCAATGCATTGGCTTTTCACAAATTCTGGAAAACAGCACAGATAACACTGATAGACAAAACTTAAGGAAGTTGTACCTTATAGCATATATGTCATAATTTGTAAAGTTAATGCCAAAAGATATAATTTATTTCCGTCAAACTAAGTATGTAAATATATTACCATTGTGTTAAAATGTAAATATGTAAATTCCTCCATGTATAAAAGCTGGACAAAAAATAAAGGTGGCAGACATCGCGGGTGCGCTGTTCCCTAGGCATAACGGCTGCGCCTCTTCATTTAGCTACGACATATATATATCGGGGGATTCAGAAAATAACTCTGAGAGATATTTTCTGAATCCCGATATATATATATGCTATAAGGTACAACTTCCTTAAGTTTTGTCTATCAGTGTAATAGGTGTAACACAGATGATGAGTCCAAATTGGCGAAAAGTTGATGTTAATCACCACTTTCTCTAGATAAATGCTATGTTTACCCATCTTGGAGAATCCTGTATGGGACAGGTGTACTTAATAAAGGCTTTGCTGTTGTTTGCTTTACAACTTTACTTCTACTCTTTCTACGAACAGATCTAAGACCCGTTCTAAACCGTATTAAAGTTTTGCCTTAATGTGTTTATTGTCGTTATGTATTAGTAGTATTAGCTTCTTCGTCATTAGCATTATAAGAAATTGAAAATATTTTTGACGTGTATATTTATATTTTCATAATAAAAGAATTTATTTTACCCATACTGAAATGATAAAAATAATTGGAGGGCCTCTGGTTCATCAATGGTAAACCCTCTCAACAGTTTCGTTAGTTTAATCTATCATAACGCTGTAATATTACATTGGGCTGTTTTGATTTTATACTTATACTGAGGGTAAACTCTTGGAAAAGGTATTGTGAAAAGACAATGGAAATAATATTTGAAAGAGAGATGACAGTATAAATATATATATAATAAAATATATATAGTCACGACCGTCTTTCCTCATTGGCCGGCCGCCTCTGTCACGGATGCGCGCGCACAGGGAGGTCACGTGCTCGCCGGCTCCCTCGAGCCGGATTTGAACCAGCGACCTAAGGATCACCGTTGTAACATCTACAGTCGGGTAAAACTTGGGCGTTGCCCGGGTCATTCGGCAATTAATATATATAGTCACGACCGTCTTTCCTCATCGGCCGGCCGCCTCTGTCACGGATGCGCGCGCACAGGGAGGTCACGTGCTCGCCGGCTCCCTCGAGCCGGATTTGAACCAGCGACCTAAGGATCACCGTTGTAACATCTACAGTCGGGTAAAACACGGGCGTTGCCCGGGTCATTCGGCTAGTTATAAATATAAAGAAGGCATCTCCTGACCACAAGCACATGTGCTTTTTAGATGGCAGAGCGCTATCTAGTGGAGCAAAAATAAACTAAACGTTTATTTAGCTTGCTCCGTTATATTTTGCCAACCTAATTTCTTGATAAATCAAGAAAAGCCATCCACGAATCTTTATTTTTAATATCAACCCCTGACCCACTTATCTATTTTTTCTATTGTTTTTTCATAATTATAAATATATAACATGTTTTTCGATCCTATCTCTTCCGCAAACAGCAAAAAGGAGAATTTTTAAACATAAAATCAATACGATGTATTAGGGCGCCATCTGTCATAAGAAATTGAAACCATTTTTGACGCGTATGCTCCTTTTTAAAATAATAATTATGATCATACACACCACCTCCCCCCACTATTATTGATATCTTTATCTCAATCAATTTAATAAGGACACTAATCTTATATATTGTAAAACGACATTGGAAAATATCCCGAATGAGTTTCTTTTAAATGAAAAATCGAAATTTATTTTTAAGGAGAAATAACGACTATTTCTAACCTTAGAGATGAGATATGAAAGGATGAATTGTGAAGAGTAATGATAAACGGAAAAATAAAAGTGTCCAGGAGCTTATATATTGTGTTGAAAAAAAGGAGGACGATAGGAGAAAGAATTGATCTCTCTGAAAGATTTTATTTAACAAGGACTTTACACTCAAAGTCAACAACCTCACAATAAAAATAAAGAGAGCGCACACCACAGAGAAAGATTGAAAGATTGAAACTAATTTATTACAAAGTCCATATAAGATTAAATACAGATTATATATAAATAAATAAGAATATATAACGACAAATATATGAATAAATAGATAAGAGAGAAAGAGAGACAAATGACATAGTTTTATTGACATCCCGTCAAAATATAGACAGAAGTGCCACACTATTCAAGTAGAGAGAGAGAGAGAGAGAGAGAGAAAGATTGAAACTGATTTATTACAATGTCCATATAAGATTATATAATGTTAAATACAGATAAAATATGAATAAATAAGATTATATAATGATAAATGTATGAATAAATAGATAAAACTATATAATATAATTGATAAATATACATATATATATATAATATATACAAGGTCTTCATTGGTGGCGTCTACCGCGGGAAAGACTCCGCCATCGATGGACTGCGAGAGTTCTTTCCCACAGAGTGGGCAGGTCGATGTGTTGGCTGGCATTACCCAACTCAAGACCAAGATGGTACTTGTAGATGGTAGCCTTCGCCACACTTGTCAATTTCACTGCCTCGGGATAGAGGCCGACGCCGAAGAGCCAGGCCAGTAGAGAGAGAGAGAACGCTTCACGATTTTGCGTGTCATCCTTGCGCAGGGGCCATGCTAATCTTCTCTGTATCGTTCCAATTTTAGTATATGTACCGCCGAACAAGCGTGTACAAGAGAGAGAGAGAGAGAGAGAGAGATTGAAACTGATTTATTTCAATGTCCATATAAGATTATATAAGGTTAAATACAGAATAAATATGAATAAATAAGATTATATAATGATAAATATATCAGAGAGGAAGAGAGACTATGGGAGACTTACGGGATACTAACCAAAGTGTATGATTCTTGAGCCCAGAGAACGCTCACCACTAACGACATCTATTTATATACAGAGTAACAAGTCACTGGTCAAACAATAATAATTCTATTATGGTCATATTCATAAATGCGCAAGAATTGTCAATTTTAATATATAGATTATTCTGAGAGATATCGAAAAGGAATGTTTTAAAAAAGGAAGAAATCTGAATTTACAAAATGTATGGATAATATGTATACATGTAGAGCTATAATTATTTATATATATATAATTATATTATATATTTACATAGGTTATAATAACTTTATCTATATGTCCCTCTCTCTATCTTCGGCGTCGGCCTCCATCCCGAGGCAGTGAAACTAACAAGTGTGGCGAAGGCTACCAACTACAAGTACCATCTTGGTCTTGAGTTGGATAATGCCAGCCAACACCTAGACCTGCCCACTCTGTGGGAAAGAACTCTCGCAGTCCACCGGTGGCGGAGTCTTTCCCGCGGTAGACGCCACCAATGAAGACCTTGTATATATTTATATATATATGTATATCTATCAATTACTTTATATATTTATATCTATTTATTCATGTATTTATCAATTATATAAACTTATTTATTCATATTTATATTTATTCTGTATTTAACCTTATATAATCTTATATGGACATTGAAATAAAGTAGTTTCAATCTCTCTCTCTGGAATTCCACCCCATTCCAAACCTAATGCAGATCGTTTAAACGACTTAAGGAATAAACAACAACATCTATAAGTCCTACATTCAACAGATGCTTAAACATCACCAGGTAGCTTCATCAAAACGGCGTTTGTGAATAAGCTCAGTGAAAAGTTATTACTTTACATCGGAGTCATTCGCGCTAGGGGGATTTTAGCCCCTAAATAAACTGATGCAATTTCACTACACGCATTATATATGTTATAGGTTTTACTTTGATACCCCCTTTAAACTTCAAGGTAGTGTAATTTCGTACAAACACACACTGAATAATGTTCAGTTCTTCTTTACAACAAATTTACAACCAGCTCTGTTGTAGTTTATCTGTTCTTTCATTACTGGAAGTTCGTGACCTCACTCGTTGATGTATTGTTCTATCATTGACCAGCTAAGTTGTTCCTTTCAGTCTGGTGATTGTTCTCATTTGGTCGGTTCATCTTCTACCGGATCTCTCTTTATCTCCTCTCAACCATTCTTTGAATACAAGTTTTCTCCAAGCATTCCCTTCTGCACGATTGTTTCAATGCAGTGATCTTCCAGGGGGTCGTCTTTCGTTCTACTCTTCACTCTCAGTAGCCACATTACTTGACTATCTAATAAATATCCCAGTTTGGAACCTAGGCTGACGTAAGACGTACACGTAGTAACACGTAATACACACATACATATTTATTAAGACCACCAGTCTTTTACAACAACAACAAAAAGGCTTTTATTAGGGCCCATTGCCCTTGTATGGATTCGCCATACAACAACAAAATAATACAGTAATTTTTCCTCCCTTTTCCCATGTGCACGTAAGCCTTTGTTTGAAAAGAGATTTATTTACACATCTGTTCTAAAACTTTCCTCACTACCTCTTTTACATACGAATCTATTTACAATTGATCTGTAGAAATTATAGAGTTCTATCAGTCTTATACAGATTCACCGCAGGAACGAAGCATAGATGGAGCTTCTATACTCCAGGCAGCACAGAACCCAATAACAGCCTGCAGGTCTGACGCATGTCCAGTGGCCACAGATTCCACCGTACAGTTTGCGCAGAGGAGATTCCGTAGCCAATGAGGATCTTCCGAATTATTTCTGGTTGAAAACTTTCTAATGAATATCACACACACACACACAAAAGCCTTTATTAAGACACACAGGTCTTACAGAGGATTCTCCTTGGGGTTACAAAACGGAGAAACCTATGAAAGTGGGAATAAAAAATGGAGAAAGATTATATACATTTGGTAAATATATACAGATTATAAGAAAGAATAAAAAAAAATAAGAAGAATAAAAAAATAAAAAAAAATAGAAAAATTTTGGAAATATGGATGGGAGAAGTGGAGAGCGAAAAGAGGAAAGAAAACAGGTATTTACATATGGAACAAGACAATTTAAGCTCTTCTGCTCACACAGCACAGGTGGGCCATGTATTTTTTAAGAAATCTTTAAGAGATTTCCCAGGAAAATCCGCGTGTTCTAATGAATATCTTGTTGCCAGCTGATCTTTTACTCTTTTGCAGGGATACATTAAACTTTGCGTATTTTACTATGTGACGTCTATTTTAAATATTCGTGTGTATGTGAAGTTTGAAGCTATGAGCGCAGAAGTGTTATATATATAAAATAATTGTCCCTCCTGTCCTTTTTCTACGATAGGTCTTGCTCATCAATGGTGAACCCTCCCTACGGTTTCGCCAGTTTAATCTACCAGATATCACTACA
The DNA here is from genome assembly GCA_030710605.1 of Cordylochernes scorpioides. Taxonomy (NCBI): domain Eukaryota; kingdom Metazoa; phylum Arthropoda; class Arachnida; order Pseudoscorpiones; family Chernetidae; genus Cordylochernes; species Cordylochernes scorpioides. The sequence continues at coordinate 41,058,198 of CP092884.1, forward strand.
ACTATTCACGCATCTCATCATTTAAATCTTTTCAGGTATTTCCGAATCCACATTACACACTTCCTGTTATCTTGATTTTTAAGAGAAATTTGAGTTCTATACGCTGGGTAAATTTGGCTGATGAAACATAACACGTCGTTTCATAAGATAATAGAACAGATATTTGACGGTTCTGTGAACCTGATGTACCTCTGTGTTTGACAGAACCAAGAACACAGATGGAGTTTGCTGTTTAAATAGAATTCCGAGCAGTAATGCTTGCTTATATATATATATATCCGACAATGAGGAAATTTTGGGTGAAGTACTTAAGCAAACAATGGATATAAGAATTTAGGACAGAAGGAATATAAACACTCAAGGACAAAAACTTAAGGAAGTGGCAAAGTCTTTGATGTCGCCGGTCGTCTTTTTTTTTTTTTTTTTCTAAAGGAGACAGGCAATTTTGTTCACACTTGGTTATCTCGTGTCTTCATTAAAGGCTACGTGTGTCTTTCATAGTTAACTGAATCCCGATATACATGTTAAAAGGTACAACTTCCTTAAGTTTTGTCCATGACTGTATAACATACAATTTTATGTATCGAGCAATGATTCTCTTCCGCAAATATTTGATAAACAACCCGATTAGACGTCAATACTTGGTACGCCATCTGTTAACGATTTTTGGAACTATTAGTGCGAAATTTTCAAAACGTCATCAAATGCTTTCACAAAACGTTTTCGTGTGTTCATTGACATTTCTCTAGAAAGCTTCTGAGATATAACCAACTAACGGAGCTTGTTCGATATTACACCAGCCCATATTGAGGAAGTAAGAAACGTCCCCATTTCTATACAATATGAAGCAACAAGTCGTGGGTTCGATTCCCGCCCCTGGACACTTTTATTTTTCCGTTCGCCATTACTCTTCATATTTTCACCCTTTCATACTTCATCTTTAAAGTTAGAAATAGTCGTTATTTCTCTTTAAAATAAATTTCGATTTTTGTTTAAAAGAAACATTCGCGGTATAATTGCAATTTTCGTTTTACAATCATCAGCCGCGTTATATTGTATTTTAAATTACTTTATATAATATTTACGAACGGAGGGATATGTCCAGGGTAGCCTAGTGGACATGGCATCTGCCCGGTAAGCGGAAGGTCGTGGGTTCGATTACCGCCCCTAGACACTTTTATTTTTCCGTTCGCCATTACTCTTCATATTTTCACCCTTTCATACTTCATCTTTAAAGTTAGAAATAGTCGTTATTTCTCTTTAAAATAAATTTCGATTTTTGTTTAAAAGAAACATTCGCGGTATAATTGCAATTTTCGTTTTATGAAGCAACAACTTTATTTATTTTTATTTATTTATTTATCACAAAACACACGCTATATCCTATGTGGATATTTGCGTGTAATATATTATTTATAGTTTTAGAGAGAGAGGAGTGAAAGTTATTTAAATTTAAATTTTAGAGCAATAAATTATACAAGAAACAAAGATTATTTGCATGCATATTATCAAAAGTCCAATATATCTTTAGAATTACAACCACTAAACCAGTGGCACAAATATAGAACATTCCAAAACAATAACAGAAATTAAAAAAAAAAACAATATTAATTAAGACTAGAAATTTCAATTCTTAATGTAATTCAAGTCCACGGCATTTGAGATAGAGTCTACAGATAGGGCGATAGGGGCGTGGTAATTTTCTTTTATTTTATTTTATTTTATATTAAAAACGATATATAATCTCTCCTTGTTTGTACACTATAATTAGCTGAAGAAGGGCTTGCCCGAAAGCTTCCTTAATCGCGTTAATAAAAAAGAGTTGCGGCGATATATGATTCCCTCTTTCTAAAGAGTCTACAGAATTTGTTAAATTTTCTATATTCTTCTTTACTGGAAACAATTTGGCTTAAACTAGAACTGTTCATTTGACATTGTACTCTCAAATCTGCAACAAGTTGGCACCGGATGAAAATATGCTCAGGGTGGTGATCTCCTTGGTCAGATTAATATAAGTATTTGTAACAGAATTTGTTAAATTTTCTATATTCTTCTTTACTGGAAACCATTTGTCTTTAAAGCGACAACACGCCATCTATACATGGGAAATGAAAGCATTAACACACGATGTTTCTTTTATACATAAAATAAACGTATATGTAATTCTACTGTCCTAAAATCTCATATCCATTATTTGCTTGGATGCCATTTCTAAGATTCCACCCTTCAGTGTAGCATATATAATCAGAATGATCCAATACAGTATTAGAGCTATAAGAAGCGGTCTGGTAGATTAAATTGACGAAACTTCTGAGAGGGTTCACCACTTATGAGTCAAGCCATCCCAATATTTTTGATCGAAGTAAGGACAGTAGAAATGTATGTGCTTTAATGCTTTTTTTAATTTTCAATTTCTATACATTGTTGGTTTTAGCTCCCCCCTTTCCCCTTATTTTGAGCCTTTTTAGAAGATTTTCTTGTCACATTTGATGTTTTTCTTGTGAAAAGGGAACCTTTTTTTTCATACCACAACCCTAAAACGACAAAAAAAATTTCAACTAGGTTTACAGAGAGACATCTGATATTGCAATACAGTCGAACTTGGATAATTCGAACCCCATAAAAAATTCGAATTATCCAAAAATTCGAATTAAAAACGGAAATTCTATTTATAGGAAATTCTAGGGACCAAGATAAATATTCGAATTAAAGAGGTTTTCGAATTAAAGAAGTTCGAATTATCCAAGTTCTACGGTATTTAAAAAAAAATCATTCAATTCTTCTAATATCAATTTAGATTGTGAAAAAAAACAAACGCTACATATAAATAATTATACCGCATTTTCTCTTGTAGAAGAGCTACCGTACTCGAAAGCTAGAGATTTGTGGATTAAGATAGTTTCTTTTAAACTTTTCCCCGGAAGCGCCTGCTATGTTCACCTTAATAAACAAGTATAATATAAAATGAGAAGAATAAATGTTAGAAATTGTAATTTTTTAGCCAGAACAAAGGTATCGAGATGTAGATGGATCAGAATCTTGTATCAAACTTTAAGATCTATCTCAGTAAGAGAATACATATGCACGCGCGCATGTCGGTGACACCTCTAGACAAACATGGGAGACCATTGTCCACTACCACCTTCCTCTTCCCTGTGACAGACAGCAAATCGCTGCTTTGGACAATGGTCACGGGTCAAAGGCCGCACTTTCTCGACCTCCCGGAAATGTGGCCTCGATCCTTCCCAATTCAATTGATGATTTGAAATCCTCTCTGAACAAAAATAAATGCTCTTTAATGTTTTTGACCAGGTTCCTCAATCGAGGAACGTATTTTCTGTATGCGTTGTGTGTACGCTCGCTCTATTCTTCAAAATGATCCAAGTTCCAAATTTATTGGCACTTTGGAAAAAATTCTGTGAATAATATTATATTATTTTTAATGATTTTGACTAAATTCATCAATCGAAGAACATATCTTCTGTACGGAAGGAATTCGGATTTCGCCAAATTTTCCTTATCAATTGACGTTTTGGAATCTTCTACGAGACCAAAAATAAATTATTTTAAAAGTTTTTTTTTAGCCAGAATCATTATAATCGAAGATGATATTTCTTTAAAATAAGTTTTTGTCTTTTTAATCTTGAGACATTTTTTAATACGATTCATTGATCTGAAAAAAAAAAAAAGCTTTAAAAATGTTTTTGACCAGATTTGTTAACCATAAAACCTCAATTCCCCTTAATCTGAAAAACCTACCAATTACTAATGTGATTTGAAAGCTGACATTAAAAAATCAAGAATTTTGTTTGTGTGTGTACTCTATGCTTTTAATCCGTCAAAGAGTTTCCCCAATTCACATTATAATTTGAAGAATTCTGTAAATATAAAAACGGTTTTAAAAGTTGTTCTTCAGAATACATTTAAGCGGAGACATTATATTTTAAAATGTATTGTCACATTGTGTAAATCTATTTAGTTTTGATTTGATTACTCTTGTGATAAATATTTTTTATAAAAGCATACGATGATTAGTTTGAATCAAAATGCGTTCTATTTAATATTGCCACGTGGAAAATTAGGAACTCCGCCTTTGCCGGTCCCAAGCCCGGATGAAAAAGGAGGAGAGGGAGCAGTAACAAGCTCACTAAAAAACCTGGGTTCAGCTGGCCCGTGTACCCTGTAAGGTCTCCTAATCCAGGGATACAGGATGAGCAGCGTTTGTACTACATGTTAGGAGCGGCTGTACATGGCGTCTGTTCCTCATGTCAGAGGCGGTCATTTCTTTTGGAACTAAGTCGGCCTGCCACTGAATAGTGCTCCCAGTCTTAATGACAAAGGCAGACGCATTCTACTTCACCCAGTCATGATGGTTGTCAAACAGACACCATCATGGATCGCAAATTGATACCCTAATATGATTGAGTGGAGATAAGAAAGAAGAAGAAGAAGAAAATTAGGGTAGACAAACTTCAGGATGAGACAACACTTTATTTCAGGTAAGAACAAACTATTCTATATACAGTTACGAGCGTCATTCCTCATCTCCTAATCAACAATCAGTCATCAGTTTTCATCTCTGTCACCGTTTGCTTTTTTTTTTTTTGGAATGGCGCCCTCCTATTGGTTGGCTACGGTCACGCCACCTTTGCCCCCCCCCCCACTCGCCTTTTCGTTTATGTAATTATTGTGTTGGAGCGGGTCGCTCCTTAAATAAATGCATATATTAGTTAATAACCAAATGGAATCCTCTCTTTCTTTTTCCCTGTAAGAGACGCCTACGGAAGCCAACAGTACATAGACAGATAAAGCACATAGGCTATAGTTATTAACTAACATATGCATTTATTTAAGGCGCCAATTTATAATTGTAACAAATAGTATTTGAATCAAAACATTCAATCGGGTAAAACACGGGCGTTGCCCGGGTCATTCGGCTAGTAAAGGATAAACAAAAGATAAGGAATGAGGGAAGTTTACAGAGTAGTAAAATATAAACATTAAAAAATAATACTCTGTTAATATTAGTGTAAAATAATAAATGCTTCGCTACAATATATTTATATGAAAAAGAGCGCACCTAGGTCTCTGAAAGAAAGAAAAAAAAAACATTTTTTTAAACAGATCCAAGTACACCCTATTTATATTAAAACATACGATGATTGAGAAAAAAAGGCATTTCCTGATTGTGTAACTAAAATTTGCTGATGGCTTACGTCATCTATCGGAATAAATATCAACTAATCGTTGATTATTCCAGAATTGTCCAAATACCGTTTCTTGATTAATAAAGAATATATATTTATTCCGATAGATGGCACAAGCCATCAGCAACTTTTAGTTACACAATCAGGAAATGCCTTTTTTTCTCAATTTATCTACCTGATCCATGTACAAATTCACTTTTCTACTATTTTTTTTTACATACGATGATTAGTTCATTCTGTAAATTACAAAAATTAAATGGGGTCGGTGGAAGGATGATCTAAACCATTGGTTTTCGACCGCTACGACCTGGGTTCGATTCCCGCATTGGGTGCTTTTTTTAGAGGGTAACACGCTCGATTCCCGACAGTCAACAACAACAAAAAAAAGCCTTTATTTAGGGTCACTGACCCTATACAGGATTCACCAGAGGTATGCATAAGAACAAAGCAGTGAGACAAAGGAAATAACGATATATACAGAGTGATTCCCGACAGTCATGAACCGGGATTGAATCCCGCGTTAAAAATTGTTTAATATGTGAATAACCTTCACATATTATTCATTGTTTCAATTATCATGAACTAGGTTGCTCTTGTTGAGCGGTACCTATTAATGTGATTTGAACCAGACTGTAAATTAGAAGAATTCAACTTACTTCGAAGAGTTTTGGGCGGAAATATTTCAATATTTTTAAAAGTTTATAGCAAATAATTTTCGATTGATTTTATTTCCCGAAAAATATAACGTTAGTGGCTGGAATTGTTCATATGCAACTTTTTTTTCCGCATATAATATCGCACTAGCGGTTCTATAAGGCTAAAGCCGAGTTATACTTGAAAAAGTATGGATTAGTTGACGCTGAAATTCCATTCGAGCCTCCTTCCTTTCCACATCCTCTCCATTACCCCTCTATTACTCCGCTCCCAGTAATATTCCTGCTCTTACCTTCCACGTGGCATACTATACAGATGGTTCCAAAACCAGAGATGGAGTTGGCGTCGGTGGATATAGGTTGTCTCAAAATTTCGTGTTATTTTTAAAACGTTGTTTTTCTTATTTCTTGACGAATAATATATGAAAAAGAGCGTACCAATCAGAATAAATATCAACTAATCATTGATTTTTAATTATGCCAGAATTGACCAAATACCGTTTCTTGATTAATCAAGAATATATATTTATTCCGATAGATGGCACAAGCCATCAGCAACTTTTAGTTGCATGAACAGGAAATGCCCTTTTTTTCTCAATTTATCCACCTGATCCAAGTAAAAATTCATACATACAGTTAGTTTATACATAATACAAAGACATTATTACATAACGGCCAATAATATTGGTTTGCGGAAGAGCATTGCTCGATGCAAATATTTGAATGTAATTCTACTGTCCTATAAGCTTATGTCCATAGTTTACTTGAAAACCATTTCTAAGATTCCATCCTTCAGTGCTGCGTATATAAGCAGAATCATCCAATACAGTATTAGAGCTATAAAGAAGCGGTCTGGTGAATTAAATTGGCGAAACCGTTGGGAGGGTTCACCACTGATGAGCCAAGCCCTCCCAATACATATTTTTTCATCGCAGTAAGGGTAGTAGAAGTTTGTATTATGTATAAAAGAAACATTCGTGCTTTTATAAATTCTTTCATTTTATATAAATAATATTGGTATTTCAATTTTTTTGTAAGTTTTTACGAACTTTTGGGACAATCTTGTAATTGTTGGATTATGGTTTGATGATGTCAGCCTGTTCAAAAAGAATATTATTTTCGTGGCCTTATATAATCTTTATATAATATTAAGAAAAAAAGGCATTACCTGATGGTGCAACTAAAAGTTGCTGATGGCTTGCGCCATCTATCGGAATAAATATCAACTATTCTCGTTGATTTTTTTTTAACTATTCCAGAATTGGCCAAATACCGTTTCTTGATTAATCAAGAAAAGCTAACCACGTACGCGTTTCGGGCAGAAAATTTGGTATTTGACCAATTCTGGAATAATTAAAAATAAACGAGAATAGTTGATATTTATTCCGATAGATGGCGCAAGCCATCAACAAATTTTAGTTACACGATCAGGAAATGCCTTTTTTTTTTCTTAATTTATCTACCTTATCCAAATTCACTTTTGTACTATTTTTCACATTTATACAATATGTTTCTCTCTCATTTCTGTTAGACTATGAAAATCCCTCACATGTACTGAGGAATCGGCTGAATTGTCAAGACACAAGACTTCCTCTAAAGAACAGTTTTAAATGTCAAACGCCCAGGTCAAGGTGATCTACAAAGCTTTAATCAAGTCAATAATAGACTTATTAACCTTAGTAATTAGTTTGGTAATTGCTCGCCTTTATTGTGATTGGATACCGTTCCTTGTGTGCTCTACAAGGAGAGAATGGGGTTTTTTAAATCACATTTACACCATTGTGTAGCATAGCTCTCTTAGAGATAACAAAGTACTCACTTATCTTCTTGGGTAAAATATTGTTCAATATTATAAATTCTACAATTTTCAGCTTTCCAAAGCTGGTGTTGTGGTTCATCACCGACTTGAGTCCGCAAGTTTGTAGAGACGTTCAATAGATGGAGCTTAGGTTTAGCATCTATTTTGCCGGGTGAGGAGACCTTTTTTTTATATATATATGGATAAATTCTACAAGTCTACTCCAAAAATAAGTATTTAACTGATATCTAAAGAGAGAATTTGATTTAAAGATTTTTTAGTGTCCATTATAATGAATATGATCTGTGTGTTGTTATTATATTTAAAGCTCACTTTCTCTTTGATTTTTAGACTTCGAAATAATTCCATATATAAGCCCATAGGTCTTAATAAAGTTTTTATGTGTGGAGTCTATCACACAAGTCTACAATAGAAATATCATGGCTTCAAAAGAGCTCGACTTTAAAGCATGAAAGGCCTCGTTTGGTTACTTACACTTACTGCTAGGTTTACCCTCTTGGACAAAACCTAAGGAAGTTGTACCTTTCAGCATGTATATCGGGATTATAACTCTGAAAGGATATTACAGTGACCTTTATTAAAAACACACGAGATAACCAAGTGTAAACAGCCTCTGTTTCCTTAAAAAAAAAAAAATGACGACCGGCGGCATCAAAGACTTTTTATTTCTTTAAGTTTTGTTCATGAGTGTAAACTTGTGGAAGAATTCTTGGGGATCTTGTTGAATTTTTTAATAAAGATACTTAAAATGCAAGTTTAGAACACACGCGTTCTAGTATCAATTAATCCGCCTTCTACATGCTAGTCTGGAAGCATTTTAAGGCACAATTGGACACCTGGACGACACATGCAAACAGCCCGCTGCATCTGGTAACAGCGCGCCGCTTGCGAGGGAACCAAGGCAGCACCAAGCACACCTAGAGCTCCACCCGGCTGCAAAAATAGGGGATCATAAGAGATCAAAGTCTGGCTTTCATCTTTCGAGCTCCCGTTGGAACTAACACACGCGTTCTGATACAAGTAGCACTTAGTTCAAGACCACTCTATCGGTGATTCCATTCGGAAATGTAAACAGACCTAAAATAGTAATTGGATTACACTAGTGGGGATATAATTGGGGATGTGTTAATACTAGAAGGAGTTTAAATGTAGAGTTTGGTGCTCACATTAACGTCTTGTAGCGGGTAATGAATGATTCAAGTTTTAATTCAAAACGTCTAAAAATAGATCAATTCTTCTAATTTCATTGAATATATATATATATGGTCTATATCATAACCTGTATAATCATTCCAGGTTTCGTGATAGTTTCCTTGTTCCTTCTGGGGTGTAACACTTTCTATTTACATATAAGAAATAATAGCATTAAAGCATTAATGTTTCTTTTATACAACTTCTACTGTCCTTACTGCGATGAAAAATATTGGGAGGGCTTGGATCATCAGTGGTGAACATTCCCAGCAGTTTCACCAATTTAATCCACCATACCGCTTCTCAGAGCTCTAATACTGTATTTAACGATTCTGATTATATATGCTACACTGAATGGTGTAATTTCAAAAATGGTATTCAGGTAAACTGTGGACGTAAGCTTTTATTACTGTAGAATTACATATAAACACAATAATTCTATTTACCCTAGTGTAGTAGGGAGGCTGTTTGTGGCTAGCGTACTGGGTGGAGACCAAAGATCAACCAACACTTCTGATTCTAAATAAAAGTGTTCTGAAAGAGAATGATTGATCCTATAATAAGCAGTAGGATGTACTGATGTTTTAAAATTACAAATATTTTCTCACAAGGAGTTTCTTTTTATTTCAAAACGCTAGCTTTCAAGCGATAATCGCTCTTCAACGGGCTTAATAAAATATCGACTTCATCCTACCAGAAATATTTACAAAAACAAACGTGCGCAGCCTGGATATTTATAACTGAAAATTTTAAATTGGTTTGTAATTTAACAATTTTATGGAATATGTCTATTTGCATTTTTAGGACATCCAGAACCTATAAAATTGATCTATTGATTTCTTCTGAGATATCGGTATTGTGATTGTAAATCTATTTTCCTGTTTATGCTGTTATATTCATTGGAAACGAGAGATTCTAAGAGTAACCGTTGATATTTGTTCTTAATGTTTTTGTAGTGGCATTTCGTTTCTGTTATGTTGATTTGGTAACCGGTCTTTTTCACAATTTTATCATGAATAATGTACTGATGTGTTGTTTGTGGCAGATGGGTGCTGGGTAGAGGAGACCAACGGCACGTGGAAGGCCTATCAGGTGGGGGGCACGTTCTCGCCGACCTGCGCCGAGAGCTGCCAGTGTCTGTCAGGGGGCCGGTTGGACTGCCGCCAGCTGTGTAACCCCGGGGAAGCCTGCCCTTCCTGCCCCAAGGTCCTGGTGACCGCCCGACATCCTACCAGCCTCACTCTGGCCTGGGACGACTTCAGGCCCAAGAACCACGAGTCAGGAGGCTATGTCATTGAGTACAGACCAGCGGAGGGAACAGAGGCTTGGACCCGCATTGAGGTACATGGCTACTCCCAACACACATACATGCGCACATAAATACATATACTCGCGCACATACACGCACGCACAAAGTCATAATTAAAGTTACAAGAGAAGGAATCGCCTGACATCATCTTGAAGAAGAAACAAAAGTTAACGGCGTACAGTGAAGATTGAAGTTTAGATGACATTTCCATTTGGTCAGCTGGAGGGATTTTTTGTGTATAAGTTTCTTGTATCGTTCTAGATGTAGAAGATTTGGATTCAAATTACAGGAGAAGAAATCACCTAACTTTCGCCTAATCGCCTAAACCGCCGTTAACTTTTGTTTCTTCTTCAAGGTGATGTAAGGCGATTCCTTCTCTTGAAGGATCTAGAACGATACAAGAAACGTATACCCAAAAAATCCCTCCAGCTGGCCAAATGGAAATGTCATCTAAACTTCAACCTTCACTGTACGCCGTTAACTTTTGTTTCTTCTTCGTCATAATTCAAGTCTTAAAGTTGAAATTATAAGCTATCCAGGGATGAGTTTCTTTTAAGACTTTATTTACTATTTATAACTTTCTCTCTCGGGCTTTAAGGTCCTTCTAAAGGAGAACTATATTAACTTAAACATAATAATAAACATTTTAAAATTTTAAAATGGGGTTCCTCGCGACACTATATCTAGTAAGAGAGCCTGCTATCATCCTGAAATCTCGAGTTCTGTGCCTTTATAATTGTGCTTCTGTAACCTATGGCTAGTATTATTTTATAGTAAAGGCGACTCTTGTCCTATACGTGGATACCTCTAGAAGTCTTCACAAAGGAAAAAAAAAATATTAAAATCTATTTTGGATTTATAATATTAATGCAGATGATTCAGACGATTTATATTGGATTTGTATGGTAAGTTAAAAAGGAAACAAAAAATGATAATAAAAAAAATAAAATAAACAACACGAGTATTTACATTTGATACATGCATATATATCCTTTTATTAAGAATTTTCGTCTTGAACGAAGTTTTTTTTTTTAAACCTAAGAACGCGGGATAGAGCGCTACTCCCATTTCTATAAGATTTCATGGTTGAAAAAAAAATTGAACATTTCTTTGTTTTAAAGAATTCAAGGATCCTTAACTTTTTCTGAAAGAATCGAAACACTCATAGAATCATGCAATAAACTTTGAAAATTGACTTAATAAACCAACATTACACGAATCTGTAACGCCTGTCTCACACAATGCATGTCATTTGCTATGCCACTATATATGCGTTCTTTTTTACTCTCAATCAATATCTACATTAAGATCTTTAATTTTATATACAGATTCTTCCACAAGTCCATATCTCAGAAGAAGGCCAAGTGACACTCACTCCTCACTTTCTTACTGCTACTCTTTTTGTGCTGTTTTTCTTGCTTCCCTCTTTCTCTTTCCTGTTTTTTTTTTCTTTTTTTTTCTTTTTCTTCTGTCTATATCGTTATTTCCTTTGTCTCACTGCTTTGTTCTTATGCATACCTCTGGTGAATCCTGTATAGGGTCAGTGACCCTAAATAAAGGCTTTTTGTTATTGTTGTTGTATATACAGATTCTCTTGAGAGATTCAGAAAATGAGGGATAAATAAAGGGAGAAAGATGCGGTTATATTGTAAATATGTACATATAGAGTTACAATTTTTATATATTATTATAAACATAGGTTATATGTATTTTCTCATATTCTCCTTTTCATAAATATATGTTCTTTTTTACTATTCGTCCATTAAAAATACCAGAATGAAAAAACGCAATGATAAATGGGTCTATATAGGGTTAGTAGAGGCTGTATCTAGTTTCATTTTTTGACCCAGAAATTCGGCCGCAATAAATATCTTCCCTAGTGTGGCATGAATTGTTAAATAGAGGAGGCCAGGGAGACAAGGAATGTAGATATGAATTGAGCTACTTATAATTCACACAAGTTTAAGTACAGAAAACACAAAATTTTGAAAATTTATGTTTTCTACTACATTTTGATGATTTCAAAAATATTTCTTATGCAAATTTGTTACATGTTTGACCTAATAAAAAACCGGAGCAAAAAAAAAAATTCTTTGAAAAAAAAGTCATCTCCTGATTGTGCAACTAAACATTGCTGATGGCTTGCGCCATCTGTCGGAATAAATATCAACTAAACATTGATTTTTTTTAAATTACTCCAGAATTAACCCATTTTCTTGATTAATCAAGAAAAGTTAACCACGTACGCGTTTCGGGCTGTTGGTCCTCATCAGTGTGGTGTAAGCTGTACCTCAACGATTAAAAAAAAATAAACTAGCTATTCAGGCATCCTGGAAAATCATGAAAACTTTATAGATACTTATTTTGGTACATATTGAGATATATAGACATACCAAACAGAATCCTTGTTTTTGAAAAAAGCAGTATAATAAAATTACTTGAAAACTTTCTCCGTAGATTGTATAAACGATAAGGAAGAGTAAGGAGAAAAGATTTTTATTCAAATAAACTTGTGACAAGCTTTCGGGCAGTCACGCCCTTCAACAGGTAACTAATATAAAAAGAACAATTGACTATCAAATAGGAAACAAACTGAGCTTTAAACTGCAGTTGTATCATTTTTGTTTAAAGCTCAGTTTGTTTCCTATTTGATAGTCAATTGTTCTTTTTATATTAGTTACCTGTTGAAGGGCGTGACTGCCCGAAAGCTTGTCACAAGTTTATTTGAATAAAAATCTTTTCTCCTTACTCTTCCTTATCGTTTATAGAATCCTTGTTTATTTATTTTTAATCAAAACATCGTCATGACCGTGGTATATTTGCAGGGATCAAGTATCTCCATGGTAACCATCGAGAGCCTGATGCCTAACAAGGCTTACCAAGTCCGTGTTTTCATCTGGGGTGATCCAGAGGACTCCAAGCCTGGAATAGCGACTGAGATCATCACAGTACATACCGAAGGTAAGCCGACTCTCTCATTTGGAACGTGTGATGTTCCTCTCTCTCTCTCTCTCTCTCTCTCTCTCTTCGATTAAATAAATAAATATGCTTTACCAAATTAAGAAACAAATTTTAATTATATATCTTTCTAATGTTATATACACTTTTGAATATATTCATAACAACAACAATAATTACAGTACTGCCAAATCCAAACAATCAAAAATAAATTAATTAAACAGAGTATTTTATAATATTATTATAAGGTATATTACAGAACGAACACATCGGAAAATTAATTAATTAAAAGTCCGCTTTCTCTGTTTGCCAAATATATATACGCCTTCCAACATACTCATTTTATTTTAGTACCATCAATGATATGAATAATTACGTTTTTTTATATTCCAACAGCATGCTAATCTAATATGTTTGTGGATTTTTGTATTTCAGAAAAAAAAATTTAACACCCAATTCAACAACAACAAAAAGCTTTATTAAATACCTTTTAGTCTTATACAGATTCTCCAAGCAGATATGTAGGATACATGCAGAAAAAAACAGTAATGGTACCTTAATGGTAATATGATATTTATATACAGGATAAATTATATAAAGACAATCAAGCTAATAGATTAGTCTGGGTAAATTGGAGGAAATTTTTTTTATTATACATGGATTTATCGCGGATTCACCGCAAATGAAGATTTAAAAAAAAGCAAAATTTAATCACAATCAATATTGAGATAATCAACACCCAATTCAACTATAAATAAGATTTCACATTGTTGAAATGTCTATAGATACATAATTCTCTATTGTTTTAATTTCCTTCTCCATACACAATTCGTCTCTATTTCTGTAAATATCAACTATAATAACTCTTTTATTGAAAGTATGTTTGAGGGTATTGAAGGAGCTTCGTAAGACTCTAGCATATACGTTATCAAAGCTCGCTCTTGCCTGACGGTTCTCCAAGTTCAGCAATGATCTACGGTCCTCAAATCATTATATATGAACTGTCGTTTTCAAGGACCTTTAAGCTCGACTCAGGAAGACGAACCTTCAAGTCCAGCTTTGGAAAATGGGCCTCTAATTCAGCCATGAAATTTGAATTTCAGTTTTCAAGATCGTCCCTATTAGCTTGAACCACCAAGCCTGACCTTGGAAAACAGACCATAAAGTTCCATCGACTTTTACCATCTTTACATATGGAACTGCCGTTTTCCAATCCCAGCTCTGGCCGAAGGATCTCCAATTTCGACCCTGTCAGATGGATCATTAATTTCAACCATGGAAGATGGACCTCCAAATCCTGCCACGGCAGAAAGACCGATGGCGAAAGCTGATGGCCGCGTGGCCCCAATTTACGACCCTCGAGTCACGACACCGGGGGCATCGTTAGCTCCAGCCGAGTCGGGTAACGCAGGTGCTCTTCTTATCTCTTTCTGTCCACCAGCGTAACTGCCGCTTGTTAATTATCGTTCGGCCTCGCCATGTTCCGATCATTTCGCTCCAACTTCGTGCCCACCATGTTCCATTCATTCTTCATCCCCACCATGTGTTCTGATATTCCCATTCAATCAATACGTCCACCATGTTCTGGCCCTCAAGCTATGAATTCAACCATGTTCCATTCATTCTTCATCCCCACCATGTGTTCTGGTCATCCCATTAAATCAATAAGTCCACCATGTTCTGGCCCTCAAGCTATGATCTCACCATGTTCCATTCATTCTTCATCCCCACCATGTGTTCTGGTCATCCCATTCAATCAATAAGTCCACCATGTTCTGGCCCTCAAGCTATGAGTTCAACCATGTTCCATTCATTCTTCATCCCCACCATGTGTTCTGATATTCCCATTCAATCAATAAGTCCACCATGTTCTGGCCCTCAAGCTATGAGCTCACCATGTTCCATTCATTCTTCATCCCCACCATGTGTTCTGATCATCCGATTCAATCAATAAGTCCACCATGTTCTGGCCCTCAAGCTATGAGTTCCCCATGTTCCATTCATTCTTCATCCCCACCATATGTTCTGGTCATCCCATTCAATCAATAAGTCCACCATGTTCTGGCCCTCAAACTATGAGCTCACCATGTTCCATTCATTATTCATCCCCACCATATGTTCTGGTCATCCCATTCAATCAATAAGTCCACCATGTTCTGGCCCTCAAACTATAAGATCACCATGTTCCATTCATTCTTCATCCCCACCATGTGTTCTGATCATCCGATTCAATCAATAAGTCCACCATGTTCTGGCCCTCAAGCTATGAGCTCCCCATGTTCCATTCATTCTTCATCCCCACCATATGTTCTGGTCATCCCATTCAATCAATACGTCCACCATGTTCTGGCCCTCAAGCTATGAGCTCACCATGTTCCATTCATTCTTCATCCCCACCATGTGTTCTGATCATCCCATTCAACCAATACGTCCACCATGTTCTGGCCCTCAAGCTATGAGCTCACCATGTTCCATTCATTCTTCATCCCCACCATGTGTTCTGGTCATCCCATTCAATCAATAAGTCCACCATGTTCTGGCCCTCAAGGTGTGACCTCACCATGTTCCATTCATTCTTCATCCCCACCATGTGTTCTGATATTCCCATTCAATCAATACGTCCACCATGTTCTGGCCCTCAAGCTATGAGTTCAACCATGTTCCATTCATTCTTCATCCCCACCATGTGTTCTGATATTCCCATTCAATCAATACGTCCACCATGTTCTGGCCCTCAAGCTATGAGTTCAACCATGTTCCATTCATTCTTCATCCCCACCATGTGTTCTGATATTCCCATTCAATCAATACGTCCACCATGTTCTGGCCCTCAAGCTATGATCTCACCATGTTCCATTCATTCTTCATCCCCACAATATGTTCTGGCCTTCCCATTCAATCAATAAGTCCACCATGTTCTGGCCCTCAAGCTATGATCTCACCATGTTCCATTCATTCTTCATCACCACCATGTGTTCTGATATTCCCATTCAATCAATAAGTCCACCATGTTCTGGCCCTCAAGCTATAAGCTCACCATGTTCCAATAATCCACAAAGTTATCGCTCATTTACGGACTAGTCACATTGCATACTCCAACGGATTTTGAAATTTCACCTTTGTCGTTGCAAGGAATTTGTATAGTTTGTTTTAAAGGCTTGAAATAGAGCTAAAAGGATAGAAGACAACATGTAAGAATTTTATGAAAGACCATTTTCTGATTATGTAAATGAATATTTCGACCTCAGGATATGCAAATTAGTCCTATAATAGACTAATCTGCATATTCCGTATGAATTTACACCAGATTCGACTTATACGGATGTAAAGTTGACAGGGTATAGGAGTAGGTTTTGAAGGAGTCATTGCTTCTAACTCCTGGAATATATTCTATAATAATAAAATGATATTGATGAATACTACTACTGCTAATAATAATAATATATACAATAAAAATCTCCCTTTAAAAAAACATCTAATAGCAGAGCCAAAGTCTCCTTAAGGGAGAGGTGTCCTCTTACCGGAGAGTTGCTTAATAGTAAAAATGGTAATTTTGACAATGAAAACTGTCCTTTGTGGAGAGGTTTCCGCTAAAGGGAGGTTCTAAAATGATTTTATCAAACATTCACTCAGGCAGAAATCGGGCGACGCCGAGTCATTTGTCTTGTTTATAACAAGGATGAGGTTTCCTCATCTTTTTGAAAAAAATACTCACGAAGAATTCTCTTGTATGTGTTAGTATATTAGAAAAAGAAAAATATATTACAGTAAGTAGCTCTTTGAGAAAAGAGATTTTACAATATTTTGTAAGAGAACAATTTAAAAATATAATAAATGTTTTATGATAAAAAAAGGCATTTCCTGATCGCTTAAATGAGCATTTTAAAATGACAGTGCGCCATCTATATAAAATTAAATCAACGTTTAGTTGATAAATATTCAGATAGATGGCGCTATCATCGTTAAATTCTCTTATAAGCGGTCAGGGTATGTCTTTTCTCCTCATTTTTTCAAATACTTGACTTTCTTCTCGTCTATAAATGTTTTATATGTTGTGAATTTCATAAAACACACACACAAATGGTTGACCAACCTAAATAAAATTGTTCCAAAAACTGGCACACAAGTCTTCTTCTTTTTTCTTATCTCTGGGTAGTTAGCGACTGCTTTTACTGTAAGCGCACCACATGTCTACACATATGAAAAGCAGTTCGACTTTGCACTTACAAAACACAATTGATAATTTTGAAGTTCAAAATAATGGTTGAGATCTAAAACCAATGATGTCAAATCTGGCTTTTAACCAAGTTTCATTGTCAAATTATTTGACAAACAAGAGCAGTTTAAGCTTCTCAGTTGTGTGGGAAGAATATTGTTTATTTGTTAAGTCCCACGCAATTTCATTGGACGAATGTGGCCATGTTTGTACATAAGAGGGTACAAAGGGAATGCGGAGACTTTGCCAGAGTGATTGTGTAGAGACGCTTAAAGCGTTCTCTGTATTCGTGTCTGGTGATCTCCTCGCATACCTGTGTAAACCCGGTCCGATCCTTCTTACGCTGCAATAAAAGATAAGTATTGGTTTTGTTATACTAATCGAGTGGTTTTATATACATTCTTCCTTTTTATATATATATTTTTTGTATTTCTGAGTGTTTTCTCTGTGTTAAGTTACTTTTAATAAAGGTCCTAGTTTGTTTGTTTGTGTGTGAACCGTACAAATTAAACTTTTTGCCACCGGTATCAATGTAGAGCGTAAAGAAGAAATATTAAAGAAATATGATTAGACATGCAAAGTAGACTTGATCTAGAAATGCGTCAAAGAGGATCCATCGAATGACCTACATGACGAGCTAGTCAAAGCCGGAAAAAACTCCATCTTGCCTGGAGGAAATGTCCGTGGAGGTCGTGACTCCAAGGTCAAGGTTGGCGGTCGGACTAGCTCCTTTCAAATGGAGCGCTCAACCCACCTGACTTCAGAGATGGGGTTAACTTTGACTGAAAAATTATATTTTCCTGTAACCTCGTTACCTGAAAAACTGGTTCACATATAGATTTTCTAAAAAATAATAATCATTGACTTTTTAAAACTTATCTACCCTATAAATGTATTTATGATGTAAAATTCGCTTGTTTCCCAGATCAGAACAACGACTAGTATTCTTTGAAGTACTTTTACAATAATAAACAGAACTTTTAGTATTTTGCTAAA
Organism: Cordylochernes scorpioides; assembly: GCA_030710605.1. Lineage (NCBI taxonomy): Eukaryota > Metazoa > Arthropoda > Arachnida > Pseudoscorpiones > Chernetidae > Cordylochernes > Cordylochernes scorpioides. The sequence continues at coordinate 41,076,547 of CP092884.1, forward strand.
CCTTTAGTACATTGTGACTTGTCTCACATTTTAAATTAGATTTGAATATTCCTGAATAAAGGTGTTGAGAGGTATGTGTACCTATTTTCATTATAAAAAAGTTTTTTACAAATTTTTATCGTTATTATTCTAATTTCTTGACCTACAATATACCTCTCCCTTAAAAAATAACGGTGTTCGCGCCTCTTAAGGGACCCCCGACCCATGATGGTAGAGTGGATCCATCTTGGACCTACCCCAGTTACTTTTATTCCTATTCTACGGTTGCACTTATAAATCAGGGTAGATACTCCTTTTTTGCTTAGAATTTCCCTTTTACTGTTTCTCTAAGTGTGTGTGTGTGACAATTGAAAATTAAAACAAATTTATTGACAACTCAGTCAATATTTACAAAATGAGAAAGAAATCACAAAAATAATTAGAGAAAATAAAAAGATAGCGAAAAGTGTGTTCGAACCAGGGACATCAGGTTCTAAAGTCTGAAGCTTTTTTGCCTTATTATATAATAATTTTAAAAGAATTAATATTTACAAATGTGTGTGTGTTTTACCATTGACGGTTATTGTTGTATATAAATATATTTTATGTTTAATTAATTAATTTTTCTCACAGAGTATGTGGTGTAAGATCACAAGAAAATAGGCGCTAACTGTAAGAAGTAGATAAGTTTATCTTTGTTTACTAATGTTATAAGTTTATTTTGTTTGTTCTCTCTCTTGTAAATAAATATTTGATTAATCTACTTGGGATCAGTACAGTTAAACCTCTCTATATAATTCTTCTCAATGTATAATTTTCTTACAACATAAACCTTAGATTATTAAAACATTGGATCAGTAAACATGAGGGCAACCACTTCGTTCTTTTACATTACTTTATTTTTCATATAACATTTTTGTGAACAACAAAGGTGATGATGATAAATTCAATGAATATTTACACAATCATAGAAAAATTAAATTAAACCTTTATATAAACATAAATATTCTAACTAAATTAAACACTCTCTATAGCGCCCCCTCTAAATAGCGCTCTCCTCTCTATAGCGCCCGATTTTAAACATTACAATGTAAGCATTTTACATTAAAAGTGACCTGTCTATGGCACCCCCTCTCTATAGCACCCTATTTTGGTGAGTCACAAGAGGGGGCGCTATAGACAGGTTTAACTGTATCTTTAAAAAAGTCTAAGCAAAGTCAACAGATGTTAATAAAATTATTTAAAATCTACACTATACTTCGAAGAAAAGATGTTTTCAAGTAGGAAAGCTTGGTTTATTATCAGGAAAACCTCTCATCAATTTCACCATCTTCCAGCTACTCGATAAACTATATCACAGTAGATTGGCCTGACCACCACTTACATATTCCAAGGATACGCATTTAAAAGGATCTATAAATGCATAGGGCGCCTCTCCCGTCAAAATAAACGTCAAATCTAGACGCCCTGAGTCGACGAGGGCCATTAGCTCGAAACCATGTTCTCTAGGTGGGCGCTTCTCAAGTTACCAAAGATTGTGTTGTGGCTTTGTCATCGATCCGAGGCCGCTAGTTTGCAGCGACGGTCAATAGACGGTGTCTAGTTTTCACGTCTATTTTGACGGGAGAGGCACCCTATACTTTTATAATTCAATTTCCTTCCGGGAAAATTCCCTTCTATATTTAAAATAAATTCTAGACCATATGGAAAATCTCTAGTTTCAAGACATTTCAGTGACTATCCATCATTAGAATTAAGAATAAAATAATACAGTAGAACTTGGATAATTCGAACTTCTTTAATTCGAAAACCTCTTTAATTCGAATATTTATCTTGGTCCCTAGAATTTCCTATAAATAGAATTTCCGTTTTTAATTCGAATTTTTGGATATTTCGAATTTTTTTATGGTCCCTTGGGGTTCGAATTATCCAAGTTCGACTGTATTATAAACGTGAGCATAGATGATTTCTAAATATTTGATGTCGGCTTTGTGTTTTCTATCCAGTGATTCATCGAAACGTCATGTCGTTCATCTGGCCATCCTTTTACTGCAGAAGTGAAAATGTCAGGAAAATGAAACTAGCGCGCGGGGTGGTTTAATCAGTGATGAGCCGCCCTTCCAATAATACATCGTAGTAGAGAAAATATTTTTCCATTTGAAAAAATTAGTGTTAAAATTTCTTTTTATATATTTAAACTCAATATACAAAATATCAATAGAAAACAATTTTTATAAATGATCAATATATTTATAAATTACTTTCTAACTTTATATATAGTTAATAAAACCTTTGTTTTAAATCGCTTTATATTTTAAAATCTTCAGTGTGTTTAAATAAGAGAAGTTGAAAAATCGGAAATTGATTAATTGAAGAAAAAGGGAGAAAGTGAGAGAGGCTTTCCCCATATTGTTTTCTTTTTCCCTTGTATCTTCTAGTTTCCGCGTATATATACACACACACACAAAGTTTTATTAAGACCAACAGTCTTATACAAATTCACCACAGGAAGAAATAATAGATGGAGCTCCTAAACTCCAGGCAGCGCAGCACCCAACAACAACCTTCAGGTCCGACACATGTCCAATGACCACACGTTCCTTCGTGCATACGTCATGGTTAGCGAATCACTGAACAGGCTAGTGTGGAATCATCCGTACTTATATACTATTATTGTGCCTTCTACAAGCTTCGGTAAGCTTTTTAAGGCATAACTCATAGTTAGGTGTCTCCGAGCAACCCGCCGCAGAGGAGGGCCAAGGAGAGGGCTGAAGAGGCGACGGCGAGGCCGTGGGCACCCCGGGGGAGAAGAGGGCTAGTGCACGCCGTTTTGAGGGAACCAAGGCAGCGTCAAGCACAACTAAAGCGCTGCAGGCTTCAAAAATATCAAGAGTTCATTTCAGGGATCGAGACCGGAGATCAAGACCCAGAGCTCAAGAGGTCTGGCTTTTATCGTCTGGCTTTTATCCTTAAATCATCCGTACTTTCCGCGTATATATATGTGTGTGGGCAAGTATCTCTATCGCTACTTTTTAAATCGATAAATTCATTGGTAGAAACTATATATATATTAAAGGCATATCCTGACCTCTCACATGACCATTTCAGATGACAGAGCGCCATCTAGTGGAACAAAAATCAACTAAACGTTGATTTAGAATTGTTCCATAATATTTGACCAACCCAATTTTTCTTGATAAATCAAGAAAAACCAACTACGTAGGCGTTTCGGGCTGTTTGTCCTCGTCAGCGTGGTGTAGACTGTACCTCAACGATCAAAAATTTGTTCCAAAAGGTTTCGAAAAAAATCAAGAATAAAGGGTTTTTTTTTATTCCACTTTTTTTCACACACATACATATATTAAAAATAAAGAAGGCATCTCTTGGCCACAAGCACATGTGCTTTTTAGATGACAGAGCGCCATCTAGTGGAGCAAAAATAAACTAACGTTTATTTAGCTTGTTCCGTGATATTTGGCCAACCCAATTTCTTGATAAATCAAGAAAAGCCATCCACGAACATATATAGAATCAATTATTAAAATATGATGAAATACAGCATTCAGTTGACTCTGTATATGACCCTTGTTTTCTGTTTTATTTGCTTTCTCGTTTTTTTAGATCTAGAATAGATAACTATTCTGTATATAAGGCTAAAGTTAGATAACATGCCATCTATATATAATAAATAGAAGCATTATAAATCACAATTGTTTCTTTCTTTTAAACACAAAACAAACTTCTACTGTCCTTACTGTGATGGAACATATTGCCACGTGGAAAATTAGGGAAGACAAACTTCTTCTTCTTCTTTACTTCCAGGCTAATTGGCCTAATGTGTAAGGTCTTCTAGCCCCAACATGGCTGCAGAACGCGAACTGGTGGCAAGGGATCCCAAGATCTGGCAGTGGAGAAGTCTTCGCAGGGGTGGAGGAAGCTGGAGAGGTCAGGGAAACAGCGCCTTGATGCAGTGAGAAGCAGAGATGTAGTCCAGTTGAGGAGGCAGGAGGTCCTGGAAGCCTAGAACTTGAGGGCCCTAGACTTCAAGATGGGGCAGCTTGAGGCTCTCGCATCGTGCTTGTCAGGCAGGCCCTTGGCACAGCAGTTGGCACATTTGAAAGTGCGCTGGTCGGCAATGGATGGGCAGGCACGGCCTTCATGGCCGTCTTCACCGCAGTGGAAGCACTTAGGAGCTCTGGAGCATTGTGCAGAGTTGTGGCTGAAGCCACAGCAGCGGAAAAAAACGAAGACAAACTTCAGGATGACACAGCAATTTATTTAAGACAAGAACAAACTATGAAGGATAAACAAAATACAAGGAATGAGAGAAGTTTACAGAGTAGTAAAATATAAACATAAAAAAATGATACTCTGTTAATACTAGTGTAAGATAATAAATACTTCGCTCTATACAATATATTGGGACAGTAAGGACAGTAGAAGTTTGTTTTGTGTTTAAAAAAATAAATAAACATTCGTAGTTTACAATGCTCCCATTTCTTATATAAGACTAAAGTGTTAATAAAAATACGTGTGTGAGATTATATGTAATTCTGCTGTCCTTATGTCCATAGTTCATCTAAAATACCCATTCGAAGAGTCAAGCAACAGTATCACTATAAAAGGAAGTTCCAAAAATGCAATATAACAGCGGTATGGTAAATTAAACTGGCGAAACCGCTGAGAGGGTTTACCACTGATGACTCTGCCGGTCCCAAGCCCGGATGAAAAAGGAGGAGGGGGAGCAGTAACAAGCTCGCTAAAAAACCTGGGTTCAGCTGGCCTGGCTGATAGAACCCTATAAGGGCTCCTAATCTAGGAATACAGGATGAGCAGCGTTTGTACTCCATGTTAAGAGCGGCTGCACATGACATCTGTTCCTCATGTCAGAGGTGGCCATTTCTTTTGGAGCTAAGTCGGCCTGCCACTGAGTAGTGCTCCCAGTCTTAATGACAAAGGCAGATGCATACTACTTCACCCAGTCATGATGGTTGTCAAATACCATCAAGGGTCACAACTTGATACCCTAATGATTGAGTGGAGATAAGAAAGAAGAGGAGAAGACCACTGATGAGCCAGGCCCTCCCTTTAATTTTTCCATTGCAGTAAGGGCAGTAGAAATTGTTTTATTTTGAAAAGAATCTTACGCGTCTAAAATAGTTTCGTAATTAGATTATAATCTATCCATATGTATATAGGAAAAAAGATGTTCTGCTGTTGAGATATTTATTGCTTGTAGAGGAATTATTGGTCTTTTGCTTGATCTTGGAATCCAACAACAACAACAACAAAAAGCCTTTATTTAGGGTCACTGACCCTATACAGGATTCACCAGAGGAATGCATAAGAACAAAGCAGTGAGACAAAGGAAACAACGATATAGACAGAAGAAAAAGAAAAAAAAAAACAAGAAAGAGAAAGAGGGAAGCAAGAAAAACATAACAAAAAGAGTAGCCGTAAGGAAGTGAGGAGTGAGTGTCACTTGGCCTTCTTCTGAGATATGGACTTATGGAAACCATAAAACGCCGTAGCAATATACTTATTCTGGGTCATATTGTCAATTATTGATGGAAGTGAAGCACAGAGTTGCCCAGTTTTGAGCATAAGGGTTCTTCTTTCAGAGCAGAGCAATCAATGATCTTGGAATCCATGAGTATGTGATATTGTTCTGCAGTTGTGGTAATAATTAAATAAAATTAACTTTGAATCACAATTTTCTTTAATTGTGATAATGAAACATAATTAATTAGATATAATGCGGCTTATAATTGTAGAACGACATTTGAAAATTATCCCGCATGTGTTTCTTTTAAACGAAAAATCTAAATTTATTTTAAGGAGAAATAACGAGCATTTCTAACCTTAGGGATGAAGTATGGAAGGATGAATTGTGAAGAGTAATGATGAATTTTGATAATGAAACATAATTAAGGAAAATATTGCCTGATTTAAGACGTAAGAATAAAAAAAATGAAAGACCTGTTTACATAATTTACAAAAGGTTTGAGCCGGCCATCGGGAAACAACAATAATAGGTTATATAAAGGGAAGTCGCGGCATCTGGTGGTATACTTAACAGAATATTTGAATCTATGAAATATAATTTTAAATAAAATAATATTTTTATATAACATACTAGACGGGTGACCCGGGCTTCGCCCCGGGATTGACCCGTGTGCATATCTACCCGAGTGATATATATTTAGATAAGTTTTTTTTTTTATAATTGTTTGTTATTAGCATTATCTATTTGTTTGCATCAGCATAATTTTATCTAATATTTGATAGAGGGCACTGTTCGTGAGCTAAGTAGAATAATTTGAATATATAGTTTTAATAATTGATTTATGTATTTTTTAAAATAGCCTATCGTCTTCCCCGTATTTTTTTACCTATGTATGGAAATTTTGGTTTGAATTAGTAAACTACTGCGAATTTGTATACCGGACATACAAAAAAACAAACAAACATACAAACATTGATTTTTAATATATATAGAAGATATTTATATATATATACTAAGGAGGTTAGAATGCCTAATGGAAAGAACAGAAATTCTCCTTTACCATGGGATCAGGGTCATGTGGATTCAGGTCAGGAAGTGAGGCCAAATCCTGGTTAGAGCCATAGGATTCTTCCTGTGAGTTGGATGTTGTTCCCACTTTATAGACATGTCTGTTGTCAGCTTGGTGGAATGGGGTCACAGAATAGCTACAGATTTTACAGTAGAAGTATATGTATTTGAATATAAGAAAATTTCAACACATTATAAAAATATAAAAAAACCTTTTTTCACAATAATTTATATTTTTATAAAAGGGCGTACCTGGATCTGTGTGTGTGAAAAAAATAATTGTTTCTCAAAATATTTCGAGGGATTGCTCCCTCTTTATCAATTTATTGCACATTTTTTTCTCAAAACTTTTAAAAAATAAATGTGAAAAAATAGTACAAATGTAATATTGTACTGGTATAAGGTTCATAAATTAAAAATAAAAAATAAAAATGGCATCTCCTTATTGGGCAACTGAAAGTTGCTGATGGTTTGCGCCATCTATCGGAATAAATATCAACTATTCGTTGATTGGCGCAAGCCATCAGCAAATTTCAGTTGCCCGATAAGATGCCCCCCCTTTTTTTAATACACTTGTTTATTTCTATAAATAAAAGCAAACTTATTGTGAAAGGTTTTGATATATTTTTATAGAGGTAAACATCATAAATCTAAGGGTGCTTATTCAATTATGTAATCACATTCGATATAATATGCAAAAAGGGAATCTCTACCTATTTTACACACACACATTAAATACATAGAATAGTATATGAAGAGATACAATACATAGTCTGTTTAGAAAATACGCGTAGGTCCAAATCTGTAAATATACCTGAAGATATGTGAAAAAACACATGTTAAAAACACATACGTTAAATACATAGAATAGTAAATGAAGACATACAATGCACCGTCTGCTAATCTCTGTGTAGAAAAGACGCAGATTTAGTTCTGTTATTAAACCTGAAGATCTGTAAAAAAACGGTTTTAAATTTTGTGACAATAAACTTGAGGGATATCGTCTTCTTGGAGCGAAGTCTTTGCTTTGACACAGCGATGGAATATTAAAGACAGTCGCAGAAAAATGTAGACCACAACATTCATGGCCTCTCAAGATCTACTCAGTAACCTTCAGCTTGCCTTCTCCCTAATCTACCAAGCATCTCCTTCAAGGTATCGCATAAGAGAAATAATTTTTAAATATTCCCTTCTATGGGTCATCCTCTTTTTCTTGGTCGTTCCCTTCCACTGTTTCCTCCACTTCTCCCTTGCTCAGCCTTCGAGGCTCAGCCTCAGCCTTGGTTTTGATGTCTTTTTGCCGTTATCCCATCCTCGTCGCCATTGTTATGTACTATTCTACCTAATATTCAATAAACTTAGGTAGTGTAGTTTCTATTAAAAGATATTGTATGCTACTGAAAAGTTATATATTTTCATAATATTTTACTATTAAGAATTATCATAAGAACTCAAAACATGAATATCTCACGTTATATATTGATTACATCACACAACAACAACCAAGTCCTTGGTCAAAACCATATATACATATTATACTTAATTAACTCCTCCGCAAAAAGTTTCTTTTCTAATTTATTCAAATTGGAAAGTTTTAGAGTTTAAGTACTCTTCTATAAACATTTCTTCCAAATATATATACAGTTAAACCTGTCTATAGCGCCCCCTCTTGGGACTCACCAAAATAGGGTGCTATAGAGAGGGGGTGCTATAGACAGGTCACTTTTAATGTTTAAAATCGGGCGCTATAGAGAGGAAGGCGTTATTTAGAGGGGGCGCTATAGACAGGTTTAACTGTATATATAAAATAAATATTTATTCATTTTAAATACTTTTCTGCAATTTTTCAAACACGATAGAATATAAGAGAAATTAGAAAAGACAAATTTATTTTGTTCAATAAAAAAAAAACTAAGCTCTATTTACATGCAAAGAATACAAAGAGACAAATTCGCTAATATATAGATACATATAAATGCATGTCTACACATGTAAAAAGGAGTTCGACAATTTCAGTTACAAAGTGCAAGAGCCCCAGTTTGATTACTTGCACTGATTGATGGGATTGGGCTTGTACAAGAATCGATGTCCATTGAAGCAGAAGCAGCAAAAAAGTTCAATGAGGGATTTGATCCCGAGTTGTGATTAACAAAAATAGACGGTTTTTACCTCTCCTACAGCAAACTCAACAATGTAGATGGTAGGTAGAGACTGTTCTGACTTTAACTACTATATATTCACCACACATCTACATCTGTATGTTGAAAGCATATTGATTTCGCATCTACCAGAGTTCTGGATTGTCAAATTCAAATTGTCTACATCAATATACACACAAAAATGATTTGTAAAATCTTGTCATCAATGAACCTTACCTTAACATAACTATTTCGTCATTATGTGGAAAAAATAGTACAAATGTTACATTGTACTGGGATAAGGTACATAAATTATTAAAAAGGCATCTCCTTATCGTGCAACTGAAAGTTGCTGATGGCTTACGCCATCTATCGGAATAAATATCAACTATTCTCGTTGATTTTTAATTATTCCAGAATTGGCCACAAATACCCATTCTTGATTAATCAAGAAAAGCTAACCACGTACGCGTTTCGGGCTGTTGGCCCTCATCAGCGTTGTGCAAGCTGTACCTCAACGACCAAAAAAAAAAAAAAACTGGTCCTTCAAGCATCTTGAAAAATCATGAAACGGGTAGTTAAGGCCAGAATTGCGTGAGACCGCGACACAATGTGAAAAATTTCTGGAATAATTAGAAATCAACGAGAATAGTTGATATTTATTCCGATAGATAGCGCAAGCTATCAGCAACTTTTTGTTGTACGATAAGGAGATGGTATTTCGTCATTCTTAAAAAAAAAAAAAAAAAAACTGAAAAACACGTAAAACAATATATACCATGGATTCCAAAAGTATGTCACATAATCAAAGAAATTACAATCACAATAGAGACACTAATACAACAGTAATATTTGTAATATTTACTAAATAGATATCTAAAAAAATGTAATTTCTTAATCCTAAGTGTTTTTTTCTGGAAGTAAATTTGGTAATGTGAGGATTGGTGGCAGTGTGATAGGAAGGCTGCTTAATAAGGATGCGCTGTGATTGGCCAGAATTGGGCCGCGGTTTCTCCATTGGTCATTAAGTAACATCGCCCGATAATGACTCTGGACTGGAGAAGGATGCTTGCCCCACTGATGATGGGCTTTGTTCGTGGGTTCCAGAGGAATCTGGGTCGGTCGATGCACAATTTCTTCAGTTTAATCTTCTTAGGCATAGATCCTCATGTTACTATACTTCCCACTATGAGTAAACACTTGTGGGATGGTTGCGTGCGTGTTGGTGTGCCTTGTGGAAAAGCCGCTGATAAAATTATAATTAAAATCAATATATTTAAAGCCAGAAATATATAAAGAGAAAAGAAGTAACGGCCGAAGCCCTCAGCCACTACCCTTATCCAACTCTCCCAGGCTTCCACTTCCCCTTGTCGGTGTCCCCACAGCCTTCTCCTGTCTACCAGAATTCCCTTTTTCTCCAGAGGGCCCTTCACCTAGATGGCTGTAGTGTGTTGTCTTTTTTTGTCTTTCTCCGATAAAGCTTGGCCTTCAAGCTTACAGCTGAGGGTGCGTAATTTCTATAAGTAACGGCCGTTGGGAGCAAGCCTTGTTGTTTTGATGATGCGCGTGGCCAGAATGTTCCCGTATGTCGCCCCGCGCGCATGCGCAGTCAGGTCGCCCCACTACCGCCCGTATGTGTAGTGAAGCTTTGTCCCAGTTCGCGCTCGCTGAAGCAAAGTGTGGTCGCCACACACTTATACCTAGTGTATTTACTATATAGAATGGCATCTGGACGTGATGTTTGAAACTATTCAAAATTCGATAAAAAATAACCCCTTGTATCAATATTAATTCTTTATTTCGACTTAGAGCGTTATGTCCTCCTAGGGACACTTGCACTTTAAAGATAAACACAAATTTTGAAAGAAAAGAAAGAAAGATATTTTAAATATGTACAGAATTAGTATGCAAGTTAGTTAGATGAAACCGGTTCCAAATCACTTTATTAGGTACCGCTCAACAAGAGCAACCTAGTTCATGATAATTGAAACAATAAAAAATATGTGAAGGTTATTCACATATTAAACAAAATGTTAATGCGGGATTCAATCCTGGTTCATGACTGTCGGGAATCAAGGGTGTTGCCGCTTGTCCACCGACTTTCTATGTTAGTTAGATGAAAAGATTAAAAATATATATATATCAACACAATTGATATATGTACAAAGGGTTGGTATGCAAATTTAGTTAAATGAAATCAAAATGTAATGTTTGTATCAATATTAAGGTAGAAATATCATAAGAATTCATTTTTTGTAGATTTATTACATCACGTTTTTCTCCTGTAGAAGGGCTTCCATGACTGAAAGATAGAGATACATTTGTAAATAAAAGATTTTTAAAAAGAAACCTATCCTTGGAGATTTGATATTTTCACCTTAAAAATATTCAGAGCAAATTTCGTCAGGCCTCCACAATATTTTTCCATCACACAAAGGGCAATAGATAATAATTTTATTTATAAAAGAAGAATCCACGATATAGTTTCAAACTTCAAATACATTCTATATGTTGAAAATGGAATTATTCGATGATATATCTCTCTATATTGTTGCATCAGACTGCGGTTCTTCAGTCTTGATTCTCTCCTCAGACGCGTCTTGCATCTTTCCAGAACGTGTCTCAACCATTCTACAAGGTTAAACCAGTCAATAATAAGACAACTATATATTTAGGTAACACCTAGAATCTCTCTTTATTTATCACATCAAAGTTTAAAGCAGGTGGGGTATTTAGTGTATCAAAATACAAATGTTTTATAGTACATAATATTTTATAGTAATAATCTGTTTTATAAAAATAAATAAATATATAATTCAAATTTTAAATATATTAAAAATAATATTATAAATAACTTTTAAAATACGCGCATTAATCATGATGCAACAATATTCAGGAATAATATCTACACTTATTGAATATGGAAAAGAATTGTAAAAAGGCATAGATCATCAGTTGTGAACCTTCCCAGTGGTTTCGCCAGTCTAATCTTCCAGACAGCAGTACTTGGACTTGGATTAGGTGTCAATGGAAGCTATTGGAATAAACTTTGAGGACAATAGAAATACATTAAATCACGCTAATTCTTTAAATATCTTATTAAAATGTTGATACCTTTGAAAAAAAGGTTTATTTTGACCAAATTTTTCGATATGCACAACACGCATGGTTGCCCCGTAACATCTTGAAGACTGTCTATTTGTCAATTAATATATTGGTATGAATAATATTGATATTTTTGTATAGATCCATTACAAACCTCTGTAATCTATAATTATATATAATAAAATAAATGGCTACCAGATTGGCGTTATGGATTTGACAAAGCTGATGTAGTGGCTTCGTCACCGACTAGAATCCGTTAGTTTGCGGAGATGGTCAATACTAGTAGATGGCGATTAGTTTAAAGCGTCTATATTTTGACGGTGACTTTTTATATTTATTTTATAACTTACTCTTATAGTTTAACATAATCTCAGGATGGAGGAGAGAAGGAGTAAACCGTCGATTTTAGATAGACACGACCCAGGATTGAATCCCGCAATGGGCACTTTTTTTTTTTGCTTATCCCTAGTACACGTGGTACAGACCATGATATTCATGGTGGGTAGTTAGCGACTTCTTTTACTATAAGTTAACCACATGTCCACACATGTGAAAAGCCGTTCGACTTTGCACTTACAAATGTGCCAGAGCCCCGTTTGGTTACTTGCACTCGCTGGTGGGGTTGTTCTGAAGTAATAAATTGGTTTAATGGCTCCCGATTCATGCAAAAAGTTCAACCCCCACCAGTGTATACAAGTAATCAAACAGGTTCTGGCACACTTGTAAGTAATGTAAGTAAATGTCGAACTGCTTTCTACATATGTAAACATGTGGTGCACATACAATAAAAGCAATCGCTAACTACCACCCACCATGATCATTATGGTGTGTATCACGCATACTAAGGAGAATAATAAAAACATAAAACGTGTAAGTGTAGTTTCCTCAGTGCTTCTTCTTATAGGATGGAATGTCGAACTGCTTTCTACATATGTAAACATGTGGTGCGCATACAATTAAAGCAATCGCTGACTACCACCCACCATGATCATTATGGTGTGTATCACGCATACTAAGGAGAATAATAAAAACATAAAACGTGTAAGTGTAGCCTTCTCAGTGCTTCTTCTTATAGGATGGAACGGCGCCTTGTGGTGGTACCTTAGTTGCCTGGAGCCACCAGTTGATGTTGTGGTAGAGAGAAGGATCCTCCCCAGCCGCTCCAAGATTCCAGTAACGATGCTGCAGCTACTAATGAATTCCTCCGCTGTGTTGGGTCCAATTAGTGACGCTGCCGGTCAGTGTCCCCAGTCCAGTGTCATTGGAATGTCACCTTTCTGTCTTTGTCCGTTATTAGTTGTTGACCTCTCTTATCTTCAGTCTTTGTTTCGAAATGGCTTCTCTGCTGTGTATGCTACTCGAGATAATTCTGGCTGGTCTCAAATATAGCGAGAGGTAGCATGGAAATATACTTAATACATCGACCCTCTCCCACATACACAAGTTGGGACGCAGCACAACCAAGTTATAATAAAACAGAATGAAAGGATCAATAAACGCGACACTAAGAAGTACGAGTACATATAAAAACAGCGGAACACTGTGGGTTCGATTCCCATCCCTGGACACTTTGATTTTTCCGTTTATCATTACTATTCACAATTTATCCTTTCATACTTCATCCCTAAGGTTAGAAAGAATCGTTATTTCTCCTTAAATTTCGATTTTTCGTGCAAAAGAAACACATGCGGGATAATTTTCAAACGTCGTTCTACAATTAAAAGCCGCATTATATTGTATTATATATATAAAAAAAGTATTTATAGCGCTTTTCTCTAATGATCTCAGTAAACGATTGCTAAAACATTAGGACAAATGCTTTATTTTTTGTATTACCTTCAAGTCAGGAGAGAGAGATTCATGATCGGTAGTAGTTAGCGGCTGCTTTTACTGTAAGTTCACCACATGTTTACACATGTACAAAGTAGCTCGACTTTTGCATTTACAAATGTGCCAGAGCCCCTTTGATTATCTGTACTTACTGGTAGGGTTGGGCTGTTTCAAGAATCAGGGGGCATTTAAAGATTTTTTTTTTCCTCAGAAAAAAAGTATCCAATGCGGGATTCGATCCCGGGTTTATATAATATTATAATTAAATATCTTAATCGACGGTTTATACGGGATTTATACGGTTTATGCGGGATTCGATCCCGGGTTTATATAATATTATAATTAAATATCTTGATCGACGGTTTATACGGGATTTATACGGTTTATGCGGGATTCGATCCCGGGTTTATATAATATTATAATTAAATATCTTGATCGACGGTTTATACGGGATTTATACGGTTTATGCGGGATTCGATCCCGGGTTTATATAATATTATAATTAAATATCTTGATCGACGGTTTATACGGGATTTATACGGTTTATGCGGGATTCGATCCCGGGTTTATATAATATTATAATTAAATATCTTAATCGACGGTTTATACGGGATTTATACGGTTTATGCGGGATTCGATCCCGGGTTTATATAATATTATAATTAAATATCTTAATCGACGGTTTATACGGGATTTATACGGTTTATGCGGGATTCGATCCCGGGTTTATATAATATTATAATTAAATATCTTAATCGACGGTTTATACGGGATTTATACGGTTTATGCGGGATTCGATCCCGGGTTTATATAATATTATAATTAAATATCTTAATCGACGGTTTATACTTCTCTTCTAACCGACTCCATAGTTTCTTTCAATAGAACATATCCGTACTAGGTAGATTTCACATTAATATTCTTTTTGTAAATATATATTATGAAGTCTTTTTGTATATTTTTATATATGTAAACAAAGGCATATAAGTAACCCAGACTTATGGAGCGTATTCATAGATAGGCAATTATCCGTTTTCATACATGTTTATTTATCTATTATATTCATCTATATATACATATATGCTTTGAAAATAGAGCAATCCATAGATAAATCTTTAATTAAAAAGGCATATATTGGATCAAAATATCATTTATTTTAAAAATATTTCAGTTGGCTCAACGCCAACCTTTATCAAGGTGTTATAACATTTTAATGTGTTTAAAGCACTTTAAAATGTTATAACACCTTGATAAAGGTTGGCGTTCAGCCAACTGAAATATTGGTAAAATAAATGATTTTTTTGGATCCAATATATGCCTTTTTATTTAAATACATATATGTGTCATTATATTATCATATTATCATAAAATGTCCAGGTTAGCCGTCAGGATGCGCCTTTTTTATATTTTGAATGATCATATTTAGTCATATGTATTTATGTTGTATTTAAACCTATATAATATTTTATTATAAAATAAATGTAGCTTCCAGGGTTAAGTTTCTTGTGCAACTTTTAATTTTCAAGCTTTCGGACTTGTCAGTCCTTCAACAGGATTATCACGTTAACAACTTAATAATAAATACAATTTTTATATATACATTATTATATACATATTTTAAATACTTATTATATATTGAGAGAAAAATATATTACATTATTTCTGTTTGTAAATCAAAATTTTGAAAATATAAGTGCGTGGTGGATGATACTTGCTGGTTGAATGATATCTCGAGACTTCAAATTAAATTTTATAAATTCGTGAACTATTGTGTTATATATAATCTTATATGGATGATGTAATGAAGTAGTTTTTAATATCTTTGTTTTATTTTGTGACAATTGACAAATAAACAACTTTATTGACATCTCGTCAATCTTTACACTCAAAGGGAGTTATAAGGTAATAATAATGGTAGGAATGAAGAGAGATATATACAATCGACGTAGCCCTCTCCGAAGGCACGTCCGGATCAGGAGTTTAAAGCCGCCTTGAATCTAGACAGATCCCTGCCATTTGGAGAGTTCATGTTCGGAACATGTTTGATGATAATGTCGAAGAATTTGACATTGTTTTATTTTGTGGATCTTTGTATTTTTATTTATCAAATTTCTCCATGTATTCTTGTATCGTAAATGTACTAATATGTTCTCAAGGAGAGATCAAACACTTTAAGAGCAAAACTCAACCAGGGTATGCAAATTGTACAAAGTGTTACTAATCATTATTCATTACTAATTACAAAGCAAAATATTTTACACAATTGAAACAAACTTGAATTATAGAGAAGGACCTCAGAAAAACTGACCATTCTGGACAGCAGCATGTCCAAGGATCAATGCTGACTTCAACCTTGGGATTCTTTGCATAACTCTGTGGAATTCCTGGTCCACATATTTACATACGCTGGAAGAGAACAAAGCTGACAACACTGGTTGACACAGGGTTGCCGTGTCTTTTTTCGTGTTTTTTTTCTGCTTCTAACATTCCTTGTTGAACATCAGGATCTACCAATCAAACATCACATAGGACACAATTCGTTAGTTTAGAAAAAATATTCAATTTTGAGGCAATATTTTTTGTATATTTTCAATCACGCATTTCAACAACAATAGCCTTTATTGGGCACACGTGCCATACAGGATTCTCTCTGTAGGACAAAATAAATAAATAACAAATTAGCATCGTAGTTATATACAAATATTGGGTATTGACCTCGACCAATTATCGAGTTGGATCCGGTGTCTGTGCTAAATATTTTGATTGAGCTGATTTCCAGTATTTATAAAAAGCGAATGCAAAGGGTCTGGATTTTACGACTTTTGCCATTAAAACATAAGGAGAATTGCTATTATAGCCGGTCTCTTGACGAATAATTTCTCTTTCTTCTTCCATTGCCGTACAGTAGAACATGTAGTGTGGAAAATCGAGACTAAATTCACCGTTGCATAAGGTGCATTTTATGGTCTTAGTTTTCAATAGTGAAACATGATTAATTCTCTGTACTACAAAAAGGCTTCTTACTTGTACATTGATTCTCTTTAAGGTTAGGGGGATATTGTCATTCAGATAGCATTCCATTGTAGGTGATGAATGAAAGTATTTATAGTGAGAGTAGAGTACTGATTTTCTTATTCCTACATAATCCAGCTGCAAGGACTGATCGGTTGCCGTTCTAATATCATGCATTTCAACAATTTAAATATTCGAGCGCCATCTATCGAATAAAGGTTGCACTTTAAAAAAACACTTATGTTTATTATTATATAAATCATCGAAGTGCTAGTCCGACCACACCTCCCTGCGGTCCCCCCTGGACCCTTGGAATATTTGACCAAATTCTGGTTCGTTTCCAAGGTGACTAACGTGGCAAAGGCACCCATTTTTCAATGAAGATAGTGGACATTGCTGCTGCTGTGATAGATATGCATGGAGACGTTTGAGGCTCTTCTTTGGACACGACAACAACAACAACATCGAAGCGCTATCCCTCTAATATGCCCCTTCCAATAAAATTACAAAAATGTATGAAAGCAATCCTATTCAATAATAGAACGGTCTAAAGATTAATTGGTTGTTGCAGACGGCTGTGAAGTTGCCAACCGCGGAGTGTCAGTGGGAGATCGCTATGCCGAGCCTGACTGCGGCCAGTGGTGCACCTGCAAGGGTTCCGAGGCCCCTCCCGAGTGTGAGCGCCGTTGCAAGCCCCCCACTCAGCCCCTGGCTGGACCCCCGATGGACGGCTGCCGCCTCGAACCTGTGCCTGAGGATCCTGAATGCTGCGCTCTTCAGCGTTGTGGTAGGTCAACTAGTGCTATTATCTTCAACAGCTGGGTCGCCGGGATTGTCTAGTGGTTAGGACAGTGTACTGGTCCGGAGGGTCCCCGGGATTGTCTAGTGGTTAGGACAGTGCACTGGCCCGGAGAGTCCCTGGGATTGTCTAATGGTTAGGACAGTGTACTGGTCCGGAAGGTCGCCGGGATTGTCTAGTAGTTAGGACAGTGTACTGGCCCGGAGAGTCCCTGGGATTGTCTAATGGTTAGGACAGTGTACTGGTCCGGAAGGTCGCCGGGATTGTCTAGTGGTTAGGACATTGTACTGGTCCGTTTGTGTAAAAAAAATTAAGCGAAAAACACAAGAAATACTTTCTTGGGTTCATTGCCTTACACATGATACTCCTGAACAAAGAAAACTACTATTTAAATGTGAGGATTTTTACAATATTGTAGTGTTATTGTGGTCCTTCTTTGTATCTGCAGATTGGGGGGATAGACATATTATAAAAATATATAGAGTATAGAAAGAGTATAGAATCTGTTTTCTGATGATTTTGCTAACAAAGCATTGTTACGTAGAAAATAAGGAAAGACAAGTCTCACACACAGAATGACTCGGCAATTTATTTATTGCAAATAATAATACTTAGAGAAACTACCAAAGAGGCAATGAGGGACGTATACAAAATGTATCAAAATATCCTCTCCTAATATTTTCAAGACCTCTTTACTAATCCTGTAATCCCTCCAATGTATATTATTTACATTCCCCCCAGATACATATTTCAAATGGTTCCAATATTCTCCCCTTCGGAATGTCCGCACTTTCCCACTGTCTCCAAGGAAAATAACTAGTCTGTGATGTTCGTCTCTTTCAGGAAGGTCAGGGTCAATGAATTCTTCCTCCTTCCCCTCCCCTCCATATTTACCTTCTTTATTTCCATTTAGCAGCTTGAATGACGGGTGTGATTTACGATACACTCAACTTTCCTGTTTTCAATATAATACACTGCGGCCTGTGATTGTAAAACGACACTTGAAGTTACACCGCATGAGTTTCTTTTCAACGAAAAATAAAATTTTATTTCAAGGTGAAATATCGACTATTTCTAACCTTTTTGGATGAGGTATGAAAGGATGAATTATGAAAAGTAATGATGAACGTATTATATATTATAAGTTACTTTATGTATCATTTACGAACGGAAAAATACGTCCAGGGTAGCCTAGTGGACGTGGCATCTGCCCGGTAAGCGGAACATTGTGGGTTCGATTCCCATCCCTGGACACTTTTATTTTTCCGTTCATCATTACTTTTCATAATTAATCCTTTCATACCTCATCCAAAAAGGTTAGAAACAGTCGATATTTCACCTTGAAATAAAAAATTTGATTTTTCGTTGAAAAGAAACTCATGCGGTGTAACTTCAAGTGTCGTTTCCTGTTTTCATTCATAGGAATGATTTGGATTACCTCGTCAAAATATACAAGGCGCTATTGTATTATTCTTTTACAAGTATATTTTTGGAATATTAAATGTAGAAGGTGAAGCTTCAAATAAGTAGAACGAAGTTTGACAATTATACCGCAAATGTTTCTTTTGAACGAAAAATCGATATTTTATTTTAAGGAGAAATAACGATTATTTCTAACCTTAAGGATGAAATATGAAAGGATGAATTGTGAAGAGTAATGATAAACGGAAAAGTGTCCAGGGATGGGAATGTAATTGTATTATAAATTACTTCAAATAAGTGTTGGCTACATGGGAATCTCTGTAGCGTTCTTATTGTGGTATTGTCAGCATCGATCAGGTATCACATAGACTAGGCGTATCGCTCCATTTATTCCTATTGTTGTACCTGTAGCACCGTATGCAAATATAATACAATGCCGTCATATTCTAATATAGAATTTAGATAAAATTTAAAAGAACGCTGATGATAAGAAATTTGAAAAGTTTCTTAGAAAGAATTCGTTTTTGAAACAAGGCAGAAAGTTTTAGAGAACAAGCACTTTAACGATCCAATATGCAATTATGTCCGTTGAAGAGGATATGCTCGAAAAGATGCCCTTGTTTACTAAAGAAATTCCCTTTGCAAGAAACTTCTCTTATCTCACATGGTAATAGAGTTGCAAAGTTGAATGAATCACAAAGTATCTCTGTATTCTTCCTGTTGTAATAGTAGTTGCGCAAAATAAGAATTGCAGAGATCATGTTAATTCATTGGAATACTGTGGTCTCTATAGCTGTAATTGCAATAGCTGTGGTACGCTAAACAAATAGCAATACTATAGCCTGTTCTGAGTAGATATATAGACTGAATGTACCTGTGTAAGAAACTGGTAGCGCACAATAGTTCTAAAAGTTCCAAGAATTACCACATAAAAAGGCGAGGTACACCGAGTCTTACAGCATCAAGATTTGGGAGGTTGCAGAACCTCTTCAGAACACAGCTGAATGGAAGGTTCTCCAAATACGGCATGCCAGCTCCTTTCACATGGAAATGGACCATTTGGCCTACATTCAAATCCCACGCGCAACAGACACTTTTCAAATTGCACCAATGGACTAAGAATGTTAAGATAAAAATCTACTTCAACTGGGACATGGGCACTCGGTTTTTGTTGATGTAGAAGTGGATTGGATTCATTACCGCTCTTCAAGCTGTAGTTTGGGAGTGTAGGTACTGGAGAAACCACGGCGTGGGGGCGGTGAAAGTTTTCAGGGAAGTTCACGGCGCCACATACCTGACGATAGGCTACAGGAAGTGACGCAATCGCTGAGGTTCTTGGCCTCGCCCAGCATTTACGGGGGTCTCTTTAATTGGGGTCTTCATTCCATGCCGCTCTCCCAACGCCGTACCGCTGGTTGTTTACTCTCTCCTCGTCGTTCCCTGTCCTCTCCCACCACCGTACCGCTGGTTGTTTACTCTCTCCTCCTCGTTCCCTGTCTTCTCCCACCGCCGTACCGCTGGTTGTTTACTCTCTCCTCGTCGTTCCCTGTCTTCTCCCACCGCCGTACCGCTGGTTGTTTACTCTCTCCTCGTCGTTCCCTGTCCTCTACCACCACCGTACCGCTGGTTGTTTACTCTCTCCTCCTCGTTCCCTGTCTTCTCCCACCGCCGTACCGCTGGTTGTTTACTCTCTCCTCGTCGTTCCCTGTCCTCTCCCACCGCCGTACCGCTGGTTGTTTACTCTCTCCTCCTCGTTCCCTGTCTTCTCCCACCGCCGTACCGCTGGTTGTTTACTCTCTCCTCGTCGTTCCCTGTCCTCTCCCACCGCCGTACCGCTGGTTGTTTACTCTCTCCTCGTCGTTCCCTGTCCTCTCCCACCGCCGTACCGCTTGGTTGTTTACTCTCTCCTCGTCGTTCCCTGTCCTCTCCCACCGCCGTACCGCTGGTTGTTTACTCTCTCCTCGTCGTTCCGTGTCTTCTCCCACCGCCGTACCGCTGGTTGTTTACTCTCTCCTCGTCGTTCCGTGTCTTCTCCCACCGCCGTACCGCTGGTTGTTTACTCTCTCCTCGTCGTTCCCTGTCTTCTCCCACCGCCGTACCGCTGGTTGTTTACTCTCTCCTCGTCGTTCCCTGTCTTCTCCCACCGCCGTACCGCTGGTTGTTTACTCTCTCCTCGTCGTTCCCTGTCTTCTCCCACCGCCGTACCGCTGGTTGTTTACTCTCTCCTCGTCGTTCCGTGTCCTCTCCCACCGCTGTACCGCTGGTTGTTTACTCTCTCCTCGTCGTTCCGTGTCCTCTCCCACCGCTGTACCGCTGGTTGTTTACTCTCTCCTCGTCGTTCCCTGTCTTCTCCCACCGCCGTACCGCTGGTTGTTTACTCTCTCCTCGTCGTTCCCTGTCTTCTCCCACCGCTTTACCGCTGGTTGTTTACTCTCTCCTCGTCGTTCCGTGTCCTCTCCCACCGCCGTACCGCTGGTTGTTTACTCTCTCCTCGTCGTTCCGTGTCCTCTCCCACTGCTGTACCGCTGATTGTTTACTCTCTCCTCGTAGTTCCCTGTCTTCTCCCACCGTCGTACCGCTGGTTGTTTACTCTCTCCTCGTCGTTCCCTGTCCTCTCCCACCGCTGTACCGCTGATTGTTTACTCTCTCCTCGTAGTTCCCTGTCCTCTCCCACCGCCGTACCGCTGGTTGTTTACTCTCTCCTCGTCGTTCCGTGTCCTCTCCCACCGCCGTACCGCTGGTTGTTTACTCTCTCCTCGTCGTTCCGTGTCCTCTCCCACTGCTGTACCGCTGATTGTTTACTCTCTCCTCGTCGTTCCCTGTCCTCTCCCACCGCCGTACCGCTGGTTGTTTACTCTCTCCTCGTCGTTCCCTGTCCTCTCCCACCGCCGTACCGCTGGTTGTTTACTCTCTCCTCGTCGTTCCCTGTCCTCTCCCACCGCCGTACCGCTGGTTGTTTACTCTCTCCTCGTCGTTCCGTGTCCTCTCCCACCACCGTACCGCTGGTTGTTTACTCTCTCCTCGTCGTTCCGTGTCCTCTCCCACCGCCGTACCGCTGGTTGTTTACTCTCTCCTCGTCGTTCCGTGTCCTCTCCCACCGCCGTACCGCTGGTTGTTTACTCTCTCCTCGTCGTTCCGTGTCCTCTCCCACCACCGTACCGCTGGTTGTTTACTCTCTCCTCGTCGTTCCCTGTCTTCTCCCACCGCCGTACCGCTGGTTGTTTACTCTCTTCTCGTCGTTCCCTGTCTTCTCCCACCGCCGTACCGCTGGTTGTTTACTCTCTCCTCGTCGTTCCGTGTCCTCTCCCACCACCGTACCGCTGGTTGTTTACTCTCTCCTCGTCGTTCCCTGTCTTCTCCCACCGCCGTACCGCTGGTTGTTTACTCTCTCCTCGTAGTTCCCTGTCTTCTCCCACCGTCGTACCGCTGGTTGTTTACTCTCTCCTCGTCGTTCCGTGTCCTCTCCCACCACCGTACCGCTGGTTGTTTACTCTCTCCTCGTCGTTCCGTGTCCTCTCCCACCGCCGTACCGCTGGTTGTTTACTCTTTCATCGTCGTTCCGTGTCCTCTCCCACCGCCGTACCGCTGGTTGTTCACTCTCTTAAACTTGCACTCATGATATATATAATAATAGTAAAGATATACATTTTGTTTTTAAAATCCTCAAATAAATTTGTTAAAGGAAATTTTTTTGCAGTTTTTAGTTAGTAAATGACGAACAGTTATCTCTCGTTTTTTAACCACACAATGACACACTTCAAATTCTGCAACTCACCTGCTTCACTAAGACATATCATTCTCTATTGTCTTCACCCGGGGGATCTCTCTTTGGTATAACCCGACTACATAGACAAAATAATGGAAATATTTTATGATTGCCTTTGTGCTGTTCGTATCAAGTAAATAAAGTAGATCATTCGTGAAATTCTTTGTTACGGTACAAATGGTGGGGAAATTGGTTAAATATGTTCACATCTATTTTAAACTTATTTTAAACTGGATTTCTCGCTCGCTCTCTAGGTGTGTTGATACGTGCTTGTTCGTGGCAATTCCGCTTCAATTTTTAAATCTTACTTAGTTGGGTGTATATACCTCTCCGCACATTTTCTTGGATTACCTGAAGAAAAGCGTTTTGCTTGAAAGCTCGTATTTTCAATAAAAAGAAACTCACCACGTTATATTTTCGTGTTCTCTTTTAACTTTTAAAACGTGGCTAAAGTATGTCTGTTCACATCTATATTTTTAAAAAGACGATTTTTGCCCCTTATCCTGTAATTTTATTTGAAACTAGCCTTTGAAGATCACCACGAGGCTTATGCTTACCTTCTTCCGGACCCCCATTCCTGAAGCCACAGGCTAAAAAGACACAAAATTTACCGTCATGAAAAGAGACTGTCTGTACGATATTTACAATAAAGTATGAATAATCTGTAACCCAGAAGCAGGGGGAGGTCAATAAGAAACTAAGGGAAATATTTGGTTAAAAACCAGGCTAGACTGGGGTCGCAACGTAAGCTCTAAGTACTATATATATCCCTATACATTTATTCTTCTGTGGTATTCTTGCAAAAGTCCAATCTACCAATGAGAACATACACTCATAGACAAAACTTAAGGAAGTGGAAAGTATTTGATGTCGCCGTTCGCTGTCTTCAATAAAGGTCACTGTAATATCTTTCAGAGTTATAATCCCGATATACATACTAAAAGGTACAACTTCCTTAAGTTTTTTCCATGAGTGTATATTGGTTATCTCGTGTGTCTTCAATAAAGGTCACTGTAATATCTTTCAGAGTTATTGTCCCGATATACATGCTAAAAGGTACAACTTCCTTAAGTTTAGTCCATGAGTGTATATTGGTTATCTTGTGTGTCTTCAATAAAGGTCACTGTAATATCTTTCAGAGTTATTGTCTCAATCCCATATACATGCTAAAAGGTACAACTTCCTTAAGTTTAGTCCATGAGTGTATATTGGTTATCTTGTGTGTCTTCAATAAAGGTCACTGTAATATCTTTCAGAGTTATTGTCTCAATCCCATATACATGCTAAAAGGTACAACTTCCTTAAGTTTAGTCCATGAGTGTATATTGGTTATCTTGTGTGTCTTCAATAAAGGTCACTGTAATATCTTTCAGAGTTATTGTCCCGATATACATGCTAAAAGGTACAACTTCCTTAAGTTTAGTCCATGAGTGTATATTGGTTATCTCGTGTGTCTTCAATAAAGGTCACTGTAATATCTTTCAGAGTTATTGTCTCAATCCCATATACATGCTAAAAGGTACAACTTCCTTAAGTTCAGTCCATGAGTGTATATTGGTTATCTCGTGTGTCTTCAATAAAGGTCACTGTAATATCTTTCAGAGTTATTGTCCCGATATACATGCTAAAAGGTAAAACTTCCTTAAGTTTAGTCCATGAGTGTATATTGGTTATCTCGTGTGTCTTCAATAAAGGTCACTGTAATATCTTTCAGAGTTATTGTCCCGATATACATGCTAAAAGGTACAACTTCCTTAAGTTTAGTCCATGAGTGTATATTGGTTATCTCGTGTGTCTTCAATAAAGGTCACTGTGATATCTTTCAGAGTTATTGTCCCGATATACATGCTGAAAGGTACAACTTCCTTAAGTTTAGTCCATGAATGTATATTGGTTATCTCGTGTGTCTTCAATAAAGGTGACTGTAATATCTTTCAGAGTTATTGTCCCGATATACATGCTAAGAGGTACAACTTCCTTAAGTTCAGTCCATGTGTGTATAACATAACAGGGTTCTGGCATCTTAAAGTGCAAAGCGAACTGCTTTCTACATATGTATATATTGTATAGTTAATGAACTTACAGTTTGAGCAGCCATAAATCTCTACCCAAACATAAATACCATGGTCCGTATCATTGTGTGTGTACTTGAAATAATGTAATTGTAAAAATCATATCCTGGATGGGAGGATGTTTCAAAAGGAATAGTGAATCATCAACACTTCTCTTGAGTTATTTATTAACAGACGTTTCAACCACTGTCATCTATCTCTCCCAGGAGAATATCTGATATAATAAAGAAGAACTCAAGGTCACACACGGATGGTAACTGGTGTGGTGATGGGTGACAGAAGGAGGCGATGATGATGAGGCCGACGAAGAAGCCGCCAATGCAGTCTGCGACTACAAGAATGAGACCTACCATGCAGGACAGGTGTTTTTGGATGGTTGTGAGCTGCGGTGTACTTGCGGCATGGATAAAAAGGTGCAGTGCTTCGAGCGGTGTCCCAGCAAGGTGCACGAGATGGCACTACCCGGCCCCGAATGCCGCGTGGTCCCGGACCCCCACGATCCCTGCTGCCAGATGGTGGACTGTGAGGTGGTAGAGACCAACCGCACGGACCTCTCACCTCCCCCACTCACGGACCTCCCTGATATGATACGCCCATCCCAGGACTCGTTCTCCCAGAACGAGAACAAGACCGGTGTCCTGTTCGCCAACGACGGCAATGGTACGATCCAATAACATCAATGGTACCTGAGGGGTAGCAACATTTAGTTCCATATACAAAACCTTTCACAATAAGTTTGCTTTTATTTATAAAAATAAACAAATGTATTTTAAAAAAAAGGAGCATCTCCTTATCTGGCAACTGAAATTTGCTGGTGGCTTGCGCCAATCAACAAATAGTTGATATTTATTCCGATAGATAGCGCAAGCCACCAGCAAATTTCAGTTGCCCGATAAGGAGATGCCCTTTTTCTTGTGTGATAACATTTCATTTTAAATATAAAAACTATGGAAATATCTTTCTTTTTATTAATATATCCCAATAATTTTTCGAACTCTTGTTTTTCAACGAGACGACGAATCGGCTAAAAGTGAACCATTAATATATTCTTTTTATCCTTAGCTGATTCTTTGACTATTTTTTTTAGAGAGAATGTTTATTTTTCAAATAAAATAATTTTCTCTACTGTCCCCTTACTTGCAATAATAAAAATGTTGAGAGGGCCTGGCAGTGGGGAAAACCTCCCATCGAATTGATGAGCCAGGTCCTCCCCATATTTTTAATCAATGCTGTAAAGACACCCATATAAGACACAACACAGTACAAAATTATTTTATTTATTAATAAGAAATATTCGTACTAAAATAGTTTACATTTCTGAATACAGGTGGCACACGAATGCAGCCTGTTCAAAAATAAATGTACAGTAAAAAGGTTTTAATCACCTTTTCAAAAGAAACATTTAGAAATTCACGTCTTTTGATTGTGAATTAAACAAAACCAAAAATGATATCAACGTCTATTTGCGAAGAGGCGGAAGTATTTTTAGAAAACTATATCAGGTATTTTCCAAGCATTCTTCTATGCTATGATGCACTAGCGCGCCATCTGTTATGAAAATTCGAAACTATTTTAGACGTGTAAGATTCTTTTTGAAATTAAACAATTTCTACTGCCCTTACTGCAATGGAAAAATTAGGAAGGGCCTGGCTCATCAGTGGTGAACTCTCCCAGTGGTTTCGCCAGTTTAATCTACCATACCGCTGTTATATTGCATTTTTCGATCTTCTTTTTATAGTGATACTGTTGCTAGACTCTTGGAATGGGTATTTTAGATGAACTATGGACATAAGCTTTGAGGACAGTAGAATTACTTACAATTATAAATCTTCTATGCAGTTCGGAGCACCTATAGGCGTAACATTACATTTCCCTCCAGAAACCTAAGTTTACCAAATGAATATTAAACGATAAACCGAAATATTTGTAGTCTTGTAAGTTTATATATAGCCGAATATTCCGGCTTCGCCCGTGTTTCTGCCCAAGTGAATGTTTACCCATCGAATATTGCTTAAAAAACAAATATTAATTATTATTACTTTTTTTTATATAGTATTGTTGATGATAGGGATTCATTAATATAAAATCGAATTTTTCTACTTTCCGATTTATGCAAATAGTTTGTTTTAGACTTATTTGCATCGGATTTAAATATATTATATAGTAATATATATTCAGTTGACTTATATATATGGAATTTATTGATGATTAATTCAGCATTATATTGTCGCATATAATAAAGGTTAAAAAAATTTCTCCGCCACCGAGAATTTCCTATTTATACATTAAAATGAGAAGTAACAAAAAGAAGCTGTATTGTTATCTATGTTTTTCTCTCTCTCTTCTAAAACACTATGTTGTTGTTGACAAGAGGTGTCTAAGAGGTATGTGTTGCAGGGCTGAGGTTTGAAGGTTGTGAGTTCAACAACAAGACCTACATGATCGGCGAGAGGTTCGAGGATGGCTGCGACGCTCGGTGCGTGTGTGACGGCCCGGGCCACATGTCCTGTCAGCCACGGTGTCCGCAGGCCAACGATGGCTTGGAGGCCAAGTGTCGCGATGTGGCAGACCCACGGGACCCTTGCTGCAGCCTGGTACTCTGTGATACACCAGGGGATAAGGACTCCGTCAAGGGGCCTGAAGGCCTCACAGGACTGATCCTCATCAACGCTGAAGCCCTGAATGGCACGGCGATACGTCTAACCGCCCGACTCATCAGTGCAGATCCTGCGGGTCTCCAAGTCTGGATCTCGCCTTCAGCTCTACGTCATCCGGAATGGACCAAGGTGAAGGCCTCCCGCACAGATCTGAGGCCCGCGGGACCCGGCCCGGTGTATGAGCTCGACTTGCCGGGCCTCAATCCCAACACGGGCTACTTCGTCAAGTTGGCCAGGTCGGAGGAAAAAAACATCTTCAGCAACACCATACATATCAAGACATTCAACATAGGTAAGAAACTCCTACACATTGACTATGCAACACTTTATATCTTAACCATCTATGTTTCAATCTTCACTCTTTGCGGTCCTCTCCCACGCTGCAAGTTTTCTATTCGATGTAGGACTAAAGTCACATTTACACTCCTGGACAAAACTTAAGTGGAAAGTCTTTGATTTTGCCGGTCGTCTGTTTTTATTATTATAATTTTTTTATATATATATAATTTTTATGAAGAGACAATTTTGTTCATACTTGGTTATCTCGTGTGTCTTCAATAAAGGTCATTGTAATATTTTTTTTAGAGTTATAAGCCCGATATACATGCTAAAAGGTATAACTTCCTTAAGTTTTTTCCATGAGTGTATTCAATTTTGTGTCGTATATCCCGCAATTGTTAAAACTCCAAATATATTCAAGTTAGTGATCATATAGGCAAAAGGAAACAAAGATGAAGCAACGGATCACAAGCTGACATCCAGCAAATAAACAACACCAGACTAAGAGTCATCAAGGAAGTAAGAGGTGGCCTCATAAACTCCTTGTACACAAAGACAGAATGGTGTTGAGATGTCATTGATCTCCTGTCATAACTCCTGCCATTGATGGCCGGCCCACAATTTCAGAGCTCTCCGTGAAAACATCCTATTTGCTTCTCTTTCCAAGAATGACCAACAGCTGCTACATAGACTCTCTTTTGATACTATTTAAAGCCTAGTGGACATGGCATCTTCCCGGTAAGCGGAACACTGTGGGTTCGATTCCCATCCCTGGACACTTTTACTTATTCAGTAACAGCGTTGTTACCATCAAACAAAATTACTGAATGAGAAAATATATCACATATTATTTTTCCGTTTATCATACTTCATCCCTAAGGTTAGAAATAATCGTTATTTCTTCTTAAAAATAAATTTCGATTTTTCGTTTAAAAGAAACACAAGCGGGATAATTTTCAAATGTCGTTTTACAATCATAAGCCGCAATATTTTGTATTATAACAAAGCAATGGGGTACTTAACTAGGCGAACTCTCACAGTTACTTAGCTCCAATCCTCTTAAATTTTATTAGAGACCCATTCTCCTTGACACTATTGTAAGACAC
This sequence comes from Cordylochernes scorpioides, assembly GCA_030710605.1. Classification (NCBI taxonomy): domain Eukaryota; kingdom Metazoa; phylum Arthropoda; class Arachnida; order Pseudoscorpiones; family Chernetidae; genus Cordylochernes; species Cordylochernes scorpioides. The sequence goes on from CP092884.1 coordinate 41,105,286, forward strand.
ACAGATGTAAATACCCAACATATTTTTTGAATTTTGAGTGAAAAGGTGATCCTTTGAATATATTTATATAAAAGGGCGTACCTGGATCTGTTAAGAAAAAATAACATTTTTTTCTCAAAATATTTCGAGGGATTGCTCACTCCTTATCAATTTATTCCACAACAGGCACAATTTATTGTGCAATAAATTGATAAAAAGTGAGCAAATATTTTGAGAAAAAAATATTTTTTTTCTTTAACAGATCCAGGTACGTCCTTTTTATATAAATATATTTGAGATTGTTTTCTGAACATCCTTCAAGTTTAAGCAGTCAACATACACGTTACAATGTCCCAGGTTAAAATATTCGCTATCTTTTATGATAAGCCGGTATATGAGCGAGGGTCTATTGAAAGCTTGCAGTTTTTAAATTTAAAAAATCTCTTTAAGACAATATTGTATAATTTTAAAACATTTTATAATTTTACCTCAAATCATATTGGTCTTATCACGATATTAGCACAAATGCGCTTTCGCTCATATTGTTGCACCAGGTTGCGGCTTGGCAGACTCTTCAGCCTGGATTCTCTCCTGTGCTGGGTCTTGCATCTTACCAGAGCGTGTTTCAACCATCCTGCAAATTTATAAAAGGGAATAACGAGATAAGTCTTCTTTAAGTAGCCACCAGAATAATTTATTTATTTTCCCACATCAAAGAGAGCAGTGAAGTCACGTGTACCTAAATACAAATGATGACAATCTAAATAATCTGTGTTTTAAATAAATATCATAGAATATAAAAAATAAATAAATATATAATTTAAATTTCAAATATATTAAAAATAATATAAGAAATACGCCATTAATCATGATGTAACACTTCCCCCTCTCCAGAGGTCGTCACGTCCTCGTGAGTTACCTCATCAATTCTCTCAAAATAGGGTTTGAGTCTTGAGACATGGACAATCAATGGGTCTTGGCCAGGATTATCTTTTGGCTCAATTAAGTAATTTACGTTAGACAGCTTCTTTAATATTCTATATGGGCCGAAATATTTTCTCAGTAGTTTCTCACACTTTCCTATTTTCCTAATTGGTGTCCAAACTGCTACTAATTCTCCTGGTTCGTAGCTTCTTTCCATGTGTTTCTTGTCATAGTTCTTTTTCATTCTTTCTTGAGTCTTTATTGTGTTGTTAATAACTAATCTTCTTGTTCTGTTTATTTTGTCTAAGTGATGTTTTATGTATTCATCATAATCATCTTTGTCAATGTCCACCGAGATATTCCTGTCGTCCAAGAGAGACGTGGGTTCTCTTCCAAACATCAGGAAAAAGGGAGAATATCCTGTGGTTTCCTGAATTGTAGTATTGTAAGCGTGAGTGATGAATGGGAGTATTTCGTCCCAATTTTTCTGATCAGTGTTCACATACATACTGAGCATATTGATCAATGTTCTATTTAACCGCTCTGTCAATCCATTAGTCTGGGGATGATAGCTCGTTGTGAAGCAATGTTTAATCTTGCACGTTTTCATCACCTCTTTCATTAAATTACTGGTAAATTGAGAGCCTCTGTCACTAATAAGGTATTGTGGGGCTCCGTGCCGAAGAAAAATATCCTCTACTAGAAATTTAGAAACTTCTTTCACTGTTGCTTCCGAGACTGCTCTTGTTTCTGCATATCTAGTGTAGTAGTCCGTCAGCACGATTATCCATTTTTTCCTGTTTTTCGTAGATGGTAGTGGACCAACAAAGTCAATTCCAATTCTTTCGAAAGGAAAGTTGGCTGGGGGGATGGGCTGTAGTAGTCCAGAAGGTAATTGGTTTGAGCCTTTCCTACTTTGGCAAAGGTGACACGTCTTAACGAATTCTGAGACATCCTTTAGCATGGATGGCCAAAAGTATTTACTCTTTATTCGGTACATGGTTCTGGCGACGCCCAGATGGCCATTCGACATATGATTGTGATATTCTTTCATAATTTCTCTCTTTTTATTCTCTGGAACCACAAGCAACCACGCCCTGCCTTCAGGGTTCGGGTTTTTCTTAAAGAGGCATCCATCTTCTTCTTTAAAGTTTTGCGCAATTGATCGCCTGCTTCCATTAAGGTTCTTCTTAACACTTTCGATAAATTTATCCTCTTCGTCTGTTATTTGATTTAAAAATAGCCTTTCAAAATCCTCATCCCAATCAGTTTCTGGTAAGGGCCCCCTAGATAAGCCATCGGCGTCCAGATGCTTCTTTCCCGATTTATGTATTATATCGAAGTCATATTCTTGAATTTTCAATGCCCATCTTGCCAATCGACCTGTTGGATCCTTCAAGTTTTTGAGCCAGCATAAGGCGTGATGGTCTGTTACTATTTTAAAGTGTCTTCCATAAAGGTAGGGTCGTAATTTTGACATTGACCAGACAACGGCCAGACATTCTTTTTCAGTGGTTGAATAATTTTGCTCCGCTTTACTTAGGGTACGACTCAAATATGAGATCACCTTCTCTTCACCACCGATGTCTTGGACAAGTGTTGCACCTATGCCGATGTTGGACGCATCAGTATGAACATAGGTAGGTGCATTTGGATTGAAGTGACCTAAAATTGGTGGACTTAATAGTGCTGTTTTTAGGGTTTGAAACGCTTCCTCTTGTCTTTCTGTCCAGGTAAATGATACACTTTTTTTTATAAGGTTGGTCAAAGGGTCAGCAATTTTTGAAAAGTCTTTGATAAATTTTCTATAATATGAACACATTCCCAAAAAGGATTGTACTTCTTTGACCTTTTTGGGCCGAGGAAAATTTCTGACAGCTTTGATGTTATGTTCCGCGGGTTTTATACCATGTTTGCTCGTTATATAGCCGAGAATCTCCAATTCTTCAAAAGCAAATCGGCATTTTTTGTCGTTTAACCTTAAATTAGATTCACGAAAACATCTAAAAACAGCTTCAAGTCTTTTGAGGTGCGTTGGAAAATCCGGGCTATATATGATAACATCATCCAGATAACACAAACAAATTTGCCATCTCAGATTTCCAAGCATATTCTCCATATTTCTCTCAAAGGTAGCAGGCGCGTTACAAAGTCCAAAAGGCATCACGTTGAATTCATATAATCCATGCGCTGTAGTGAAAGCTGTTTTCTCTTTGTCTCTTTCTTCGACTTCAACTTGCCAATATCCAGATCTGAGGTCTATTGCTGAGAAGTGTGTAGATCCTTGGAGAGTATCCATAACTTCGTCTATTCTAGGGATCGGATAGACATCTTTTACTGTCACATTATTCAGTTTTCTGTAGTCCACACAAAATCTGTATTTACCATCTCGCTTCTTGACCAATATTACTGGAAAAGACCAGGGGCTAGAAGATGGCCTAATTATGCCTTCTGTAAGCATCTCGTCAATTTGCTCTTTTATAATATCTCGTTCTTTAGCACTTACCCGGTAAGGCTTGTGTTTAATTGGCTTCGCGTCTTCTGTGTCTATCCGATGTTTTGCCAAATTGGTTCTCCCTAATCTCGATGAAAAAAGATCTCCATACCTTTCTAAAACTTGTTTTAACTCCTTCTGTTCCTTTGGTGAAAGATTTTCGTTTATTTGGAATCTAGGTTCTTCGTTCTTTTCTACCTCTCTTTCTCGACTCACATTTATTTTCGCTGGACTACTTCCAAAAGCCAATGTTTGGTTTTTCATTATTTTTAACGGTCGAGGATACGGATTAGTTATCCAGATGTGTGTTTCCCTATTTATAACATTGATCAAGCTTCTTGCTAGACGAAGTCCATTTGTTTGAAACATTTTGCTGCTCTCCTCGATAATATATTCTCCATCCTCTGTTTCTACCAATGCCTTGATCAATTTCATGGAACATTCCGGTACAATGGAATCCTTGGCACTCTTTATTTTCAACATTTCAAATTTGATTTCGTCATGATTATTCGTCAAATCATATTTTATAGTTTCTTGCTTACAATCTATTTTTGCGTTCATTTTCTTAAGGAAATCTCTCCCAAGAATTAATGTCCGTAAATGCGTTTTCAATATCACAAAGTTGTGTGATAATGTTTCGTCATCAATTTTTATATTTAAAAATATACTTCCTACCATGTCCAATTTTTTTCCATCGGGTCCTGCACAAATTTTTGCGAGTTTACTTATACCATGGCCTGTATCGAGGGCCGTTCTGAGGTCGACCACTGAGAGGTCAGCACCTGTATCAACCAAAGCTTCAAAAGTCCCTATCTTGTCCACATTAATTTTTAATTTGTATTTAGGGTCCAACTTCTTGATTCCGTTTATGGTCGACTTGCTTTGATTGACAGATTCAGGCGCGACGCTTAGTTTAAATCTTCCAACACGGAATATCTATTCCGGGTAGGAATATTTGTCTGTGTGCTATGACATACATCAGCATAAAGCCGAGGTCCTGATTTCTCTGATATTTCATTCATTTGGCATTTTTCTTCGACCTTCTCTTGGGTATCTGCTGGATCCTCTTCTAGGATTCTTATAAACTTGACCCTACAATAACGGGCCACGTGCCCTGGCTTGTTACATTTAAAGCAGATTGGTCTTCCATCTTCCGTCCTATTTTTGCTCACTTCTTGGCTTTTATTGTAAGTGTTTCTCTGAAGGTTCGGTTTCGGCACAAAGTTAGGATTATAAGGACGTCTAGGGGTAGAGGGCTGGGGAAAGTTGTTTCGATACTGTCTGGGGGTAGGAGGGGAGTCGTTCTTGTAATTATTGGAAACAGGGGCTTGGGGCCTGGAAGTGGTCTGGTAGTTTCGTGCGGCAGTCGGCGGCACGTACCTCGATTGTTGTTGGGGTCTAGAATAGCGTGGACCGTTATATAGGTTTCTGGATTTCTCCACACGTTCCCGATACTTCTTTTCAAAAGAATCCATTTTCTTGCACACGACAAGAAGGTCATTGGTCGTTTTAGGAGGGTTCAGGTAGAGCGCGAATGAGTACTCTTTTTTCAGTCCTCCAATAACATGTTCAATTTTTGTTTCTTCTTCCATTGCGGGGTCAACCTTGTTGCACAACACTAGAATGTCTTCCGCGAACCTGATTGCTGGTTCATTCCAGTGTTGCATTCTGTTGAGCTTCATTCTAAGTTCTTCTTTATTCGCGTCCAAAGAAAAATCCTGAATGAGGCGGATTTTAATATTTTCCCAGCTCGTGAAACTAGCCTTGTGTAAATTCAACCAGGTTTTAGCGCTTCCCGTCATGTTCATGGCGGCATAACGAGAGATAATGTAGTCTGCCCAATGGTACAAGAAGCCAATTTCTTCAAGAGATTCAATCCATGGGCGAGGGTCTTCCGTTCCATCATACTTGGGGATGTCGATGTTGGGATTCAGGACAACTGGGTCGGAACTAGCATCTCTACCAATTGTTGCACCAGGTTGCGGCTTGGCAGACTCTTCAGCCTGGATTCTCTCCTGTGCTGGGTCTTGCATCTTACCAGAGCGTGTTTCAACCATCCTGCAAATTTATAAAAGGGAATAACGAGATAAGTCTTCTTTAAGTAGCCACCAGAATAATTTATTTATTTTCCCACATCAAAGAGAGCAGTGAAGTCACGTGTACCTAAATACAAATGATGACAATCTAAATAATCTGTGTTTTAAATAAATATCATAGAATATAAAAAATAAATAAATATATAATTTAAATTTCAAATATATTAAAAATAATATAAGAAATACGCCATTAATCATGATGTAACAATATTAAAGAGAATTTCTTTCACAGATGCATTAAGCATACTGTAATCAATAAGATCATCTAGGTTTCAAAAAGTACACATATATACCTTAATAGTTTTGCTTAAAAGCAAAATATTTATCTATATTCTTTATTAGAATGGAAGACGAAAAAAAAAAAAAAACGTGAAATGTGGACCTATGTGGGCGTTTTTAACTATATATCGGATTGCTATATCTAATATATTCGTTTCTTACTAATTGTTTACCATAGTATTCAAATAAAATCTATCCCTATATATACCTCCACTTTTCATTAGTATTTTTTGAAACTTTTGGGAAAACCACCCTTTTAAAACTCTATGAATATCTGTCGTGTAGTAACCAAAACATTTCTTTTGTTTTCATTACGACAGATTGATACCTGAAGGAAAACTTCAGGTAAAGTTGTGGTTTAAGTTATTGAATATGGCTTCTTTAACCTTGTAGATGTCCGTTGTAGGTTTATACTTGATGGTTTCTAATGTAACGACATCTCCCATTTATTTAGCGCATAAAATGCCTAATTAAACAAATTAACGTGGAAATATTTTCAAGGAAAATGTCTTTAATGTGTGCAACTGTACGTGTATTTATAACATTTGCATTTATCCGTGTAACCTGAAGATCTAGCTGTTTTACCGTTTAGACATTTGTCTAAGGCTATGGAATTCTACATGAGGTTTTACCGTTTAGACATTTGTCTAAGGCTATGGAATTCTACATGAGGTTTTACCGTTTAGACATTTGTCTAAGGCTATGGAATTCTACATGAGGTTTTACCGTGTGGACATTTGTCTAAGGCTATGGAATTCTACATGAGGTTTTACCGTGTGGACATTTGTCTAAGGCTATGGAATTCTACATGAGGTTTTACCGTGTGGACATTTGTCTAAGGCTATGGAATTCTACATGAGGTTTTACCGTGTGGACATTTGTCTAAGGCAATGGAATTCTACATGAGTTTTACCGTATGCGCATTTGTCTAAGGCAATGGAATTCTACATGAGGTTTACCGTATGCACATTTGTCTAAGGCAATGGAATTCTACATGAGGTTTTACCGTGTGGACATTTGTCTAAGGCTCTAACCTATGGAATTCTACATGAGGTTTTACCGTGTGGACATTTGTCTAAGGCTATGGAATTCTACATGAGGTTTTACCGTATGCACATTTGTCTAAGGCTATGGTATTCTACATGAGGTTTTACCGTGTGGACATATGTCTAAGGCTATGGAATTCTACTTGTGGACATTTGTCTAAGGCTATAGGTTTCTACATGAGGTTCACCGTGTGTGCCCCCCAGCTGTGTCGACGGTGTTCCGCGGCTGCCTCCACCACAACCGCACCTACGAGCTGGGCCAGCAGTTCGACGTGGGCTGTGAGATGCGCTGTGTATGCCGACCCCAGGGACTGGTGGAGTGCCAGGAGCGCTGCGAGGTCTTCCTGGACACCGTGGGACTGCAGCATTGTCGCTGGGGTCCTGCGCCGGAGGACCCTTGCTGCACTGTGCCCATCTGTGACGATGGACCGGAGTCCCCAGGTATGGACACTGTGGTACCACAAAAGGAACCCCCATAATACAGTAACATCTTCAGTAAAACCTTACTAAACCGGGGATATAGCGAACCTTCCCTTATAACGAACCTAAAATACTCCCCAATATAAGTTAGGTACCATTGCTATAAGGCATCAGAATTTCGGTTCCATTGAAGTTCCCAATAGTGAGATTTTACTTTAGTTTTATTTACAAAAATGTTTATTCCACACTAAGATTATATTGAAAATACATATAATGCTCTCTGCCAAAATTACACATTTATTTTTGTACTCCGAGACCATTCAAAAATATTCTATACCGACATTACATACATTTACTCGCTGTTTGATAGTGATACATATCAGTACAAATTGTTGTGTAATGATATGTATAATTACAAACTCATTTGTATGGGTAACCGTTATGTACTGATACCATTAATGCTGATGCAGATAGAAACTGCTTTGTACTCTGATATCAATGCATACTGTTACAAATTGTTTTGCACTGATACAATTACAAACTCAAGGCTTTGTACTCCGATACCAATAGAGACCGTTACAAATTGTTCTGTACTGATATCATTACACACTTTTTGAGATTATTAAAGGTTCTTTTAAACTCTTAATTTTTAGTTGAGGGTCTTTAGAACTTTGTAATAAAGTCCTCAGTGTTACGATGTGCTGTAAGAATGCAATAGTCTATGAAACTATTCCATTAATTATAGTTCTCTATGACTTTATATTTTACTTCGGGTGTAAATCACTTCTAAGACTGGTTTGCCTCCTCAACTAGGCTCTTATATGTATCAATATTAAGGTGTGAAAAGATCCAGGGATAAGTTTATTGTTTGAAAAATGCTATTCTCGAATCTCTAGCTTTAAGGCATGAAAGCCCTTCTACAGGAGAAATTAAGGAGATTATAACTATAGACGATTTATTAATATCGTGAGTTATCCTGTAGAAGGGCTTTAATGTATGAAAGATGGAGAGATTTGATTTAGATTTTTGAAAAATAAACTTATCCCTGGATGTTTTCACCTTAACGAAAGTACACTCTCTGTGACCTATTTCCCGACCGCTTGTTGAGCAGTACATCTATCTACTAAAAATTGGACCGGTACTGATCTTGGATGTACAGAGGACCCGAGCCTGTTGGAGCCGGTATGTCCCATTGGCCGCGGGAGGGTGCACCGTCTGGGTGAGCGGTGGGAGGAAGGCGAGGGCTGTTCTCGGAGGTTGTGCACCTGTGTGAGAAACGGCTCGAGCGGCGCCACGGTGATATGCGAGGGCCGGTGTCCCCCGCTGCCCGCCTCGGCCCGCACGCCCACCCCCGAGTGCCCCCAACCCGTCGTAGTGACCCCCGAAGACCCCTGTCTGTGCCCCCACGTCGTATGTAACAACGCCATCACCCGTAAGCAACACCTCCGTTATTCTCTATCTATTAGCCAGATAGGTGTGACATAAAATGACAATAGGCAAGGTGATTCTTTAGTTTTGTTGTAAAAACGGCTAGCTTTTTCTCGAGTCTGCTGAATCCATAAATCACGGTGTTCTGGCATGGGAAACTTTATTCTGAAGGTCTGGTGGAAAGACATATAAAATGTTTTACATTAAATTGGAATGTTCTTCCGAGTACAAAAACCTAATCCATAAAGGTCAAAAGTTGGAAGAAACCATATAAAGAAAGTGGTAGCGTCATAGCTTCACACATTCTTCTAATAACTGTTTAACAACTTTATTCACTTTCTATTATACAATTCAGTCAATGTACTAAAAGTATTTATGCATTAGAACAATAGTTTATCACCATAGTAAAAAGCATATGTTGTTGTTGTTGTTTATTCCTCAAGTCGTTATAACGATCTCCATTAGGTTCCATTGTCTCAGCTTTTCTATTATAGTCCTGGGTTTTTCCCAGAGGTCTTTTTTAGAGGATTTGATACAATTCAATAGATGTTCAGGACTGGCAGGCTAGGAATCGCATTTGGGGCATTTCGGGAATGTTTTGATTTTTTCATTAAATTTGAGCATTCTAAGATGTCCTGTTCGTAATCTTGAAATCGCCGTTTGTTCTTCCCTAGTAAGGGTGGGGAAAGAAGATATACATGAACATAATGCATTGTTCTAATGCATATTTAAAGGGAGAGGTGCCACTTTTAGTACATAAATATCATCCTTCCGTCACTTTGAATTCAGTCAATCTAGACGGCAATACTAAACTGAAGTTCACCTTGTAGAAGGTTGAGTTGTGGGGGAGATTGATTGTGGGGGGACAGTTCCTAGTGTATAGTCTCACTGTATCCATTCTTTAATCAATGTTGGGCAGTAATTACTTTGTAATTAAATATACAATTGCCTTGTACACTGTCTGTATTCATGATTACTTTGTAATGTATAACGTTTTAGAAAAATGTAATTGCTTTACAAGTAATCATGATCACGCTGCAACGCAATAACAAATTTTAAAAGAGGCATGTATAAATAAGCATATTTTTTAGATTGTTTTCAGATTTTCCATTATTTTTGTATCATTTAATATATTTTTTATATTTGGAAATGTTGCCTCGGGGGGAAGGATATTGAACGATAAGGTCCATCTATCCCGTCAAAATTGACGCTAAAACTAATCGCCATTTACGGCAAAATTTCCATCTATATTTTGCTCTTAGAATTGGCGTAATCACTTTGCCAGCTATTCACCTCTTTTGCAAAATCTGAAGACTTTATGAACCCCTGGTGAAATCTCATGAGAATCAAGGCCAGCTCTGGACTGACAAGGGCCATTATAGTTCGAAAAACTACGGTCTCCAGATCAACCTTCTATGTTTACCAAATCTGCTGTGGATTTGTCACCAAGTCCGCTAGTTTGCAGAGACGATCAAATAGAAGACGCTTAGTTTAACGGTCAATTTTGGCTGGATAAGTGATATTTCTGTTTATATAGATTTGTTTTGTTTTTAACTTGGTGGAATAAAATAGTGATTACATTTTTTCCAACTGGTTTAGACAATTAAAAAAATATATATATTGACTCTTAGTTAACACACACAGCTAAATTAAAAATAAATAGAGTGATAAAAAGATAGATGATAAACGTATATTTACATATTTACAACTTCAGCCTGGAGGAAGGCTCCGCCACCTTGAGATACCTCCAAACTTCTTGCATTCTGGCGTAGAGATGAAGGTTTGCAACAGTGTGCTATGTTTCCAGCTGACAACCGCAGACCACCTGGGTGTCGCCACAAGGGCCGGATCTACAACCTCGGCGAGAAATTCTACGAGGAGGACTGTCGTACCGTGTGCTTCTGTCACCTGGACTTGGAGGTGACCTGCACCCCCCTGGAGTGTCCACCGCCCCACCCCGACTGTCTGGAGTGGGAGTTTGACCCCACCTTCGTGCCCTTCCCTCCTCAGTGCTGCGCCCCAGCCAAGTGCAAGAACGGTGCGTTGTTACTCTCTTCGACAATTTTTTTTTTTGACAATTTAAACAATTTTATTGATTCTTTCAATCAAATTTTACAAAGGAGAAAAATAAAAGAGTAAAAGGGCATATAAAGTGTAGGGGAATATATATACAAATATCTTCAGCAAGGAAGGCTTCCCCACCTTGAGAGGGTCCTCCTCCAGACAAGGAGGGGGTCTTCTTGTAGACTTCTCAGTTCCGCGCCGAGGAAGTGCCTATAGATGCGCGTCTTGGCAGACGCCAGGATGGCCAGGGCATCATCGTCTAGGCCATGCCCGAAGACCCAGCCCTGCAGGTCAGGGGGCCGCCCGATGATGGTAAATGCCTCCCGGATGAGAGGCCTGATGTAGCGGCAGGACCAGTACCATTCACTCACACATAGTCATAGTGAAAATCATAGTTTTCTGGTTGGAATTTTGATATAGTGGTTGATATAAAACTCATCAATCACAGTCGCCATTATTAGAATAAAGCGAACTTCGTTTTACCGTGATACGCTGGGGTGTGATAGTGGGTCGCCGGAACGTTAGTCAAACAAAACTTGACACATAGGGAAGGCTGATGAGTTTTGTATCAACCAATAGAAAGGTGCCAAGTATAACAATAAACATCATAATTAGAGAAATGGTTAAGACTGGGAGCACACCTCGGTAGCAGGCCGACTTAACTAGCTCCAGTACAGTGCATCTTCTTTTTAGTGGTTAAGACTGGGAGCATACCACGGTAGCAGGCCGACTTAACTAGCTCCAATGCCGAGGAACATGTGCAGCTGCTGCTTATACTTTGTGCTTGAATCAGGAGCCTTTACAACTAGTCTGGCCGATTGATCTCAGTGAGCTTGTTAATGCATCTTCTTCTCATTTTTTCATCTGAGCTTGGGACTGGCGGAGTTGCTTATGCATCAGTCATTTATACAGAGCGCCAGGACCCTCTCTGCTTTTCTCAGCTTGCTCGGCGAAAGTTTTGGCATAGTCCCCTGATAGACCCACCTATCGCACGACTCCATCTTTATTTAGTAAAGATCAGAAAAGCTCTCTTGTAGTCACTTTAGTAAGTCATATTCTTTCTCTGTCGGAGATATTAGAGAATAGCACAGAGGCAAGTTTAGACAAAATACTTTTGATAAAATTTGCCATTGAAGTTAGAAACTATTTAGCGGGGAATTTTCTTTTTACAAAATAGCATAATTTCCTACTGCTCTTTCTGCCATGGGAAGATTATTGAAATGGCCTGGCTTATATAGTGAACCTTTCTAGTAATTTTCCCATCGTAGAAAGGACAGTAAACTTTTGTAAACTTAAAATATTTCCCGCAAAATAGTTTCAAATTTAACATACATATAACGCGCTACGTCCTTTAAGTTAAAATTTGTTAATGTTTCCAGTTTCTGATGATATATGGATAATTGATTGTTGTTATCCATAGTTAGGATTACCTATGATATATATAATTGCATGGCTTAGCCGGATAAAAATGTATTCAGTGTGAACCAGTCATGTTTTGGTAGTCTTGAACCATTTTGGTTGGATTCTGGGTAAGTTGTGAATTACAAAAGTGGAATTGTACTGAGATCAGGTGGATAAACTAATCGATCAGGAGATGTTGTTTGCCAGATGGTGGAATTGTGCGCAGACGGCTCGTGTAACGTGGAAGGGATGACGCTGAAGAACTTCCACGCGCTGCCTAGCAGGTTCCTGGACTGTGGCACGCGGTGCGTGTGTGTGAACGGCAACCTGACGTGTGAGAGCCGCTGCCCCGTGCTGGGCGACGAGCCGCCGAGCTCACTGCCCTGCCATCCCAACCTGGCCTACCGCGGAAATCTGCCCGGCGACGACTGCTGCGTACACTGGATGTGCCGAGATCCTCAGACTGTCGGTGAGTCCCTCTATACAGCCTGTAGATAACGTGAAGATCTTTCTTTTAGAACCCTAACACGCTATCCTGGTTTGTAAGAGATCCAGTAACAGATTGGGGAATTTGTGGTAGTTACTGAAGAATTGACAATTTTTAGGTAATAGTCACGAAGCCAATAATTTAAAAGATAGAAGTTGACTGGCCGGCACTCATGTAAAAGCAGACACACTTCGGCCAATAAATTATTTATTTATGAGATTACAGCAATTTTCAACAGCGGTACTCTATTTCAATCCAAACGGACTAGCTCTCAAGTACATCAGCTACTCTACAAGCCCCACCTTGGGTAAAGTAAATCTAGAACTCTTTAGATTTTCTTGGCTCTCGAAAGCTAGTCCATTGGCATTTGAAATAATAAAAATCACATCGCTAGAGAAAATTGCTATAATCTACTAATTTTTAGACCAAAGATTTTTTGGTGTTGAAATTTTTGTCTCTAAGTTTCGACCACAAAAGGACTAGAGCCTGCCATTACCCGGAGTGAGCCAAGCGGGGTGTGCAGCCTCCAAGGGACTGGAGAATGTCAGCGTGGTGGTGATGAACGCGACCACCGTCAGGGTGCGGTTCTCGCTCCCCGCCATGCTGGTGGGGCTGTCGGGCCACGCCGAGCTGCGCTACACCCGCGATGCCTCCGCTCCCAGGTCGTCCTGGCGGATCCAAAAGTTCGCCCGACCCAGCAGACTCTTCGACACTCCCAACATCGAGTACTACATGGGCAACCTTCTTCCCGACACTACCTACTTCTTCCAGGTGCACATCTATCTGGATCCTCTACAGGGCGGCCCAGAGAGCCAGGTCTTCAAAACCCGCCTGCCACCAGGTCAGTACATTGTCTCACGTTGACAAAATGTGGTGATTAACAGTTTGAACAGTTCCCACAACTACAACCACAACTACAACCACCCCTCTACCACCTGTAATCCGGGTGGATGCTGGACTTCGTGTGGCGGACTCGGGCCCCTCGTGGATCAACGTGACGTGGTCCGCACTGGGAGAACGTGAGCAGGGTCTTCTAGACGGCCTAGCTGTCCACTACCGACGGGTGGGCGAGGTGAACGCGCTGCGATCCTCCCCACCGCTGCACCGCGGGCGGACCTGGTGGGTAGCCAGGAACCTGGAGCCCGGCACGGCCTACACCCTCGACCTGAGACTGCTGGCGCGGCCCGGCGTGCCCACGGCGCTCATCTCCTCCCGCCCGCTCGAGGTATCCACGCCCGAGGACCCGCTGGGCTTCTCCCCCAGCCTCCGCGTGGCCCCAGCCGGCCGCGAGCTGTGGATCGACGGACTGCCGCGCCCCATCGCCCGCTACGTCCATCTTGCCCGAGTCACAGCCCGCACGGACGCTGATGCCGAGCAAGCCATCTTCTTTAAGATACTTAAGACCGAGAAACTGATTTTGGATCAGTTGAAACCAGGAAGACGGTAAGTCCTTTTATTGAATCAGACTCTTCTTAAATATATACATCCAAATATCACATAATAATGTGTTACTCCAATCAAACGATCACCGACGGGCTAAAACAAAATGCTATAATTAATGTGCTAAGGAGGGAAAAGTTAGAATCTAGCATTTCACTTTAGACCCATTTTTTAAAATGGCATTTTGATTTTAAAAAACTGCTAGTTTACAATAAAGTAACGCATGGTCATTATAATCCGTTTGTTGTATAAATATTAGGATTAATATATATATATAGAGAGAGATTGAATCTACTTTTATGACATCGTTCATAAAATATTATAGTGATAAATGAAAACTAAAAAGAAATAATAATAAGTAAATATGAAAATATAGGGATGAATATACATAATGGAATCTATACAAGGCTTCATTGGTGTCGCCAACCGCGGGAAAGACTCCGCCACCGGTAGACCGCGAGAGTTCTTTCCCAAGAGTGGGCAGGTCGATGTGATGGCTGGCGTTTCCCAGTTCAAGACCAAGATGGTATTTATAGATACTCGCTTTAGCCACACCTGTCAGATTCATTGCCTCGGGATGGAGGCCGAAGAGCCAGGCCTGCAGATCCAGGGGCAAACCACAGGAAGTAAATACCTCCCAGAGTGGCACGGCTCGGCACTCCAGGATCTGTGGGCCAGCGGCCCATCGCTAGAGCGCCAGTCGTAGAATGACATCTACGTCATACCCCGAGAAGCAATTGCGACGCAGGTCGGCCCAGGAAATGGAGTGGGGCACCTCTACGGTGGGGGTCCACCGCGCAGCCAACTCTGCAGCAGGATGCGCCTGGAGCCGTGCCGCGTCCAGTGCCCGGCGCGCGCTCTGGCTGTTTAGGCGGGTAATGGGCGTTGTTGAGCTCCTCAGGACGATGGTCTCCGCCTCGTACTCCGCGTGGTATCTGGAGCTGGCATTTTCCTGCAGGAGACGCTGGCAGAAAGCCCCCAGGTGCTGTGCGTCCAGAAGCGCAGCCCGCGTTGAGCGCACTAGAGCAGGGACGCCATCTGAGAAGTCCCCGACAGTCGCCTGTAAGCAGCGGGCAGGAGCCAGCCGGTCTGGAACTGGCAGGAACCTGTTGTCGCCTCGAAGACGCAGAGACCTCAGGCTGACTGGGTGGAGAATTCAGTGGTTCAGTTCAAGAATGCTGGACACGGATTCCCAGAGGCCCAGGAGTCTCCTTCTCCTCGGTGGGAGCCGGACGTCAGGAGCCGACGATGTCATCAACGCCCGGCTGCGAACCAACCAAGAGTAGCCGTTGGCGGCGCCGTGCAGTGAGGCCTGGACCTCCTTCAAGCAGGCAAGCCGAAGCTGGCCCGCGATGTCAAGCAGGCGGACGCCACCCTCGGAGACTGGACGAGCCAGGATGGGCCCGGGGAGCCACGAGACTCGGCTCGTACCCCACACGAAGCGCGCCAGCCGCGCCTGCAGCTGGCCGATGGTGGTTTCAAGTGGAAGGTAGCCATGGAAGTGGTGCAGGATGGAACCCAGGACCAGGCTGTTGGCCGCGCGGGCACGACCCACCAGCGACAGGCCGCGGGTGAAGGGTGACCACCTCGCGATGGCTCGCTCCAGCAGCCCCATCAGGTGGGAGGCCTGGGAGATGACGGTATTCCGGGCAAAGATTTGGCAGCCCAGGATGGTTAGCGACTCGGACGTCTAGGAGATTCTCAGAGGAGAATTCATCCGGTGCTTCCGGAACCGCACCATAGACCGCAGCTCTTGCTGAAGTTGACAGCCATCCCGGAGGCCATGTGAAACTCTGCGAGCTGTACGAGGTGTGTTCAAAAAGTATCGCTACTTTTGTGTTTTTTTTTTTTCAAAAATTATTTATTTATTCATGAATACCTATTTTGTCCCCTTCAAAGTAATCCCCATGAGATATTATACACTTGTGCCAACGGTTTTTCCAATCTTCGAAGCACTTCAAAAAATCATTTTTAAAAATATATTTTTCAGCTCCTCCTTCGATGCCGTCTTTATCTCGTCAAGCGTAGCGTAACGTCGTCCTTTCATGGGCCTCTTCAGTTAAGGGAACAAGGAAAAGTCACAGGGGGCCAGATCTGGGGAATACGGTGGCTGCGGCATCATTAGTGTGTTGTTTTTGGCCAAAAAGTCGCGCACAAGCAACGATGTGTGAGCAGGGGCGTTATCGTGGTGCAAAAGCCAATTTTTGTTCTTCCACAAATCCGGGCGTTTCTGGCGGATTGCTTCGCGCAAATTGCGCATAACTTGCAGATAATATTCCTTATTGACCGTTCTACCCTGTGGAAAGAACTCATGATGCACCACGCCCCTGCAATCGAAGAAAACGGTCAGCAAAACTTTCACATTCGACCGAACTTGGCGCGCTTTTTTCGGTCTTGGTTCGTGCGGCAGCTTCCATTGAGACGATTGAGCTTTGGTTTCCACGTCATAACCATAAACCCACGCTTCGTCACCAGTTATGACCCTCTGGAGCAAATTAGGGTCGTCGCGGACAGAGTCCAACATCTCATTAGCAATGTTCATGCGATGTTGTTTTTGGTCGCAATTGAGCAATTTTGGTACGAATTTCGCGGCGACCCGTCTCATGCCCAAATCATTGATAAAAATCGAATGGCACGAGCCAATCGATATGTTTAGGTCCTCAGCAACTTCTCTAACGGTGATTCGACGATTGGCCAATATCATTTTCTCCACTTCATTATTTTTTTCGTCTGTTGTTGAAGTGCTCGGGCGTCCGGCACGCTCTTCGTCGTTCACATCTTCTCGGCCTTCTGAGAACATTTTGTACCACCGATAAACGTTGCTTCGGTTCAAGGTAGCTTCTCCGTATGCCACAGTCAACATTCGGAATGCATCCGCGCACTTAATTTCGTTTTTCACACAAAATTTGATACAGGTTCTTTGATCCATTTTTTTTAATAGGTAAAAATCGAAGACGATCCAAAACACCTGCAAGCAAAGCAGCTGTCAACAATTAAGTGAACATTCAAAATGGCCGAGCTTGTCTACATAAGTGAAACACCTGAGTACCAACATAAAGCCACAAAAAGATCGAAATTCGAATATACGTAACCCGCGAAAATTCAAAATTCGCGATACTTTTTGTAAGCTGGAGAGGTCGACCAGGATGTGCCCCTCCATTTCGTTAGCTGGTAGATGGAGCCCTTGCCCAGAAAGTACTGGGCATGGCTGAAGTCCGGGCAGAATTCGAGATAGACACATTGGTCCACCTTCCCCACCGCCGACCTGGTTCCGAACGCCGCCTGCTTCTGCCGAGTCGTCGTACATACCTTGAATATTTTTTTTCTCTCTTCTCTTCGTAGGCGGTTATTTGATTTGGTTATTATTTACATCCTCTAAAAATCTATTCCTATGTCATGATAACAAAAAGCCCAAATAAGTGTTCATTCAGTTCTTACCATCATTCTCTCAAGGAATTCTTTCGATGTTAGTTAAATAAACCATTGCATATTCTCTTCAATCATATTATCTATTGAGGAAGAAAATCTGATAGCATAACAGAATTTTTCTGATGGATTATGCCCTCTATCGAAATAATAATCTACTAATCACTTGAAATATATAAAAGAAGTACGTCTTCCTTTAATTGTGCATTAGAAGGATGCACAGTGCATCACCCTAGTAAAAAACTTTACTATGTTTAATGTGTAATGTGTACTATGTGTAAAACTTTACTACTCTTTAAAATCTTCAACTGACCCGGTTGATAGACCTCAGTAAGTGTTCCTCTCTCCAGGGATACAGAGGAGCTGTGTCTGTACTCATGTTAGAGTCGGCAGCAAAGACTTCCATGTTAGGAACAGCCTCAAATTACAGGCAAAGTCAGACTTTCACCAAAGTGTGCCTGGATCATGGTGCCATGATCAACGAAAGCTGCACCCCTATACCCCATTCCGTGAGATCATGAACTCATGGAATTCGTGTAATCTTTACACAAGGGGATAAGAAACAACAACTATGTTGGCTTTTTGTCTGAATTTGCCAAAACTGTGGTTCATTCTTTATCATCACTAGTAAAGGTTTTTTACTGGGGTGATGTACAGTGCATCGTTATGATATACAATTAAAGGGAGATATGCCACTTTTGGTACTTAAAATATATTTTTAAATCAACGATTAGTTGGTATTTGTTCGTATAGTTTGCGCAAACTATCAGCAAATATGAGTGATATGATCAAGAGATGCATTCCCCCCCTTAATATTACAACCTTATCCTCTGAACACACACAAATTCCATTTCTGTACTTTTATACAGTTTTACATAGATGGTTTTATAAAACTATCATACTCCCCAAAGCAACAAATACAAGAAGTATGTCTCCAGGTACAAACTGTGGGTTGACCTCTACCTCACCAACGGGAAGACAGTGACGTCCAACGTGGTAGAGTTCATGACGAAGGCCTCAGCTCCCCCTGCGGTCCGGGTAGCACCCTCTACACAGCCTCCTTCCACCACCAGTAAGTCCGCTTGTTCAATACTTTGAAAGTTTGGCTACACCAAAAACTACAACTATTTGATTTGTTCATCTAAAAATAAATACCATTATACTCTATTATAAAGAATACCATTATTGAAGGTTGGCCTTTGATTAATTCAAGTTGAAGACTTTTCAATCAACCTTTTTATAAAAGTTAATTTTCCATTTGACATTTCGCAGCAACCCACTGGAAAGCTTTTCGGTAAAGTATTGCTAAAAACTTCACTAATATACAATACTAGCCGAATGACACGGGCAACGCCCAGGGTTTACCCGATTAAATGCTTTTATTCAAATACTATTCGTTACAATTATAAATTGGCGCCGTGGATGTCATTCTTGTCTATATATATATAAAATTGAATGTCTGTCTGTCTGTGTGTACTCTACTCTACTCCAATCGCCGTGAAATTTTGGGATATTATTAGGTATATCCCCGGGAAGGTTTTTGAAAAATAATTTCTTGAATATCTTTAATATCCTTAGAGTTATCGTAAAGATAGAGGCTGCCTGGCCGGCATTCATATTTATATAAAAAATAGACACTTCGGCCAGTTGGAGTTTTTTATTTTCTCAACGTTTCGACAAAAGATTTTTGTCGAAACGTTGAGAAAATAAAAAGCTCCAACTGGCCGAAGTGTCTATTTTTTATATAAATATCCTTAGAGTTATTTGCAGATTTGTAGATTTAACTCGCAAGCAGCGCCCCCTTTGCGACGATATATGATAACAAGTTTTTTATCTATAAGTTTTATTATCTTAAAGATTATTTATCAAAAGTAAGATTTTCTACCTATTAATTGTGCACAAGTCAAAGTTAGTTTTATCATTTATTTACAACATATATATTGGGAGAATAGATAAAATGATGATTTTGTAATGTAGAAAATTAGGAAAGACAAAATTCAGGATGACACGGCAATTTATTTGAGACAAGAATAATCATACAATTCCAAGGCAAGATACTATTCCTTTAACTTCCAACTACCGAGGGAACCAATTAATATTGATTTTATTCAACTTATCGAGTATTTTTCAAGGGACCGGGAAAAAATGTTCACTTTATCGAGAGATTCAAATTTACGAGTTTCAAATTATCAAAATATATATATATATTTTTTTTTATAAGTTTATAGAGAATTGTTTTAACAAATGCTCATTAGACAAACCTTTACTCGGGTAAAACCCGGGCGAAGCTGGGTACATCCGCTAGTATAATATATAAATGAGTTTTAAAAATTGTAAAAAAAAAAAAATGCATCGGCCGGGAATCGAACCCGGGCCGCCCGCGTGGCAGGCAAGCATTCTACCACTGAACCACCAATGGTTATGAGAAATGGCCATATTTGGGTATTTATTCCATTCACAAAGCAAACGGTGACAGAATTGAATAAGAAATAATTGATTATGACGCTGATAACTGTATATATTAATAATAACCAATAACACTTCACTTAAAAAGTTTTCCAATTTTTATTTTTTTAAAAAGGGTGGGCGAGAGTGGGTCACCGAAATGTCAAAAGAAGATTATACTCAATACATTTTTTTTCCAGGATTCAGAGCCCTGAGAATCAGAATTGTATACACAATGAGTTATCTAGTAGACATTGTGTAATACCTGTGAATTGTAACAGCTCCCAACCCTGCTGAGGCCCTACACAGCGAGCTACGGGAAGCTGGAGCCAACACCTACTACGTGGCTCTGATCATAGTAGCCATCATAGCGACCATCACCGGTCTGGCGTTCTTCACCCTCCTGGCCGTGCTGTTGAGGCGCCAGGCCACCGCCAAGGCTTCCATCTCCAGGCCCCCGGCCTCTGAATCTGCCTACGACAACCCCACTTACAAGGTGACTCCCGCCTGCCTTGATCCCGACATCAATACCACCTCTCTATGAACTTGTTCTTCCTTGCAACACTCACTGCTACTAATCAATCTCTTCCTAACTTCTCCTCTTAATTTATTCTTTTTTTATATCTTTTTATATGTGATATATGCGATGTGAAGGATTTTTCGCAAAGCTTGGTTATGTTGTGTTCATTTTTGTTTTAATATTTCTTTAGGAATTCATCTCGTATGATCATTGAATGATTGATGTTTATATATGTACACACACTAGTCTGTGGAAAATAACCTTTTTTTTTTTTTGTAGTTAACTCAAATCTATCAAGTTCTTTATAAATAACTGAAAACTTGATTGTTTTAACCCAGTAAAACCTGCCTTAAGCAAACATTTAAGGGAAAAATGAGATAGATAATAATACACAGGTTGTAACATGGGTTTAAGTGTAAGTTTACTATGGGAATACACATGGAGATTTAGCCATTATATAACAGACTTAAGGCAGGTTTTACTATATATAATAAATTCTCTTTAAAAAGTTGCTAGATATTATAACTGACAAGACACTATAACCCTGTCTAAATCGCCAGTTTTGTTTGTTTGCTATAAATGTGTCCATTTTGCTCTATGTGTTTTTATGTACAGAAATAATATACTCCATAGATATCTGTATTATAATTTATAGGTTTTTTTTTATCCTATTTAAGACTTATTTGGGGATACTATTTAACAGAAAAAATATATATACAGTTAAACCTATCTATAGCGCCTTCCTCTCTACAGCGCCAGATTTCAAATACGTAATACGATGCGATTTACATTAAAAGTGACCTGTCTATAGCACCCCCCTCTCTATAGCACCCTATTTTGGTGAGTCCCAAGAGGGGGGGGGGGGGGGGGGGGGGGGGGGCGCTATAGACAGGTTTAACAGTATATAATGAAAATATAGTAAAACCTGTCAATAATCAACCCTACTGTCATTGGTCAATAGAAAGGTCAAATTTTCTATTAAAACTCTCAGAGAGTTGAGAGATGCTCTGGACACTACAAAAAAATACTTCCTATATATAGACCCAATCTGTACCATAGTTCAAATAGTAAAATCATTTGATTATGACAAAAATGTTATTTTTTCCCCCAAAGCTATCATATCTTCAATGCAGCCAATAGCCACAATATTTAACTCCTAATTTGCATACTGGCTAAACTATTCAAGCTTAAAATTCAAATTTTTTCCCCGAAACATTTCTTTAATATTCTGCTCTTTTTTTAACTTTTAATTTTCAACTGATGAAAAAATGCATAGATTATTCTATGATTCTAAGTTCCTGGATCCCAGAAACAGTCCATAGCATTGTCTATTTAATTCAAAAAGCACTAAACTTTCATAAAAATTCTTCAAATTTCCTGGATATAAATTGATTAATACAACAAGGTTTATGGAGATAAGTTTATTTTCATATTTATTAATGTAGACTCAAGCTTTTGGGCATCTCTGTCTTTCTACAGGAGAACATAGAAACGAATAATAATAAACACTTTATATACTTTAAATTATATAAAACTATTTTAGAGGCGTAATATTCTTTTTAAAATAAAACAATTTCTACTGTCCTTACTGCGATGTAAAAATTAAAGGGAGGGCCTGGCTCATCAGTGGTGAACCCTCCCAGCGGTTTCGCCAGTTTAATCTACCATACCGCTGTTATATTGCATTTAATAATTTAATAGTTTTATAATTTGATAACAGATGGCGCTCTAGTACATCGTAACTTTATATACTCCTGTAGATGGACAAGAGATGCCCAAAAACTTGAGATAACATTAATAAAAATTAACAGAAACTCATCTCCAGAAAAAAAACCTGTTATATTATTGGATTTAACTAAACTTTCATAAGAGTAATAGAGAAATTTATTTTTTTCCTAGATAGATAACTTATAGAATAAAATTGTGTCAGTGATGGGTAATTTTTTACACGACTTTTGTTGACAGGTTTTACTATATATACAGTAAAACCCCCCTGTAAAGGACAACACCTAATTACAGATCCAAAGTGTTCTTTAGGGAGAGATGTCCTCTTACCAGAGAGTTGCTAAATAATAAAAATGGTAATTTTGAAAATGAAAACTGTCCTTTGTAGAGAGGTGTCCTTTTACTGGAGAGTTGCTAAATAGTAAAAATGGTAATTTTGTAAATGAAAACTGCCTTTGTAGAGAGGTGCTTTCTAGGGGGGTGTCCGCTAAAGGGAGGTTCTACTGTGTATTAGAAAAAAAAAAACATTTTTATATATTCTAAGGAACAGAGGGTAAATGTCCGCCATTACTTTCTGCAAAAAAGTATTTTTAATCATTTATTCTAAGCGATATACTAACACAGATAAATAAATAAAAATCTTACGTCCCCATTTTGTTGCAGCAAACCTATGATGGAGAAAAGGAAGAGAAAAATGGTATCCAACCATAAGATTATTATGGGGTCTGTATATAAAATTTATTTAATTACACCCACGTATATTCCAATGTATATAGAAATATTATGTATAAATTTTATATTTTTCTATGAACACGTTTTTTTTTATATATTAATCTCTTTGTAAAAAAAAAAATGAAAATATTGCTTTTTTCTATTCGTTATTACTCTATATTTTTAATAAATATTTTTTATATACGAATAACAATTTTTTTATATCTTTTTTTTTATTGTTGTCTTAAATATTATATGAAGCTTATACTTAATTTTATTCATAGCCAAATATAATTGAAGTTTGTTTTTTCACCATTATTTATTGTAAAAGGTAGTACAGTAGGACCTCCCTGTAAAGGACACCTAGTTGTAGAGACAAATTATCCTTTAGGGAGAGATGTCCTCTTACCAGAGAGTTGTTAAATAGTAAAAATGGTAATTTTGACAATAAAACTGTCCTATGTAGAGAGGTGTCCTCTTACTGGAGAGTTACTAAATTGTAAAAATGGTAATTTTAACAATGACAAATCAAATGTCAAACTGTCAACTGTCTCAGAGAGGTGTCCTCTTAGCATGAGTGTCCTCTCATGGAGGTTCTACTGTATTTCAAAAAGCCATTTCAAATAGAAGCAGATACCTCCTACAGTTTTTAGTTTATTAAAAATGATTATTTTGAAAACTAAAAGTATTATCTCATTATTAATATATTCTTTAATATAAAATATACTTTTGATAAAAGTTCTGTTTTTTTGAATAATATTCTTTTTTTCTTGTGATGAATTGTGCCATAAGTCTTTTAGTTGGCGATTTGCTATATACATGCATCAATGATCTAATAATTGAAAATTTACCAAATTAATTCTATGGATTCTTTACTGCCTTTTTCTTTTCTTTTTTTTTAAAGGCAAATTTACTTAAATTTTTTTTTAATTACACTGTTCATTTATAACTAAAACATTTATAAGAACTTATTGTTGAAAAATGTATAAAAATGATATATAACTATATATTTTTTTAAAAAGCTTTTTTATTTAAAATGGCCTCAGTACCTTAATTTTGTTTAGTCATTTCTTTAGATGAATAGATTTTTTTTTTTACGTTTATATGTGAACTACTTTGAACATTTTTTTTATATTGTATATGCTGTGAAATAAATTTATATTAAAATATTTTTCTCCCCTTTTATATTTAGTAAATTATTATGGCAAATATATTTGTCTACCCCACATATGATGTAGAAGCTTGAAAATACACTCTAAACAGAAATATGTAATCACAAGGTAATAAGACCAAGTCCAAATAAATAAATAGTGTGTGACATTTCGGTAACAGCATTGTTACCATCTTCAGACTTTGTACTTTTGTCTGAAGATGGTAACAATGCTGTTACCGAAACGTCACACACTATTTATTTATTTGTTCCTTTTACCTTGTGTTTATAATCTATAATCCAAATTGTGCCTTATCAGAAATATGTAATGTGTCTAAAGTTTCCACGTTAAATTTTTTCCTTTCCAAAAAAAAATAATATAATGAATACAGTGGACCCTCGGTTTACGAGCACCTTGGAGTACGAGCTTTTCGCAGTACGAGCAAAATTTTTTGAAAAATTTTACCTCGGATTACGAGTGAAATTTCGCATTACGAGCAACTCGTGATGGTTGCCTCTCTTCGCCATTTCCACCTTTTTCAAAAATTGGTGACAATTTCTACCTCTCTTGCTATAAAAATCCTATAACCACTGCAAAATGGGCCCCGTGAAGAAATATGTTGAAAGAGTTTCAATTATTAAAAATAAGAAATTAGTTTCGCACTACGAGCGTTTTGGAGTACGAGCATGGCTCTGGAACGGATTATGCTCGCAAACCGAGGGTCCACTGTATATATAATAATACAGTTAAACCTGTCTATAGCGCCCCCTCTTGGGACTCAACAGGGTGCTATAGAGAGGGGGTGCTATAGACAGGTTTAACTGTAATAAAAAAATAAAAATAAGTATCTTTTATATACTCCTAAAGATTTGTCAGTCTGATAAGGCACAATTTGGATTATAGATTAGAAACACAAGGTAATAAGACCAAATACAAATAAATAAATAAGGTGTGACGTTTCAGTAACAGCGTTGTTACTATCTTCAGACAAAAGTACCGAAATGTCACACATTATTTATTGATTTGGATTTGGTCTTATAACCTTGTGTTTATTTGTCAGTGTGTTGAGATATATACACTCATGGACAAAACCTGAAGAAGTTGTACCTTTTAGCATATATATCGGGATTCAGACAATAACTCTGAAAGATATTACAGTAACCTTTATTGAAAATACACGAGATAACCAATATACGCTCATGGACAAAACTTAAGGAAGTTGTACCTTTTAGCATATATATCGGGATTCAGACAATAACTCTGAAAGATATTACAGTAACCTTTATTGAAAATACACGAGATAACCAATATACACTCATGGACAAAACTTAAGGAAGTTGTACCTTTTAGCATATATATCGGGATTCAGACAATAACTCTGAAAGATATTACAGTAACCTTTATTGAAAATACACGAGATAATTAATATACACTCATGGACAAAACTTAAGGAAGTTGTACCTTTTAGCATATATATCGGGATTCAGACAATAACTCTGAAAGATATTACAGTAAACTTTATTGAAAATACACGAGATAATTAATATACACTCATGGACAAAACTTAAGGAAGTTGTACCTTTTAGCATATATATCGGGATTCAGACAATAACTCTGAAAGATATTACAGTAACCTTTATTGAAGACACACGAGATAACCAATATACACTCATGGACAAAACTTAAGGAAGTTGTACCTTTTAGCATATATATCGGGATTCAGACAATAACTCTGAAAGATATTACAGTAACCTTTATTGAAGACACACGAGATAACCAATATACACTCATGGACAAAACTTAAGGAAGTTGTACCTTTTAGCATATATATCGGGATTCAGACAATAACTCTGAAAGATATTACAGTCACCTTTATTGAAGACACACGAGATAACCAATATACACTCATGGACAAAACTTAAGGAAGTTGTACCTTTTAGCATATATATCGGGATTCAGACAATAACTCTGAAAGATATTACAGTAACCTTTATTGAAAATACACGAGATAATTAATATACACTCATGGACAAAACTTAAGGAAGTTGTACCTTTTAGCATATATATCGGGATTCAGACAATAACTCTGAAAGATATTACAGTAAACTTTATTGAAAATACACAAGATAACCAATATACACTCATGGACAAAACTTAAGGAAGTTGTACCTTTTAGCATATATATCGGGATTCAGACAATAACTCTGAAAGATATTACAGTAACCTTTATTGAAGACACACGAGATAACCAATATACACTCATGGACAAAACTTAAGGAAGTTGTACCTTTTAGCATATATATCGGGATTCAGACAATAACTCTGAAAGATATTACAGTAACCTTTATTGAAGACACACGAGATAACCAATATACACTCATGGACAAAACTTAAGGAAGTTGTACCTTTTAGCATATATATCGGGATTCAGACAATAACTCTGAAAGATATTACAGTAACCTTTATTGAAGACACACGAGATAACCAATATACACTCATGGACAAAACTTAAGGAAGTTGTACCTTTTAGCATATATATCGGGATTCAGACAATAACTCTGAAAGATATTACAGTAACCTTTATTGAAAATACACGAGATAATTAATATACACTCATGGACAAAACTTAAGGAAGTTGTACCTTTTAGCATATATATCGGGATTCAGACAATAACTCTGAAAGATATTACAGTAAACTTTATTGAAAATACACAAGATAACCAATATACACTCATGGACAAAACTTAAGGAAGTTGTACCTTTTAGCATATATATCGGGATTCAGACAATAACTCTGAAAGATATTACAGTAACCTTTATTGAAAATACACGAGATAACCAATATACACTCATGGACAAAACTTAAGGAAGTTGTACCTTTTAGCATATATATCGGGATTCAGACAATAACTCTGAAAGATATTACAGTAACCTTTATTGAAAATACACGAGATAACCAATATACACTCATGGACAAAACTTAAGGAAGTTGTACCTTTTAGCATGTATATCGGGATTATAACTCTGAAATATATTACAGTGACCTTTATTGAAAATACACGAGATAACCAATATACACTCATGGACAAAACTTAAGGAAGTTGTACCTTTTAGCATGTATATCGGGATTCAGACAATAACTCTGAAATATATTACAGTAACCTTTATTGAAAATACACGAGATAACCAATATACACTCATGGACAAAACTTAAGGAAGTTGTACCTTTTAGCATGTATATCGGGATTCAGACAATAACTCTGAAATATATTACAGTAACCTTTATTGAAAATACACGAGATAACCAATATACACTCATGGACAAAACTTAAGGAAGTTGTACCTTTTAGCATGTATATCGGGATTCAGACAATAACTCTGAAATATATTACAGTAACCTTTATTGAAAATACACGAGATAACCAATATACACTCATGGACAAAACTTAAGGAAGTTGTACCTTTTAGCATGTATATCGGGATTCAGACAATAACTCTGAAATATATTACAGTAACCTTTATTGAAAATACACGAGATAACCAATATACACTCATGGACAAAACTTAAGGAAGTTGTACCTTTTAGCATATATATCGGGATTCAGACAATAACTCTGAAAGATATTACAGTAACCTTTATTGAAAATACACGAAATAATTAATATACACTCATGGACAAAACTTAAGGAAGTTGTACCTTTTAGCATATATATCGGGATTCAGACAATAACTCTGAAAGATATTACAGTAAACTTTATTGAATATACACAAGATAACCAATATACACTCATGGACAAAACTTAAGGAAGTTGTACCTTTTAGCATATATATCGGGATTCAGACAATAACTCTGAAAGATATTACAGTAACCTTTATTGAAAATACACGAGATAACCAATATACACTCATGGACAAAACTTAAGGAAGTTGTACCTTTTAGCATATATATCGGGATTCAGACAATAACTCTGAAAGATATTACAGTAACCTTTATTGAAAATACACGAGATAACCAATATACACTCATGGACAAAACTTAAGGAAGTTGTACCTTTTAGCATGTATATCGGGATTATAACTCTGAAATATATTACAGTGACCTTTATTGAAAATACACGAGATAACCAATATACACTCATGGACAAAACTTAAGGAAGTTGTACCTTTTAGCATGTATATCGGGATTATAACTCTGAAATATATTACAGTGACCTTTATTGAAGACACATGAGATAACCAATATACACTCATGGACAAAACTTAAGGAAGTTGTACCTTTTAGCATGTATATCGGGATTCAGACAATAACTCTGAAATATATTACAGTAACCTTTATTGAAAATACACGAGATAACCAATATACACTCATGGACAAAACTTAAGGAAGTTGTACCTTTTAGCATGTATATCGGGATTCAGACAATAACTCTGAAATATATTACAGTAACCTTTATTGAAAATACACGAGATAACCAATATACACTCATGGACAAAACTTAAGGAAGTTGTACCTTTTAGCATGTATATCGGTATTCAGACAATAACTCTGAAATATATTACTGTAACCTTTATTGAAAATACACGAGATAACCAATATACACTCATGGACAAAACTTAAGGAAGTTGTACCTTTTAGCATGTATATCGGGATTATAACTCTGAAATATATTACAGTAACCTTTATTGAAAATACACGAGATAACCAATATACACTCATGGACAAAACTTAAGGAAGTTGTACCTTTTAGCATGTATATCAGGATTCAGACAATAACTCTGAAAGATATTACAGTGACCTTTATTGAAGACATACGAGATAACCAAGTGTGAACAGCCTATGTCTTAAAAAAAAATAGACACCCGGCAATATCAAAGACTTTCCACTTCCTTAAGTTTTGTCCATGAGTGTATGTATTCAGGTACCAGAAATCCAGAATGTCAGCTACCTGGGTATTCTGTTGAGACTGCAGCCTACAAATACAGTACAACCTCCCTGTAAAGGTCAACACCTAATTACAGAGCCAAAGTATCCTTTAGGGAAAGATGTCCTCTTACTGGAGAGTTGCTAAATTGTAAAAATGGTAATTTTGCAAATGAAAACTGTCCTTTGTGGAGAAGTGTCTGCTAGCGAGGTGTCTGCTAAAGGGAGGTTCTACTGTTTATGCAACAAAGGTATAAATGAGGCAAGCTCATACATGTATCTTTGCCAAAGGTGCCAGATGGCACACACACAATATACATATGTTGGTGGAGTAACTTCAGTTTTGTATCATGTGCTTCTGGAGAAGGGTTTTGTTTCCTTATAAATCAATAGGTTAAAATGTCCTGATTTCAATCTAGCCAATTAAAAAGCCTCTTTTCTCTTTTGTTGTGGAAATTGGTTTGTTTGGGTTATCTATTTGATACTGTGTGTATGAAATTATCCTTGTTTTGCCTCGTTAGTTGATTGATGTGGCCACTTGCATCTATCAAAAATGAGTATAAAAACACTCATGCACAAAACTTAAGGAAGTGAAAAGTCTTTGATGCCGCCAGTCATCTTTTTCATGTTTGAAGGAGACAGAAGCAATGTTTTTCATACTTAGTTATCTTGTGTGTCTTCAATAAAGGTTACTGTAATATCTTTCAGAGTTATTGTCTGACATGTGGTGCACTTACAGTAAAAGCAGTCGTCTTCTTCTACCCACCATGATTATCATGGCCTGTACCATGTGTACTAGGGATAAGCAAAAAAAAAAAAAAAAGAGTTATTGTCTGAATATCAATATACATGCTGAAAGGTACAACTTCCTTAAGTTTTGTCCACATGAGTGTAGATGTAATTTTTACAATGAATAAAAAATTGAGCTGGCAATCTTGACCTTGATAAAGGAGTTCTGTATCGTTATTATCATATTCAATGCTATCTTTGGCCGGTCCATGGTCAATTCTTACAATCTCCTACCAGTCTCTTTGTTGTTATGTCCAATGAAGAGCCTCAGATGTCTCCATGTATCTCTATCACTAGTCTAAGGTGGCGATGATAAAGATTTGATATTTACCAATGATCTAAGTGTCAATTCAAGTTGTTCAAGGTCTTCTTCCTCTTTTATACAGAACCTATGTTGTTCCTTCAGTGATATCCCTGCAATATACCAATAATTGACGTGGCAACTGACTGATATCTCTGACACAGTCTCACTGATAGAGAATTAGTTAGATTTATAAATAACAAGCAGAGATAACTGGTGTTGTGGGTGTGTGATTAATGTTGACATCACTTTTCTCTTTATTTGATACATCTATTGATGACATTTACTTCAATTATCATCTCATTGGTGAGGTCAGGACTTTTTTTTTCTGAGTACATACTTGCTAGCTCTAGATACAGTAGAGACACCAGTTCAAAAAAAAAACTCCTAGTCATTTTTGGAGGTGGTCTCTCAATGGAGGTTGAATATAAATATATATATATTTATATATATATATATATAAATGAATGTATGTGTGTCTGTTTGTTTGTCCTTTATGCCTGACCAAACCACTCATTGGATCGCCATGAAACTTTGGGAAGTTATTTAGTATAGTACTGGGAAGGTTTCTAGCAAATAAAATTTTTGAAATAACTTTTCGCCTAGAAATAATCAAGATAAATATTCTAATTTATCTGTTATAATTCAACAATCTACTCTAAATATTATCATGATGATACGATGATTTTGTAATGTAGAAAATTAGGAATGACAAAATTCAGGATGACACGGCAATTTATTTGAGACAAGAATAATGATACAATTCAAAGGCAAGATACTATTCCTTTAACTTCCAATTACCGAGGGAACCAATTAATATTGATTTTATTCAACTTATCGAGTATTTTTCAAGGGACTGGGAAAAAAAATGTTCACTTTATCGAGAGATTCGTTAGACAAACTTTTACTCGGGTAAAACCCGGGCGAAGCCGGGTACGTCCGCTAGTATATATATATATATATATATATATATATATATATATATATATATACATTAGAACCTCCCTGTAAAGGACACCTAATTGCAGAGCCAAAGTGTCCTTTAGGGAGAGTTATCCTTTTACTAGAGAGTTGCTGAATAGCAAAAATGATAATTTTGCAAATGAAAACTGTCCTTTGTAGAGAGGTGTCCGCTAAAGGGAATTTCTACTGTATATTATTATCCCTAGTACCTGTGATATAGGCCATGAAAATAATGGTTGGAGGTAGTTGGTGACTGCTTTCACTTTAAGTGTAGCACATGTCTATACATTTAGAAGGCATTAGAGTTGGACTTTTGCAAAGAATATTGGGCCATTGGGAAAGTTTTATTCAGAAAAAAAGTGCCCAATGCGGGAAATGATCCCAGGTCGTGGCTGAGGGAAATCGATGGCTTATACCACTGCTCCACCGACCCCTGAATATTGTCAGGTAAAGTCACATATTTAAATTAGAGAAGTGATGCTAATGAATTATCGTTTTAATGTAGTACCCATAGTGAAAGTCATGTTATTCATGGTAGATAGAAGGTTATTACCTTGTTCTTCCCCCATAAGGAATTAATATATCCACACACTAGGGGGGGAGAATTGAATCCTACAAGGTGGATCGCTAGGTAGCAGATAGAGGAAAAGTCATCAGATGTGGTGGTTAGCTAACAATAGCCATAAACAGTCTTGGAGCAACAGTGTGATGTGTGGGGCTAGACTGATAGAAGCCACAACTCAATTACAATACTGGGCGAATGATGAAATTATATGGCGCTATTAAAAGTAAACACTACTTACCAACCTCTGTCTTCTAAACCATGTCAGGGTCGGCAGCCAAGATGTCTGTTCTCCATGTAAAGGTCAGCAGCCAAGATGTCTGTTCTCCATGACAGGGTCAGCAGCCAAGATGTCTGTTCTCCATGTCAGGGTCAGCAGCCAAGATGTCTGTTCTCCATGTTAGGGTCAGCAGCCAAGATGTCTGTTCTCCATGTCAGGGTCAGCAGCCAAGATGTCTGTTCTCCATGTTAGGATCATCAGCCAAGATGTCTGTTCTCCATGTTAGAGTCAGCAGCCAAGATGTCCGTTCTCCATGTTAGAGTCAGCAGCCAAGATGTCTGTTCTCCATGTCAGGGTCAGCAGCCAAGATGTCTGTTCTCCATGTCAGGATCAGCAGCCAAGTTGTCTGTTCTCCATGTCAGGATCAGCAGCCAAGATGTCTGTTCTCCATGTTAGGGTCAGCAGCCAAGATGTCTGTTCTCCATGTCAGGATCAGCAGCCAAGATGTCTGTTCTCCATGTCAGGATCAGCAGCCAAGATGTCTGTTTTCCATGTTAGAGTCAGCAGCCAAGATGTCTGTTCTCCATGTTCGGGTCAGCAGCCAAGATGTCTGTTCTCCATGTCAGGGTCAGCAGCCAAGATGTCTATTCTCCATGTCAGGGTCAGCAGCCAAGATGTCTGTTCTCCATGTAAAGGTCAGCAGCCAAGATGTCTGTTCTCCATGTCAGGGTCAGAAGCCAAGATGTCTGTTCTCCATGTCAGGGTCAGCAGCCAAGATGTCTGTTCTCCATGTCAGGGTCAGCAGCCAAGATGTCTGTTCTCCATGTCAGGGTCAGCAGCCAAGATGTCTGTTCTCCATGTTAGGGTCAGCAGCCAAGATGTCTGTTCTCCATGTTAGGGTCAGCAGCCAAGATGTCTGTTCTCCATGACAGGGTCAGCAGCCAAGATGTCTGTTCTCCATGTCAGGGTCGGCAGCCAAGATGTCTGTTCTCCATGTCAGGGTCAGCAGCCAAGATGTCTGTTCTCCATGTAAAGATCAGCAGCCAAGATGTCTGTTCTCCATGACAGGGTCAGCAGCCAAGATGTCTGTTCTCCATGTCTCGATAAGTTGAATAAAATCAATATTAATTGGTTCCCTCGGTAATTGGAAGTTAAAGGAATAGTATCTTTGCCTTGGAATTGTATCATTATTCTTGTCTCAAATAAATTGCCGTGTCATCCTGAATTTTGTCTTTCCTAATTTTCTACATTACAAAATCATCGTTTTATCTAGTGAACATTTTTTCCCGGTCCCTTGAAAAATACTCGATAAGTTGAATAAAATTAATATTAATTGGTTCCCTCGGTAATTGGTAGTTAAAGGAATAGTATCTTTGCCTTGGAATTGTATCATTAATCTTGTCTCAAATAAATTGGCGGGTCATCCTGAATTTTGCCTTTCCTAATTTTCTACATTACAAAATCATCATTTTATCTATTCTCCCAATATATATGTTGTAGATAAATTATAAAACTAACTTTGACTTGTGCGCAATTAATAGGTAGAAAATCTTACTTTTGATAAATAATCTTTAATAATCTTTATAGACAAAAAAAAAAACTTGCTATCATCTTCGCAATGAGGGCGCTGCTTGCGAGTTAAATCTACAAATCTGCAAATAACTCTAAGGATATTCAAGATATTCAAGTAATTATTTTCAAAAACCTTCCCGGGGATATACCTAATAATATCCCAAAATTTCACGGCGATTGGATGTATGGTTTTTGATTCTATAGAGTACAGACAGACAGACAGATAGACAGACAGACATTCAATTATATACACTGCGTGACATTGAAAATGGAACACCAAGAAATAGTGGCCAGAAAAGTATGCAAATTTCAGTGTAGACGCGCCTAACCGAGTTATGCAAATGATGTAAAATGCGCAGCTCTCGTGCGCACATGGAGTAAGATATAAGGGAAGGAACTTGCAGAAAGGACAGTATTCGTGTCGTTATTTCTTCAAGGAAAATCATTGTAGAAATTTTGTTCTTGTGTCAAAAGACACGTGTAATAACAGAGAATTGCAGGTCATCGTAAACGGAGGCAGTTCAAGCAGACAGACGCTTTTACGAGGGGCATGGTGATCGGACTGAAAAGGGCAGGTTGGTCCATACGTCAAATCGCAGCTGATACACACCTTGGTGCGTCCACGGTGCACCGACCTTGGAGAAGATGGTTGGAACAAGGAAATGTGGCAATTAATAGGAATGTCGGTGCAACCAGAGTGACGTCAGCACGTGTGGATCGGCGTATCCTTCGACAAGCAGTGGCGGCCCCACAAGCCACTTGTACCGCCATCCTGCAACATGTGCAAGACACCCTAGATCATTCCATCTCGACCAGAACCATTTCCCGTCGATTGGTTGCTAATGGCTTGCTCTCATGCCGTCCGCTAAGAAGACTGCCATTGACCCCACCGAATAGGCGCCAACGTTTGGAATGGTGCCGGGCTAGATCGACGTGGATGACGGAATGGCACAGGGTCGTGTTCTCAGATGAGTCGCGTTTCTGCTTGTCCAGTGATAGTCGCCGTGTACGCGTGTGGCGTCGACGTGGAGAAAGGTCCAATCCGGCAGCAATTGTGGAACGCCCCACCGTGCGACAACGTGGAATCATGGTTTGGGGCGCAATCGCGTATGATTCCAGGTCACCTTTACTTCGTATTCAGGGCACTATGACGGGCCAACGATACGTTGATGATGTGCTGCGACCGGTGACACTCCCCTACCTTCAGGGGGTACCCAATGCCCTTTATCAGCAGGATAACGCCCGACCGCACACTGCTCGCATTAGCCAACAAGCTCTGCAAGATGTACAGATGCTTCCCTGGCCACCGTACTCTCCTGATCTCTCACCAATCGAGCACGTCTGGGACATCATTGGACGCCGTTTGCATGCCTTGCCACAGCCGCGTTCAGAAGACGAACTGTGGCAAATGGTTGAGAGGGAATGGAGAGCCATCCCTCAGGACGCCATCCGTACTCTGATTGACTCTCTACCTAGACGTGTTGCTGCGTGCATCGCCGTCCGCGGTGGTCCTACTTGCTACTAAGCCGACGCCGTTCTCGCTCTGTATTATGACTATCATTTTGAAATAAAGATCACTTATTGTTCGTCCCTGTCTCTCTCTGTCTGCCGAGTTTCATCACTTTCTGGCCACTATTTCTTGGTGTTCCATTTTCAATGTCACGCAGTGTATATATATAGATAGATATAGACTAGCGGATGTACCCGGCTTCGCCCGGGTTTTACCCGAGTAAAGGTTTGTCTAACGAACATTTGTTAAAACATTTCTCTATAAGCTTATTTAAAAAATTAATAGATATATTTTAATAATTTGAATTTGATAAGTTAACTTTAGAAGAAAAACAAAAATACAATTTAAATGTCCCAAGCATAATAATGAATTTTATTGAATTTAAAATGGCTACTTTAAAGAAAAAAATGAAACTTTTCAATATACCATATACAACAATATACCAAAATATTTCCGACCAAAAAAACTTTCATAATTCTCACTTCATTTCAAATCATGGAAATTTCAGAAGCAGTGGAAGTCTCGAGTTGTGGACATGAGGAACAAATCTTATTACGTCTTTTACTGGATTGTCCTGTTTTCAAGTCTATAGAATCGACAATAATTTAATAGTAACAGATCTAAGTATTTTTATTTCCAGTAAAGAAATGTATATTAAATTTAATACCTTTTGTAGATATATTTTGAATTATATAGCAACAAATATCTTTTAAGAAACTGATAATTTATATTATGCTTATTGTACATATTGCCAGACACTTCTTTATTTTGTACACAGTTCATTTTTATCGTTTTTTATCTCTTTCACAATGTTAACATCATATGACTATTCTATTCACGGCCTAAAAGTATTGTATATATATGTATATAGACAAATGTAAAGACATACATGTATGACAGCGCAAGTGTCCCTAGGGGGACAAAGCGCTTTAAATTGAAATAAATTAATAAACTTGGAATTTTATTCAAAAATATAATTTTATTTAGATTTTTTAAAATTTGAATCTGTTTTAGTCATTATTTTTATTTCATTATTTTATTTTCTTTCAAAAAGCCCTCTCTCTATTATCATTCATATATATTTATACATTGATAAAAATAATTTTTATTATTAAATATATATATACTTTCTTCAATTCACGACAACAAATGGCGTATGAAGGCAAGACGTTTGAAGACATTTTTTCAAATGTTTTGGGCAGCTTCTCCGATAGTGAAGAAGACGAAGCTCGGAGACCCGCGCGGCGGGCACATAAGAACAAACGAAACAAGCGGAAATTAGACATAGCGACAAAACCAAAAAAGGCGAAACTAAAACTGGATGACGAAGCCAAAGATGAAATATATAAAGGAATATTTGGCCAGGATAAGACGTATGCAAAGAGATTTAAGGTTATTTTATCAGAAGTTGAACCTAAAAAGAAAATTCGGCGTGAGAAAGATGGCGAAAACTCCCATGGGCAACCCGTTCTGTCGGATGCACCGTCCACTATGACGCTGTTGCCGAGTTCGACTCACCCTACCCAAATATCAGATGAAATGTTGATGAGCCACTTTCCCGGCCATGTCGTGGATCCCGTCCAGACCAATGTGCCGACGGCGGCAGCTTACTCAAGATTTGGTCAAAGTGCTATGCAAATATCTCCTGGGGCCTATATGATGCCAAACGTGCCTGTGTCGATCCCAGAGCGGGGCAAGAGGCTGCCGGTGAAGTTCGTACCGGGCAGGAATAACAGAACCTTCGAAATACCCGCTAGGTGGAAAGCGCAGATTAAACTGTAGGGTTAAATAGTTCCAATTGCCACACCTAGATGGCGCAGTGTTAAACTTTGTGTTTCATAAAAGTTACATTTTTTTAATGTGGATATTTGATTATTCTTTTTTAAATTATTTTGTATTCTATTGTAAACAATATGTTATATTTCTTTATTGTTAGAATATCATTTAACTAAAATTGTATGCCTGTATAAGTCAAGAGACTTTTTGAAATAAAAATAACTTTTAACGGCAAACCGTGTCTGTGGTAATTAATTATCCTACATTTGGTGAGCCGGACGATTAACGAACGATCCCCGACCGAATTCAGTGAACGATTCCCTGGTCGCTCCACAGCAGGCTTCCAGTACTGCCGTCACCCTATTTGTCAACTCACCCAGCGCTAACGGACACCCATGGATTCAATGAAGTGTGTAAATATATCGACATTATGTAAATATGTCGACGTAGAAATCGTGTGAATGGGACCGGCATATAAGACTTGTTATTAAATAGATCGCAGTGTTGACAATTCTAAGTAATGAAATTTTTACAAAAATGTCTACACTTATATGATTATTAGAGCGGCCACGTCTACACAGATCTATTTACATAAATGCCATTTGTTTGTATGTTGCTAATGCACCATTTAAAACCTCTTTGGAGCAAAAAACTAACGGAAGTAATCTAAATTGTTTCATCTATTTTGCATATATATATATATAAATATTTTAAAAGAGATTGATATTAATTTTTTTTATTTGTGTTTTATAAAATCAACTTTGATCCACTTCAAGTAATTAATCATATTTTTTAATCAAACGGGCCACCGTTCTATTATTTGACTTTATAAGAAAGGTTCCAAATAATTACATTGTCGGCGTGAGTGAACAAGTGGAAATAAAAGCCAAAATTCTCAAATTTAAATGATTTTTTTTTTTCAAAACGCTTTACTACGTCTGAAATAAAAAAGTTGGTATTGGGTAGCGAAGCTTGTGTTATTATATTATTGTTAATCAATTTTGCACATTAATTTACATAAGGCCGAAATACATTAGACCAATGGCTCCGGTTGGCTAAGAACGCTTTAAGCCTTATTTCAATAAAGTTAGTACGCTATCGTACTTCATTGAAATAAGGCTTGAAGCGGTCTTAGCCAACCAGAGCCTTTCGTCTATAAATATATTGAACATTCTGGAAACAAAATTTGATGCAAATTCATTAGCTTCTGGTTTCTTGTGGGTTTTTTGTTTCATGATAAGCCATATTTCTTATACATTTCAAGAATATTTTATTGTAAGTATTTTAACGCTACGCTTTTAAATATATTTTAAAGCCATTTCCCTCTGCTGCCTTTATACTGCGATGAATACAAATTGAAAGAGGGAGGGCATGTCTCATCAGTGGTGAACCCTCCCAGCGGTTTCGCCATTTTAATCTCCACACCGCTATTGTATTAGACTGAAGTTCTTCCTGCCTTTGTTGTACTGTAAATGAGTGTCCATAGCTCTCCAATTACTTTATTCAACAGAAACTGCAAGATATAGAGGAAATTCAGTTTAATACAATGAAAAGAGTCGGTGGACGAGTGGGTCTCGATTCCCGACAGCCATGAACCGGGATCCCGCGTTAACATTTTGTTTAATATGTGACTAACCTTCATTCTATGTTTTTTTCATTTTTTCTATACATTGTTGCAATTATCATAAACTAGGTTTCTCTTTTTGAGCGGTACCTAATAAGGTGATTTTGTGACAAGAAATGCGGTCTGGCGCTGGGTGGTTTCACCACTGATGAGCCATGCCCTCCCTCATTCAATATTTATCCATTGTGAAGGGGGGTAGACATAGATTTTGATTAAGCCTATTTAAAATGTTCGGCGATAAATGACATTAATGATGATATTGTACAGCAGCGGGTCCGTGTAGGAGATTGAAAAGTATCATTATTTCTTTTGGTTTATTTTCCTTTCTTTGTTTGATCTCTCAGGAATAATCCTCTTTTTACACGCTAAGTCTACCCCTTCTGTAGGGACCTTTTTTTTTTTTTTTCAGGAAAAGAGTTTTGGCTTTATTGTAGTTCTTTTATTCTTTGGTTCAATATATTGTTCCATAATGACAAGATGTGTGTTCGGCAAAATTTCTTTTTCCGCCGTTTGTCGTTTCCTTTTCAATTGACCCATCACTAGATCACACCCGCTGGATATGCACGTGGCTTGTTGTTGTATAATGTCATCTTGGTCTTTTGATATTGTTTTAATCTTATTTGTGTGTTCACACATCGTCTGAATTTGTTCAATTCCAATTTTTTATTGGATTCACCAACGATTTCAATATCCTGGAATTTTTGGGTCTAGGCTCACCCTGACCTTTCCACTCGGCAGTTTGACGCTTGGTTTCAGGGTCATAGCCATAGACCCATGTCTCGTCGCCTGTGATTATCTCGTTTTTTTTTCATTCCGGATCTGTTCTTGTCATTTCCAACATGTCCTCACAGGTTGCAAGCCGACACAGTTTTTGCTCATTAGTGAGGAATCTTGGGATGAATTTTGCAGGAGTCTTTTTGAGCTTCAAATCTTCGGTTACGATACTTCCAATCGTTGTTTTAGAGATGCCTGTGTCTTTCTTTAGCTCCAGCAAAGTGGTTCGAGGATTTTCTTTTATCAAATCGGTGATATTTTGCACATTTTCATCAGTCCTTTGAAATTTTGGGCGTCCTTGACAAGGATCATCTTCAATGGAAATTATTCTAGCTTTAAATCTAGAATGCCATTCAAAAACGGTTGTTCTCTTTGGGGCGTCATTGGGGAATGCTTTATTAAGCATTTCAAAAGTTTCGGTTGCTGATATTTGAAGTGTCACACAAAATTCTATGCAAATCCTCTGCTTCAATTTTTGTTCCATCGTAAAATCGCCGCAGCGCTAGGTGTAACCTTTAAATAAATTAGAATGACCTAGGCGCGCGCGCACGTACCGCCTGGATTTTGGTACCACCGTGTTGCCAGATATTTTTTCTATAATAAACAGTCAAAGTTATTTACATTTTTCATTTTTTTTTATTTTTTTATGGACCCAGTCCGGGAACTTATGGGACATACCTTGTAATATAGGCTTCCAGGGAAAAGTTTCTTTTTAAAATCTTTAATCTTAGATTTCGGACACGAACGCCCTTCTACGATACAACACGTATTAAATACAGTAGAACCTCCATGAGAGGACACTCGCGCTAGAGGACACCTCTCTATAAAAGGCAGTTTTATTTGCAAAAAATTATCATTTTTACTATTTAACAACTCTCCGGTAAGAAGACGCCTCTCTCTAAAGGACACTTTAGCTCTGCAATTAGGTGTTGTCCTTTACAGGGAGGTTGTTCTAGTGTACGTATAAAATATTTTCTCCTGTAGTAGGGCGTTCGTGCCCGGGAGCTAGGGATTAAA
This sequence comes from Cordylochernes scorpioides, assembly GCA_030710605.1. Taxonomy (NCBI): domain Eukaryota; kingdom Metazoa; phylum Arthropoda; class Arachnida; order Pseudoscorpiones; family Chernetidae; genus Cordylochernes; species Cordylochernes scorpioides. Next base: position 41,145,351 of record CP092884.1, read on the forward strand.
GTTTTTGAAAAGAAGCTGTTCCCTGTAAGCCTGCTATTTTCACCTTAATATAAATTTTGGAATTTGCTTTGGAAATGTGTTTTATCTCAACAGACCTTACTGCAACGATAGAAATTATTAGATGAGAGGGCCTGTGGCTCATCAGTGGGGAACCCTCTCAGCACTTCGCCTAATTAATCTCCACACAGGATTGTTTTCCTCGCATATTCTGTACTTACTGAGGAAGGCAACTTAGGGATCTGTGGACATTGGTTTCTAGGCCTAGTTTTCATAGGTTGCTATTCTGGAAATATTTACATATTGGAAATTTACAGATGGAAATATTACCGGGAGAGACGTGAAACAACCTAGAAATACGAACTGTTATAGAAGACTAAAATCTATGGGATTGTATTTGTTCACATTGCTGCTTCATAGGAATCTGGTAGTTGTATGCCTTGGTGCTGTTATATGTTTACTATGGACATTGAACTATGGGTGTTGAGATCAAAGTATTTCCCGTTTCTACTATGTGTTTAACTATTCAAGGTCGTTGTTGTTACAGTTATGTTGCGCTCTTAAGGGCACTTTGTCTCATCTCTCGCCCAGTTCTGTACAGGCCAGACTACAGCGCCTGGTGGAGGCTGAGGTCATTTCTCCCACGTAGGAGAAACACCTCGATAATCCACCTACTGGTCTTTTATCGGGAATATTATTTGGCGACTCTGGAGAACGGTTGTTCACCTGAGTTGTTTATTGCAAGGTGGCAAGTTGTTCATTTCTTGGAAGGTCTTCCAGGGGTGTTGGTTCCTACGATGGTCGCTATAGGGAGGTTTGGTTTGGCAGTAGGAGCAGTCTGTCTTAATGCTAGGAGTGTCGGGTATATGTTTTACAACACAATGTGCTCTAGGTGGCAAAACATTTATTGGAGCATCTTTTAGATAGCGTTTTGCCTCAATGACTCCGAGGTTTGCACGATTCCCAACTGTTTCTACCCATGTTTAGACATGTTTGTCTTCTTCTTCTTCTTCTTTCTTATCTCCACACTGGGTGAAGTAAAATGCGTCTGCCTTTGTCATTAAGACTGGGAGCACTACTCAGTGTCAAGCCTACTTAGCTCCAAAAAAATGGCCGCCTCTGACATGAGGAACAGACGCCATATGCAGCCGCTCCTAACATGGAGTACAAATTTTATGTATATGGCCCCATTCAACTTATTTGTTACTATCACGACAAGGCTTTTTAAAAGCATCATTTTAGCCACCATAATTGAAGAAAAAAAATCAATTTTTAAATATAAGAGAAATACATTTCTTAATTTCAGAAATCTCCTTTGATTTCTTTCCTGAGAGACAATATCTCAAAATGATAACATTGTCCTCCCCAAAACAAGTTAAAAATAATTAAACGTGCCACATCCACTAACAGTATAAAAATTCTTGATATGTTTTGTACAACCACCACCCATGACTTTAGTAAACTTGTTATTCATGGTGAAAAAGGTTAGATTCTACACCAAAACAACGACTTCACATGTGACAACATTCAATTCACTTCACAAGTGTCACAAGGCAACACAACAAATAACCTGCTATATGCTCCAACTTTGTATTGTTTTTTATATAAATATTGTCATAACCAAAAATGTACATAGCTTGTAACTGTAAATAATACATCGGCAGCTTGGCGAATTTGAATGGGTAGATCCGGATGACGAAGGTGAAAAGGCTCGAGCGCTGGAGTTGATGATTAAGGAGATGTCTTCATGCTCGGAGGACACCCCGGACAACGATCTCCTCAATCCCGTGCTGGATGACGAAGCCAAAGATGAAATATATAAAGGAATATTTGGCCAGGATAAGACGTATGCAAAGAGATTTAAGGTTATTTTATCAGAAGTTGAACCTAAAAAGAAAATTCGGCGTGAGAAAGATGGCGAAAACTCCCATGGGCAACCCGTTCTGTCGGATGCACCGTCCACTATGACGCTGTTGCCGAGTTCGACTCACCCTACCCAAATATCAGATGAAATGTTGATTAGCCACTTTCCCGGCCATGTCGTGGATCCCGTCCAGACCAATGTGCCGACGGCGGCAGCTTACTCAAGATTCGGTCAAAGTGCTATGCAAATATCTCCTGGGGCCTATATGATGCCAAACGTGCCTGTGTCGATCCCAGAGCGGGACAAGTGGCTGCCGGTGAAGTTCATACTGGGCAGGAATAACAGAACCTTCGGAATACTCGCTAGGTGGAAAGCGCAGATTAAACCAAAATTAACGAACGATCCCCGACCGAATTCAGTGAACGATTCCCTGGTCGCTCCACAGCAGACTTCCAGTACTGCCGTCACCCTATTTGTCAACTCACCCAGCGCTAACGGACACCCATGGATTCAATGAAGTGTGTAAATATATCGACAGTATGTAAATATGTCGACGTAGAAATCGTGTGAATGGGACCGGCATATAAGACTTGTTATTAAATAGATCGCAGTGTTGACAATTCTAAGTAATGAAATTTTTACAAAAATGTCTACACTTATATGATTTTTAGAGCGGCCACGTCTACACAGATCTGTGCGACAATATGTGGCTCATTGTCGAGAATGTCAACGGCGAAAAGGTTCTACCGAACGTCCACCAGGACAACTTGTGCCAATTCCGCCTGTTGCACGACCTTTTCAGAAAATAGGGATAGATTTGTTAGGAAGATTCCCTACCTCGAACGATGGCAATAAATGGACCGTGGTCGCGACAGACTAACAAGGTATGCTATGACCAAAGCCATACCAAATGGAAGTTCGGAAGAAGTTGGAAAATTTATAGTAGAAGACGTGATCCTTAAACATGGAGCCCCAAGAGAATTGATTTCAGACCGAGGTCGAGCGTTTATATCTCACACAATACGGGAGATTAACAACCTCTGTGGAACCGCACATCGCTTTACTTCTGCCTACCACCCCCAAACAAATGGCCTGACCGAGAGACTCAACAAGACACTTGGTGACATGCTGTCTATGTATGTTGACGTAGACCAAAGAAACTGGGACTCAGTTCTCCCTTACGTAACTTTTGCCTATAACACCGCCAAACAGGAAACCACTGGGTTTAGCCCTTTCTATCTTGTACACGGACGCGATGTCGAGACCCCATTGGACACTATCCTGACGTATAGAGAGGAAGCTGATCTGGAAGACTACGTGGAGTGTTTGGTGACTAATGCCGAGGACGCACGCCAGCTGGCCCGTTTGAACATTTTGAAGGCGCAAGAAAAAGACAAATCTCGATACGACAAAAGCCACAGACCTGTCCAGTACCGCGCGGGAGACCTTGTGTGGGTGTACACACCTGTGCGTAAACAAGGACTGTGGGAGAAGCTACTTAAAATATACTTCGGCCCCTATAAAGTTGTGAGACAACTGTCTGAAGTAACTTATGAAGTAGAGGCCTTGGAGAGGAGACCCCGACAACGGAATATCAAAGACATCATCCACGTCCTGCGGATGAAACCATACAGAAGCCCAGAAGAACAAACACAGGACTGATCTCAGAGTGATTTTTTTTTTTAAGCAGCGGGTCGCTGCTTATTTTTGAAAAGGGGAGTAATGTCATAACCAAAAATGTACATAGCTTGTAACTGTAAATAATACATCGGCAGCTTGGCGAATGTTATGTACCTAAGCCCCGATAGGTGGCGCGCGCTGTCAGCTTGGCAAGTGTTATGTACCTAAGCCCCGATAGGTGGCGCGCGCTGTCAGCTTGGCAAGTGTTATGTACCTAAGCTCCGATAGGTGGCGCGCGCTGTCAGCTTGGCAAGTGTTATGTACCTAAGCTCCGATAGGTGGCGCGCGCTGTCAGCTTGGCAAGTGTTATGTACCTAAGCTCCGATAGGTGGCGCGCGCTGTCAGCTTGGCAAGTGTTATGTACCTAAGCTCCGATAGGTGGCGCGCGCTGTCAGCTTGGCAAGTGTAATGTACCTAAGCTCCGATAGGTGGCGCGCGCTGTCAGCTTGGCAAGTGTTATGTACCTAAGCTCCGATAGGTGGCGCGCGCTGTCAGCTTGGCAAGTGTTATGTACCTAAGCTCCGATAGGTGGCGCGCGCTGTCAGCTTGGCAAGTGTTATGTACCTAAGCTCCGATAGGTGGCGCGCACTGTCAGCTTGGCAAGTGTAATGTACCTAAGCTCCGATAGGTGGCGCGCGCTGTCAGCTTGGCAAGTGTTATGTACCTAAGCTCCGATAGGTGGCGCGCGCTGTCAGCTTGGCAAGTGTTATGTACCTAAGCTCCGATAGGTGGCGCGCGCTGTCAGCTTGGCAAGTGTAATGTACCTAAGCTCCGATAGGTGGCGCGCGCTGTCAGCTTGGCAAGTGTTATGTACCTAAGCCCCGATAGGTGGCGCGCGCTGTCAGCTTGGCAAGTGTTATGTACCTAAGCTCCGATAGGTGGCGCGCGCTGTCAGCTTGGCAAGTGTTATGTACCTAAGCTCCGATAGGTGGCGCGCGCTGTCAGCTTGGCAAGTGTTATGTACCTAAGCTCCGATAGGTGGCGCGCGCTGTCAGCTTGGCAAGTGTTATGTACCTAAGCTCCGATAGGTGGCGCGCGCTGTCAGCTTGGCAAGTGTTATGTACCTAAGCTCCGATAGGTGGCGCGCGCTGTCAGCTTGGCAAGTGTTATGTACCTAAGCTCCGATAGGTGGCGCGCGCTGTCAGCTCGGCAAGTGTTATGTACCTAAGCTCCGATAGGTGGCGCGCGCTGTCAGCTCGGCAAGTGTTATGTACCTAAGCTCCGATAGGTGGCGCGCGCTGTCAGCTCGGCAAGTGTTATGTACCTAAGCTCCGATAGGTGGCGCGCGCTGTCAGCTCGGCAAGTGTTATGTACCTAAGCCCCGATAGGTGGCGCGCGCTGTCAGCTCGGCAAGTGTTATGTACCTAAGCTCCGATAGGTGGCGCGCGCTGTCAGCTCGGCAAGTGTTATGTACCTAAGCTCCGATAGGTGGCGCGCGCTGTCAGCTCGGCAAGTGTTATGTACCTAAGCTCCGATAGGTGGCGCGCGCTGTCAGCTCGGCAAGTGTTATGTACCTAAGCTCCGATAGGTGGCGCGCGCTGTCAGCTTGGCAAGTGTTATGTACCTAAGCTCCGATAGGTGGCGCGCGCTGTCAGCTTGGCAAGTGTTATGTACCTAAGCTCCGATAGGTGGCGCGCGCTGTCAGCTTGGCAAGTGTTATGTACCTAAGCTCCGATAGGTGGCGCGCGCTGTCAGCTTGGCAAGTGTTATGTACCTAAGCTCCGATAGGTGGCGCGCGCTGTCAGCTTGGCAAGTGTAATGTACCTAAGCTCCGATAGATGGCGGGCGCGCTAGGCGGGAAGTTTGTAAACAATAGTCGCCATCTTGAGGGGTGGAGCCGATCGCCAGCCGTTTGGGTCTCTGACATTACTTCCTTAATTTACCATATTTTTATCCATTTAACTTAGTTTACCTCTATTTCTTTTTATCCCTCAAACTTATTAACTATTTAAAGTCGTCTAATAAATTATTATTTTATTCTACCCAAACGACTCGTCACCTTCATTACTGTGACAATATATATATTTGATATTTCAAAAAAAAAATATATATATATATATATATCGTATATTTTAAAACTGTATAATAATGAAACTTTTAGTTAAAGCCGATACCTTATAATATCCTACCCTTCTATTAAAATGTACACTATTTCTATTTACTACCACCCCATATTTTGTATATAAACTATTTGTATTTAAACCCCCTATTTGTATGTAACACTAAAAATGTTGACGTCAAAATAAAAATCCAAAGAGCGGTCAGCTAGGGAGAGAGAAGGAAAATGCCAAAGCCCATGTGGGGCCCCCAGGGACTCTTTATAGACGACCCCTGAAAACAGGACAGTTTTTGGCGGGGAGTCAGCAGAAGATGGTTCTAGGGGGTGTTTCTCGGCAGTCTGTTTCAGCCTGTCTCTCTCACAGTCTCTCCCTCCATGTCTCAGAGATAAGCATCCAAGTTTATGTCATAGCCTCTACCTCAAGTTTCCACGTCGTCACCTCCGCCTAGGAGATCTATCCGACCTCAACTGGAACAAGACCCTCAAGTTTCCACGTCACCTCCGCCTAGGAGATCTATCCGACCTCAACTGGAACAAGACCCTCAAGTTTCCACGTCGTCACCTCCGCCTAGGAGATCTATCCGACCTCAACTGGAACAAGACCCTCAAGTTTCCACGTCGTCACCTCCGCCTAGGAGATCTATCCGACCTCAACTGGAACAAGACCCTCAAGTTTCCACGTCGTCACCTCCGCCTAGGAGATCTATCCGACCTCGACTGGAACAAGACCCTCAAGTTTCCACGTCACCTCCACCTAGGAGATCTATCCGACCTCGACTGGAACAAGACTCTCAAGTTTCCACGTTACCTCCGCCTAGGAGATCTACCCGACCTCGATGCCCTCTGTAGTGTATTTGCATATCGAATTATGGATATGCAAATATCCTGTTTTGCATACTAGTTTTTATAGAATTGTGTATATATATAGAGACAGTTTTAAGCTACGTCAGTCAGTCACTTTATGTAATAAAGAAGATTACAGGAGTCCGTCTTTGCCTTAGCCTCGACACCTCACACTTGGCTACCTCCCACCTTCAAGGATAGAACAAACCTGGCGACGAGGAAAACAACTCTGCCGACGAGGATAATACAACTCTGGCGACGTGAAAATCTACGGGAAGCTACGGTAGTGACTACGAGGTGTGCAACTATTGGTACGTGTCTACGGGAGCGACCACGAGGTTTTAAGAATTGCGGACTTGGACTGACTCAAAAGCATCAAACCGCCTTAGTGGCTAGATAAAAATGGCGATTAGTCAAATTGTGCCTTTCAGAGTCTACGATCCAAAAGAAGACCACTTTGAAATCTTTATACAAAGATTCAATGCTGCGTGCACTGCAAATGAAACTAGTGAACACAAGAAAGTTGTGATTTTGCTGTCTCTATTGGACTCTGGACTACTGAAACTAGGTAACGACTTATTCTTTCCAGAAAAAATGGAGGCACAGACGTATGAACTAATCGTAAAAAAAATTAGGCAACATTTAGAGCCTAAGAAGAAAATAATACCTCAGAGGTGCTTGTTCTTGAAGCGAACACAGAGGGAAAACGAAACTGTTTCCGAATATTTGAGAGAGTTGAAGCACCTGGCCTCTAATTGTGCTTTTGGGGATATGCTTGAAATGATGCTACGAGATAGATTTGTAGCGGGCTTGGCATCAGAATCCCTTCAAAAGAGGCTCTTGCAAGAGGATGATGAGGTGATATTAGAAAGGGTATTTGCCCTGGCAGTCTCATACGAGTTGGCAGAGAAAGATGCCAAAGAGCTGCATGAAAGAGAAGTAGCGAGAGTAACCTCACATATTGAGAGGAACAGAAAATCGAAGTACTCTCCTACGAAGAAAAACTTCACGTCTTCGACCAAAGAAAGGACTTGCTACCGGTGCGGCATGAAAAATTCCCACCTAGCACCAGCATGCCCACACAAGTCAAAGGCTTGTCATAAGTGCAAAAAGATTGGGCATCTAAGTAAAGTATGCAAAGCGGCAAATTATGCACTGAAAAATAGCTATGTGCACAAACAGATACTGTCCCTCAAGGGTGAAACGGAGGCTAAAGTTACGCTCACTTTAGACGGAAATGTATTAAAGTGTGTAGTGGATACTGGAAGTCCAGTAACATTGATGCCGAAAACCATCTTCAAGAAGTTCTGGAAAGTGAAATTATTTCCTACTTCGAAGAATCTAAAAACCTTGTGCAATAATCCTATCAAGTTAGTAGGAGAAAGGGACGTTTTTGTTGAAGAAGCCGGAAAGAAACTTAGATTAATAGTGGTTGATGAAGGTTTCCCAGAGGTTTTACTAGGAAGGGAATGGCTGAAATTTTTGAATATTAATTACAGTAAATTATTAAATGTAAATAAAATTTCGGAATCTTGCATAGATTCATTAATTGAAAGTTATGCAAATCTGTTCAACAATGATCTGGGTTGCTTAAAGGATGTAAAATTAAATATTTGCATTAAGAGGGATGCAGCACCAGTGTTTTGTAAGGCTCGAAGTCTGTCTTTTGCTATGAAAAAAAAGGTAGAGGATGAATTGGAGGATATGGTAGATAAAGGAATTTTAGAGCCTCTTGATTACGCCGACTGGGCAGCACCCATAGTGCCAGTTTTGAAGAAGGATGGCGCAGAATTAGAATCTGTGGAGATTTTAGGAGTACGGCAAATAAGGCAATAATATTGGATAAATACCCATTGCCTACGATAGATGAGATATTTTCAAAATTATCGGGTAGTACAGTTTTCTCAACTCTGGACCTTTCAATGGCCTATCTGCAGGTAGAGTTAGCAGAAGCCAAAGGAGTAGTAAATATAAATACTACGAAGGGATTGTTTGCATATAAAAGACTCCCTTATGGTGTGGCTGTAGCACCGAATAAATTCCAGAGGTTGATGGACAACATTTTTTCTGACATACCAGGAGTGGCTTGTTATATTGACGACATTTTGGTGTTAGGTAGAGATGCAAATGAGCATAAAGCCAAGTTGGAGCTGGTATTTAAAAGATTAGAGGACAAAGGCTTGAAATTGAATAAAAATAAATGCAGGTTCGCGGTTTATTCGGTTGAATACTTGGGTTTTCGAAACGATAAGAACGGCCTGCATCCATTGATCAACAAGATTCAAGCAGTCTCTAATGCTCCTGAGCCTAAGAACATTGGTCAGTTACGATCATTTATCGGAATGTTGATGTACTACGCAAGATTTATAAGAAATATCTCTCATATATTGACTCCTTTTTACAAGTTATTGAAGAAAAATACTCGTTGGAAATGGACAAGAGAACATCGGATATTGTTCAAGCTTTAAATGATGTAAACAAACTAAAGGCTTATAATTTGCATTTTATCGTTAATTTTGAAACGCTTATTTTTTATATTGTTACATCATGATTAATGGCGTATTTCTTATATTATTTTTAATATATTTGAAATTTAAATTATATATTTATTTATTTTTATATTCTATGATATTTATTTAAAACAGATTATTTAGATTATTATCATTTGTATTTAGGTACACGTGTGACTTCACTGCTCTCTTTGATGTGAGAAAAGAAATAAAGGATTCTGGAGGCTACTTAAAAAAGACTTATCTCGTTATTCCCTTTTATAAAGTTGTAGGATGGTTGAAACACGCTCTGGTAAGATGCAAGACCCAGCACAGGAGAGAATCAAGGCTGAAGAGGCTGCCAAGCCGCAACTTGGTGCAACAATTTATATTTCAGAGAATATGGATGAAACTAGTAATTCAAGCCAAGCTGAAGAACAACCGGAATTTAAGAATGATATTAAACAAGAAGAACCCGAGGAATTCAAAGTTCCTACAATTGAAAAATTGCCACCAGACATGGATAAGACAAAAGTAAAATTGGAGCCAAAAGGGTCGATTGAAGCCAGCAATTTAACCTTACCCAAGAAACCAGAAAAAGAAACTTTACCACTTCCATATAAAGAACCAAAATGGAGTGGAGTATCAGAAGAAAAATACTCATTTGAAGTTTTAAAAAATGGGCTTATAATTCACCAAATCGATCTTACAAAATCTCCATACATTGTTTTTGGAAGACTTGAAAACTGTGATGTTTCATTAGAACATCCTTCCATATCCAGATATCACGCAATTGTTCAATACAAAGTAAGTGATGATGATTCAAAAGGATATTACATTTATGATTTAGGAAGCACCCATGGAACATTTGTTAACAAGTTGAAGATAGCTCCAAAAGTTTATGTTAGACTGAAAGTTGGATATGTAATCAAATTTGGAGGTAGCACACGCATGTTTATATTACAAGGACCTGAAGAAGATGAAGAACCAGAATCAGAACTAACAGTCACAGAGATAAAAGAACTTGCAAGAAAAAGAATAGAAGAATTAAAAGCCAAAGCAGAAGAACCTGAAGAAAAAGAAGAAGAAGAAAATGCTGGGATTGATTGGGGAATGGCAGACGATGCTGAGGAGATCATCAGTGAAAATCCATTTGCCCTAAATAAAGCAGCAGAAGAACTAAATCTTGAAGATCCAAAGAAGACTTTGAGAGGCTGGTTTGAAAGAGAAGGGTGTGAATTAGAATATAAGGTTGAAGAAATTGGTCCAGGACATTTTAGCTGCAGGATTGAACTTCCAATTTCAGATGATGCAGGTGCACCAATCTTTGCAGAAGCAGCATTAAAGGGTAAAAAGAAGGATGTGAATATTGCATGTGCGCTGGAAGCTTGCAGAATCCTCGATCAACACGGACTTTTACAACAAGCCCATCATGAAGGTCGTCAGAAGAAGCGGAATTGGGAGGAAACAGATTTCTATGCTAGCGATGAAGATACCTTTCTCGACCGCACAGGAACAATCGAAATGAAGAGAATCAAAAGAAAATTGGCAGCCAATAAGCTTGAAGTAGAAACATACGACACTGTTAAAGAAAAATTAGAAACTTTCAATAAAGAAATTGAAGATATTGAAAGAAAATTAGCTGAGGATAAAGCCAGCGCAGATGTATCAACAGATGATAATGCAGATAGTCTTGATATTTTCCTGAAAACAATGAAAACAGGCTCCAGCCTGGATAAAGCTACAAGATCCAAACTCAAGATGGATCTGGCCGAGCTCAAGCAGCAGAGAGATCATTACCAGATACTGGCAGAGAAGGTGCAACCAACCAAACTACCACCATTAGAACCAAAACCAATGGTAAAGAATACAGCAAAAGATTTCAAATTTTTTATTGGTAAAAGGAAAGGAGGATCTTCAGTTTCAAAACCAATCAGACCTCAAGTCAAGGTACCAGTGCCAGCTCAACAAGACACTGAAGACATTATTGAAGAAGAAGACCTTCCCTCAAAACCAACAGAAATTCCAGAAAAGGAACAAATGGAGGTTGAAATGACTAACATACCATCATCCTCTGAAAACATAAAACCTCCCAAACAGATCCAGTCAAAACCATCAACTCAAATTTTAGAAGAAAGATCAGAGCAGAATATAAGTGAAAAACAAGAAGACAAAACTACAAAGCAAACCATAATTAACCAACCAGATGATAAAAATACAGAGCAGAAGATAGAAACGCCCTCCAAACATACTGACCAGTCAGCTCAGAAGGAGGAGAAAAGGAAAGAAAGCCCAGTGTCAGAGGAACAGACAAAGAAGAAACCCAAAAGACAACGACCAAATAAGAAGAAAGTAGAAGTGGGAGCCACCTATGACGGGACAGATCCAGACTATGTGTTGTGGCTGCCACCAGACGACCAGAAGGGAGATGGCAGGTCTCATCTGAATGCTAAATATGGATACTGAACTCTAGCCCTTTCATATGTAAATAAATGTTCTCATCTAAAAAAAAATATTGTTCAATAAATGCAAATCATTATTGACTAATGAGTCAGTATTGACACACTATGATCCAACGAAGGAACTGGTACTGGCATGCGATGCCTCAAGCTATGGACTTGGTGTGGTGCTTAGTCACAGAGACAAAAATAAGCAGGAGAGTTGTTACACCTGATCATCATTTCATTAAATATAAAATGCTATGTTGTTAATTATTTAAATAATTTGTATTTTTTAGAATTTAATTGTAAAGACAAATTTTTGTAAATATATATATACTAGACGAATGGCCCGGGCAACGCCCGGGTTTTACCCGAGTGCGTATATATTTTAAAAACGTTTTAATTCAAATACTATTCGTTACAATTATAAATTAGCGCCATGGATGTCACTCTTGTGAAACGTCCCGTTCCAAACTGTGTGTTTTAAAAATGTTTTAATTAGAATACTATTCGTTACAATTATAAATTGGCGCCGTGGATGTCTCTCTTTTGAAACGTCCCGCCCCAAACTGTGTGTGTCTTGAAAATATAAAAATAAAAATGTGAATTTTCATAAAGATTTCATCATGTCGATTTTTTTTTTTTTGCATTTCACCTACTAAATCGATAGAGATAATTACATTTGCAACATGAACTTAGGTATATTGACTAAATGGAAAACTGCATAGTAATAAAGATCATTTTTTAAAGGCACCATATCGTTTTTTTTTCAATAAAATCGAAACAAAAATTAACGATAAATAACGATAATTGCCTTAAAAAGAAATTGCCTTAAAAAAAAGAAACATTCGCGGTGATTTTGTCTTGCATTCGTTTATACAATTATTATATACGAATGACCCGGGCAACGCCCGGGTTTTACCCGATTAAATGCTTTTATTCAAATACTATTCGTTACAATTATAAATTGGCGCCGTGGATGTCATTCTTGTATAATATATAAATGATTTTTAAAAATTGTAAAAAAAAAAAATGCATCGGCCGGGAATCGAACCCGGGCCGCCCGCGCGGCAGGCGAGCATTCTACCACTGAACCACCGATGGTTATGAAAAATCCCATCCGTGAGCTTCAGACAGACAAACAAACAGACAGAATAAGGCAAATATATAAGTAGATACGAATGACTCGGGCAACGCCCGGGTTTTACCCGAGTGCGTATATATTTTAAAAACGTTTTAATTCAAATACTATTCGTTACAATTATAAATTGGCGCCATGGATGTCACTCTTGTGAAACGTCCCGTTCCAAACTGTGTGTTTTAAAAATGTTTTAATTAAAATACTATTCGTTACAATTATAAATTGGCGCCGTGGATGTCTCTCTTGTGAAACGTCCCGCCCCAAACTGTGTGTGTCTTGAAAATATAAAAATAAAAATGTGAATTTTCATAAAGATTTCATCATGTCGATTTTTTTTTTTTGCATTTCACCTACTAAATCGATAGAGATAATTACATTTGCAACATGAACTTAGGTATATTGACTAAATGGAAAACTGCATAGTAATAAAGATCATTTTTTAAAGGCACCATATCGTTTTTTTTTCAATAAAATCGAAACAAAAATTAACGATAAATAACGATAATTGCCTTAAAAAGAAATTGCCTTAAAAAAAAGAAACATTCGCGGTGATTTTGTCTTGCATTCGTTTATACAATTATTATATACGAATGACCCGGGCAACGCCCGGGTTTTACCCGATTAAATGCTTTTATTCAAATACTATTCGTTACAATTATAAATTGGCGCCGTGGATGTCATTCTTGTATAATATATAAATGATTTTTAAAAATTGTAAAAAAAAAAAATGCATCGGCCGGGAATCGAACCCGGGCCGCCCGCGCGGCAGGCGAGCATTCTACCACTGAACCACCGATGGTTATGAAAAATCCCATCCGTGAGCTTCAGACAGACAAACAAACAGACAGAATAAGGCAAATATGTAAGTAGATACGAATGACTCGGGCAACGCCCGGGTTTTACCCGATTAAATGCTTTTATTCAAATACTATTCGTTACAATTATAAATTGGCGCCGTGGATGTCATTCTTGTATCTACTTATATATTTGCCTTATTCTGTCTGTTTGTCTGAAGCTCACAGATGGGATTTTTCATAACCATCGGTGGTTCAGTGGTAGAATGCTCGCCTGCCACGCGGGCGGCCCGGGTTCGATTCCCGGCAGATGCATTTTTTTTTTTTTTTTTACAATTTTTAAAACTCATTTATATATTATACAAGAATGACATCCACGGCGCCAATTTATAATTGTAACGAATAGTATTTGAATAAAAGCATTTAATCGGGTAAAACCCGGGCGTTGCCCGGGTCATTCGTATATAATAATTGTATAAACGAATGCAAGACAAAATCACCGCGAATGTTTCTTTTTTTAAAGGCAATTTCTTTTTAAGGCAATTATCGTTATTTATCGTTAATTTTTGTTTCGATTTTATTGAAAAAAAAAACGCTATGGTGCCTTTAAAAAATGATCTTTATTACTATGCAGTTTTCTATTTAGTCAATATACCTAGGTTCATGTTGCAAATGTAATTATCTCTATCGATTTAGTAGGTGAAATGCAAAAAAAAAAATCGACATGATGAAATCTTTATGAAAATTCACATTTTTATTTTTATATTTTCAAGACACACACAGTTTGGGGCGGGACGTTTCACAAGAGAGACATCCACGGCGCCAATTTATAATTGTAACGAATAGTATTTTAATTAAAACATTTTAAAAACACACAGTTTGGAACGGGAGGTTTCACAAGAATGACATCCATGGCGCCAATTTATAATTGTAATGAATAGTATTTGAATTAAAACGTTTTTAAAATATATACGCACTCAGGTAAAACCCGGGCGTTGCCCGGGCCATTCGTCTAGTAATATATAAATGAGTTTTAAAAATTGTAAAAAAAAATGCATCGGCCGAAATCGAACCCGGGCCGCCCGCGTGGCAGGCGAGCATTCTACCACTGAACCACCGATGGTTATGAAAAATCCCATCCGTGAGCTTCAGACAAACAGACAGAATAAGGCAAATATATAAGTAGATTTACTAAAATAATCATTGTATGCAAAAAAACATGCCTCCTAAGAAATATAACTCTGAAAAGGAAAGAAAGGCCGCAGCTGCCGCAAAATGGCAAAATGCAAGGCAACAAGAAACAGCTGATCAACGCGCTGAACGACTCCAACGAGATTCTGAAGCTAAACGTCTAAAACTAGATAATGAAACAGCAGAACAACGTGCTGCAAGACTTCTGCGTAAAGCTGAAACTTCTAGAAGTCGTTTTGACAATGAAACAGCAGAACAACGTGCTGCAAGACTTCTGCGTAAAGCTGAAACTTCTAGAAGTCGTATTGACAATGAAACAGCAGAACAACGTGCTGCAAGACTTCTGCGTAAAGCTGAAACTTCTAGAAGTCGTATTGACAATGAAACAGCAGAACAAAGTGCTGCAAGACTTCTGCGTAAAGCTGAAACTTCTAGAAGTCGTATTGACAATGAAACAGCAAAACAACATGCTGCAAGACTTCTGCGTAAAGCTGAAACTTCTAGAAGTCGTATTGACAATGAAACAGCAGAACAACGTGCTGCAAGACTTCTGCGTAAAGCTGAAACTTCTAGAAGTCGTATTGACAATGAAACAGCAGAACAACATGCTGCAAGACTTCTGCGTAAAGCTGAAACTTACGTCATAGATTATAAACACAAGGTAATAAGGCCAAATAAAAAAATAGTGTGTGATAAGGCACAATTTGGATTATCTACTTATATAATTGCCTTATTCTCTCTGTGTGAAGTTCACTGTGTGAAGTTCACGGATAGAATTTGGTCAGAATGGATAAAAAAAAAAGTGTCAAGGGATGGGAATCGAACCCACGACCTTCCGCTTACCGGGCAGATGCCATGACCACTAGGCTACCCTGGACATATTTTTCCGTTCACATTTTTATTTTTATATTTTCAAGACACACACAGTTTGGGGCGGGACGTTTCACAAAAGAGACATCCACGGCGCCAATTTATAATTGTAACGAATAGTATTTTAATTAAAACATTTTAAAAATATATATGCACTCGGGTAAAACCCGGGCGTTGCCCGGGCCATTCGTCTAGTCAACATATATAGTCACGACCGTCATGGGCCGGCCGGTCGGTTCTGTCACGGATGCGCGCGCAGCATCATTATGATCATTATCATTATCTAATGATAATAATATTAATTATTATTATTATTATTATTATTATTATATTATTATTATTATCCATCCATTATATATATAGTCACGACCGGCATGGGCCGGCCGGTTCTGTCACGGATGCGCGCGCACAGGGAGGTCACGTGCTCGCCGGCAGCCAACGGGCGCGCGCCGCCGGCATTACGTCATAGATTATAAACACAAGGTAATAAGGCCAAATAAAAAAATAGTGTGTGATAAGGCACAATTTGGATTATCTACTTATATAATTGCCTTATTCTCTCTGTGTGAAGTTCACTGTGTGAAGTTCACGGATAGATTTTGGTCAGAATGGATAAAATAAAAAAAGTGTCAAGGGATGGGAATCGAACCCACGACCTTCCGCTTACCGGGCTTATCTAGGCTACCCTGGACATATTTTTCCGTTCACACTTTTATTTTTATATTTTCAAGACCCACACAGTTTGGGGCGGGACGTTTCACAAGAGAGACATCCACGGCGCCAATTTATAATTGTAACGAATAGTATTTTAATTAAAACATTTTTAAAATATATAGGCACTCGGGTAAAACCCGGGCGTTGCCCGGGCCATTCGTTATATATATATAGTCACGACCGTCATGGGCCGGCCGGTTCTGTCACGGATGCGCGCGCACAGGGAGGTCACGTGCTCGCCGGCAGCCAACGGGCGCGCACCGCCGGCATTACGTCATAGATTATAAACACAAGGTAATAAGGCCAAATAAAAAAATAGTGTGTGATAAGGCACAATTTGGATTATCTACTTATATAATTGCCTTATTCTCTCTGTGTGAAGTTCACTGTGTGAAGTTCACGGATAGATTTTGGTCAGAATGGATAAAATAAAAAAAGTGTCAAGGGATGGGAATCGAACCCACGACCTTCCGCTTACCGGGCAGATGCCATGACCACTAGGCTACCCTGGACATATTTTTCCGTTCACATTTTTATTTTTATATTTTCAAGACACTCACAGTTTGGGGCGGGACGTTTCACAAGAGAGACATCCACGGCGCCAATTTATAATTGTAACGAATAGTATTTTAATTAAAACATTTTAAAAATATATACGCACTCGGGTAAAACCCGGGCGTTGCCCGGGCCATTCGTCTAGTGTATAAATAATTTGGGGGGAAATATGTTGACTTTGCTTAGAATTTTTAATGAAACTGATTCCAAGAATTATTAATTAAACATTATATTTATTGATTTACAAGAGAGAGAACAAAATATAAAAGGGAAACTAATATTAAACAAAGGAACTTTTTTCTCTTTTGGTTAGCGTCTATATACCTGTGAGCTTACACACACTCTGTGGAACAATCAAATAATATATATATACAACAATAAATAATTTGGGGGGAAAATATATATATATCGATAATTATTCTTAATAATAAATTTTACTTTTATTTTAAGAAGAGGGGTGCGGGGGTTAAAGAGAGTTGAAATATAATTGAACTTTCTGTCGTTCTTCACATACATTCATTGAACTGGCCATTCTTCTAGTACCATTATATACATAAGACATCATTACTTATCAGAAAGAATTTTTATTATAGTATATTTATAAATTTTAGTAAGGCCCCCTTTAGTCTGCCCCCCCACCGAGAAAATGTAGTCCGGCCGCCGGCCAAAGTTCCCACCGACCAATCAGAGGGATCAAGAGGTCCTGGCGCGCGGGGGCAGAGTTGGTTACACAGCTGTGCAATGTAGACAAGAAAAAAGCCTCGCGTGTGACCTCCGGGAACTACGTCCATCTTCCATAAACGACCATGATTTTATTCAACTTATCGAGTATTTATCAAGGGACCAGGAAAATATGTTCACTAGATAAAACGATGATTTTGTAATGTAGAAAATTAGGAAAGACAAAATTCAGGATGACACGGCACACAGGGACCGGGAAAAAATGATCACTTTATCGAGAGATTCAAATATACGAGTTTCAAATTATCATATTTATCATATTTATTTT
Source organism: Cordylochernes scorpioides (assembly GCA_030710605.1). Classification (NCBI taxonomy): domain Eukaryota; kingdom Metazoa; phylum Arthropoda; class Arachnida; order Pseudoscorpiones; family Chernetidae; genus Cordylochernes; species Cordylochernes scorpioides. The sequence goes on from CP092884.1 coordinate 41,162,998, forward strand.
TTATATTGTTACATCATGATTAATGGCGTATTTCTTATATTATTTCTAATATATTTGAAATTTAAATTATATATTTATTTATTTTTATATTCTATGATATTTATTTAAAACAGATTATTTAGATTATCATCATTTGTATTTAGGTACACGTGTGACTTCACTGCTCTCTTTGATGTGAGAAAAGAAATAAAGGATTCTGGAGGCTACTTAAAAAAGACTTATCTCGTTATTCCCTTTTATAAAGTTGTAGGATGGTTGAAACAAGCTCTGGTAAGATGCAAGACCCAGCACAGGAGAGAATCAAGGCTGAAGAGGCTGCCAAGCCGCAACTTGGTGCAATAATTTATATTTCAGAGAATATGGATGAAACTAGTAATTCAAGCCAAGCTGAAGAACAACCGGAATTTAAGAATGATATTAAACAAGAAGAACCCGAGGAATTCAAAGTTCCTACAATTGAAAAATTGCCACCAGACATGGATAAGACAAAAGTAAAATTGGAGCCAAAAGGGTCGATTGAAGCCAGCAATTTAACCTTACCCAAGAAACCAGAAAAAGAAACTTTACCACTTCCATATAAAGAACCAAAATGGAGTGGAGTATCAGAAGAAAAATACTCATTTGAAGTTTTAAAAAATGGGCTTATAATTAACCAAATCGATCTTACAAAATCTCCATACATTGTTTTTGGAAGACTTGAAAACTGTGATGTTTCATTAGAACATCCTTCCATATCCAGATATCACGCAATTGTTCAATACAAAGTAAGTGATGATGATTCAAAAGGATATTACATTTATGATTTAGGAAGCACCCATGGAACATTTGTTAACAAGTTGAAGATAGCTCCAAAAGTTTATGTTAGACTGAAAGTTGGATATGTAATCAAATTTGGAGGTAGCACACGCATGTTTATATTACAAGGACCTGAAGAAGATGAAGAACCAGAATCAGAACTAACAGTCACAGAGATAAAAGAACTTGCAAGAAAAAGAATAGAAGAATTAAAAGCCAAAGCAGAAGAACCTGAAGAAAAAGAAGAAGAAGAAAATGCTGGGATTGATTGGGGAATGGCAGACGATGCTGAGGAGATCATCAGTGAAAATCCATTTGCCCTAAATAAAGCAGCAGAAGAACTAAATCTTGAAGATCCAAAGAAGACTTTGAGAGGCTGGTTTGAAAGAGAAGGGTGTGAATTAGAATATAAGGTTGAAGAAATTGGTCCAGGACATTTTAGCTGCAGGATTGAACTTCCAATTTCAGATGATGCTGGTGCACCAATCTTTGCAGAAGCAGCATTAAAGGGTAAAAAGAAGGATGTGAATATTGCATGTGCGCTGGAAGCTTGCAGAATCCTCGATCAACACGGACTTTTACGACAAGCCCATCATGAAGGTCGTCAGAAGAAGCGGAATTGGGAGGAAACAGATTTCTATGCTAGCGATGAAGATACCTTTCTCGACCGCACAGGAACAATCGAAAAGAAGAGAATCAAAAGAAAATTGGCAGCCAATAAGCTTGAAGTAGAAACATACGACACTGTTAAAGAAAAATTAGAAACTTTCAATAAAGAAATTGAAGATATTGAAAGAAAATTAGCTGAGGATAAAGCCAGCGCAGATGTATCAACAGATGATAATGCAGATAGTCTTGATATTTTCCTGAAAACAATGAAAACAGGCTCCAGCCTGGATAAAGCTACAAGATCCAAACTCAAGATGGATCTGGCCGAGCTCAAGCAGCAGAGAGATCATTACCAGATACTGGCAGAGAAGGTGCAACCAACCAAACTACCACCATTAGAACCAAAACCAATGGTAAAGAATACAGCAAAAGATTTCAAATTTTTTATTGGTAAAAGGAAAGGAGGATCTTCAGTTTCAAAACCAATCAGACCTCAAGTCAAGGTACCAGTGCCAGCTCAACAAGACACTGAAGACATTATTGAAGAAGAAGACCTTCCCTCAAAACCAACAGAAATTCCAGAAAAGGAACAAATGGAGGTTGAAATGACTAACATACCATCATCCTCTGAAAACATAAAACCTCCCAAACAGATCCAGTCAAAACCATCAACTCAAATTTTAGAAGAAAGATCAGAGCAGAATATAAGTGAAAAACAAGAAGACAAAACTACAAAGCAAACCATAATTAACCAACCAGATGATAAAAATACAGAGCAGAAGATAGAAACGCCCTCCAAACATACTGACCAGTCAGCTCAGAAGGAGGAGAAAAGGAAAGAAAGCCCAGTGTCAGAGGAACAGACAAAGAAGAAACCCAAAAGACAACGACCAAATAAGAAGAAAGTAGAAGTGGGAGCCACCTATGACGGGACAGATCCAGACTATGTGTTGTGGCTGCCACCAGACGACCAGAAGGGAGATTGGCAGGTCTCATCTGAATGCTAAATATGGATACTGAACTCTAGCCCTTTCATATGTAAATAAATGTTATCATCTAAAAAAAAAATATTGTTCAATAAATGCAAATCATTATTGACTAATGAGTCAGTATTGACACACTATGATCCAACGAAGGAACTGGTACTGGCATGCGATGCCTCAAGCTATGGACTTGGTGTGGTGCTTAGTCACAGAGACAAAAATAAGCAGGAGAGTTGTTACACCTGATCATCATTTCATTAAATATAAAATGCTATGTTGTTAATTATTTAAATAATTTGTATTTTTTAGAATTTAATTGTAAAGACAAATTTTTGTAAATATATATATACTAGACGAATGGCCCGGGCAACGCCCGGGTTTTACCCGAGTGCGTATATATTTTAAAAACGTTTTAATTCAAATACTATTCGTTACAATTATAAATTGGCGCCATGGATGTCACTCTTGTGAAACGTCCCGTTCCAAACTGTGTGTTTTAAAAATGTTTTAATTAAAATACTATTCGTTACAATTATAAATTGGCGCCGTGGATGTCTCTCTTTTGAAACGTCCCGCCCCAAACTGTGTGTGTCTTGAAAATATAAAAATAAAAATGTGAATTTTCATAAAGATTTCATCATGTCGATTTTTTTTTTGCATTTCACCTACTAAATCGATAGAGATAATTACATTTGCAACATGAACTTAGGTATATTGACTAAATGGAAAACTGCATAGTAATAAAGATCATTTTTTAAAGGCACCATATCGTTTTTTTTTTTCAATAAAATCGAAACAAAAATTAACGATAAATAACGATAATTGCCTTAAAAAGAAATTGCCTTAAAAAAAAGAAACATTCGCGGTGATTTTGTCTTGCATTCGTTTATACAATTATTATATACGAATGACCCGGGCAACGCCCGGGTTTTACCCGATTAAATGCTTTTATTCAAATACTATTCGTTACAATTATAAATTGGCGCCGTGGATGTCATTCTTGTATAATATATAAATGAGTTTTAAAAATTGTAAAAAAAAAAAATGCATCGGCCGGGAATCGAACCCAGGCCGCCCGCGCGGCAGGCGAGCATTCTACCACTGAACCACCGATGGTTATGAAAAATCCCATCCGTGAGCTTCAGACAGACAAACAAACAGACAGAATAAGGCAAATATGTAAGTAGATACGAATGACTCGGGCAACGCCCGGGTTTTACCCGATTAAATGCTTTTATTCAAATACTATTCGTTACAATTATAAATTGGCGCCGTGGATGTCATTCTTGTATCTACTTATATATTTGCCTTATTCTGTCTGTTTGTCTGAAGCTCACAGATGGGATTTTTCATAACCATCGGTGGTTCAGTGGTAGAATGCTCGCCTGCCACGCGGGCGGCCCGGGTTCGATTCCCGGCAGATGCATTTTTTTTTTTTTTTACAATTTCTAAAACTCATTTATATATTATACAAGAATGACATCCACGGCGCCAATTTATAATTGTAACAAATAGTATTTGAATAAAAGCATTTAATCGGGTAAAACCCGGGCGTTGCCCGGGTCATTCGTATATAATAATTGTATAAACGAATGCAAGACAAAATCACCGCGAATGTTTCTTTTTTTTAAGGCAATTTCTTTTTAAGGCAATTATCGTTAATTTTTGTTTCGATTTTATTGAAAAAAAAACGCTATGGTGCCTTTAAAAAATGATCTTTATTACTATGCAGTTTTCTATTTAGTCAATATACCTAGGTTCATGTTGCAAATGTAATTATCTCTATCGATTTAGTAGGTGAAATGCAAAAAAAAAAATCGACATGATGAAATCTTTATGAAAATTCACATTTTTATTTTTATATTTTCAAGACACACACAGTTTGGGGCGGGACGTTTCACAAGAGAGACATCCACGGCGCCAATTTATAATTGTAACGAATAGTATTTTAATTAAAACATTTTAAAAACACACAGTTTGGAACGGGACGTTTCACAAGAGTGACATCCATGGCACCAATTTATAATTGTAACGAATAGTATTTGAATTAAAACGTTTTTAAAATATATTCGCACTCAGGTAAAACCCGGGCGTTGCCCGGGCCATTCGTCTAATAATATATAAATGAGTTTTAAAAATTGTAAAAAAAAAAAAAATGCATCGGCCGGGAATCGAACCCGGGCCGCCCGCGTGGCAGGCGAGCATTCTACCACTGAACCACCGATGGTTATGAAAAATCCCATCCGTGAGCTTCAGACAAACAGACAGAATAAGGCAAATATATAAGTAGATTTACTAAAATAATCATTGTATGCAAAAAAACATGCCTCCTAAGAAATATAACTCTGAAGAGGAAAGAAAGGCCGCAGCTGCCGCAAAAAGGCAAAATGCAAGGCAACAAGAAACAGCTGATCAACGCGCTGAACGACTCCAACGAGATTCTGAAGCTAAACGTCTAAAACTAGATAATGAAACAGCAGAACAACGTGCTGCAAGACTTCTGCGTAAAGCTGAAACTTCTAGAAGTCGTATTGACAATGAAACAGCAGAACAACGTGCTGCAAGACTTCTGCGTAAAGCTGAAACTTCTAGAAGTCGTATTGACAATGAAACAGCAGAACAACGTGCTGCAAGACTTCTGCGTAAAGCTGAAACTTCTAGAAGTCGTATTGACAATGAAACAGCAGAACAAAGTGCTGCAAGACTTCTGCGTAAAGCTGAAACTTCTAGAAGTCGTATTGACAATGAAACAGCAGAACAACATGCTGCAAGACTTCTGCGTAAAGCTGAAACTTCTAGAAGTCGTATTGACAATGAAACAGCAGAACAACGTGCTGCAAGACTTCTGCGTAAAGCTGAAACTTCTAGAAGTCGTATTGACAATGAAACAGCAGAACAAAGTGCTGCAAGACTTCTGCGTAAAGCTGAAACTTCTAGAAGTCGTATTGACAATGAAACAGCAGAACAACAGGCTGCAAGACTTCTGCGTAAAGCTGAAACTTACGTCATAGATTATAAACACAAGGTAATAAGGCCAAATAAAAAAATAGTGTGTGATAAGGCACAATTTGGAATATCTACTTATATAATTGCCTTATTCTCTCTGTGTGAAGTTCACTGTGTGAAGTTCACGGATAGAATTTGGTCAGAATGGATAAAAAAAATAAGTGTCAAGGGATGGGAATCGAACCCACGACCTTCCGCTTACCGGGCAGATGCCATGACCACTAGGCTACCCTGGACATATTTTTCCGTTCACATTTTTATTTTTATATTTTCAAGACACACACAGTTTGGGGCGGGACGTTTCACAAAAGAGACATCCACGGCGCCAATTTATAATTGTAACAAATAGTATTTTAATTAAAACATTTTAAAAATATATATGCACTCGGGTAAAACCCGGGCGTTGCCCGGGCCATTCGTCTAGTCAACATATATAGTCACGACCGTCATGGGCCGGCCGGTCGGTTCTGTCACGGATGCGCGCGCATCATCATTATGATCATTATCATTATCTAATGATAATAATAATAATAATAATAATAATGTATTATTATAGAGTATTATATTATAAATTATAAAGTTATTATTATATTATTATTATTATCCATCCATTATATATATAGTCACGACCGTCATGGGCCGGCCGGTTCTGTCACGGATGCGCGCGCACAGGGAGGTCACGTGCTCGCTGGCAGCCAACGGGCGCGCGCCGCCGGCATTACGTCATAGATTATAAACACAAGGTAATAAGGCCAAATAAAAAAATAGTGTGTGATAAGGCACAATTTGGATTATCTACTTATATAATTGCCTTATTCTCTCTGTGTGAAGTTCACGGATAGATTTTGGTCAGAATGGATAAAATAAAAAAAAGTGTCAAGGGATGGGAATCGAACCCACGACCTTCCGCTTACCGGGCAGATGCCATGACCACTAGGCTACCCTGGACATATTTTTCCGTTCACATTTTTATTTTTATATTTTCAAGACACACACAGTTTGGGGCGGGACGTTTCACAAGAGAGACATCCACGGCGCCAATTTATAATTGTAACGAATAGTATTTTAATTAAAACATTTTAAAAATATATACGCACTCGGGTAAAACCCGGGCGTTGCCCGGGCCATTCGTCTAGTGTATAAATAATTTGGGGGGAAATATGTTGACTTTGCTTAGAATTTTTAATGAAACTGATTCCAAGAATTATTAATTAAACATTATATTTATTGATTTACAAGAGAGAGAACAAAATATAAAAGGGAAACTAATATTAAACAAAGGAACTTTTTTCTCTTTTGGTTAGCGTCTATTTACCTGTGAGCTTACACACACTCTGTGGAACAATTAATTAATATATATATACAACAATAAATAATTTGGGGGGAAAATATATATATATCGATAATTATTCTTAATAATAAATTTTACTTTTATTTTAAGAAGAGGGGTGCGGGGGTTAAAGAGAGTTGAAATATAATTGAACTTTCTGTCGTTCTTCACATACATTCATTGAACTGGCCATTCTTCTAGTAACATTATATACATAAGACATCATTACTTATCAGAAAGAATTTTTATTATAGTATATTTATAAATTTTAGTAAGGCCCCCTTTAGTCTGCCCCCCCACCGAGAAAATGTAGTCCGGCCGCCGGCCAAAGTTCCCACCGACCAATCAGAGGGATCAAGAGGTCCTGGCGCGCGGGGGCAGAGTTGGTTACACAGCTGTGCAATGTAGACAAGAAAAAAGCCTCGCGGGTGACCTCCGGGAACTACGTCCATCTTCCATAAACGACCATGATTTTATTCAACTTATCGAGTATTTTTCAAGGGACCAGGAAAATATGTTCACTACATAAAACGATGATTTTGTAATGTAGAAAATTAGGAAAGCCAAAATTCAGAATGACACGGCACACAGGGACGGGGAAAAATGATCACTTTATCGAGAGATTGAAATTTACGAGTTTCTCTCTCTCTCAAATTATCAAAATATATCTTTTTTATTTTTTATAAGTTTATAGAGAATTGTTTTAACAAATGTTCGTTAGACAAACCTTTACTCGGGTAAAACCCGGGCGAAGCCGGGTACATCCGCTAGTAACATTATATACATAAGACATCATTGCTTATCATAAAGAATTTTAATTATATTTTCAGTTTTTTTAAATTTCTTTGTTCTTGTACAGTAATTTTGTTTGAGAACAATTCCTTACAATATATTTTGGAATGTCATTTTTCATAAAATTGGAAAGATTTTTTTAACTTCGATTTATTTAGCAGTTTCTTACAATTATTCATCTTTATTCTCCTAGCTCTACCTTTCTCGATTTGTTTGTAAATGATTTCGTTATAGAGGGGGAACTTTTCTACATATTTTCTATCATTTATTTCCTTCCAAAAAGCAATACTTTTATTTTCTATGTAGGCTGCCAGTTTGTTTTCATTTACCTCCATAGCAAAATAATAATATGTCTTTGAGCTCTTGCCTAATCTATTACTATGTAAAGATTTTACCTCCTCCTTGCGTGTATCCTAAAATTGATCTAATTCAGTATCATCCTTTAAGGAGTTTGGCTTCTCTGCATTTGAAGTTAAGAGTGTATATTCAATCAATAGTTCTGCGGTATATAATTCTTGAATCTGGATTGCTAAATCTAATGGCGTTTGAGAATTCTTATATTTGATATTAAAATCTGCGCCAGCCTTCAGTAATGTATAGCCTATTTGAAAAAAAATCATAATACATTTTTTATGTGAAATCGCGGCATGTAAAGGTGTAAATCCATTTATATCTTGTAAATTAACATTTGCACCATTTTTAATCAAACATTTTACTAAAGATAAATTAAATAATGTTGCAGCATGATGCAATGGCGTTCTTCCATCAAAATCTATAACATCGATTATTGCCCCTGCTTTATGTAAAGCTTTTACAGAGGCTTTGCATTCACTTTTTACAGCTATATGTAACAATGAAGATTTTTCCTCTGCAATCCTTGCATTCACGTCGCAGCCAGCTTTAATCAACAACTCTATTATATCAATGGAGCAATGAAAAACAGAATTGTACAAGTTTGGGAATGATTCAGATATAATGACGCCCTTTTTTATCATATACTTTATTAACAAAATATTATTGCCACTAATAGCATATTCAAAGGCTGTTTGGTTTTTTGAATCTCTAATGTAAGTTTTTGCTCCATAGTCGAGTAAAAGTATAGCTTTTTCAATCATTTTATTTACAGTAACAATGTGTAGTGGGGTTGAACCACTTTTGAAATGAAAATTACAATTTACTCCTGATTCAAATACTAACTTTAATTCTTTATCTGAACAAGAAAATACAAGAGCTCAAACAATTGCTCATTACCTATATTCAAAGCCATAGAAAAAACAGAATTACCACCCTTCTAACCACTGCAGGATACCCGTGAAAATTCATAGATAAACACACGTTTGATCCCACTGCCCCGAGGACCTCCACGACTTATAGAGCCGTTTGCTATCTTCCATATTCCTCGTTCTCTGTTACCATTTCCAGAATCCTTCGCCCATATGGCATCCAAGTTTATTTTAACAGCCCCCCCAATCTTGCTGCCCTTCTCAGGAATCCTATCACCAAAGCAGACACACCCAGCAATCCCATCCACTCCACCGGAGCAGTATACGCGGTTTCTTGCCAGGATTGCCCAGCCTCCTATGTGGGGGAGACTGGCAGAACCGCGTATATCAGAATCACCGAACACAAACGAAACATAAACAATAGAGACCCTGAAGTCACTTATATGCCAACATATTTCAAACACTGGCCATAGCTTTAACTTAGATCATCCCAAAGTCCTATATCAACACATTAACAATAAGCAGCACAGATTGGTACTGGAGTCCATCATATCATCACAAACAAACAGCATCAATAGGAAAATAGATCTACCGGAAATATATCATATAATATCTCAATAGTTATCCCGTGATATGCTCTGGTGTGTGGTCGGGCTGGAGTGGACCCCCGCTTGGCTTTTCTGTGTTGAGGTGTTTTAAATTTTACTGGTTTTAAACTTTACAAATTTTAAGGTGTCACACTGCTTGCATATGGTGAATATCATAATTTTACTTAACTTTTAGCGTATATTTTCCAAAATTTTATCTAAATTTTAAAAATCTTTAAGTTCATTTGCATAGTTTTATTTTATATTTCATAGTCATAATTATTTTCTCCTAACGCTTTATTCGATAGTATTTATAATCCAAGGAGAAAGTTTTCATGTTTAAAAAAAAATCCTATTTCTATTTTAATTATATTTGAAATATCACGTCGCATGTGAATTTATATGTTGTATATAATGGCTCAAGCGCGCTTATACCCTGTTAGTATAGTCATACTAGCCACGCCTGTTGAAGAACCGAAAGGTTCGAAAGCTAGCACAAGTATAATAAAAGAAGCTCCTTCGTAAAACTTGTGATTCGTTATACAATTGTACCAATTATACGGAGTTTACCTGTAGAAAAATATTGAACATTCTGGAAACAAAATTTGATGCAAATTCATTAGCTTCTGGTTTCTTGTGGGTTTTTTGTTTCATGATAAGCCCATATTTCTTATACATTTCAAGAATATTTTATTGTAAGTATTTTAACGCTACGCTTTTAAATATATTTTAAAGCCATTTCCCTCTGCTGCCTTTATACTGCGATGAATACAAATTGAAAGAGGGAGGGCATGTCTCATCAGTGGTGAACCCTCCCAGCGGTTTCGCCATTTTAATCTCCACACCGCTATTGTATTAGACTGAAGTTCTTCCTGCCTTTGTTGTACTGTAAATGAGTGTCCATAGCTCTCCATTTACTTTATTCAACAGAAACTGCAAGATATAGAGGAAATTCAGTTTAATACAATGAAAAGAGTCGGTGGACGAGTGGGTCTCGATTCCCGACAGCCATGAACCGGGATCCCGCGTTAACATTTTGTTTAATATGTGAATAACCTTCATTCTATGTTTTTTCATTTTTTCTATACATTGTTGCAATTATCATAAACTAGGTTTCTCTTTTTGAGCGGTACCTAATAAGGTGATTTTGTGACAAGAAATGCGGTCTGGCGCTGGGTGGTTTCACCACTGATGAGCCATGCCCTCCCTCATTCAATATTTATCCATTGTGAAGGGGTGTAGACATAGCGTTTGATTAAGCCTATTTAAAATGTTCGGCGATAAATGACATTAATGATGATATTGTACAGCAGCAGGTCCGTGTAGGAGATTGTAAAAGTATCATTATTTCTTTTGGTTTATTTTCCTTTCTTTGTTTGATCTCTCAGGAATAATCCTCTTTTTACACGCTAAGTCTACCCCTTCTGTAGGAACCTTTTTTTTTTCAGGAAAAGAGTTTTGGCTTTATTGTAGTTCTTTTATTCTTTGGTTCAATATATTGTTCCATAATGACAAGATGTGTGTTCGGCAAAATTTCTTTTTCCGCCGTTTGTCGTTTTCTTTTCAATTGACCCATCACTAGATCACACCCGCTGGATATGCACGTGGCTTGTTGTTGTATAATGTCATATTGGGCTTTTGATATTGTTTTAATCTTATTTGTGTGTTCACACATCGTCTGAATTTGTTCAATTCCAATTTTTTATTGGATTCACCAACGATTTCAATATCCTGGATTTTTTGGGTCTAGGCTCACCCTGACCTTTCCACTCGGCAGATTGACGCTTGGTTTCAGGGTCATAGCCATAGACCCATGCCTCGTCGCCTGTGATTATCTCGTTTTTTTCATTCCGGATCTGTTCTTGTCATTTCCAACATGTTCTCACAGGTTGCAAGCCGACACAGTTTTTGCTCATTATTGAGGAATCTTGGGATGAATTTTGCAGGAGTCTTTTTGAGCTTCAAATCTTCGGTTACGATACTTCCAATCGTTGTTTTAGAGATGCCTGTGTCTTTCTTTAGCTCCAGCAAAGTGGTTCGAGGATTTTCTTTTATCAAATCGGTGATATTTTGCACATTTTCATCAGTCCTTTGAAATTTTGGGCGTCCTTGACGAGGATCATCTTCAATGGAAATTATTCTAGCTTTAAATCTAGAATGCCATTCAAAAAAGGTTGTTCTCTTTGGGGCGTCATTGGGGAATGCTTTATTAAGCATTTCAAAAGTTTCGGTTGCTGATATTTGAAGTGTCACACAAAATTCTATGCAAATCCTCTGCTTCAATTTTTGTTCCATCGTAAAATCGCCGCAGCGCTAGGTGTAACCTTTAAATAAATTAGAATGACCTTGGCGCGCGCGCACGTACCGCCTGGATTTTGGTACCACCGTGTTGCCAGATATTTTTTCTATAATAAACAGTCAAAGTTATTTACATTTTTCATTTTTTTATTATTTTTTTATGGACCCAGTCCGGGAACTTATGGGACATACCTTGTAATATAGGCTTCCAGGGAAAAGTTTCTTTTTAAAATCTTTAATCTTAGATTTCGGACACGAACGCCCTTCTACGATACAACACGTATTAAATACAGTAGAACCTCCATGAGAGGACACTCGCGCTAGAGGACACCTCTCTATAAAAGGCAGTTTTATTTGCAAAAAATTACCATTTTTACTATTTAACAACTCTCCGGTAAGAAGACGCCTCTCTCTAAAGGACACTTTAGCTCTGCAATTAGGTGTTGTCCTTTACTGGGAGGTTGTTCTATTGTACGTATAAAATATTTTCTCCTGTGGTAGGGCGTTCGTGCCCGGGAGCTAGGGATTAAAGTTTTTGAAAAGAAGCTGTTCCCTGTAAGCCTGCTATTTTCACCTTAATATAAATTTTGGAATTTGCTTTGGAAATGTGTTTTATCTCAACAGACCTTACTGCAACGATAGAAATTATTAGATGAGAGGGCCTGTGGCTCATCAGCGGGGAACCCTCTCAGCACTTTGCCTAATTAATCTCCACACAGGATTATTTTCCTCCTCATTAATGTCATTTTTCGCCGAACATTTTAAATAGGCTTAATCAAAATCTATGTCTACCCCCCTTCACATTGGATAAATATTGAATGAGGGAGGGCATGGCTCATCAGTGGTGAAACCACCCAGCGCCAGACCGCATTTCTTGTCACAAAATCACCTTATTAGGTACCGCTCAAAAGAGAAACCTAGTTTATGATAATTGCAACAATGTAAAGAAAAAATGAAAAAACATAGAATGAAGGTTAGTCACATATTAAACAAAATGTTAACGCGGGATCCCGGTTCATGGCTGTCGGGAATCGAGACCCACTCGTCCACCGACTCTTTTCATTGTATTAAACTGAATTTCCTCTATATCTTGCAGTTTCTGTTGAATAAAGTAAATGGAGAGCTATGGACACTCATTTACAGTACAACAAAGGCAGGAAGAACTTCAGTCTAATACAATAGCGGTGTGGAGATTAAAATGGCGAAACCGCTGGGAGGGTTCACCACTGATGAGACATGCCCTCCCTCTTTCAATTTGTATTCATCGCAGTATAAAGGCAGCAGAGGGAAATGGCTTTAAAATATATTTAAAAGCGTAGCGTTAAAATACTTACAATAAAATATTCTTGAAATGTATAAGAAATATGGGCTTATCATGAAACAAAAAACCCACAAGAAACCAGAAGCTAATGAATTTGCATCAAATTTTGTTTCCAGAATGTTCTATATATTTATAGACGAAAGGTTCCGGTTGGCTAAGACCGCTTCAAGCCTTATTTCAATGAAGTACGATAGCGTACTAACTTTATTGAAATAAGGCTTAAAGCGTTCTTAGCCAACCGGAGCCATTGGTCTAATGTATTTCGGCCTTATGTAAATTAATGTGCAAAATTGATTAACAATAATATAATAACACAAGCTTCGCTACCCAATACCATCTTTTTTTATTTCAGACGTAGTAAAGCGTTTTGAAAAAAAAAATCATTTAAATTTGAGAATTTTGGCTTTTATTTCCACTTGTTCACTCACGCCGACAATGTAATTATTTGGAATCTTTCTTATAAAGTCAAATAATAGAACGGTGGCCCGTTTGATTAAAAAATATGATTAATTACTTGAAGTGGATCAAAGTTGATTTTATAAACACAAATAAAAAATAAATTAATATCAATCTCTTTTAAAATATTTATATATATATATATGCAAAATAGATGAAACAATTTAGATTACTTCCGTTAGTTTTTTGCTCCAAAGAGGTTTTAAATGGTGCATTAGCAACATACAAACAAATGGCATTTATGTAAATAGATCTGTGTAGACGTGGCCGCTCTAATAATCATATAAGTGTAGACATTTTTGTAAAAATTTCATTACTTAGAATTGTCAACACTGCGATCTATTTAATAACAAGTCTTATATGCCGGTCCCATTCACACGATTTCTACGTCGACATATTTACATAATGTTGATATATTTACACACTTCATTGAATCCATGGGTGTCCGTTAGCGCTGGGTGAGTTGACAAATAGGGTGACGGCAGTACTGGAAGTCTGCTGTGGAGCGACCAGGGAATCGTTCACTGAATTCGGTCGGGGATCGTTCGTTAATCGTCCGGCTCACCAAATGTAGGATAATTAATTACCACAGACACGGTTTGCCGTTAAAAGTTATTTTTATTTCAAAATGTCTCTTGACTTATACAGGCATACAATTTTAGTTAAATGATATTCTAACAATAAAGAAATATATCATATTGTTTACAATAGAATACAAAATAATTTAAAAATAGAATAATCAAATATCCACATTTAAAAAATGTAACTTTTATAAAACACAAAGTTTAACACAGCGCCATCTAGGTGTGGCAATTGGAACTATTTAACCCTACAGTTTAATCTGCGCTTTCCACCTAGCGGGTATTTCGAAGGTTCTGTTATTCCTGCCCGGTACGAACTTCACCGGCAGCCACTTGCCCCGCTCTGGGATCGACACAGGCACGTTTGGCATCATATAGGCCCCAGGAGATATTTGCATAGCACTTGAGTAAGCTGCCGCCGTCGGCACATTGGTCTGGACGGGATCCATGACATGGCCGGGAAAGTGGCTCATCAACATTTCATCTGATATTTGGGTAGGGTGAGTCGAACTCGGCAACAGCGTCATAGTGGACGGTGCATCCGACAGAACGGGTTGCCCATGGGAGTTTTCGCCATCTTTCTCACGCCGAATTTTCTTTTTAGGTTCAACTTCTGATAAAATAACCTTAAATCTCTTTGCATACGTCTTATCCTGGCCAAATATTCCTTTATATATTTCATCTTTGGCTTCGTCATCCAGCACGGGATTCTTGGCCATCCGTTTTCCATTTTCTGTTTTTAGTTTCGCCTTTTTTGGTTTTGTCGCTATGTCTAATTTCCGCTTGTTTCGTTTGTTCTTATGTGCCCGCCGCGCGGGTCTCCGAGCTTCGTCTTCTTCACTATCGGAGAAGCTGCCCAAAACATTTGAAAAAATGTCTTCAAACGTCTTGCCTTCATACGCCATTTGTTGTCGTGAATTGAAGAAAGTATATATATATTTAATAATAAAAATTATTTTTATCAATGTATAAATATATATGAATGATAATAGAGAGAGAGCTTTTTGAAAGAAAATAAAATAATGAAATAAAAATAATGACTAAACAGATTCAAATTTTAAAAAATCTAAATAAAATTATATTTTTGAATAAAATTCCAAGTTTATTAATTTATTTCAATTTAAAGCGCTTTGTCCCCCTAGGGACACTTGCGCTGTCATACATGTATGTCTTTACATTTGTCTATATACATATATATACAATACTTTTAGGCCGGGAATAGAATAGTCAAATGATGTTAACAATGAGAAAGAGATAAAAAAAAACGATAAAGAGAAGATTAGCATGGCCCCTGCGCAAGGATGACACGCAAAATCGTGAAGCGTTCCATATTGTTAGCTAACCACCACATCTGATGACTTT
Source organism: Cordylochernes scorpioides (assembly GCA_030710605.1). Taxonomy (NCBI): domain Eukaryota; kingdom Metazoa; phylum Arthropoda; class Arachnida; order Pseudoscorpiones; family Chernetidae; genus Cordylochernes; species Cordylochernes scorpioides. The sequence continues at coordinate 41,178,341 of CP092884.1, forward strand.
TCCTCTATCTGCTACCTAGGGATCCACCTGGTAGGATTCAATTCTCTCCCCCTAGTGTGTGGATATATTATTTCTTATGGGGGAAGAACAAGGTAATAACCTTCTATCTACCATGAATAACATGACTTTCACTATGGGTACTACATTAAAACGATAATTCATTAGCATCACTTCTCTAATTTAAATATGTGACTTTACCTGACAATATTCAGGGGTCGGTGGAGCAGTGGTATAAGCCATCGATTTCCCTCAGCCACGACCTGGGATCATTTCCCGCATTGGGCACTTTTTTTCTGAATAAAACTTTCCCAATGGCCCAATATTCTTTGCAAAAGTCCAACTCTAATGCCTTCTAAATGTATAGACATGTGCTACACTTAAAGTGAAAGCAGTCACCAACTACCTCCAACCATTATTTTCATGGCCTATATCACAGGTACTAGGGATAATAATATACAGTAGAAATTCCCTTTAGCGGACACCTCTCTACAAAGGACAGTTTTCATTTGCAAAATTATCATTTTTGCTATTCAGCAACTCTCTAGTAAAAGGATAACTCTCCCTAAAGGACACTTTGGCTTTGCAATTAGGTGTCCTTTACAGGGAGGTTCTAATGTATATATATATATATATATATATATATATATTTATATTCAACCTCCATTGAGAGACCACCTCCAAAAATGACTAGGTTTTTTTTTTGAACTGGTGTCTCTACTGTATCTAGAGCTAGCAAGTATGTACTCAGAAAAAAAAAGTCCTGACCTCACCAATGAGAAGATAATTGATGTAAATGTCATCAATAGATGTATCAAATAAAGAGAAAAGTGATGTCAACATTAATCACACACCCACAACACCAGTTATCTCTGCTTGTTATTTATAAATCTAACTAATTCTCTATCATTGAGACTGTGTCAGAGATATCAGTCAGTTGCCACGTCAATTATTGGTATATTGCAGGGATATCACTGAAGGAACAACATAGGTGCTGTATAAAAGAGGAAGAAGACCTTGAGAGAACAACTTGAATTGACACTTAGATCATTGGTAAATATCAAATCTTTATCATCGCCACCTTAGACTAGTGATAGAGATACTTGGAGACATCTGAGGCTCTTCATTGGACATAACAACAATGAGACTGGTAGGAGATTGTAAGAATTGACCATGGACCGGCCAAAGATAGCACTGATTATGATAATAACGATACAGAACTCCTTTATCAAGGTCAAGATTGCCAGCTTAATTTTTTATTCATTGTAAAAATTACATCTACACTCATGTGGACAAAACTTAAGGAAGTTGTACCTTTCAGCATATACAGTAAAACCCCGCTAATACGAACCCTGGATATAACGAACCTTCCCTTATAACGAACCCACGCCGATTCCCGATTCCATTCCATTGAAAATACCATCGTTATAACGAACTTTGCGATTTTTAGAATAACGAACTACCCCTATAACGAACCTATTTTCGGTCCCAAAATAATAAAATCTATTTAAAATACTATGCTTATAACGAACTTAGAATTGTAATAAAAAAATAATAATAAAACAACAAAATTTTGAGCATGTTTCAGCTCGTGGATCGCGATTTCAAAACAATAAATTTAGCGGCATTGTTTGTTTTGATTTTTGCACTTTTATTTTTGCTGTATGTTGTATAAATTTTAACACATTATACTTTTTAGTAGCCCGTAAAACCATATTTTCTCTTTTTATTAAATAGAATATATTTGCATCCATTAAATTTGAAATATAAAAAATGCAAATGGCTTCCAAAGTGAAGAAAACAAAGGCATTTTAAAAACAAAAGCGTTATTTCTTTAAAAAAAAAAGGCCATTTTCAGAACTTTTCAAAGTGAAACAAAACAGGCAAAATGTTAAGAACATATTAAAATAAGAGAATATAACTTTTCTATTATAAAATATAAATTATAAAGCTATTAAAAATTGTTACAAAGAGGAATCAACCTCAACTTTTGCCGCGATCGCGATCGTACGTTTTAGGGCTTAAAAAAAAAAGTCCAAATAAACGGACCCGTGATGAAACAAAAACTATTTTTATGCCATTAACTATGGTGATTTTAAAGTCAGCAATGTTTTACATTACAAGTTAAAAAAAACGAACTCTAGACCTAGAAGAATATGTGGAAAAATGAAATGGAAGAAAAACACTAACTTTATTTAAATGGTTCAATGCTTGAAGAGTGCTTTGAAGCAACAAGGTGTTAGAGCCATTTTTCCAACTAAACATTGTATTATATAATGTGATAATGATGTTTTAAAATCATTTTTTATATTTGAATATATATTTAATAAAACTTTGCCTAGGATTTGTCTTGATTTTTAAATTAGACATAGAGGTACATGTATGTTAATGATAAGAAGAACCTATCATCTAATGATTTCTCTTATTATTCAGTATTAATGTAAGGAAATTGGTCAATTAAAAGAATTAAAACTAAGTGAACACTATTAAGAGGCAGCCTCTTCTTGTGTGTATGGCTGTCCTTTAATTATACGGTCTAAAAATTTGAAAAGTAAAAAAAAAAAAAGCCAAACCGTGGCTATAGTGAACCAAAAGCTCTGTCCCATTGGGGTTCACTATAGAGGGGTTTTACTGTATATTGATATTCAGACAATAACTCTTTTTTTTTGCTTATCCCTAGTACAACACATGGTACAGGCCATGATAATCATGGTGGGTAGAAGAAGGCGACTGCTTTTACTGTAAGTGCACCACATGTCAGACAATAACTCTGAAAGATATTACAGTAACCTTTATTGAAGACACACAAGATAACTAAGTATGAAAAACATTGCTTCTGTCTCCTTCAAGCATGAAAAAGAAGACTGGCGGCATCAAAGACTTTTCACTTCCTTAAGTTTTGTCCATGAGTGTTTTTATACTCATTTTTGATAGATGCAAGTGGCCACATCGATCAACTAACGAGGCAAAACAAGGATAATTTCATACACACAGTATCAAATAGATAACCCAAACAAACCAATCTCCACAACAAAAGAGAAAAGAGTCTATTTAATTGGCTAGATTGAAATCAGGTCATTTTAACCTATTGATTTATAAGGAAACAAAACCCTTCTCCAGATGCACAAGATACAAAACTGAAGTTACTCCAGCAACATATGTATATTGTGTGTGTGCCATCTGGCACCTTTGGCAAAGATACATGTATGAGCTTGCCTCATTTATACCTTTGTTGCATAAACAGTAGAACCTCCCTTTAGCAGACACCTCGCTAGCAGACACTTCTCCACAAAGGACAGTTTTCATTTTCAAAATGACCATTTTTACAATTTAGCAACTCTCCAGTAAGTGGACATCTTTCCCTAAAGAACATTTTGGCTCTGCAACTAGGTGTTGTCCTTTACAGGGAGGTTCTACAGTATATATCTCAACAGAATACCCAGGTAGCTGACATTCTGCCACTCCTGGTACCTGAATATATACACTCATGGACAAAACTTAAGGAAGTAAAGTCTTTGATATTGCCGGTTGTCTATTTTTTTTTTTTTTTTTTAGACAGAGGCTGTTCACACTTGGTTATCTTGTTGAGTCTTCAATAAAGGTCACTGTAATATCTTTCAGAGTTATTGTCTGAATTCCGATATACATGCTAAAAGGTACAACTTCCTTAAGTTTTGTCTATGAGTGTATATTGGTTATCTTGTTGTGTCTTCAATAAAGGTCACTGTAATATATTCCAGAGTTATTGTCTGAATCCTGATATACATGTTAAAAGGTACAACTGCCTCAAGTTTTGTCCATGAGTGTATATTGGTTATCTCGTGGGTCTTCAATAAAGGTCACTGTAATATATTTCAGAGTTATAATCCCGATATACATGCTAAAAGGTACAACTTCCTTAAGTTTTGTCCATGAGTGTATATTGGTTATCTCGTGTATTTTCAATAAAGGTTACTGTAATATATTTCAGAGTTATTGTCTGAATCCCGATATACATGCTAAAAGGTACAACTTCCTTAAGTTTTGTCCATGAGTGTATATATCTCAACACACTGACAAATAAACACAAGTTTATAAGACCAAATCCAAATCAATAAATAATGTGTGACATTTCGGTACTTTTGTCTGAAGATGGTAACAACGCTGTTACTGAAACGTCACACACTATTTATTTATTTGGATTTGGTCTTATTACCTTGTGATTACATATTTCTGTTTAGAGTGTATTTTCAAGCTTCTACATCATATGTGGGGTAGACAAATATATTTGCCATAATAATTTACTAAATATAAAAGGGGAGAAAATATTTTAATATAAATTTATTTCACAGCATATACAATATAAAAAAAAATGTTCAAAGTAGTTCACATATAAACGTAAAAAAAAAATCTATTCATCTAAAGAAATGACTAAACAAAATTAAGGTACTGAGGCCATTTTAAATAAAAAGTTATATATCATTTTTATACATTTTTCAACAATAAGTTCTTATAAATGTTTTAGTTATAAATGAACAGTGTAATTTAAAAAAAATTAAGTAAATTTGCCTTTAAAAAAAAAAGAAAAGAAAAAGGCAGAAAATAATCCATAGAATTAATTTGGTAATATTCAATTATTAGATCATTGATGCATGTACAGTAAAACCCCTCTATAGTGAACCCCAATGGGACAGAGCTTTTGGTTCACTATAGCCACGGTTTGGCCATTTTTTTTACTTTTCAAAATTTTTAGACCGTATAATTAAAGGACAGCCATACACACTGGAAGAGGCTTCCTCTTAATAGTGGTCACTTTGTTTTAATTCCCTTTATTGACCAATTTCCTTACATTAATACTGAATAATAATAGAAATCATTAGATGATAGGTTCTTCTTATCATTAACATACATGTACCTCTATGTCTAATTTAAAAATCAAGACAAATCCTAGGCAAAGTTTTATTAAATATATATTCAAAGATATAAAATGATTTTAAAACATCATTATCACATTATATAATACATTGTTTACTTGGAAAAATGGCTCTAACACCTTGTTGCTTCAAAGCATTTTCAAGCATTGCACCATTCAAATAAAGTTGGTGTTTTTCTTCCATTTCATTTTCCCACATATTCTTCTAGGTCTAGATTTTGTTTTTTTAAACTTGTCATGCAAAACATTGCTGACTTTAAAATCACCATAGTTAATGGCATAAAAATAGTTTTGTTTGATCACGGGACCATTTATTTGGATTTTTTTTTTTTTTAGCCCTAAAACGTACGATCGCGATCGCGGCAAAAGTTGAGGTTGATTCCTCTTTGTAACAATTTTTAATAGCTTTATATTTTATCTTTTATAATAGAAAAGTTATATTCTCTTATTTTAATATGTTCTGAACATTTTGCCTGTGTTGTTTCACTTTGAAAAGTTCTGAAAATGGCCTTTTTTTTTTAACCCGGCAGCGGTCGCGCCCTCTTTTATACCTCGAAAGGTCGCGGTGGGTAAAATTTACCCACTTTTAAAAACCTAAATAAATCAAATATTCTTTTCAATATTTTTATTGTTTTCTATGTTAGAATAATGATTTGTCTATTAAATAACTTTACATAAAATCCTGAGATATAAAAATCATATTTTATTTATTTTATTAATAACAAATCAAAATATCAAATATTAATGATATATTTGACTATTTTATGAAAATAAAAATATATATTGAAGATAGGTTATAAAATATAAATTTGTATGAAAGTTATCACTTCCTTTCATAGAAATTAGGACTTGTTTCGTCCTTTATGGCATTCTTGACAAATTATTACAGTGTTCCTTACACAAAAAAGCAAAACAGTACTGGCAACGTTGAATAGTTTTTCTGTCCTTTTTTTCTTTCTGGCATTTCTTGCATCGATGTCTTTCTCCTATTTTTGGCTTTTTAGATGGACCAGGCTCTAAAAAATTAAAAATATCGGATGCCTTTTCCTTTATTTCACATGGCATTCTTACTGTGCGAACTTTGACCATCTCTTCAATAAGATCTAAGGATAAGGTTTTCAAAAAATGACGTATTGATTTAACCTTTGATGCGTTGCCATTTGCAAAATGAATTATCTGGGAATTTATTGCCCCAATATTTAAAAGTGAATAAAAAATAACCATGGGCCATCTTCTTGAATTTCTAGCACAGTTATATGTAGCTGTCATTTCGTCCATCATATCTACACCACCCTTTGTCATATTATAAAACATTATCATCTCTGGCTTTTTCAATTCTCCCGTTGAATCATCTATATTTGCATCGTGGTGCAGAGTTGAAAGCATAAGTACAACTTTATTCTCTTTAGGCTTGTATGAAAGAAGTGTCATTTCACTTTGAAAGCCAAAAACACTAGTGCGTACATTTCTACCTCTGCTGATGACAAACTCTGAGGGGATTTCCTTTTTATTTCTTTTTAAGGTACCAACAATTGTTAGTCTATATTGTTATAAAAGTTTTAGAGCTAAAGAATAACTGGTAAACCAGTTATCCATTGTTACATTGCGGCCAGTTCCCTTGATTGGCTCACACAATCGTTCCACAACGTCACTTGGACTGTTGCTGACATTGTAAGGACCTTCAGGGTTTTTTCCTGAATAAATCTCCAAGTTACAAGTATAAAACATTTTTGAATCCACGAGAGCAAATAATTTTATTCCATATTTATTGTGTTTACTCGGAATATACTGCCTGATATTGCATTTCCCTCTGAAAGCGTCAAGCTTTTCATCCACCGTTATATATTCCGAAGGAGAATAATGCTTTTGGCAATTTTTTACAAAAGTATCAAGAATCAATCTCACAGCTGCTAATTTATCTTGACGAAGTCTTTCATTTCTTGTAGCTTTGTCATCAAAACGAATTACTCTGAGAAGAAATCGGAATCTGTTTTCAGACATAGCTATTCTACACAATTCAAATCCAGTACTATCTCTTGCCCATGCATCATCTGTATTCAATTTATTCGCTTTCATGACCCCAAGAAAGTAAATAATTCCCAATTAAGCTTTAATTTCATGTAGGTTTAGCATCTCTTTCTCTGCTATAGTTCTGCTGAATATTCCTAATGTAAATGTTAGTATTTGTAACTATGCATTCAAGTATATTGTCATCTATTTTTATATTTCAAATTTAATGGATGAAAATATATTCTATTTAATAAAAAGTATAATGTGTTAAAATTTATACAACATAGAGCAAAAATAAAAGTGCAAAATTCAAAACAAACAATGCCGCTAAATTTATTGTTTTGAAATCGCGATCCACGAGCTGAAACATGCTTAAAAATTTGGTTGTTTTAATTTTTTTTTTTAATTAAAATTCTAAGTTCGTTATAAGCATAGTATTTTAAATAGATTTTATCATTTTGGGACCGAAAATAGGTTCGTTATAGGGGTAGTTCGTTATTCTAAAAATCGCAAAGTTCATTATAACGATGGTATTTTCAATGGAATGGAATTGGGAATCGGCGTGGGTTCGTTATAAGGGATGGTTCGTTATATCCAGGGTTCGTATTAGCGGGGTTTTACTGTATATAGCAGATCGCCAACTAAAAGACTTATGGCACAATTCATCACAAGAAAAAAAAAAGGATTATTTTAAAAAAACAGAACTTTTTATCAAAAGTATATTTTATATTAAAGAATCTATATATATAAAATTGAATGTCTGTCTGTCTGTTTGTCTGTACTCTATAGATTCAAAAACCATACATCCAATCGCCGTGAAATTTTGGTATATTATTAGGTATATCACCGGGAAGGTTTTTGAAAAATAATTTCATGAATATCTTGAATATCCTTAGAGTTATTTGCAGATTTGTAGATTTAACTCGCAAGCAGCGCCCCCATTGTGACGATGTTAACAAGTTTTCTTATCACTAAGTTTGTTATCTTAAATATTATTTATCAAAAGTAAGATTATCTCAGGATGACACGGCAATGTGACACGGGAAAAAATGTTCACTAGATAAAACTATGATTTTCTAATGTAGAAAATTAGGAAAGACAAAATTCAGGATGACACGGCACACAGGGACCGGGAAAAAATGTTCACTTTATCGAGAGATTCAAATTTACGAGTTTCAAATTATCAAAATATATCTTTTTTTTTATTTTTAATAAGTTTTTAGAGAATTGTTTTAACAAATGTTCGCTAGACAAACCTTTACTCGGGTAAAACCCCGGGCGAAGCCGAGTACGTTTTATAAGTTTATAGAGAATTGTTTTAACAAATGTTCGTTAGACAAACATTCACTCGGGTAAAACCCGGGCGAAGCCGGGCACATCCGCTAGTATATTAATAATGAAATAATACTTTTAGTTTTTCCAAAAAATCTTAATTTTTAATAAACTAAAAACTGTAGAAAGTATTATCTGCTTCTATTTGAAATACAGTAGAACCTCCATGAGAGGACACTTATGCTAGAGGAAACCTCTCTATAAAGGACAGTTTTCATCGTCAAAATTACCATTTTTTACTATTTAGTAACTCTCCAGTAAGAGGACACCTCTTTACAAAGGACAGTTTTATTGTCAAAATTACCATTTTTACTATTTAACAACTCTCTGGTAAGAGGACACCTCTCCCTAAAGGACACTATGTCTCTACAACTAGGTGTTGTCCTTTAGAGGGAGGTTCTACTGTACTACCTTTTACAATAAATAATGGTGAAAAAAACAAACTTCAATTATATTTGGCTATGAATAAAATTAAGTATAAGCTTCATATAATATATATTTAAGACAACAATAAAAAAAAAGATATAAAAAAAATTGTTATTCGTATATAAAAAATATTTATTAAAAATATAGAGAAATAACGAATAGAAAAAAGCAATATTTTCCTTTTTTTTTTACAAAGAGATTAATACAAGGTGCGTTCATTAATTTCCAGGACTGGTTAAAAAATGAAATAAATAAAAAAGCTAAAGAAAACATTTTTATACAGAGTTAAATATTGGACATTCGACCACACCTGACTGAAAGCACGAGTCTCGTGGCGCACGCGCCGATCTAAAAATAGAACAAAACAACTTCCTTGTAAGGTTTGCATCTCTAATTTTAAAATGGCCATTTTATTTAGACCATCACTCTTCATATATTCAACCTTTTCATACGTCATCCAAATGTTAGAAATATTAAATTATTTCTCTTTGAAATTAAAAATGATTTTTCATAAATAAAAGAAACTTATGCGGTTAAACTGGTTGTATAGCTTTTTAATTATACGCCGCAGTCATTTATAAGTATTATTAGTCAGTTTAAATATTAGTTACGAACGGAGAAATATCGTCCAGGATAGCCTAGTGGACATGGCACCTGCCCGGTAAGCAGAAGGTTGTGGGTTCGATTCCCGCTCCTGGACACTTTTATTTTTCCGTTCGCCATTACTCTTCATATTTTTCACCCTCCATACGTCATCCATTCATATATAGACCATCACTCTTCATATATTCAACCTTTTCATACGTCATCCAAAAGTTAGAAATATTAAATTACTAGCGGATGTGCCCGGCTTCGCCCGGGTTTTACCCGAGTGAATGTTTGTCTAACGAACATTTGTTAAAACAATTCTCTATAAACTTATAAAACGTACTCGGCTTCGCCCGGGGTTTTACCCGAGTAAAGGTTTGTCTAGCGAACATTTGTTAAAACAATTCTCTAAAAACTTATTTAAAAAAAAAAAAAGATATATTTTGATAATTTGAAACTCGTAAATTTGAATCTCTCGATATATTGTTATCATCGTCACAATGGGGGCGCTGCTTGCGAGTTAAATCTACAAATCTGCAAATAACTCTAAGGATATTCAAGATATTCAGGAAATTATTTTTCAAAAACCTTCCCGGTGATATACCTAATAATATCCCAAAATTTCACGGCGATTGGATGTATGGTTTTTGAATCTATAGAGTGCAGACAAACAGACAGACAGACATTCAATTTTATATATATAGATAGATTCACTCTTCATTGTTGGCTTTTTATCTTACATTCATTCTTCATTGTTGGCTTTTTATATTACATTCACTCTTCATTGTTGGCTTTTTATCTTACATTCATTCTTCATTGTTGGCTTTTTATATTACATTCACTCTTCATTGTTGGCTTTTTATCTTACATTCACTCTGTTGGCTTTTTATATTACATTTACTCTTCATTGTTGGCTTTTTATCTTACATTCACTCTTCATTGTTGGCTTTTTATATTATATTTACTCTTCATTGTTGGCTTTTCATCTTACATTCATTCTTCATTGTTGGCTTTTTATATTATATTTACTATTCATTGTTGGCTTTTTATCTTACATTCATTCTTCATTGTTGGCTTTTTATATTACATTTACTATTCATTGTTGGCTTTTTATCTTACATTCACTCTTCATTGTTGGCTTTTTATCTTACATTCATTCTTCATTGTTGGCTTTTTATATTACATTCACTCTTCATTGTTGGCTTTTTATCTTACATTCATTCTTCATTGTTGGCTTTTTATATTACATTCACTCTTCATTGTTGGCTTTTTATCTTACATTTACTCTTCATTGTTGGATTTTTATCTTACATTCACTCTTCATTGTTGGCTTTTTATATTATATTTACTCTTCATTGTTGGCTTTTTATCTTACATTCATTCTTCATTGTTGGCTTTTTATATTATATTTACTCTTCATTGTTGGATTTTTATCTTACATTCATTCTTCATTGTTAGCTTTTTATATTACATTTATCCGAGTGAAAGTTTGCCTAAAGAATATTATATATTATGAAGTATAATAAACAATGTTAAAGATTAGTTTTAATTATTAATCAAGATTGTGTGTGAATATGTGAGAAAGATGTAATATCGTTGTTGTTTTCTTGGCCGACTGTTTTACATATGGTGTTATCTTAAAATTGCTTGTTTTGAATATTTTTTTAGATTGAGTTGAATGAATTGCTGATTTTTTTTTTTGCATTTATATATAAATAAAATTAACTCTGTTGATTTTTTTGTATTTAATCGATAACAGCTAAGTTACGCATGTTAATGTTAGGGAAAAATATTTTGATGTTAAGCAAAACCTGCTCCATCTCGTTTTACATAAATGTTGAAAATTTGGTTGAAATTGATGCATTGTAACGAAAGTTTTTAGTGATGTCCTCTTATGAAATTTGCATTTTATTAATATAGATATAATATAAATGAGTTTTAAAAATTGTTTAAAAAAAAATGCATCGGCCGGGAATCGAACCCTGGCCGCCCGCGTGGCAGGCGAGCATTCTACCACTGAACCACCGATGCTTTAAAAAAATCAAATTCATTTATCGTCGCGACCAGTGCTGCGCCCTAGCGGTAAAAGACTGGAACTAACGCTTTTTGGTTTTTTATTTTTTAAAAAAAGCACATCAACTTTTTTAGTTTTTTGAATAGCCTATATGTTAAACGAAATCTTCAGCTACCTACATGCGAAATTCCATAATGATTGAGTCAGTAGATTTTGCGTGATGCGATAACAAACATCGATTTCGCATTTCATTTTTATATATATAAGGATTTCTCTTTGAAATTAAAAATGATTTTTCATAAATAAAAGAAACTTATGCGGTTAAACTGGTTGTATAGCTTTATAATTATACGCCGCAGTCATTTATAAGTATGTAAATATGTCGACGTAGAAATCGTGTGAATGGGACCGGCATATAAGACTTGTTATTAAATAGATCGCAGTGTTGAAAATTCTAAGTAATGAAATTTTTACAAAAATGTCTACACTTATATGATTATTAGAGCGGCCACGTCTACACAGATCTGTGCGACAATGTGTGGCTCATTGTCGAGAATGTCAACGCCGAAAAGGTTCTACCGAACGTCCACCAGGACAACTTGTGCCAATTCCGCCGGTTGCACGACCTTTTCAGAAAATAGGGATAGATTTGTTAGGAAGATTCCCTACCTCGAACGATGGCAATTGAAGGTTACTTGACCAGAAGTCAAGGGATTTCAAGACAATTAATTGAAATGGGAAAAGCAATAACAGATAAAGAAATAATTAGATACATCCTCAAGGGATTACCGGATAAATATAACAATGTGATTATATCAATCCTCGCTAATAGAAATATGGACTTTAATGGCATGCGTCAAAATGTATTGGACTTTGAAAAAAGAAATCCAGAAAGAAGACAGGAACATGTCAAAGTATATAAAACCTCCAGTATATCTTTATACCAAAACACCCATTTCTTAATCAAAAATAATCGTCATATTCACCATTTTATGTATATGGCCCCATTCAACTTATTTGTCACTATCACGACAAGGCTTTTTAAAAGCATCATTTTAGCCACCATAATTTAAGCTGACCAACTTGGCTAATTTATCGACAACGTTATGTGAGATGAACCCTGAACTTTCTCAACTCAGTGAAGAGATCAAAGTGCTATTTCCAATGAAAACCAACAGAGCAGAGCAAGATGTAGTACTGAGGGTTTCACCTAGAGTCTACCAAATTATGAAGAGAAATGGGAAAATTTACACGGATATTCAACGATGCGATATTAAAGATAAAATATTAGTGAATCAATGTCAGAACTGTTTTCTATTTAATCCTAATCATAAGAGGAATAACTGTCCCAATCCCAAAAAATGTATTAAATGTGAAAAAGAGGGAGAACACGAATGCTCGACTACAATTAAATGCTGCAACTGCGTCAAACATCCACATTTTAGAAATAGAGATTTGGAGCATAAACCGAATAGTCAAGACTGCCCAATCTATAAAAAAGAGATGCAAATTATAATACAAAGAACAGACTATTCTACACATATAGAAGATGCGGGCCAATAATAAAATTCCAGAATGATGGGCCGAAAACTATATATTGACAAAATCAAAATTATTCAACAAAATACTAGAAAAAGCAAAAATTGCATAAATGAGCTTTGTGCATCTGATGAAATTAGAAATGCAGATATAGTAATGATACAAGAACCTTATATAATCAAAGAGGAGGTAATATTTCCAGGACCTTGTACAAAATATCAATTGATGAACAGTCCCAATATAAATACGGCAATAATTGTAAGAAATAGCACCTTAAAAATTCAATTAAGTACAGAATTCACTAACTCATTCGCTACAACTATAACCATACAAACAAAAAGTAAGAAAATATATCTTTCCAACATATATATACATCCGAATTCAATGAAAAGTGAGCACGAGGAATTTATGAAGAAGTTAATTAATACAAATTTACATATACCGGTGATAATTTGCGGCGATTTCAATGCCAGAGCTCCGTTATGGTATGATATCAGGAAAAATTATAATGGACATAGACTGATCCCTATCATAGATGAAATAAACTTAATTATCCATAATAATAAAACTTTCACGTGTCGTGATGCAAGTGTGATTGATCTCACACTAACAAATAAACAGGCAATTGCGGCGATCAGAAATTGGAAGACGCAGCAAATATCGCAAATTTCAGATCATGTAGCTATATCTTTTGAAATATATACAAACGAACAATTTAGTTCAGAAAAATATTATTCCACTTGGAAATTTAATGAGAAAAATGCGAACTGGTTAAGTTTTAGTCAGAGAATTAACAGTACTGAACGAGAAAAAATTGAAAACTTACTAGACATAGTGGATACACCAGAAATGATTGATCAAACGGTAAAAGAACTTACGAACATACTGATTGAGGCAGCACATAATTCACTCAAAGTAAATAATAATATGACAACAAAAAATAATATTAGTAATAAGTGGTGGAATACGAATTTACAGCTTCTAAAGGATCACAGTCATTATCTTAGGAACTGTTACTATAGAAACAAAAATTGCCCTAATCATATTAAACAATACTATAAAAGCATACGAAATAAGTATTTACGGGAAATAGAAAAAGCTAGGAAAGCATCCTGGAGAATTTTTCTGGAGGAAAACAAATCGAACAACCCTTATGGAAACTTATATAAGGTGTATAAAAACATCAAAAGTGGATCTAATCGGAAGAGAAATATGCAAATTTTGGAGGGTAATACTGATATGGAATGTTTGCAGAAGGGTGAGGAATTATTGAATAACTTATTTCCAGATGATAAATGTGAAGAAGATACAAACATCCATAAAAGTATAAGAAATTATAATTTAAAACTACTCAATAAAGAAAAACCGATGGTTATGATTACTGAAGTTAACAACTTAATTGACAAATTAAATCCAAAGAAATCTCCCGGAATAGACAACATCTCTAACAACATGATAAGGCACACTAAACAATTTATAGCTCCTATATTGGTGAAACTATTTCAAAAATGTTTGGACCTACAATACTATCCTGCTGAATGGAAAAGAGCAGAGGCAATAATTATTCCGAAACCTGGAAAAACAGATTTTAATAACTATAAAAATTATAGACCTTTATGTCTTAATTCCAACATTTCTAAAATATTTGAAAAAATAATTAATAACAGAATAATAAAATATTATGAAGATTTTAATTTACTAAGTGATCGACAACATGGCTTTAGAAGATCGAAATCTACTATTACTGCACTAACTGAAATAATAAAAATTGCGTTAGAACATAAAACAAGAGAATATGCAGCAATAATTGCAGTGGATATTAGTGCAGCGTTTGATAATGCATGGTGGCCGGCCTTGATGAAAAGACTAGATGAAGATGGTGTGCAGGCTTCAACGATAAAACTTCTACAATCATACTTTGATAATAGAAGAATAAGATTTAGATTTTCCTCAACTGAAATTAATAAGAAACTAAGTAAAGGATGTCCACAGGGAGGACCACTGTCTCCCACATTATGGAATATTCTTATTAATGAGATACTGAATAATAGTCTGGATGATAATTGTGAAACAATAGGATATGCAGATGATATTACGTTAATATGTTGGAATAAAACTCCTGAACAACTAAGAAAGACAATAGATAATGTATTAAGAAAAATCAATAAGTGGTGTGAAAGTCGTAAATTAAAATTGTCAGATGAGAAAACAAAAATATTATATTTATATAAATGCAATAGCGATATAATAGTCTCAGGTAGCAAGTTAATTAAACCGGTTGAAGAACTTAAGATCCTAGGAGTGACTATTAAAAATCACCGAGTCAGAAGCAAACTGGACTTTACGCCTCACGTTAATGAAATGATCATAAAAGTAACTAGAGCTAGTGGATACCTATTTGGCCTGACAAAGAAAGCATGGGGTCTAGACTTTAGACGAAGACTGATATTGTATAAGACATTATATCGAAGTACAATTACTTATGGTTATTCAGTATGGTATCCATTCATAAACAAAAAGTCTAAGGACAAACTAAATTCTCTTCAATATAAAATATTAAAACATTGTATACAGGCCTACAGTACAACATCATCGGACTGTACACACATACTTGCACAAGTCCCCAAACTTACTGATTATATTGAATCTAACATGTTGAAAACCGAAATAAATTACAACCGATTTGACTCTTCAAGTAGGAATATAATTTCTAATTATATAAGGGAAAAAATGCAGAAATACTATGAGAAGACTAATACCATTTTCAAGTCCTTCTTCACTGACTCCCAAATACCCAAATATGTCAAGCCAAATTTTTACAGTGTCCAATTTTTTACTGGACACGGTAACTTTAGATCATATTTGTACAAAGTCAGAAAGACGGATTCGCCTAAATGCTCATGTGGTGCAGAAGAAGAAAATCCTGTACATATTCTAACGGACTGTCGACTTGTAGAGGACTTGAGAGTCAAAAATCAAATAAATATAAATTGTCTAAATCAAATAGTTAATAATAGATATATGTATATAAATTTTAATAGATTTTGTAGAATGTTTTTTAGTAATAGATAGCCTGGGCTGTAATAACTGATATATAGTTATATGCTGTAAATAGCTCTAAATTTCTGTTCTTATCTGTGATGTTCACTAATATTCATTATAGGGTAATTAAATCGTTAACTAACTGACAAATACGTTAATAATTTCTATTATATAATAAGTAAAATCATATTAATAATTACTGTAAATAAGCTCCCAAACTTGTGTATGCATGCAAATATCCAAGACGGATATCGCGTGCTTTGTAAATGATAATAAATAAAAATAATTGAAGAAAAAAAATCAATTTTTAAATATATATATAAGAGAAATACATTTCTTAATTTCAGAAATCTCCTTTGATTTCTTTCCTGAGAGACAATATCTCAAAATCATAACATTGTCCTCCCCAAAACAAGTTAAAAATAATTAAACGTGCCACATCCACTAACAGTATAAAAATTCTTGATATGTTTTGTACAACCACCACCCATGACTTTAGTAAACTTGTTATTCATGGTGAAAAAGGTTAGATTCTACACCAAAACAACGACTTCACATGTGACAACATTCAATTCACTTCACAAGTGTCACAAGGCAACACAACAAATAACCTGCTATATGCTCCAACTTTGTATTGTTTTTTATATAAATATTGTCATAACCAAAAATGTACATAGCTTGTAACTGTAAATAATACATCGGCAGCTTGGCGAATTTGAATGGGTAGATCCGGATGACGAAGGTGAAAAGGCTCGAGCGCTGGAGTTGATGATTAAGGAGATGTCTTCATGCTCGGAGGACACCCCGGACAACGATCTCCTCAATCCCGTGCTGGATGACGAAGCCAAAGATGAAATATATAAAGGAATATTTGGCCAGGATAAGACGTATGCAAAGAGATTTAAGGTTATTTTATCAGAAGTTGAACCTAAAAAGAAAATTCGGCGTGAGAAAGATGGCGAAAACTCCCATGGGCAACCCGTTCTGTCGGATGCACCGTCCACTATGACGCTGTTGCCGAGTTCGACTCACCCTACCCAAATATCAGATGAAATGTTGATGAGCCACTTTCCCGGCCATGTCGTGGATCCCGTCCAGACCAATGTGCCGACGGCGGCAGCTTACTCAAGATTCGGTCAAAGTGCTATGCAAATATCTCCTGGGGCCTATATGATGCCAAACGTGCCTGTGTCGATCCCAGAGCGGGGCAAGAGGCTGCCGGTGAAGTTCGTACCGGGCAGGAATAACAGAACCTTCGAAATACCCGCTAGGTGGAAAGCGCAGATTAAACCAAAATTAACGAACGATCCCGGACCGAATTTAGTGAACGATTCCCTGGTCGCTCCACAGCAGACTTCCAGTACTGCCGTCACCCTATTTGTCAACTCACCCAGCGCTAACGGACACCCATGGATTCAATGAAGTGTGTAAATATATCGACATTATGTAAATATGTCGACGTAGAAATCGTGTGAATGGGACAGGCATATAAGACTTGTTATTAAATAGATCGCAGTGTTGACAATTCTAAGTAATGAAATTTTTACAAAAATGTCCACACTTATATGATTATTAGAGCGGCCACGTTTACACAGATCTATTTACATAAATGCCATTTGTTTGTATGTTGCTAATGCACCATTTAAAACCTCTTTGGAGCAAAAAACTAACGGAAGTAATCTAAATTGTTTCATCTATTTTGCATATATATATATATATATAAATATTTTAAATGAGATTGATATTAATTTTTTTTTATTTGTGTTTTATAAAAAAGCACCGGGCCCTGATTACATTAGTAACAATATGATTAGACAGGCTAAAATAAAAATAATCCCAATTCTGCATAAATTATTCAATAAATGTATAGAAATGGGATATTATCCGGATGAATGGAAAAAATCATTCTTAAAAATAATTCCAAAACCAGGCAAAACGAATTATGAAATAAATAAAAGTTATAGACCTATATCATTGACATCTAATCTATCTAAAACATTTGAGAATATAATAAAAAATAAATTAAGTAACTATTATTTAGAGAATAATTTAATGAGCTCAAGGCAGCATGGTTTTATGAAATCTAGATCAACAATTACTGGAATGGATAAAATTATAGAAACTATATTGAAACATAAACAAAAAGAATTGACTTCCTTGATAGCTATAGATATTGCGGGTGCATTCGACAATGCATGGTGGCCTGCTATTATAAAAAGAATGGATAATGATGATGTTCCTTCAGATTTAATACGGATCATAAAATCTTATTTGAATAATGAAAGGGAGGTGAAATTTACATACGAATCAGAAACTTTTTATAAGAAACTAACCAAAGGATGTCCACAGGGTGGACCTTTATCTCCACTTCTATGGAATATTTTGCTAAATGATTTGTTGATAAATTTTGATTCAATGAACGCAGATATTATATGTTATGCAGACGACGTTACAATAATTTGCTGGAATAAGACTATTGAAGGACTAAAAACCGCAAGTGAATACACCTTAAATTATGTGATCCAATGGTGTAATAGAAATAAATTAACGATCAGTACAGAGAAGACTAATATGCTATACCTACATAACAGACAAAAAATACCTATTAAGGTTAATAACAATATAATAATGCCGGTCAAGCAAGTAAAAATTCTGGGAATGAAATTTTCTAATCACAAATGGAAAAACAAAGTTAACTTTACACCGCATGTTAATGATATTCTGTGTAAGGCAGGACGTATGAAAAATTTATTATGTTCACTAAGTGGCAATATGTGGGGTTTAGACACTGAAAAGAGGTTAACTTTATTCAAAACAATCATTAGGCCTGTACTTACATACGGTTCTGAAATTTGGTTCAAATATTTAAACAATCGTTGTAAACAAAAACTGAACTCCATGCAGTACCAGATCATTTTATGGGCAGTTAGAGCATACAAAACCACTTCATCAAACTGTGTGCATAGCTTGGCAAAAATTCCACTCCTAACAGATTATATAGAATCCAGAATAATCAAATTTGATCTAGCTCAAATGTCCATTGAAGATCTAATTACTTACGAACCCTATGCTCCAAGTATAGTCAAATCATTCTTACACGCAAAAATGAATGAAATTTTTGAGAACACTAATGAAATTTTCAGAAGCTTTTTCGTATTAGGAATTCCAAGATTTTTCCGTCCAAATTTTTATAATATCCAATTCATTACAGATCATGGCAATTTTGGGAAATTTTTGGCAACTATCGGCGCCGTGAAGGAACCAGGATGCTTCTGCGGAGGTGAAATTCAAGACGCGAGACATCTACTTCTGGAGTGCCCAATTTTCCGGGATTTTAGGGAAAATAGATTTGGTCGTATTGGACAGCTTGATGAATTTGTAGACAAAAAAGAAAAGTATAAAAATTTTGATCAATTTTGTAAATACATATACAACTTTCTCTTGAATTGGAAAAAAGAGAAGGAATCTTAGAAAAAAAAAAGAACTGCGATGCTTGCTCTGTGTGTTTTGCTTTGTTGTTTGTTTTTCTCTTTGGACAATTTTCTTTAGTTAATTTATGTAAAATAATGAATTGAACAGGATTGTATATAGCCGAATTGCTGTAATGCAGTGAAATGTATTGGCGCAAATATCCCTGAGTTTGGGATATCGCGTTTCATGATGTTAATAAAGTTAATTAATTAATTAATTGTTAATCAATTTTGCACATTAATTTACATAAAGCCGAAATACATTAGACCAATGGCTCCGGTTGGCTAAGAACGCTTTAAGCCTTATTTCAATAAAGTTAGTACGCTATCGTACTTCATTGAAATAAGGCTTGAAGCGGTCTTAGCCAACCGGAGCCTTTCGTCTATAAA
>CP092884.1:41198160-41416790 GCA_030710605.1 Cordylochernes scorpioides
TATATTGAACATTCTGGAAACAAAATTTGATGCAAATTCATTAGCTTCTGGTTTCTTGTGGGTTTTTTGTTTCATGATAAGCCCATATTTCTTATACATGGTGGACATTGCTGCTGCTGTGATGGAGATGCATGGAGACATCTGAGGCTCTTCATTGGACATGACAACAACAACAACAACCGCTTTATAGAGCCTTAATACTGTATTGGATCATTCTGCTTTTATATGTTACACTGAAGGGTGGAATCTTAGAAATGGTATTTATCAAGCTATGCACATAAGGTTTTAGGAAAGTAGAATTACAGTTAAACCTGTCTATAGCACCCCCTCTAAATAGTGCCTCCCTCTCTATAGTGCCCGATTTTAAATACGTAGTACGATGCAATTTACATTAAAAGTGACCTGTCTATAGCACCGCCTCTCTATAGTACCCTATTTTGGTGAGTCCCAAGAGGTGGAGTTATAGACAGGTTTAACTGCATGTATAAATATTTGAATTGAGCAATGCTCTTCTGCAAACAATAAGGACAAAGCCAGTTAGGCATAATTCGGTTATAACTTGCCAACACTTGGTTATAGCATTGTTAAAATCTTATCAATGTACAGTGGAAAACCTTGTCATAATAACCTCTTTTAAAAAAGTAACTATAGTAAACCTGTCTATAGCGCCCCCTCTAAATAGCGCCTTCCTCTCTATAGTAAACATTTTACATTTAAAGTGACCTGTCTATAGCACCCTATTTTGGCGAGTCCCAAGAAGGGGCACTATATAAATAGGTTTCACTGTATTTTATATCATGGGTGCATAATGTAGCTGCTGTATTGTCCGTGAGGTCAAGAGACGTACGGACCTCTATGGTGTTGATCTCTTGGCGGAACGACTTGGCAGTCGGACTCGGGCCCCCCCACTACGGCAAAGTGGATCAAAGTTATGGGGCTACACCAAAGATCCAAATTATGCCTGCAACGTCCCACAATCAATGTCCCATATACTAGATGACTGTCCGCTGTACAAATTCAATGGAGGAATCTCCAATCTCCACTCAGTCACCCCGGAAGCCCTGAACTGGCTGAAGGCCTTGCCTCTCAGACTTTAATGACCGAGATGTCCTCACTTCTTTTTTCTAGATTTGATTCATTTTGTCTCCTCTCTAATTGTAAAGACGTTGCTGTATCACCTCATAAGCATAAATAACTGTATTTTATAACATCAAAATTCAAAATTTTTACATTCCAATTGTATTAAGAGTGGGTATAACAAAATAAAATCTAGGTACCAAGTGATATTTTTATAGCAAAAGTTTAACTGTATTAATATTTGTGTGTGTGGACTTAATCTATTGTTTCTATGAGTGTAAAAACATTTTGGAATGTTTATTAATAAAGTTATTTTCTTATTATTGCTACCCAAGTTTGTTTTGTGTTATTTGTCACAAAGGAACATTTCCAAAACAACCTAACAACTCTATGATGCAAGGTTAGAACAATAGAATCTTGGAAACTTTCTACCTTGATACAAATAATAAGGTACAATTTGGATTATTAAAATATACAAGTATCAGAGTCATCACAACAATCAATTCTGTCATCGTTTGCTTTTGTGAATGGAATAAATACCCAAATATGGCCATTTCTTATAAGCATCGGTGGTTCAGTGGTAGAATGCTCGCCTGCCACGCGGGCGGCCCGGGTTCGATTCCCGTCCGATGCATTTTTTTTTTTTACAATTTTTAAAACTCATTTATATAAAGATACAATTCCAAGGCAAAGATACCATTCCTTTAACTTCCAATTACCGAGGGAACCAATTAATATTGATTTTATTCAACTTATCAAATATTTTTCATGGGACCGGGAAAAAATGTTCACTTTATCGAGAGATTCAAATTTAAGAGTTTCACACAAATTATCAAAATATATCTTTTTTTTTATATAAGTTTATAGAGAATTGTTTTAACAAATGTTCGTTAGACAAACCTTTACTCGGGTAAAACCCGGGCGAAGCCGGGTACATCCGCTAGTAGATTATAAACACAAGGTAATAAGACCAAATAAATAAATAGTGTGAGACATTTCAGTAACAACATTGTTACCATCTTCAGACAAATCAATGAGAAATTTTACCACAGCATGTTTTAAATAGTTACTGTTATCAAATGTGTAAACAAGATAGCAGCTAAGATGAAGATAATAATATATTAATAATATTATATAAACACAAGGTAATAAGACCAAATCCAAATAAATAAATAGTTTATATTTAATATAAACTATTTATATATAATAAATATTAAATATATATTTATTTGGATTTGGTCTTATTATCTTGTGTTGAATTTAAAAGAAAATTATAAACAATAGGATCCAACACCTGCCTTAACAGTCATTGTTATTCAATGGAGACCATTTGTTTCCCTTTTAGTTTTCTTAGGCATCTGGGATCCTGTGTAATACATTAAAATCTATATTTTTTAAACATCTAAAGGATTAAACACAAGGTAATAAGACCAAATCCCAATAATTAGTGTGTGACGTTTCAGTAACAGCGTTGTAACCATCAAACAAAATTACTGAATGAGAAAATTCATCACATATTATTTTTCCATTCATCATTACTCTTCACAATTCATCCTTTCATACTTCATCCCTAAGAATAGGAATAATCGCTATTTCTCTTTAAGATAATTATAAATTACGATTTTTCATTCTGTAAAAAGAAACATTTACGCCAAAACTTGTTAAACATCATTCTATAAAGTATAAATATATCAGTACTTTTGTCTGATGATGGTAACAATGCTGTTACTGAAACGTCACACACAGTTTATTTAGATTAGGTCTTATTACCTTGTGTTTATCTATAATCCAAATTGTGTCTTATCACCCTAAAGGCTTAATTTGATGAATATCTTATGAGAGTATTGTCTGGTTCAAAATCACATTAATAGGTACCGCTCAGCAAGAGCAACCTAGTTTATGATAATTGAAACAGTAAATAATATGTGAAGGTTATTCACATATTAAACAAAATTTTAACACAGGATTCAATCCTGGTTCATGACTGTCGGGAATCGAGGGTGTTATCTGCTCGTCCACTACTTTTTATTTTGAGTGTATTGTTGAATTTACCTAAGAATTGATGAAAAATAGTACAAATGTGAAATTGTACTTTGATCAAATGGATAAATTAAGAAAAAAGGCATTACTTGATTGTGCAATTAAGAAAAAAGGCATTACTTGATTGTGCAATTAAGAAAAAAGGCATTACTTGATTGTGCAATTAAAAGTTGCTAAAGGCTTGTGACATTTATCGAATAATTAAAAATCAACAATTCATCGAATTAAGAGCAGTAGAAGTTTGTATTATGTATAAAAGAAACATTCGTGCTTTTAAATTCTTTCATTTTATATGTATAGATGGCGCGTTATTGCTTTGTGTTAATTTATGTCTAACTGACCTTGTCTTTATTGTTTGCGGAAGAGCATTGCTCGATGCAAATATTTTAATGTAATTCTACTGTCCTATAAGCTTATGTCCATAGTTTTCTTGAAAACCATTTCTGAAATTCCATCCTTCATTGCTGCATATATAAGCAGAATCGTCCAATACAGTATTAGAGCTCTGAGAAGCGGTCTGGTGGATTAAATTGGCGAAACCGCTGGGAGGGTTCACCACTGATGAGCCAAGCCCTCCCAATACATATTTTTCATCGAAGTAATGGCAGTAGAAGTTTGTATTATGTATAAAAGAAACATTCGTGCTTTTAAATCCTTTCATTTTATATATATAGATGGCGCGCTATTGCTTTGTGTTAATAAGTTGATATTTATTCAGATAGATGGCACAAGCCATCAATAACTTTTAGTTACACAATAAGGAAATGTATTTTTTTCTTTAGAAAGAATAGGTTTAGGTTTAGTGTTTGCAATTTTATCCAACCCCTGTATTATCAAACTGCCCTGAAAGTGCATTTGGAATCAAATGGAAATTCCCAAGACAGGTTTTACTCTAACGTGAAAATTTTTTTTTTCTCTACTCAAATAATTTATCGATTTCAGAGTTTTAATACGGGGGTCAGTGGAAGGCTGTTTAAACCGTTTGGTTTTCGACCACTACGACCCGGGTTCGATTCCCGCATTGGACACTTTTTTTCTGTTTAAAAAAAAAAAAATGCTCCAATGGCCCCCGATTCTTGCAAAAGTCCAACCCCACCATCGAGTGCAAGTAACCAAATGGGGCTCTGGCACATTTGTAAGTGCAAAGTCGAACTGCTTTTCACATGTGTAGACATGTGGTGCGCTTACAGCAAAAGCAGTCACTAACTACCCACCATGATTATCATGGCTTTGAGATAAGAAAGAAGAAGGAGAAGGGTTTTAATAGGATTGTGGGAGGGAGGGGATAAAAGTGGGAGCCGAGAGACTTCCTTCCAGCCTGCTGGGATGACGGACCATGCCGTCGGCAAACATACAAGTGGGGCCATGAAATAGGAGATGACCACCGTGGCGCGGCAGATCTGCGGAAGTCAATGAGAACCCAATAGACATTCTAGGGTGTTGTCCTTTTTGTCTTCCTCTAAAAATGTAGCTAATAAGTATTACCAATAAAACACTAACTTTGCATATTTCTGAGGTATCGCTTATTTTCCGTTTCCATTTTACGTAAATTTAAAATTCGACACAACAGCTAGATATGTTTGGAGATAAAGTTAAAAATAAAATATTGAGATAAAATAATAAGGAAGATAATATAAAAACTTATCTTAGTCTTGAGATGATATCCTGATATCTTGGATGATATCTCTTTTCAATCACGTCCAGCTCACCAATGTGGTGTGTCGATTTATTAGTCCAGCAATGGCTTAGAAAAGTATTTCAAAGTTAGTATTTTATTGGTATTACTTATTAGCTACATTTTCAGAGGAAGACCCAAAAGGACAACACCCTAGAATGTCTATTCTGGTTCTGTTGGCTTCCGCCGATCTGCCTCGCCGTTGTGGTCATCTCCTTTTTCATGGCCCCGCTTGTATGTTTGCCGACTGTGTGGTCCGTCATCCCAGCAGGCTGGAAGGAAGTCTCTCGGCTCCCACAATCTCTTTTTATAACAGCAACTTGGTTATAGCATCTTAATTATAAAGAACCAAGTTTTATGTGACAATTGTTCTAATTGGAATTTTATAATAACAAAATATTTTTCCAAATAATGGTGTTCTAACAAGGTTTCGCTGTAATAACTCTGATATTTGGGTTAACATAGTAAATTTAATAGATAAAAAAAAAAGAAGATTCAATAAAAATAATACATTATACATAATAAAAACAATTAATAAATACAGTAAAACCCCGCTAATATGAACCCCGGATATAGCGAACCTTCCCTTTTTTTTCTTTTTTGCTTATCCCTAGTACACGTGGTACAGGCCATGATAATCATGGTGGGTAGAAGTTGCCGACTGCTTTTACTGTAAGTGCACCACATGTCTACACATGTGAAAAGCAGTTCGACTTTGCACTTACAAATGTGTCAGAGCCCCGTTTGGTTACTTGCACTCGCTGGTGAGATTGGGCTTTTGCAAGAATCGGGGGGCCATTGGAGCATTTTTTTTTTTTTATCAGAAAAAAAAGTGCCCAATGCGGGAATTGAACCCGGGTCGTAATCCAACGGTTCAGACCATCCTTCCACCAACCCCCCCCCCCCCCCCCCCCGATTCCATTCCATTGAAAATACCATCGTTATAACAAACTTTGCGATTTTTAATATAATGAACTACCCCTATAACGAACCTATTTTAGGTCCCAAATTAATAAAATCTATTTAAAATACTATGCTTATAATGAACTTAAAATTGTAATTTAAAAAAAAAAATTAAAACAACTAAATTTTGTGCATGTTTCAGCTCGCGGATCGCAATTTCAAAACAATAAATTTAGCGGCATTGTTTGTTTTCATTTACATTCTATTTTTTCTGTATGTTGTATAAATTTTTACACATTATACTTTTTATTAACTAGAATATCTTTGCAACCATCAAATTTGAAATAGAAAAAATGCAAATGGCTTCAAAATAAAGAAAACAAAGGCATTCTAAAAACAAAAATGTTATTATAAAACAAGGTAATAAGACCAAATCCAAATAAATAAATAGTGTGTGACATTTCAGTAACAGCGTTGTTACCGAAACATCACACACTATTTATTTATTTGGATTTTGTCTTATTACCTTGTTTTATAATCCATAATCCAAATTGTGCCATATCAAAAATGTTATTACTTTAAAAAAAAAAAAAAGGGTCATTTTCAAAACTTTTCAAAGTGAAACAACACAGGAAAAATTTCAGAACAGTTAAAATAAGAAAATATAACTTTTCTATTATAAGAGATAAATTAGAAGGCTATTATAAGTGTTTACAAAGAGAAATCAACCTCGACTTTTGCTGCGATCGTACGTGTTTGAGCTAAAAAATAAAGTCCAAATAAACGGGTCCGTAATGCAACATTTATTTTTTATACCATGAACTATAAGCCAGAAATGGTTTGCATGACAGGTTCAAAATAAAACGAAATCTAGACTCAAGAAGAACATTTGGGAACATGAAATGGTAGAAAAACACATTAACTTTATTTGAAAGATGCAATGCTTGAAGAATGCTTTGAAGCAACAAAGTATTAGAGCCATATTTCCAAGTAAACATTGTATTATATAGTGTAATAAAGATGTTTTAAAATCATTTTATATCTTCAAATATATATTTAATAAAACTTTGCCTAGGATTTGTCTTGATTTTGAAATTAGACATAGAGGTACATGTATGTTAATGATAAGAAGAACCTATCATCAAATAATTTATTTTATTATTCAGTATTAATGTAAGGAAATAGGTCAATTAAGGGAATTAAAACAAAGTGACCACAATTAAGAGGCAGCCTCTTCCAGTGTGTATGGCCTTCCTTTTATTATGCAGTCTAGTAGTGAACCAAAAGCTCTGTCCCATTGGGGTTCACTATAGAGGAGTTTTACTGTATATAATATACACCCATACCTCGCTTTGCGTCGGGGTTACGTTCCAAAAAAACACAACGCAAATTGAAATGACGCAAAGTGAAAATAAAATTTTGATGCCATGGCGCAATCAAAAACAAAGGTGTTGCCATATTTTAGGAAAAAAAATTAAAAAAAAAAAAATTAAAGACTCGAATCCAAAACAACGCAACTTTGAAAATCTAACGACGCACAGTGAAAATCAGTAAAAATTAAGCAGATACACAACTTCGAAAAAAATGCAAAACAAAACAACGCAAAGCAAGGTATTGGTGTATATTAAAACAACATTACAAAATTGTAAAGCATGACCCACACTGGTATTTTGTCTTGATTTTTAAATACAATCAAATTGTATTATAATATCACTTGAGACTTAGATTTACCATTGTTGTAACCATGTTTGTGTGTGTTATTGTTGTTGTTATAACCACGATAAATTTCTTTTCTTCCAATTAACCCAGACTAATCTATTAGCTTGATTGTCTTTATATAATTTTTTTTCTGTATATAAATGTAGGATTTGATTAGGAAGAAGCTGGCAACACGGAATCAAGAAGAGCAGAAGACGCGCTTACGATGACAACTGAAGAATAAGACTTTTTACTTTCTCTTTCTTTTTTAACTTTGTTTTTAAATTGTAAACTTTAAAATATATCCATTTATATCTACTCTGTTTCCTACATAAATATCATATTACCATTAAGGTACTTATTACTTTTTTCCTGCAATTTATTCTACATTTCTGCTTGGAGAATCTGTATGAAACTAAAATATCTTAATAAAGATTTTTGTTGTTGTTTGTTATAACCACAATTAAAACAAGGGGGTCGGTGGAAGGCTGGTTAAACCGTTTGGTTTTCGACCACTACGACCCGGGTTCGATCCCCGCATTGGACACTTTTTATGTTTAAAAAATATATATAAAAAAAATGCTCCAATGGCCCCCGATTCTTGAAAAAGTCCAACCCCACCAGCGAGTGCAAGTAACCAAACGGGGCTCTGGCATTAGTAAGTGCAAAGTCGAACTGCTTTTCACATGTGTAGACATGTGGTGCACTTACAGTAAAAGCAGTCGCTAACTATCCACCATGATTATCATGGCCTGTACCACGTGTACTAGGGATAAGCAAAAAAAAAAAAAAAAAACAATTAAAACAATAGGGACTTAAAATGTGGTACTTAGAATTATGATGTTAGAGTATAACATGAAAGACCATAGCCTATGATATGGCACAATTTGGATTATAGATCAGAACTATAATAAGTCCATAGGCTAAAAACATGATCTCTCCTGGAGATAGACTCTCATGTCAGTCATGTCAGACCACATCATGAGGAGTATTTCAACCTAAAGGAATCTCTAGTAA
Source organism: Cordylochernes scorpioides (assembly GCA_030710605.1). Taxonomy (NCBI): domain Eukaryota; kingdom Metazoa; phylum Arthropoda; class Arachnida; order Pseudoscorpiones; family Chernetidae; genus Cordylochernes; species Cordylochernes scorpioides. Next base: position 41,206,571 of record CP092884.1, read on the forward strand.
GAAACCACCTCCAGGACACCATGTTTAATCATAATTTTAATATGTCTTACACATTAGAGATGTACTCTCTCAATGCCTCTATACTCAACAATACTGGCTAAACACTTTGCCTCATGTAAAACTGTCTTCACTATTTCTATGAAAAAAAGACACTTCGGCCAGTTTAGAGTTTTTTTATTTTCTCAACGTTTTGACAAAAATCTTTTGTCTTCATAAGGAGATGTAATTAAAATAAAGCATTTGGCAAGGCATTAAAAATTGTTCTTGTTAAATGCTTTATTTTTATTTAATTCTCCTGATTATAAACACAAAGTATAAGACCAAATCCAAATAAATAAATAAAATTATTCCTTGTGTTGTTTTATTACCTTGTGTTTATAATCTATAATCCAAATTGTGCCTTATTAATTCTCCTGATGAAGATAAAAGATTTATTTTGAAACTTTCAGAAAATAAAAAACTCTAACTGGCCGAAGTGTCTATTTTTTATATAAATATGAATGTTGGCCAGGCAGCCTCTATCTTCAGAATGACTTCACTACATGTATATAGCTATGGGGATATTTTCATATGTAAATACTACTATGTAAAGAATGTTATGTAGTTAATAATAATGTATTCGAAAAAGAAAGAATAAATAATATTAAAGTAATGGGTTTCTTTTAATTTTGATTTTGCAAACTTTCGAGCAAAATTTCTGCTCTTCAACGGGCAAATACTTCTATATACAATATCAAGATGAACTTTGTACAGAAATAATTGAAAAATGTGTTATTGGCATGTGCTCTTGAAAGCTTGCGAAATCAAAATTAAAAACTGTCTTCTAGTGAGTTGACCTCTTACTGGAGAGCTGCTAATTAGTAAAAATGTTAATTTTGGTGATGAAAACTGTCTTCTAGAGAGTTGACCTCTTACTGGAGAGCTGCTAATTAATAAAAATGTTAATTTTGGTGATGAAAACTGTCTTCTAGAGAGTTAACCTCTTACTGGAGAGCTGCTAATTAGTAAAAATGTTAATTTTGGTGATGAAAACTGTCTTCTAGAGAGTTGACCTCTTACTAAGAAGCTGCTAATTAGTAAAAATGTTAATTTTGGTGATGAAAACTGTCTTCTAGAGAGTTGACCTCTTACTGGAGAGCTGCTAATTAATAAAAATGTTAATTTTGGTGATGAAAACTGTCTTCTAGAGAGTTAACCTCTTACTGGAGAGCTGCTAATTAATAAAAATGTTAATTTTGGTGATGAAAACTGTCTTCTAGAGAGTTAACCTCTTACTGGAGAGCTGCTAATTAATAAAAATGTTAATTTTGGTGATGAAAACTGTCTTCTAGAGAGTTAACCTCTTACTGGAGAGCTGCTAATTAATAAAAATGTTAATTTTGGTGATGAAAACTGTCTTCTAGAGAGTTAACCTCTTACTGGAGAGCTGCTAATTAATAAAAATGTTAATTTTGGTGATGAAAACTGTCTTCTAGAGAGTTAACCTCTTACTGGAGAGCTGCTAATTAATAAAAATGTTAATTTTGGTGATGAAAACTGTCTTCTAGAGAGTTAACCTCTTACTGGAGAGCTGCTAATTAATAAAAATGTTAATTTTGGTGATGAAAACTGTCTTCTAGAGAGTTAACCTCTTACTGGAGAGCTGCTAATTAGTAAAAATGTTAATTTTGGTGATGAAAACTGTCTTCTAGTGAGTTGACCTCTTACTGGAGAGCTGCTAATTAATAAAAATGTTAATTTTGGTGATGAAAACTGTCTTCTAGAGAGTTAACCTCTTACTGGAGAGTTGCTAATTAATAAAAATGTTAATTTTTGTGATGAAAACTGTCTTCTGGAAAGGTCTCCTCTTACTTGAGCTGTGTTCTAATTGATAAAAATGATCCTTTTGGTGATGAAAACTGTCCTTTTTAGAGAAATGAGATTTGGCAAGCTTTTGACATTGACTCTTTCTCAGGCCTAGTGAATCAGTAAACAACAGTGTTAATATAATGTATTACCTTAATATGATTTATTCTTTCTTTTTCAAATAATTTCTAGGTATCTATTACTCCCAATAATAATGTCTGAATAAAGAGTTTTAAAAGATATTAGAGACTACAGAGTATAACCAACTTTCTGTTATATATAAAAGGAGCAGTTACAATAAGGTTCCATTGTATGTTATTCTAAAAAGATGACAAAATGATTTATACAAAATAAATTTGTCTATATATAGGGTTAATTGAAGGAAACCTTAGTTGTATGTTACCAATCACAACACTAAACTGTACAATTCTCTGATAGGGACAATTTGGATTATTCTATATACAGTTACGAGCGTCATGCATTCTTAATAATTTTTCATCTCTGTCACCGTTTGCTTTTTTTTGGAATGGCGCTCTCCTATTGGTTGGCTACGATCACGCCACCTTTGCCCCCCCCCCCCCACTCGCTTCTTCGTTTTTGTAACTATTGTGTTGGAGCGGGTCGCTCCTTAAATAAATGCATATATTAGTTAATAACTAAATGGAATCCTCTCTTTCTTTTTCCCAGTAAGAGACGCCTACGGAAGCCAACAGTACATAGACAGATAAAGCACATAGGCTATAGTTACTAACTAATATATGCATTTATTTAAGGCGCCAATTTATAATTGTAACAAATAGTATTTGAATCAAAACATTCAATCGGGTAAAACACGGGGGTTGCCCGGGTCATTCGGCTAGTAGATTATAAACACAAGGCAATAAGACCAAATCCAAATAAATAAATAGTGTGTGACGTTTCGGTAACAGTGTTGTTACCATCTTCAGACAAAAGTTTTCTCTGAAAACTATCTTCTTCTTATCTGTTATCTTGTTTACGCACTTGATAACAGTAACTATTTAAAAACATGCTGTGGTAAAATTTCTTCATTCAGTACTTTTGTCTGAAGATGGTAACAACGCTGTTACCGAAACGTCACACACTATTTATTTATTTGGATTTGGTCTTATTACCTTGTGTTTATAATCTATAATCCAAATTGTGCCTTATCAACAATAAATGTTGTTAACACAAAGCAATAACGCGCCATCTATACATATAAAATGAAAGAATTTAAAAGCACAAATGTTTCTTTTATACATAATACAAACTTCTACTGTCCTTACTGCGATGGAAAAATATATTGGGAGGGCTCTTGGCTCATCAGTGGTGAACCCTCCCAGCAGTTTCGCCAAGAGGGTTCACCACTGATGAGCCAAGCCCTCCCAATACATATTTTTTCACCGCAGTAAGGGCAGTAGAAGTTTGTATTATGTATAAAAGAAATGTTCAAATCATTAAGCTTGAGGGATAAGTCTCTTTCAAATACGTTTATTTCAAGCTTTCGGGCACAACCGCCCTTCGACAGGAAAATTATATTAGCTACTAAAGTTTTCGGATCTAATTGAAAGAGACTTATCCCTCAAGCTTAATGATTTGAACATAATATTATGGGATTGCCTATTAATTGTATAAAAGAAACATTTGTGCTTTTAAATTATTTCATTTTATATGAATAAATGTTGTACTTAAGCATGTATTAAACACCAGAAACTGTATGTTTAAGAAGACAGAAATAAAAAATCAAATTGCTTACCTTTTTTAAATTATTTATTTTAAGAACAGACAACAATTTCTTTTTTTTTTTCTTCTTTTTTATGCTACAAATATGTACAAGTTAGAGTAAATAATAAAAAAAGGAATGTTGTCTTTACATGAGCATGAATGTTAATCCAAGTACTGGTTAACTTTGTCAAATATCTTTTTGCAGCCAGATTTTGAATATATATACATTCCAGTAGGTCCATAGTCAAGTTCATCTGCGATATTATCAATAATTGAATCTGTATAGGGTTGTTTGAGTTCTTCAAATTCCTGTATAATACACATTCTAACATGTTTTCTTTCAAGTGGTAAAAATGGAACAAAAGCATTAATCAAATAACTATTGATAAGGGTACTATTACCTAATCCACTATCAGCAATGTAAGAACCTTTTTTAATCAATGGTTCAATATCTTTTAATACCATATCTTCTCTGTTTAAGCCATTTTCCCAAAACTTGTATGTCAAACGAAGTATTTCGCTACCTCCGGTATTACTAAGTAATATAAAGATAGACTTCCGATAATCTACTCCGTTAATATGTTCGTGGAAATCAACATAGGGTTGAAGAGCGTTAAGAACTCCAACAGGAATTGTATGAACCTCATCAATAATAAATATTGATCTTTCACAATCTTTTACCTTTTTTTCTATATCTTTTTGAAGAAAATCTTTATATTTTTCAACTTCTGATTCATGTTTAAATTCTCGTGTACCTATATAGAGATGAGAATAAATCTTGTGTTTGTCATTTGGATATAATTCTTCTGCTATTAATTTGCTCAAAAGGTTCTTACCTGTTCCAGTCCAGCCATGAAATGATAATACTAAAGCCTTCTTTGGATTTGGATTGTTGACATGATTTTTTATTGAATTATATACGATTTGACTTGCAAGTGGTTGTCCATAAAACTTGGTTTTGATATTATTTTCGAAATTTTTTAGATTTGTATTTATTTTACAGCAACTCCATATGTAACAGCTCCATTTTATCCCATACGTAAAAATAAATAATTGTATAATTATGAATAAAATAATTATTTTCATTCTTGCAACAATGTTCATTTATAATCATGAATTTGCATTATTCAATATTATTTAAAATATTGATTGGAGGTTTACCCAATTGTTGTCAAAATTAAAAAGATCAAAAATTTATGCGTGCTAAAAATATATATTATATATAGAGAGAGGGCTATTTCACAATAAATCAATTTACATATAAAAGTATTTCATAATAGCAACTCAACCAAAGAATAAACCAAAAGTAAACAAAAATAAAATAATAATAAAATACAAAGAATAAAAACAACTAGTCATCGAGTCATTTTTAATATATATTTTAGTATCTCATTGATAAAGTTGTGATATAGGTTTTTAACTTTTAATTAGACAATTTTAATTTATATTTAGACATTTTTCATTTTAATTTAGACACTTTCATTTTTATTTAGACATTTTCAATTTTAATTTAGACATTTTCATTTTAATTTAGACATTTTTTATTTTAATTTAGACAATTGTCGAATTAAAAGTTAAAAACCTATAAATAATAATATATGTATAACCAAAGTTCATGTAAGGCTCCAGGAACTTGAGTTAATCAAAGTAATTTTTAGAAATATATAACCAGTGTCGTATTCTCAAATGTATGTATATTGCATTTAATCTCTTCAAGCATTTTATGAATTAAATAAATATATCAGAGATGTAGAAATAATGCGTCCTAAAATTATAAATTTTGAATAAAAATGCCTATATATATGTTGTAATATATTCCAATATATATACTTATATCCCCATATGTAATATAGCTATAGTATAATAACCAAAACTGTAAACTCAAAATTCAACTGGCCAGTTTGGCCATCATGTATTACCAAAATGGCATAATAAAATTTGATTGATTGACAGCGGCGCCAGACAGAAGGAACGTCTCCGAAAAACACAAGTGTGCCCCCTTGGCTCAAAAAAACAGATCAGTTCCCTCTGACACACGAAGAGTGACAGACCCCCCCTGGACAGACCTGCCTTGACTGGCGTTGCTTTCACTTGCTCTCTCGCCTTTTCTAAGGTGTTATCCAACATGCCTTGTCCTTTTATGTAATGCAATTTACGCCTGAAATCACTCTGAACATTGTGGCTACCACGACTGCAACTAACATGCCACACTACAGTCCCCAAAAAGATAAAATACATTACTATATATATATATTATAATTTTTAAACACGGTTTTTCACTTAGATAATTCAAATTTACCTCTGTTGATTCTAGAGATTTTTTAGTTGATATATGGGTTATATAAAAAGACAAAGGTCGCCTCTCTCGGTGACAAAGCCACAACACCAGCGTTGCGGCAACGGTCAATAGATGGCGTCTAGTTTTGACGTCTATTTTGACAGGAGAGGCGACCTTTGTCTTTTTAGATCAATATCCTCCAGCAAAATTTCCATATATATGGGGTCTATACTTTAATTATTAAAAGAAGTCAAATCATCAAATACACTCTTAAATGATAAAATAGTCACAATTACAGAATAAGATTGAGCTTCATCCCTATAATGCAAATATATTTATTTAAATTCTTTGATATCAAGGTTATTATAAATACAGTCCAAAAATATTATTTGTTTTAAAAGGTGTACACAAATAGAATTATCAATAATAATTATGGAGAATTTTTTCTGGGAAGACATTTATCTATAAAAAGATCCTCCTGTAAAAAAAAAAGAGACAAAAACAATGTGCCCATCTCTGCAAGCTTGAAGAATAGGGTCTGTGACAAAGCCGCAACCCAATTGTTGGCTGAACACCCATTTGGAGACCATAGTTTGGGCTAATGACCCTCGTTAGTCCAGGGCGGACATGATTTCGTGAGATCTGCGAGGGATTCATCATTCAGTCAAAGCCCAACTCCGCCTTTGCTGGTCCCAAGCCCAGATGAAAAAGGAGGAGGGGGAGCAGTAACAAGTTCACTAAAAAAACTGGGCTCAGCTGGCCGGGCTGATAGTACCTTGTAAGGGCTCCTAATCCAGGGATACAGGATGAGCAGCGTTTGTACTCCATGTTAGAAGCAGCTGCACATGGCGTCTGTTCCTCATGTCAGAGGCGGCCATTTCTTTTGGAGCTAAGTCGGCCTGCCACTGAGTAGTGCTCCCAGTCTTAATGACAAAGGCAGACACATTCTACTTCACCCAGACCCTAATATGATTGAGTGGAGATAAGGAAGAAGAAGAAGAGAAGTCAAAGCCCACCCTGGACTGATGAGGGCCATTAACCCCAAACCATAGACTCAAAATGGGAGCTCTGTAATTTCCGAAACTGGTGTGACAGCTTTGTCATCGACTTGATTCTACTAGCTATTTTTCAGAGACAAGTCACAAAATGGTACTCTGTTTTTTTTTTGTCTATTTTTAAGGGAGAGGTGACCTTTATTTTATAGAAAACATTTTTGTTCCTATAAAGAGAAAATTAGTGATTAAAACCCATGCTGAATATATAAATATATTTTAATATAACTGATACTTTATATCCACTGAGCCATGGAAAATATTGAATCTATTTTGCTCCACTAGATGCCCCTCTGCCATCTAAAATATTTATGTGAGTGGACAGGATAACCTTTGTTGTCTATAATATCAACACCTGACCTTTTTTTTTTAATTTTTATTAAGATACTAATTACCATATTTTTATTTGTTTTGAACACACGCACAACAGATTCATATTTCAGATTCCAATGGTCGCAGACAAACTGCTTTTCACATGTGTAGGCATGTGGTGCATTTACAGTAAAAGCAGTCGCCTACTTCTACCCACTATGAACTGCCTGAGCCTGTACAACATGTACTAGGGATAAGCCAAAAAAAAAGTTTTTATAATGAGAAATGTTATATGTAAGTGTCTCATAGATAAAAATATCCAACTTTTCAATGTCTTGTACTATATATAATATACAAAACTTACTCAGTATTTGAACATTTGAGTTATTATGCAATGTTCTGGTCAGAGGTACTCTGGTGAAATCAAATGGCTAGATACTTCAAAGTTCTCCAATCCAAGCATAAGTCTCCTTTTCACAGTCATCAAATGATTCAATATGGTAGCAAAAAGGGAGTAGATGACATACTTAATAAATAACCATCAAGGAACATTAAAAGTTCCAAATTTTTATTATTTATAAATATACTTAACTTCAAGTCTTCTTCTTCTTTCTTATCTCCACTCAATCATATTAGGATATCAAGTTGTGACCAACCATCAAGACTGGGAGAAGTAGAATGAGTCTGCCTTTGTCATTAAGACTGGGAGCACTACTCAGTGGCAGACCGACTTAGCTCCAAAAGAAAATGGCCGCCTCTGACATGAGGAACAGATGCCATGTGCAGCCGCTCCTAAAATGGAGTATAAACGCTGCTCATCCTGTATCCCTGGATTAGGAACCCTTACAGGGTATTATCAGCTGGGCCAGCTGAACCCAGTTTTTTTAGTGAGCTTGTTACTGCTCCCCCTTCTCCTGACCAGCAAAGGCGTATTTCTTAACTAAACTTTTCCAAAATATATTACTTTAAAAATTTTCACTTATTGGCAGCAAACGCTTCTAGCACATATAATTGTGTTAAACCTTAAATAAGCTTCTGTATATATAAATATGGTTATATGTGATATAACTCATTGTAAATATTTCAATATATGCATATTTCTTGAAAGGTTTCTGTGCTGAGAACATGTAAGAAAACATCTACGTATGTTTTCCCACGTGACGCAGCGGAGCGTGACCTTGCCAGCACGGGTGAGTCAGTTGTTATGTTGCTCTCTGTATAGATGGACATTAAAACATGGTGGCAGCGGTAACTGGATAAAATACGAACCCGTATATCGCAAAATATCGATTTTTGCGTACTTTGGAAGATAATTCAACATGGCTCAGATTCAACCTCCAGAAACTTTCGACTTCTCGACTCCCAACGAATGGCCCAAATGGAGGAAGAGATTCGAACGATACCTCGTGGTCAGTGGAATGAAGAAGAAAGAGGAGGCGGACAAGATCGATTTGTTCATGTACTTGATGGGCGACCGCGCGGATGATATATTCAGGACCTTCAAGTTCGAAAAGGAGGAAGAGGCAACGAAAATTGATTCAGTCCTCAAGGCGTTCGACAGCCACTTCTGTGTCAGAAAGAATATTATCTACGAACGTGCGAAATTTAATTCAAGAATCCAAGAGGATCGGGAGCCAGTGGACGAATTCATCACTTCATTGTACAAATTGGCTGATAGTTGCGAATTTGAGGGTCTTCATGAGCAGTTTATCCGTGACCGAATTGTGGTTGGAGTGAGTGACAAAGCTTTATCTGAAAGAATGCAGTTGGACAGCGAACTGACTTTGGAAAAGGCAGTGAAAATGGTTCGACAGCAGGAAGCCGTTCGACAGCAGCAAGTCGACCTGCAGCGTCCCTCAACAAGCCAAAAGGTCAATCAGGTGAAGTTCAACTCGAAGAAACAATCACCGAAACAACAACAGCAGCCTTCGGAGAAGAAGGAGAAGTCAGCCAAAACAAGATCACGATGTCCAAAATGCGGAGGTTTCAACCACAGGGAAGGACAGGCTTGCCGTGCTGAAGGACAAAGATGTAACCTATGTTCAAAAACTGGCCATTTTGCAAATTGCTGCCCAGATAAGCAGGCGAAGACTGCGGAAGTCAAAGCTGTTTCTGAACTTGATGAAGAAATTGGTTTTCTCCTGGAGGTCTCAGCTGTGGAGGATTCATCTAATCTCGATAATGATGAAGACGAGTGCAGGAGGCGATGGACAGCAGAAATCCAAGTGAACGGGAAAAAGGTGAAGTTCAAGCTCGACTCCCAGGCGGATGTTACATGTGTTCCTCTGTGTCTCTTCAAGAAGATAATGGGACAGCAACGACTAGTGGAAAGTGATATCAACATTAGAGCTGCTGAATTCTCCGAACTTCAGACTGTGGGTATGTTTATATCAACGCTGCGAAATGGCAATTATGAAATCAAGGAGAAGATTTATGTCATTCGTCGTTTGAGTGAACCTCTTCTGAGTCGCCGGGCATGTGAGCTCTTGAACCTGGCGAGGCGGATTGAAGTGGTTGCGACGAGAATTAACCCGATCAAGGAATTCCCCGAAGTATTTGAAGGACTGGGACAGATCGGAAACCCTTACGAAATCAAATTGAAACCTGGAGCAAAACCATATGCTGTGCATACTCCTCGACGGGTACCAATACCTTTGATGGAAAAGCTCAAAACAAGATTGGAAGAGCTCGAGAAGGCGGGAATCATAGCACAAGTTAACGTTGCGACTGAATGGTGTGCACCGACTGTGATTGCTGGTAAACCGAATGGCGACATACGACTCTGTGTGGATCTCTCAAGGCTGAACGAACATGTACAGCGCGAAGTGCATCCCATGCCAGTGGTGGAGCACATGCTGGGGCAACTGGGGGAAGCAAGATTCTTTTTGAAACTGGACGCGAACAGTGGCTTTCACCAGATTCCGTTGAGCCCGGACTGCCAGCATTTAACGACCTTCATCACTCCTTTTGGGAGATATAAATACTGCAGAATGCCATTTGGAATCTCACTCGCCCCAGAGTATTTTCAGAGAGTTATGTCAATAATCTTGCAAGGCATGGACGGTGTAATGTGTTACCTGGACGATATCCTGATATGTGCCTCCGACTCCAAGACTCACGATCGAATTCTTCGTTTAGTGCTCCGAAAACTGAAAGAGGCGAAAGTTACACTAAACAAGGCCAAGTGTGTCTTCGGCGTGCCAAGAATTAATTTTCTTGGGCACATACTGGATGAAAACGGTATTCGACCAGATCCAGCGAAAATCGAAGCGGTGGCGAGGATGCCTTCTCCGACAGATGTTCATGGCGTAAGAAGATTTCTTGGCATGGTGAACCATCTGGGACGTAAACGCCGAACGACCTTGCCAATTGCACCAGGGAATCTTAATCCAAAGTTGGTGGACTCTCAGACCCTGAAAAGAAAGGAGGGGAGAAGGAGAAAGGATATGAAATCCAGATATGATCGACGCTGCGGAGCTACGGACATGGAGGAGCTATCCGAAGGTGACACGGTTTGGATTACAGATATGCGAACCTGGGGGATTGTAAAGAAGAAAGCATCGACACCAAGGTCGTATATGGTTGATACTCCAGTTGGGACTTTACGTCGAAACAGGTTCCATCTACGAAAAGGATATGCAGTGCAATATCCAGCCGACCCATCGACGCCGACCTTTTCGGGGGAGGAACTGGTTGAAAATGAAAAGACCCCAGTTGTGGATTATCCCTCTAACGACTCAGAAGACGGCCAGATAAGAACCCGTGTGGACGAATTGTTAAACCTGTGGATCGCCTTCAAGTCTTAAAAAGGGGGATGTGCTGAGAACATGTAAGAAAACATCTACGTATGTTTTCCCACGTGACGCAGCGGAGCGTGACCTTGCCAGCACGGGTGAGTCAGTTGTTATGTTGCTCTCTGTATAGATGGACATTAAAACAGTTTCTTTCACTAGTTGATAATGAATTCTCTCTCTGCCTAAAGGATACTTAATCAGAATGTCAACTGTTCTTTATGTAGAGACGTTTTCTTACCATATATCAGCAAATCAATAAAAAATTTGGCATTGAAAATTGTACTTGTATGGAAGTGCCTTCTAGCGGGATTGTCTTCTCATTAAGGTTCTACTGTAATTAAATCGATTGAGAGAAATAAAATTAGAAAATACAGTTAAACCTGTCTATAGCACCCCCTCTAAAAAGAGGCCTTCCTCTCTATAGCACCCGATTTTAAACATTAAAATGTAAACATTTTACATTAAAAGTGACCTGTCTATAGCACCCTATTTTGGTGAGTCCCAAGAGGGGGCGCTATAGACTAGGTTTAACTGTAATATTATTTTTTAAAAATATTGGGGTTATATAAAGAATCAATGCACATTATACTGAAGTTTTAGCTAAAAATTACCTCTCTCTCTGTAAGGATGAATAAAATAGATATTTAGGCCTGGAGAGACTATGTCGCCTGATGAAACAATTCTTCTAACATTATGGGTTCTGTGCTGCCTGGAGTATACGAGTTCCATCTATGCTTCCTATTCTTCCTATGGTGAATCTGTATAAGACCGGTGGTCTTAATAAAGCTGTGTGTGATATATAACACATTCCTGAAGGGGAGTGATACAGGAAGGGAGATGGGTTACAATATACACTCATACAGTGCCTTTATTGAAGACTCGAGATAATCTAAGTGTGAACAAAATTGCTTCTATCTCCTTCAAAAAATAGATGGCTGGTGACATCAAAACATGAAAATTCCTTCAGTTTTGTTCATGAGTGTAAGTTGGAAGTCTCCCAGCAGAGAGTCACCCATACAAGACACTATGTCCAGCTAAATGGTAGCTGTCCTACCATTATATCATAAGCTCTCGATAAGGCACTATTTGGATTATAGATTATAAACACAAGGTAATAAGACCAAATCCAAATAAATAAATAGTGTGTGATGTTTCAGTAACAGCGTTGTTACCATCTTCAGACAAAAGTACTGGAAATGTATTGTATATATTGTAATTTCTGTACTTTTGTCTGAAGATGGTAACAACACTGTTACCAAAACGTCACACACTATTTATTTGGATTTGGTCTTATTATTTTGTGATCATTACCAGAATTTTCTCATTAACAGGAAACATTCCGCATCAATCCCAAATGAATTCTTTTTTTTTTATTATTATTATTATCCCTAGTATATGTACAGATCATGATAATCATCTTCTTCTTTCTTATCTCCACTCAATCATATTAGGGTATCAAGCTTGTAAAGCTTGACAACCATCATGACTGGGTGAAGTAAATGCGTCTGCCTTTGTCATTAAGACTGGGAACACTACTCAGTGGCAGGCTGACTTAGCTCCAAAAGAAATGGCTGCCTCTGACATGAGGAACAGACGCCATGTGCAGCCACTCCTAACATGGAGTACAAATGCTGATCATCCTGTATCCCTGGATTAGGAACCCTTACAGGGTATTATCAGCCGGGCCAGCTGAGCCCAGGTTTTTTGGTGAGCTTGTTACTGCTCCCCCTCCTCCTTTTCATCCGGGCTTGGGACTGGCAAAGGCGGAGTTATGATAATCATGATTGGTAGCTATTGGGCGACTACTTTTTACTGTAAGTGCACCACATGTCTATACATGTAGAAAACAGTTAGGCTTTGGCACTTACAAATGTTCCAGAGTCCCATTTACAGTTACTTGCACTTACTACTTAGGGGGGATTAGACTTATATAAGAATCTGGGGTTTTTGTAGCAATATTTTATTCAGAAAAAATGCAAATCTACTGTTTATTCCACTCCTCCACTGATACACACCTCCACCTTTGCCGGTCCCAAGCCCGGATGAAAAAGGAGGAGAGGGAGCAGTAACAAGCTCACTAAAAAACCTGGGCTCAGCTGGCCATGCTGATAGTACCCTGTAAGGTCTCCTAATCCAGGTATACAGGATGAGTAGCATTTGTACTTCATGTTAGGAGCGGCTGCACATGGCATCTGTTCCTCATGTCAGAGGCGGCCATTTCTTTTGGAGCTAAGTCGGCCTGCCACTGAGTAGTGCTCCCAGTCTTAATTACAAAGACAGACGCATTCTACTTCACCCAGTCATGATGGTTGTCAAGCTTTACAAACTTGATACCCTAATATGATTGAGTGGAGATAAGAAAGAAGAAGAAGAAGACTGAACCCCTAAAAATAATTCTACAAATCTCAACTAGAAAGGACTTCAGGTCAAACAACCAGAGAGATAAACACCACCTCTGTCATGTGTAAACATATGGGGAACTTATAGTAAAAACTAACTACCCACCATGTTTGAAATTCATGATCGTCCCCCGCCACTTTTATTTTCAATCAGATACATCTAATTTTTTTTTTTTGCATATCCCTAGTACACCTGGTACAGGCCATTATAATCATGGTGGGTAGAAGTAGGTGACTGCTTTTACTGTAAGTGCACCACATGTCTACATCTAATTGCTCAATGACAGAAGATAGAATAAGTTATTTTTTACTTTTTAGTGGATTTAAATAAAATATTTTTTTGAAAAGTGTATTTTTATTTATTATTATTTTATTATTATATATTTCTAGTACACGTGGTACAGGCCATGATAATCATGGTGGGTAGAAGTTGGCGACTTCTTTTACTGTAAGTGCACCACATGTCTACACATGTGAAAAGAATTTTGACGTTTCCACTTACAAATGAGCCAGAGCCTCGTTTCGTTACATGTACTCACTGGTTGGGTTGAACTTTTGCATGAATAATGGGCCATTGAAGGATTTTTTTTTTAACCCTTAACTGAACGGGTGGATTTTTCTTATGTAACTGGACGGGTTGGGTAGATTCAACCCACTTATGTAGCTTTATGAAATAAGCGCTAAATAATGATTGAAATCAATATTTTAGAAAATATTTAATTAAAATATATAGTTAATATACAGATTTAGACTTTTAAAAATTCTGAATATAATCTATTTACAGTTTTCACAATTTTTTTAAGATATGTTTTTGAAAACGCATAGTTGACATACAGAGCAAAGGGTTTTTATATTTTACTGCGTTTTTGATGGACATTTGTAGCACCTTTTTGGAGTATCAGATTGTTGTGGCATCGTAGTTTCACTTTGTTTACTTGAACCATCATTCTTTTTATCCTTTTTATCAATCTGATTACCGAGTTTTTTTTTTTGGTGAACATAGGAAACTAAAGTGGTTGTTCCAGAGAAACCAAAAATAGAGGTTCCTGATTCTCTATTAGGGTGCGGTTGAAATTGTAGTGAATCTAAGGTTTATTCTTTCTCATCCTTCCTAAATATATATGTAAGGCAGTGATTCTCAACCTTTTTTTTGTTGCGGCATTATTTTAAAGATTTGAAAATTTGGCGGCACAATTTTAGAATTTCGCGGCACACTTTTGCTAACTTGAATGCAAGAAAATTCAAATTATGTATCAATATTTCTATGCAAAATATAAGTAATATACATCTCTAACATTCAATTTGCTAATTTCGTTATTTTAAAAAGTAAAAAAATGAAAAAGAAAAAAAGAAAAACCAATACAAACGTGAACATAATCATATGACTAAAATTCGGCGGCACATTTTTAGAATTTCGCGGCACACAAAATTACCGCGGCACATTGGTTGAGAATCACTGATGTAAGGCCATGTTCCTTTCAACTTATCAACTAATTCTAGTGAAGTGAACCAATTTTCTGCTGTAAAATTTCTTCCAAAGTGTGGTCGACTAATCTCTAAAACCTATATATATTTTGGGGTTGGCAGGGATAGTTCTCTCTGTTGACTTGATTGATAATTCTACTTATCCAAAGAAAGAAATGTTATTTTATAAAAAGGAAGCTAAAAATATTGGAAGATAGAGACTCATGGATGAGAGAGCCACGAGCTAACACCGACACGAAAAATTCTCACGCTTCTGGATGGGCTGGGTGGAATCCGCCCCTACATGCAAATTTAACCTCCCTCCCAAAACTGAAATTTATAAGCGATGGATGGAAAATGTTTGTATCACTGTAAAATTACAATACACGAAAGCTGGTAGCTCTAGGTTAACGAAAATTATATTTTTTTCCTATATTAAGTTTATGCATGGGCAGAATCTACCCAACCCGTCCAGTTAAGGGTTAAATTAGGAAAAAAAAGTTTTCAATGTGGGTTTCAATCCTGGGTTGCAGCGGTAGAAAACCAAGGGTTTAAATCACCCTTCCACCGATTCCCATGATTATCATGGCCACTTGAGATATATATAACACCATTACTGTAAAAAGTACAAAAAGAAAGAGACAAACAAACAGATATATATAAAATCCTTTAATAAAATATCAAAATTTACATATATAAATACATAGATAAAAACTTTGTTAAAAATAACATCCTCTATAAATTTGTGGCAGAGATAAAATATTTACAGAAAGGAACTTCTACAAACTGACTGACAAAAGGACGGAAGAATGGTTCATCATCATCATCATGGTTGCTCTGGCTTCTCTGAAGACAGTCCTGCAATGGAAAATATAGATTTATTGGTCAATGGTCATATAAAACTAAAAATTATTCACAGACACACACAAAAACTGTTTGTAACTGTACAAAAATATCTTAACATAAATGACAATTTTTTTTTTGCATCTCATTTTTGACAGAAGGAGGAGGGGGGTGCCATATATTTTTTAAAATAAAAGTTAATTAACCCTTTAAGCTCTAGGGCCCGAATACTAACTATCACTATCAGGACCACACTAATTAAGCCTAAACTGATGATCAAGTAGTTGTTAAGTAAAAAATGTTATAAATAAATAAATATGATAGATAGAAGTGTTCTGTAAAGTGCAACATAATCCAGACTCCTCTCTCAACACAACACTCTGATTTTATTATACTGAAATGAGTATTTAATTTTTTAATTGGGGGTTAATTATAATTAATTGAATAATCGACTTGAATTTTTCAAAATAAGGTTTTACAAATATAAAAAGGAATTTTAGATATATACAAGGCTATTTACAAAGCTAACACTTTGTGTTTAAAAGCACAGACTGGATGCAAGCCTCTCTTGCACTTTGAACATATGGTTCTAGACCTCCGCTTCAGGCCTTCTTTTGTACACTCCACACATCTACTCTCTCTCTTTTCTGGAAGTTTTTCGAGTACTTCCTGGCTTGTTGAAGGCAGAACTGGAGGTTTCAAGTGATTTTTAACTAATTCATTTATTACTGAATAGTTAAAAGCCCTTCTAGAAAGCTTGGGGTTGTCTTTGGTATGCTGTTCATATAGGATGAAGGAGTTTAGGAGAGCCCTGTGGAAGATGTTGAGGATCACTTTTCTATAAAATGTTGTACCTTTTCTTTCATCCATATATGTATACAGCATTTGATCATTGATATCTACTCCTCCCATGTAGCTATCATAGCAGATTTTCATCTGTGGGTAGTCTCTTTGGTCTGACACCTTCTTTTTGCAGGAATAAGCATCACAAAATGTTGAGAGAAACTTCACTGGAGGTTTGCTCTTCTTTTCTTTGTAAGCCAGGGCCAGTAGATTATTATTTACCATATAAAGGGATTCATCAACACTTAATTTTGCACTTGTTAAGGTTTTAGGAAGTCCCTTCCTATTAGTTCTTATAGTACCAGTCAAATAAGTATGACTGTCCAGTAAGTCCTTGGCTAGGTTGATGCTGGTGAAAAAGTTATCAGTTATCAAATGATAACCTTTTCCTAGTAGACTGGATTCCTGGAGCAGATTCATTGGAACATCATAGGAAAGGGACTTGATAATTGGAGATAATTTCCCTTTATATGGCTTCATTCTCAGACAATAGCCAGTTTTAGATTCACAAAGCATCCACAGTTTGACTCCAAATCGACCATGGTGCTTTTGGGGCATATATTGTCTAAGACGAGTTCGGTTTTTTTAGGCACACCAAGCTCTCATCAACTGTAAGATTTTGAGTAGGCTTATAATAATATAAAAACGTGTTGTTCACATGTTCTATGAGCTTCTCAAATCTTGCAGTTGGGTTGTAATCAGGATGAGAACTTGGAACCAGGTTGGAGTCATCAATCAGAGAAAAGCAGCTGTAGAGCATCTCAAATCTCCCTCTAGACATAACTTTACCAAACCAGGGTGTCTCTAAAAGTTCATTCTTGCTCCAATAGTCCCTGATTTGGTTCTTCTTCACATTGCCCATATTGAAGATGACTCCAATAAAGGCCATCATCTCATCCAAGGTAGTGTCCTTCCAGGTCAGCTTCCTAGAAAATGGAGGCAATTTGTCCATATTGCTTGCCAATAAAGTTTGGGCACATTTATTGGTAAAAGCCACAATTTCCTTCATCAAATTCATTGTTATGAATAACAAAAAGTATTCAATGAGCCGGATAATAGAGGGGGGAAGGTGCTGTGGGCCACAAACTTCTCCAAAAGTCGATGTTTTGGATGTGGAAAATGGAGTATAAACTCTTACCCAAGGAATTGGCTGGTTTTCATCCACTTCTTCATCAGAAAATTAATCTTCAAAAGTGTCTTCAACACTTTCTTCAAACTCAGAAGACAAAGAATAAACTTCAGTGTCCTCAGAAAATGCAGAGCATTCTGAACCGGAAGCCATTTTTAAAAAATTAAAAATAAAAAAAGGAAATCGCAAGACAAAGGAGATAAAAACACAGCTAACGTGTAGAGACAAGCCCAGAAGTGAGAAGGGAGGTGATAAAAATAGCCAGCCACCACCCCCTCCCCCACGAGGGGCCCTACAAGGAAGTAACGATAGATCGGTACCCCCGGCGCTCCTGGTGACGTTATAGGGTAACGATGGATCGTTACCTCGGCGCTTAAAGGGTTAAAGTAGAATTAAGCATTCAATGGAATGGGGTGTAGGGATGCAGCTTTCGTTGATCATGGCACCATGATCCAGGCACACTTTGGTGAAAGTCTGACTTTGCCTGTAATTTGAGGCTGTTCCTAATATGGAAGCCTTTGCTGCTATCTACTAACATGAGTACAGACACAGCTCCTCTGTATCCCTGGAGTGGGACTCTTGCTGAGGTCCATTAACCTGGTCATTTGGACTCGGGATTTTTAAAGAGGTCTACTCTTCTAACAATGCTGCTGTTGGTCTGCAACTGCTTATTTGTCAGAGTTATTCTGCTTGTTTCGCATCTGGCCTTCATACACAAGGGGATAAGAAACAACAACAACAAACATTCTATATATGTTCAGAACTTGAACTACAGTCAATCCCAGATATTATTCAAGGTTCAGCTCAATATTGTAGCAAAGTATTTATTATTTTATTAACAGAGTATCATTTTTCATGTTTATATTTTGTTACTCTGTAAACTTCCCTTATTGCTTATCTTTTGTTTATCATTCATAGTTTGTGCTGAGCTTAAATAAATTGCTGTGTCATTCTGAAGTTTGTCTTCCCTAATTTTCCACATGGGAATATTTTTATTAACCTCTACAACGGGGCTTTGGCACATTTTAAAGTGCAAAAGTCAAACAGCTTTTCACATGTGTAGATTATATGGTGCACTTACAGTAAAATTTGTCGCCAAATTCTACCCTCCATGATTATCATGGCCTGTACCCCTTGTACTAGGGATAATTTAAAAAAAAATCCTCTAATAAACGTATCATATAAAAAATCATCAACCATCATTATAATAATAAAACTAATGGACAAAACTTAAGGAAGTTGTACCTTTTACCATGTATATCAGGATTCAGACAATAACTCTGAAAGATATTACAGTGACCTTTATTGAAGACACACGAGATAACCAAAGTGTGAACAAAATTTCCTCCGTCTCCTTTAAAAAAAAAAAATAGACGAACGACAAAATCAAAGACTTACCACATCCTTAAGTTTTGTCCATGAGTGTATTTTACCATAATTATTTACCATTCACCAACAAGTTGTTGGCTTAAATATGAACATAGTTATCCCTTCAATAAATGCTGGCTACGTTATTATAGTCAGAAATCACCACCTATGAGAATAGACTTAAGTTAAAATATAATTTTCAGAAAAATCTTGCATAAGCAAACAGATTAGGAACATCACTTCTTAATAGTTAGAAATACAAAGTAATAAGACCAAATCCAAATAAATAGTTCATGATGTTTCGGTAACAGTATTGTTACCATCATCAGACAAAAGTACTGAATGTAATAATGCTGCTACCATATAAAGTCACACACTATTTATTTGGTCTTAATCACCCCTTGTGATTCTAATATATAATCCAAATTGTATCTTTTCATTAAAAGTAAGAACTTCCCAATAGAGACAGTAGCCGAAACAGAAATAAACAAGAACTGGAGGATCCCACCTAAGCACAGCTGGTACAGTGGAGTGGACCCAGCTCTGAATCTCATACAGCATCAAACAACACTAACAAGATTTAGAACAGGCCATCTCAAGCCATTGAAGATAGAAAACAACAACAAAATCTACCCCACTTGCCCAAAATGGAGCTTGGCACCTGCAGCTCCAGAACACATTTTGACTTGTATTAGATTCACTAAACAGGACCTTTGGGAGAGGCCGCTACTTATCATAAAACAGCTCTAAGGGCATGAACTCATGAAATTGTTGTAATCTTTACACAAGGGGATAAGAAACAACAACAACTTCCCAATAGATATACTGAGCCTTATTCTGATAAAAAGAGTGTAAGCTAAGAGGAAGGTTTCAATAGGTTACAAATGGAGCCAACTCTAGATAATTATATATTAGCAATAAAGTGATAATGATGAGCTAATGAGATACTAATTATAATGAAATAATTATGTGTTATTTGGGTGTAAAACTTTGATAAGAGACTGGTTGTCATTCTAGGCTCATTATTTAAACAGGCATGCATAACGTCTATGGGTAAAAAGGATTATTGGATCACTAATTGATAAGACACACAATTTAGATTATAGATTAGAAAAACACAGGGTAATAAAATACCAAATCCAAATAAATAAATAGTGAGTGACATTTTGGTAACAATGTTGTTTATTTGTATTTGGTCTATTTTTTACCTTGTGGATCACTAACTCTCTTTAAGTTGCAGTGTAGTTGGGTTAAGTAGATTTCTCATACTAAAATCTCTGCATCACAATTTTACAACCACAAGATTCTGCAATACTAGAGTGACAAGTTTCTTGTATCTGGGCTAGCTTTCAAGATAGAGGTTCTTCTTCAGGCGCTTACCTATACATGTAGAACTACCTCTGTAAAGGTCAACACCTAGCTGCAGAGCCAAAGTGGAAGAGATGGCCTTGTACCAGAGAGCTGTTAATTGGTAAAAATGGCACAGTAGAACCTCATAATTACATTATTTGGATTTGATCATTTCATCTTGTGATTCTTATCTAGAATCAAAGTTGCACCTCATACACATTCTAAGCTATAGAAAACAAATCTATTATAATATACACCTAATGATTTATATGGAGGTGTATTACAATTAGAAATTCAATTTAACATCTATCGATAAGCAATGTAATCGTTATTTTGACAATATGTTTCATATAATTAATAATATCAATTATAAGTAGATATATATATATATTAAAAATAAAGAAGGCATCTCCTGACCACGAGCACATGTGCTTTTTAGATGGCAGAGCGCCATCTAGTGGAGCAAAAATAAACTAAACGTTTATTTAGCTTGCTCCGTGATATTTGGCCAACCCAATTTCTTGATTTATCAAGAAAAGCCATCCACGAAAAGTGGATTTTATTTTGGCGATGAAAACTGTCCTTTTGTAGAGAGGTGTCCACTAACGAGAGAGTGTATGGAGTATGTTCTACTGCATGACTAGAAGTAAGTAGGTTTAGGTAAGGGCCTTAAATCTAGCCTAGTTTAAACTAAGAGTAACATGTGTTACTATAATGTTGGGACCCACTTTTAGTTTATTTTTGCTCCACTAGATGGCGCTCTGCCATCTAAAAAGCACATGTGCTCGTGGTTGTTTTTTCATATATATATATTTATTAAGAAAAAGGCATCTCCTTATCGTGCAACTGAAAGTTGCTGATGGCTGGCGCCATCTGTCGGAATAATTATCAACTATTCTCGTTGATTTTTAATTATTCCAGAATTGGCCAAATACCCATTCTTGATTAATCAAGAAAAGCTAACCACGGACGCGTTTCGGGCTGTTGGCCCTCATCAGCGTGGTGCAAGCTGTACCTCAACGACCAAAAAATTGGTCATTTAGGCATCCTGAAAAATCATGAAACGGGTAGTTAAGGCCAGAATTGCGTGAGGACGCTACACAATGTGAAAGATGCCTTTTTCTTAATTTATGCACCTTATCCCAGTACAATGTTACATTTGTACTATTTTTTCACATTGTGTAGCGTCCTCACGCAATTCTGGCCTTAACTACCCGTTTCATGATTTTTCAGGATGCCTTAATGACCAATTTTTTGGTCGTTGAGGTACAGCTTGCACCACGCTGATGAGGGCCAACAGCCCGAAACGCGTCCGTGGTTAGCTTTTCTTGATTAATCAAGAATGGGTATTTGGCCAATTCTGGAATAATTAAAAATCAACGAGAATAGTTGATAATTATTCCGACAGATGGCGCCAGCCATCAGCAACTTTCAGTTGCACGATAAGGAGATGCCTTTTTCTTAATTTATGCACCTTATCCCAGTACAATGTTACATTTGTACTATTTTTTCATATATATTTATATATATATATATATATACATACATAGACCCTCTCTGTAAAGGACAACACCTAGTTAAAAAGACAAAGTAGCCTTTAGAGAGAGGTGTCCTTTTACTGGAGAGCCACTAATTAGTGAAACTAGTTGTTGTTGTTTCTTATCCCCATTGTGGAAAGATTACACAAATTCCATGAGTTCATGCTCCTCAAGTTGTTTTATGTAAGCAGAGGCCTCTTCCATTGGAAATAGTAATTTTGGCGATGAAAACTCCTTTTGTAGAGAGGTGTTCATTAGTGAGAGTGTCCTCTCATGGAGTATGTTCTACTGCATGACTAGAAGTAAGTAGGTTTAGGTAAGGGCCTGAAATCTAGCCCAGTTTAAACAAAGAGCAACATGTGTTACTATAATGTTGGGACCCACTTTGTGAATGGCGGAGGAACGCCATGCGACAGACGGCTTTCTTGGCTATCACCCTGGTGGCTCCCTTGGCTTTGAAAGTCCCCAGTTCTGGGATGTCCAGCTGGATGTGGAACTCATCCTTCTCAATGCCTAGGTATCTGTGGACAACAGCACGCTTAGCACAAGTCTGAGGTGAGGAAATAATGGTATCTAGGGTACACTTGATAGAGTATGATAAAGCACAATTTGGATTATAGATTATAATAAAAGAAAATAAGACCTAATCCAAATAATTTATTAGTGTGTGACGTTTTGGCAACAACATTGTCACCATCATCAGACAAAAGAATGGTGACAATGTTGTTGCCAAAACATCACACACTAATAAATTATTTGGATTAGGTCTTATTTTCTTTTACTTGATAGAGTAAAAGCCAAACATATTTCCATATTTACCAAAAGTCTATATTTAATACAGTAGAACCTCTCTGTAAAGAATATTTAGTTTGCAGAGTCGAAGTTTCCTTTAGAGAGAGGCATCTTCTAACCAGAGAGTTGCTAAATAGTAAAAATTGTAATTTTGTAGAGAGGTGTACTCTAGTGGAAGTGTCCTCTCATGGAGATTCTAATGTACAAGACATTTTTTTTGCAAGGTTAATAATATATTTTTTCTATGAAAATAATGAAGATAGACAAAGGAAGGATTGATTTGATAATCTAATAGAATGGTCTGGAATTGTAGAAGATATAGAAATAGTGTTCCATGATGGCAAACCTCCAGAGAGATGACACTAACTACATTTGTTGTGACTTGGCAGTTCAATAAATAATATAAACAAGCAATATTTTTGGCCACTTGAAGTGATTTTGATTCGAATTAGATTTTTATTGAGACTTTATTCATATTTGAGTTTTCAATCCAACATTCCATCCACCCCTCAAGATGGCGGCTAATGTTTACAAACTTCCCACCTAGCGCACCCATCATCTATCGGAGCTTAGGTACATAACATTCGCTGAGCTGACGGCACGCCATCTATTGGAGCTTAGGTACATAACACTCGCCAAGCTGCCGATGTATTACTTACAGTTATGTGTTATGTACATTTTTGGTTATGACAATATTATTATATAATACGTTAATTGAATTTATAGATAGATATTTAGGATTATTTTTCATGAATAAAGATTGAATCTAGAAATTTATAAATAATAGAATCTCCAATAACATTAGAATAGTTAATAGGTTATAATAGACATTTGTCAAATGTGGGAGTGGGACTACTACAATATATAAAAAAACAAAATCTGATGGAACTTACGTGAAGACGGACTGTGGGAAGGCATGGGTGAGTCTTAGGATCACACTCTCCGGGAGCTTGTTACTGAAGGTCTCTGCAGCAGTGGACCAAGTTATAAACACTCTGCTATTACACTATGAGGGTAGAAAATGGTTGAATTTACACTCATGGACAAAACTTAGGAAGTTATAACTTTTAGCATGTATATCTTCTTTTTCCTTATCTCCACTCAAACATATTAGGGTATCAAGTTGTGACCCTTAATGGTGTCTGTTTGACAACCATCATGACTGGGTGAAGTAGAATGCATCTGCCTTTGTCATTAAGACTGGGAGCACTACTCAGTGGCAGGCCGACTTAGCTTCAAAAGAAATGGCCGCCTCTGACATGAGGAACAGACACCATGCGCAGCTGCTCCTAACATGGAGTACAAACGCTGCTCATCCTGTATCCCTGGATTAGGAGCCCTTACAGGGTACTATCAGCCGGGCCAGCTGAACCCAGGTTTTTGCATGTATATCAGAATTCAGACAATAACTCTGAAAGATATTACAGTGACCTTTATTGAAGAAACACAAGCTAACCAATATACACTCATGGACAAAACTTAGGAAGTTGTACCTTTAAGCATGTATATCTGGATTGAGATAATAACTCTGAAAGATATTACAGTAACCTTTATTGAAGACACACAAGATGATCAAGTGTAAACAAAATTGCATCTGTCTCCTTCAAAAAAAAAAAAATAGACGACCGGTGACATGAAAGACTTTCTACTTCCTTAAGTTCTGTTCATTTTTTTTAATTATCCCCAGAACACATGGTAAAGGCCATGATAATCATGGTGGTTAGTTAGCAACTGCTTTTACTGCATATACACCATATATCGGCACATGTAGAAAGCAGTTATACCTTTTTTTTGCTTATCCCCAGAACACGTGGTACAGGCCATGATAATCATTGGTGGGTAGAAGTAGACGACTGCTTTTATTGTAAGTGCCACCACATGTCTACACATGTAAAGACTTTTGTACTTACAAGTATGTCACAGAAATGGTATTCTGTATATATAATTATATTTATATATAATCCTACTGTCCTAAAAGCGTATGTCCATAGTTTGCTTGAATACCATTTCTAAGATTCCACCATTCAGTGTAGCATATATAAGCAGAATCCTCCAATACACTATTAGAGCTCTAAGAGAAGCAGTCTGTTAGATTAAATTGGTGAAACTGCTGGGAGGGTTTACCACTGATAAGTCAAGCCCTCCTAATATTATTTCATCGTAGTAAAAACAGTAGAAATTTATTTCATGTGTAAAAGAAACTTGATACTTTAATGTTTACTTTTCTTATATTGTTGCGCTGGTGACCTGATGTACTGGGAAGAAACATTCGCGAAGTTTATTTAACGTTTATTCACAAACTAAAAGTTTGGAGAGAGAGAGAGAGGCAAAGCACTATCTAACTAAAGATTATTGTCTTAAATAATCGAAAAACAAAAGTATGCAAATTTGACGTTACAAAAGTATGTAAAATAATTATAGAAAACAAAATTATGTAAAAATAATTATACATGAAAGATATTAAAAATAAATAAGATGTTAGAAGTTAAAATTGAATCCATAAGAAAAGATGTAGACAAAACAAGTAAATAAAAATGTGACATGTAAATTAAAGGCTCCAACAGCGCGCCAACAATATAAAGAGCGTAGTTTCTTTTACGGGTAGAGGTACTATACTCACCAAGGGCATTTTCCATCATGGGGTAGTACACCCGCCATACTGTATCCAGCGACATGCCACTATCCAGGAAAATGGCACCCGCAACAGATTCAAAGAGGTCACCTAATACTTTAGGGGTTTCCAGGGTCATCTCATCATACTCCTGGTAGAGGTACTTCTCCAGTTGCTGAAGTCACACACAGAGATCAGCACAACTTGGGGGGCAGGTAGAATATCTATCAGTATAGTTACAAGAGAAGGAACCACCAGACATCATCTTGAAGAAGGAATCAATGTTTACGGTGACAGAGTAACTCCGCCTTTGCCGGTCCCAAACCCAGATAAAAAGGGGGAGCAGTAACAAGCTCACTAAAAAACCTGGGCTCATCTGGCCCGGCTGATAGTACCCTGTAAGGGCTCCTAATCCAGGGATACAGGATGAGCAGTGTTTGTTCTCCATGTTATGAGCGGCTGCACATGGCGTCTGTTCTTCATGTCAGAGGCGGCCATTTCTTTTGGAACTAAGTCAGTCTGCCACTGAGTAGTGCTCCCAGTCTTAATGACAAAGGCAGACGCATTCTACTTCACCCAGTCATGATCTCAAGTTTTACAAGCTTGATACCCTAATATGATTGAGTGGAGATAAGAAAGAAGAAGAAGACGGTGACAGAGTTTCTTTTATTTGTGCTGTATAATCAGCAAGCTTGATCACTGGTTGTAACCATGGTTATAACAAGATTATGTAAGAAATGAAATCATTAGAACACAAATCTTTTTTTTACACATAAAACAAACTTCTGTCCTTACTGCAATGAAAAATATTGGGAGGGCTTGGATCATCAGTGGTGAATCCTCCCAGCGGTTTCGCCAATTTAATCTACCAGACCACTTCTTATAGCTCTAATACTGTATTGGACAATTCTGCTTATATATGCTACACTGAAGAGTGGACTCTTAGAAATGGTATTCAAGCAAAATATGGACATAAGCTTTTAGAAGAGAGTAGAATTATATATAAATATAATTTAAAACAAAATTGGCATTTCCTGACCACTCACATGAGAATTTTATATGGCAGAGCGCCATGTAAGCGACGAGCTTGCCGATTATACAGCACAAATGAAATAAATTTGTCGCCGTAAACTTTGTTTCCTTCTTCAAGATCATTATATTTATGTGAAAAATAAGAAAAAATAGAAAAATGGTAAGGGTGTTGATATTAAAACCAAAATATCTGACCACTCACACAAGCATTTTAGATGGCATTCGGCCTAAAATGTTCATATGAGCAGTCAAGAAATACCAATTTTGGTTTTAATATCAACACCCCTGATCATTTTTCTATTTTTTTCTTATTTATGTTGATTCATATCCCATTGTGCAAAGATTACACGAATTCCATGAGTGATCTCATGGAATAAGGTGTAGGGGTGCAGCTTTCTTTGATTATGGCACCATGATCCAGGCACACTTTGGTGAAAGTCTGACTTTGTCTGTAATTTAAGGCTGTTCCTAACATGGAAGCCTTTTCTGCTGACTCTAACATGAGTACAGACGAGCTGCACAGCACTCTTAGTTGTGATGGTTAGAAGAAGTACTGATTATTGTGTGGTACCAAGTTTTCTCCCCCCCACCACACTCATGAGTGAAGTTTAACATATTGGTGCACTAGTCTTTTCTTATTTATTCACATGAAAAGTGCATATTTATGCAAAATTGACCTTAAATACCCCCATTTCTTAATTTCTCAGGTAGCTTCCGAGACCAAATTTTTGGTTGTAGAGGCACAGTTTGCACCATGCTGACAAGGGCCAACAGCCCCAAATGGGTACGTGGTTGACTTTTCTTGATTTATCAAAATATTGGGTTGGCCAAATATCTTTGGAACAAGATTAATTAACGTTTAGTTATTTTTTAATCCACTAAGATGGTGCTCTGCCATATAAAATTCTCATGTGAGTGGTCAGGAAATGCCAATTTTGTTTTAAATTATATTTATATATAATTTTACTATCTCCTAAAAGCCTATATCCATAGTTTGCTTCAATACCATTCCATGAGATCAGACCCTTCAGCGTAGCATATATAAGCAGAATCGTCCAATACAGTAGTAGAGCTTTAAGAAGCGGTCTGGTAGATTAAATTGGCGAAACCGCTGGGAGGATTCACCACTGACGATCCAAGTCCTCCCAATATTTTTCATTGCAGTAAGGATAGTAGAAGTTTTTTTTATGTGTAAAAGAAAGATTTTAATGATTTCATTTCTTATATAACCTTGTTATAACCATGGTTACAACCACTTGGAGGATTTTGCAACTTTAGAATCAGAATGTCAAACACAAGGCAACAAGAAAATAAAGGTAAAAGGACCAAAATAATGAAATGTATGTGAGGCTCTGATAACAATGCTGTTACCTAAGGTAATAAGACCAAATCCAAATAAATAAATAGTGTGTGACGTTTCAGTAACAGCACTGTTACCGAAACATCACACACTATAATCCAAATTGTGCCTTAACAATGCTGTTACCTGAAAAAAACGTCACAAACATTTAATTCATTTTGTCTAAAACCATAAGCTTCCAATCTATAATCCAAAGTGTACCTTATCAGTAAAACATAATCAAATAAGTAAATTAAACGTTACTCTTTGGTAACTACGCTCTTACCATCCTTTGATACAAAAACACTGAAAGATAGTCTGAAATGTATTTAGATTTGGTATGAATTTTGCAATTATATTTTGGCCATTATGTTTCTTATGAGCTATAGGTATTATCAAATATCTATGCATAGACCTTACTGGATTGATTTAAATTGTTAGATGAGAGGATTTGACTCATCAGTGGTGAACCCACTTAACAGTTTCACCTCAAATTATAAGGGGTTCGGTGGAAGGATGGTCTAAACCGTTGGTTTTTGACTGCTACGACCCGGGTTCGATTCCCGCATTGGGCACTTTTTTCTAATTAAAAAAAAAAAATGCTCCAATGGCCCCCAATTCTCGCAAAAGTCCAACCCCACCAGCGAGTGCAAGTAACCAAACGGGGCTCTGGCACATTTGTAAGTGCAAAGTCAAATTGCTTTTCACGTGTGTAGACATGTGGTGCACTTACAGTAAAAGCAGTCATCTACTTCTACCCACCATGATTATAATGGCCTGTACCACGTGTACTAGGGATAAGTAAAAAAAAACCTCAAATTATTCTCCAGTATGGAATTATTTTTCTTACATACCATGCATTTACTAAGGAAGGCAGCTTAGTGGGAACATATGGCCATAAGCTTATAGGTTTTTAGAGGTGCATACATGTTATAACAAGTTTGAATGAAAATAACAGGGGCTTCCAGGGATAAGTTAAAAGATAAGAAAGAAACTTATCTCTGGAAAGCCTGATGTATTCACCGTAATATTGATTGATACATAGGATTACTTTAATGAATAATTATGATTACATACATTGAGAGAGAGAAAAATGCTTTCTTTAGCAAATATTATTTTAAATTAAAGCTATTACAGTAGAACTACCTCTCTACATTTTTTTCCTTATCCCTAGTACACGTGGTACAGGCCATGATAATCATGGTGGGTAGAGAGGTTGACGACTGCTTTTACTGTAAGTACACCACATGTCTACACATGTGAAAAGCAGTTTGACTTTGTGCCAGAGCCCCTTGTTGGTTATTTGTACTCGCTGGTGGGGTTGGACTTTTGCAAGAATCGGGGGCCATTGGAGCATTTTTTTTTTAATCAGAAAAAAGTGCCCAATGCGGGAATCGAATACGGGTCATAGCGGTCCTTCCACCAACCCCCCTACCTCTCTGTAAAGGACAACACCTAGTTGTAGAGTCAAAGTGTCCTTTTGAGAAAGGGGGCTTCTTACTGGAGAGATGCTAATCAGTAAAAATGGTCATTTTGGTAATGAAAAATCTTCCTTTGTGGAGAGGTGTCTTATAGTGAGATGGTTCCCTCATGGAGGCTCTACTGTATCAGCAAATTGAAATTAGGTCTTGCTACCTGAAGATTATTATATCTAATCTGTTCTAAAAATCAGCACTAAATAGCTTCAATTCTTATTTACAGCTAATCCCTTAATTCCTTATACAGTAGAATTACATCTCTCTAACTGACAACATCTAGTTGTAGAGCCAAAGTGGCCTTTAGAGAGAGATGTCCTCTTATTGGAGAGCTGCTTATTATTAAAAATGGTCATTTTGGTGAGAAATACTGTTCTTTGTAGAGAGGTGTCCTCTCTCCGAGTTTCTACTGTAACTGTATCTAAATGATGATGTGACAATATTTCTTTAAAAAAATAGACCCATCGGCCAGTTAAAGTTTTATTTTCTCAACGATTTAACTAAAATATTTTTGTTCATGATAAAATTGTAAAAGGTATTAAAATTACAAATATATTCTCACACACAATGAGTATCTTTTTTTATTATTGTAAACCCGTTGAAGAGCGATTAATGCTTGAAAGCTAGCGTTTTTTAAATAAAAAAGATACTCATTGTGAGAATATAATTGTAAAAATCTTTTGTCTTTTCCAAGAAAAATAAAGCATTTGGCAAAGCATTAGAAATTGCTCTATTTATTTCTCTTGACAAAAACAAAATATTTTTGTTGAAACGTTGAGAAAATAAAAATTTAATTGGCTGAAGTGTCTATATTTAAAAAGAAATATGAATGCCGGCCAGGCAACCTCTGTTGTTGTTTCTTATCCCCTTGTGTAAAGATTATACAAATTCCATGAGGCAACCTGGATGTGATAAACCAGGATGTGACAATAGTTGATAAACAAGAGGGACAAAAGAAGAATTACCTCTTCTTCTGAGTGCTCAGGATTAGGGCCACGTATATCCTTGTAGACCTTGATGATCTTGTAGAGGTTGTAGTTATGTAGCTTAAGGCACTTGTCAAACCCGTATTTAACAGCCATGAAGGAGAAGAAAGAATTGCCCACCAAGGAAGATCTTAAGTCTGTTAGTTGTCCCGGAGTGTAGAGCCTGGAGTCCTTGTAAATGTAAGAGGTCACTATGAAGTCCAGGACGGCATCTCCTAGGAATTCCAGCCTCTGATAGCAGGGAGTGAGTCTGTTTAAGTAGTAGGAAGGATGGGTCATGGCCTGAATGAGGTAGAGTTTGTTATGGAAGGTGTAGCCAAGGTCCTGTTCAAAGATATTTAGGGTAGAGTAGAGCATTTCCAGTGGTAGGCTGTAGTCTATGTTGGAGTCCAACTGGGGAGGAGGGATGGTGATCCAGGTGAAAGGCTCAGTGAGGATCTGTTGTGAATCCAGGCAGGTTTCCTGCTGAAGAAACTCCAGGCCCAGCCAGCTGAGAAACCGGAGCGCTCCCATTGGACCACAGGTCAGTAGATAACTACCAATCAGGGCCTCAACAGCATCTGCTATGCTTTTATCTGAGATCTCTTGGGTGTTTATTAGAAGTTGTTCATCTTCAAGAACATCTGGGTTGATGTGGAACCCTGGGGGTTTCCAGTTATTGTACGGGTCGAACTTAATGGAGCGTATGAGCTGGGGGAGGTCACGGGCGCAGGCCAAGTTGAAGAGATTCTTGTTGCAGATGAGGCGACAGCGCAGGAGATGGAGTTTCCCCTCATCAGTATTGAACTTCCTGTAGATCAGAACAGTGACCACGTATTTGAGGAAGGAGTCTCCAATGGTCTCCAGACGTTCCAAGTTGAAGTTATCGCTGGCTGATATGAGAGTGAGGGCATGGAGGAACGGAATAGAGGTCGGGAGAGAGGAGGGCTGGAGAATGGGATGCCGATCAAAATAAACCCTCCTGGAGCCATCCTCCTTAGATGGGATGGTATAGGGGTAGATGTAGAGTCCTTCATTGTAGAAGTTGACTGATGCATCCAGGGAGAGGGTTGTGTCGGGTAAGACGTCAGTTTGACCCCAATGGGAGGCAATACCAACCTGCAGCTCATTGGTCAGCAGCAAGGAGTCCAGTCTGTAGAGGAAGCTGGGGATGCATAGGATTTGGCGCCAGAGTGATGCAGGGACTGGATGGATGACTAGAAACTCGGGTGGATAGACCCTGTAGCCTATGTTGACCATATTGATGAGGGGGGTTTTAAACTGGGGAACTTTGTATTTGGGCAGAGGTTTGAGGAGATCTACGGGGTGGAGGTAACGAGGCATGATGACAGGCTGCTCAAGATTGGTCATCTCAATGCCGTAAAGACTTTCAAAGAAATGCGCAAAGTTTTCATGGTTGCCATTGGGGTGTGGTGAGGCTGGTGTGATGTCGTCCAGAAATTCTTTCACAAAGTAAAGCCTTTTTTTTTCACAATAAGGATACTGAACCACGGCATTGGCAAACTTGGACTTGTCAAAGACATAGGGAGAGGACTTGGTGTAGAGAGGTAGATGGAGGTCGTGTTGCACCACCTGTTGGATCAGTTCCCAGTTGATGTGCCCTGCCACACATACATCCCATTCACTCAAGATTACATCACACAAGACCCATTTCTTTCTTTTGTATGTCCCCATTTTGCCCTCTGTATTATGCAATTCAAAATACAGTCAAACTTCACTATAACAACACTTTGGCTCAAGATTTTACGTTGTTATAACCAATGTTGTTGTTATAACAATTGGTTATCCCAACTTGGACTTTTTTTTTATTATCCCTAGTACACACATGGTACAGGCCATGATAATCATGGTTGATAGAAGTTAGTGACTTCTTTTACTATAAGTGCACCACATTCTGTTTACAATTGGTTATCCAGTGTGTCTTCATAATGGTCGCTGTGTATCAAATATCTTTCAGAGTTATTGTCTGAATCCTGAAATACATGCTAAAAGGTACAACTTCCTTAAGTTTTGTCCATGAGTGTATATACACATTTGAATAACAAATAAAATATTTGTTATTCAAGTAAAATTATATTTCAATTATGAATTAATATAGATACATATACAGTAGAACTACCTCCCTGTAAAGGACAACACCTTGTTGCAGAACCAAAAGTATCCTTTAGAGAGAGAGGTTTCCTCTTACCGGAGAGTTGTTAAATAATAAAAATGGTTTATTTTGGCAATGGAAACTGTACTTTGTAGAGAGGTGTATTCTAGTGAGAGTGTCCTCTCATGGAGGTTATTCTACTGTATCTTGTTGAAATCAATCAATGTACATAAGTGAGGGGGGAAGGTTACCTGCAGCATTGAGGGGAGCAATGATGGGACAGCCCTCAATATTCAGGGGCAGAAACTTGCGGTCAAACTTGAGGTCCTGGAAGATTCGGTGGTGGAAGCCCAGGAGCAATCTGGACTGCTGCTCAGTGAAGTCCAGGTTGAAGTCCGGCAGTTCCTCCAGGTGGAGTTCCAGGGTGGTGTAGTAGGAGTAGAGGGCTACCCTGGGGACCTAAACTCAACCACTCGCCTTCTTTAGATAAACTACCAGGATCTGGACCAGGCAGATGGAAACATTGCTGGGAGAATACTGATTTAAACTATCTCCATATGTACATGCAAGTATTTGTACATACAAGTCATACTTGTATTTTTAATACAGTAGAACCTCCCTTTAGCGGAAACCTCGCTAGTGGACACCTCTCTACAAAGGACAGTTTTCATTTGCAAAATTACCATTTTTACAATTTAGCAACTCTCCAGTAAGAAGACACCTCTTCCTAAAGGACACTTTGGCTCTGCAAATAGGTGTCTTTTACAGGGAGGTTCTACTGCATAACTTTGTAAATTTTTTTTTCTCTTTTTTTATTCCTTCTCTGTGTCTCTCAGGAATATCTGTATAACTGAAAAGTATATGAATGGTTTCTAATAAAAATTTGACTCCTAAGAAAGGAAACATCCCAAGACAGGTGACTAATATAAGAGAGGTTTTACTGTAGTCATTCCTCAAAAGAGCAGGTATTCGGTTGATACAAGTTCAAGTACCAATAGTGAGGTGACCAAACATGGCTTTAGCATCATACAACAGGACATAAGGTACAATTTGGATTATAGATTAGAACTACAATGTAACAAGACCTAATCCAAATAACTAAATAGTGTTTGACATTTCTGTAACAGCATTGTTATCATCATCAGACAAAAGTACTGAATGAAGAAAAATATTACAGCATATTTTTAAAGTATAATTACTATGTTATCAAGGGTGTAAACAAGATAGCAGATAGGTATAAAATAGTTTTCTAAGAAAACCTAAAAATTATTATTCTTAGAATTAGAAATGGAAAAAAAAAAAACTTTTTTAAAGATATAATTAAAAGCATATCTGTAACTACAAGGTAATAAGACCAAATCCACATAAATCAATAGTGTGTGACATTTCAGTAACAGCATTGTTACAGATACATTAAACATTATTAATTTATTTAGGCTTATTACCTTGTATTTCTAATCTATAATCCAAATTGCGCCTTATCACCATATCTGTAAATATCATTTATATTTTCTCTTTCTTCTATTCTGTTAATTGTATTTGGTCTTGTAGGATATAACAAGCCGGTGGTTTACAAAAAAACAAACAAGAGGTAAGCAGTACAAGGTAATAAGCCCTAATCCAAATAATTTAATAGTGTGCGACTTTTCGGCAACAGCATTGTCACCATCATCAGACAAAAGAGTAAAAATATCACAGCAAGTTCTTAAATAGTACTGTTTTGTACTTGTTTTACAGACTTTTTCTCATTTATTCTTTTGTCTGATGATGGTGACAATGCTGTTTCAGAAACGTCACACACTATTAAATTATTTGGATTAGGTCTTATTTTCTTGTATTATAATCTATAATCCGAATTGTGCTTTATCAAGAGGTAAGCATATTACCTTGGGCACAGAGACTGAGGTAAGAAAGGCCAGGCCTTCCTCCTCCAGCTGCAGGGAGTATCGGGGATTCTGCGGGGTCCGATGTGTGATCACCTTCATCCTGATGGCGTAGCAGTGGCGCCATCTGGTGGCTTCTTC
The DNA here is from genome assembly GCA_030710605.1 of Cordylochernes scorpioides. Taxonomy (NCBI): domain Eukaryota; kingdom Metazoa; phylum Arthropoda; class Arachnida; order Pseudoscorpiones; family Chernetidae; genus Cordylochernes; species Cordylochernes scorpioides. The sequence goes on from CP092884.1 coordinate 41,240,862, forward strand.
TGGCATCTGCAGGGGCGCTGACACCTGCCATACACTTCCACTTCAATATCCTCAGGATCATTTATTGGGATTCTAGGAGGGATTGAAAGTTTTTCTAAAACTTGTTTATTTTCCCGCAGTAAACAAACAATTCCCACCTCTCTTCCCAAGATCCTACTACAATAATAAAGTTATTAAATACAGTTAAACCTGTCTATAGCGCCCCCTCTAGGAACTCACCAAAATAGGGTGCTATTTTTTTTTTTTTGCTTATCCCTAGTACACGTGGTACAGGCCATGATAATCATTGTGGGTAGTTAGCGACTGCTTTTACTGTAAGCGCACCACATGTCTACACATGTGAAAAGCAGTTCGACTTTGCACTTACAAATGTGTCAGAGCCCCGTTTGGTTACTTGCACTCGCTGGTGGGGTTGAACTTTTGCAAGAATCGGGGGCCATTGGAGCATTTTTTTTTTAAACAGAAAAAGTGTCCAATGCGGGAATTGAACCCAGGTCGTAGTGATCGAAAACCAAACGGTTTAACCAGCCTTCCACCGACCCCCCCCCCCCCCCCCCCCATAGGGTGCTATAGAGAGGGGGTGCTATAGACAGGTCACTTTTAATGTAAATCGCATCATACTACGTATTTGATATCGGCCGCTATAGAGAGGGAGGCGCTATTTAGAGGGGGCGCTATTTAGAGGGGGCGCTATAGAGAGGGAGGCGCTATTTAGAGGGGGCGCTATAGAGAGGGAGGTGCTATTTAGAGGGGGCGATAGGTTTAACTGATTAAACATTCTTCCCCTGACTTATAATTTAAAATAATCAATAAAGCATCCGGAGATAAATTCCTCGTACAATTTTTATTCCTCAAGCTTTCTAACTTATCAGCGCTTCAACAGGAGTATATAATGCACTAATTATCTCTACAGTTGCTAGTGAGTAGTTAGTGTATTACTCGAGTCGAAGAGCTGATAAGTATAAAAGCTTGAGGAATAAAAATTGTAAAAGGAATTTAGCCCTGGATACTTTTTTGAATTAAGATAAAGTTATTTGTAAAGGCCTGGCTTACCAATGGGGAACCCTCGTAGAAGTTTCATGGTAAGATTACTACTGTATTTGGCTGGTCTGTTTACACAGAGTCCTCCAACTTCTTTATTTACCATTCCAATATATCCGAGGTTTCAGCTGAGTAGAATTGTCAGAGTTGTATGTTAGTCAGGATTAAGATGATTATCAATTCAACACAATACCATTGGTAGTGGACATTTTTCAAGAACATTTTGTTGTCAATACATTAATGGGGAATTGAGGTGGCTTAAATTGAAAGTTTTTATTTAATTAGGGTGCCTGGGCCAGACGGGAATGGCGTGCTCTCACTGTCTGCCAGAAAATACTCGCCCTAAAAAAGGCTCCACCACCCAGATGACAGCGGGTTTCCAGTCCCCCTCATTAGAACTAGCGACCCCCACAATGCTCCAACGAACTCGTCTTCCTTCGCCATGTTTTTATCATCTAAATTCAATCCAGGAAGAATTCTTTATCTACAAATGAATTATAGCAAGTATCTAATTATGGTCTGTTGAGTTAAAGACAGTAATTTGAAAGGGAAACAGGGTTGAGATTTAAAATAGTAGTTAAAGTAAGTGTTGAATTATATCTAAAAAAATTAAGGTTCCCTTGTAAAGATAAAGGCTTTTAGCTTAAAACAAAGTTCCTCAGGTGCTTCTCGGTTTGCCAAAGCTGGTGTTGTGGCTTTGTCATCAAGTCTACTAGTTTGTAGAGACAATCAATAGATGGTGCCTAGTTTGGCATCTTTTGTGATGAGAGGGGTGACTTTTGTAGATCATTATCATCTTGGAAAAATTCTCATCTATGCTGAATCAGAGTCAGTTGAATGAAAGAGGTTCTATGCTGTATAAGGGGCTAGTTTTTGGAAATATAGGGTGAAAGTACTTACACTCATGGACAAAACTTTTGGAAGTGGAAAGTCTTTGATGTTGTCGGTTATCTATTTTTTTAAGGAGACAGAGATTGTTGACACTTAGTTATCTCGTGTGTCTTCAATGAAGGTCACAGTAATATCTTTCAGAATTATTGTCTCGATATACATGCTAAAAGGTACAACTTCCTTAAGTTTTGTCCATGAGTGTATATTGGTTATCTCGTGTGTCTTCAATAAAGGTCACTGTAATATCTTTCAGAATCATTGTCTCGATATACATGCTAAAAGGTACAACTTCCTTAAGTTTTGTCCATGAGTGTAGAGGCCACAGGAATCCACATCCAAGTTACTGTCCGCTGACAGAGGCATGCAGGATAAGCACCTGTTAGAGTTCTCTAGCTAGGTGATTGTAAAATTGGAGGGATTCTCTCACAAAGGAGATTGCTTGTCTTGTTTTAAAGATGAATTGAAAACAACTATTTCATCTAATACAAAAGCCAAATGTCTTTGCTAAATCCCAATTTACTCTTTTTAATTATTGGCCCTGAAAAAGGCCTTTTAAAAGAAGATATCAGGGTAGAATTTACTTCTCTGGATTCTTGGGCAGGAAAATGGCCTTACTCTTTTTAAATTTATAAAGATATAAACACGGTTATATACAGTAGAACTTCCCTTTATATATAGAGCGGACACCCTGCTAGAGGACACCTCTCTACAAAGGACAGTTTTCATTTTCAAAATAACCATTTTTACTATTTAGTAACTCTCCGGTAAGAGGACACCTCTCCTTAAAGGACACTTTGGCTCTGCAATTAGGTGTCCTTTACAGGGAGGTTCAACTGTATAAGTATTTTGTTTAGAGAGAATTATACAGTAGAACCTCCATGAAAGGGCACTCCTGCTAGAGGACACCTTCTCTACAAAGGACAGTTTTCATTCCCAAAAAATCACCATTTTTATTAATTAGCAGCTTAGTGGTAAGCGGCCACCACTCTATCTAAAGAACAATTTGGCTCTGCAACTAGGTGTTGTCCTTTACAAAGAGGTAGTTCTACTGTATCACAGGTTTTAGAGTAGAAGACAGAAAGACCTTACACTACAAGAATCTGACTTAGAAATAAGATGTTGTTTCTTATCTCCTTGTGCAGAGATTACATTTTTTTTTTTTTTTTTGTCGGTCCCAAGCCCGGATGTAAAAGGAGGAGGGGGAGCAGTAACAAGCTCGTTAAAAAACCTGGGTTCAGTTGGCCCGACTGATAGCACCCTGTAAGGGCTCCTATTCTTGGGTTACAGGATATTCAGCAGCGTCTGTTCTCCATGTTAGGAGCGGCTGCACAGGGCGTCTGTTCCACATGTTAGAGGCGGCCATTTAATACCAGGTCAAAGTCCAAGTTACACCTCTCTGTAGGTGACCTCGGGGAAATGTTGGATAAAACCAGCGCTCTAACGTAACTGGCATATAACCTATATGGAGTCGTGCACAGAGATTACATAAATTTCACGAGTCCATGCACCTCGAGCTGTTTGAGTAGCCTCTCCCAAAGTTCCTGTTTAGTAGAAATCAAATACCTTCTTGGGATAGTGTCTGCGATGCTTGCGGGTTCCAATGAGGGGATCTGTTGTCTCCACCGGTGGCAGTCCCAAGTCCGTGAGATCCTGAGATGTCACCCTCTGGCTAACAGGGAGGAAATTCTCATCCAGCTCCCCTGTCGTGTCACCATGTTATGCTATTGCGCGGCGTAGGAAAACAGGTGATGTACTCACCCATCTTGTAGAGTCTTAAACAGGCTTCAAAAGCGGCAGACATCTTGGCGTTTTTCTTATTTTTCATTGCTGAGCCCTGAAACAACATTTTCCAATTGGATTATGTAAGGAGATAGTTTACTACCCTGGGTTTCCCTACACAAGTGTACTTTACATAGCGGTAAAGTCAATTCTCGTTATTTGGGACTCTCGTTGGAAGAGCAAAAAAAAAAGTGTCTCAATCTCTTATCGCTCCTTTAAAAGAAAAAAAAAAAGACAAGTCTGTGGATAACCATCATGATTGAGAGAAGTAGAAATGGGATGGTCAGTAAGACTGGAACAGCATTGTTACCAAAACATCACACACTATTTTGGGCTTATTACCTTGTGTTTCTAATCTATAATCCAAATTGAGCCTAAAAAAGATAGGAAAACTCCCAAGATGGGTGATTTATAAAACAGGTTTTTACTATATTGGTATTGAGATCTTTTCTATATTGTTGTGTCTTATATATTTGTGTCAACAGGTAGACGACTGGATGGTACATGTAACTGAAAATTGTTGTTACCTATTAAATTTGAAACTATTTTATATAATTTTTGTTAATTATTTTTATTTATATATTATATTATTATTTATTTTAGTTATCCAGAAACTGCACCACAGAGATGACGGGTATTATTGTTTTTGACCACTGACCACCATTTTCAAGGCAAAATGTTAGAGATAACGAGTCATCTTTTACCCCTCGATGGGAATACACTTTGATAGAAGATTATATAACGTGTCACAGCAGCAACACCCCTAAGACCAGCCCAACAGAATCCAAGATCCAACGACTCTAATGACCATGGCCCACCAAGATGAATCACTTCCCATAATAAACTCTCTGAGACATACATCCTCGCCTCTGTCTCATCAATATATATAAAATCCAAGCCAAACCTTTAACAAAGCACGTTTCAGCTGCCAACAGCCATGCTAGCTCCTTAATCTGGCTGAAGCAAAACTAAGCCAATATGAGAAGGGGCTCATCATCATGTCTTGATGGTCAAATCATCTAAAAGAGACAACTTGGATCACCAATCTATACAGTATATAACCTCTTTGATTCAACCAACTCAACACCTACTTTAATTTTAGCCTTTTTTCACTTACCAATCCTATTTACTTTCATTTAACCAAAAAGTGAAAAATTCTGATCCCTTGGGATGTTGAATTAAAGAAGTAGAACTATATAATTTTCTATTTTAGACCCACACAATATTTTTTACCTTGTTAACGAAAAACCCAGAATATATAGCGCATTTTGTTTCAGATTCATGACAAGGCATAATTTAGATTATAGATTAGAAATACAAGGTAATAAGTCCAAATAAATTAACAATGTGTGATGTTTCTGTAACAGGGCTGTTACATCACACATTTTATTTATTTTTGATAGAATGATTGATAGAAATGTTTAACTCGCTGGGTGGGCTAGTAGAGCCATAGGAATGTGAAAGTGAGGCTGGTCTAGGGTGTCTTGCTTGACCTCCATTACAGTTTAAATTGTCTCCACAGGGGAGACTGGTCCCTCGACATCTGAATCTAAGGGCGCCTAGGGCAGACAGCCTTTATTGCGCCAACAACTGGTCCCTCGACATCTGAATCTAAGGGCGCCTAGGGCAGACAGCCTTTATCGCGCCATCAACTGGTCCCTCGAAATCTGAATCTAAGGGCGCCTAGGGCAGACAGCCCCCTAACGCGCCAATAAATGGTATTCCATGAAGGTTTTTTTTTTCTTTGCTTATCCCTAGTACACGGTGTACAGGCCATGATAATCATGGTGGGTAGAAGAAGGCGACTGCTTTTACTGTAAGTGCACCACCTGTCTACACATGTGAAAAGCAGTTCGACTTTGCACATACAAATGTGCCAGAGACCCGTTTGGTTACTTGCTGGTGGGGTTGGAATTTTTCAAGAATCGGGGGCCAATGGAGCATTTTTTTTTTAATAAGAAAAAAGTACCCAATGCGGGATTCGATCCCAGGTTGTAGTGGTCGAAAACCAATGGTTTAACCACCCTTCCACCGACCCATGAAGGCTAACCATAAGATGAGAGTATAGATTGAGAAGAGCTCTCGGTGAAGAATGCAGGACTAGAGGTACCATATCTCAATCTTCTTTCTTATCTCCACTCAATCATATTAAGGCATCAAGCTTGTTGATGGTATCTGCCGGGGAAGAGGAGAGCTCATCAATGGATGAGTCAATACAGTCAATAATGTGTTTTGGGGTTGCAGGTTGAGAATTGCACTTAGAACATAACTCCACCTTTGCCGGTCCCAAGCCCGGATGAAAAAGGAGGAGTGGGAGCAGTAACAAGCTCACTAAAAAACCTGGGCTCAGCTGGCCCGGCTGATAGTACCCTGTAAGGGCTCCTGATCCAGGGATACAGGATGAGCAGTGTTTGTACTCCATGTTAGGAGCAGCTGCACATGGCGTCTGTTCCTCATGTCAGAGGCTGCCATTTCTTTTGGAGCTAAGTCGGCCTGCCACTGAGTAGTGCTCCCAGTCTTAATGACAAAGGCAGACGCATTTTACTTTACCCAATCATGATGGTTGTGAAACAGACACCATCCAAAATCTCAATCTTTACAAGCTTGATACCTTAGTGTGATTGGGTGGAGATAAGAAAGAAAAAGACTTAAAACATAGTGGGAAAACCTTGCAACCATTCCATACCTCAATGGGTTCCTTGAGTGGGGAATTGATGGGGAGCATCAAGGTGCAGATATAGCAAGTATGCCTTGCGATGAATACACTTGTCATGGTCCAGTCTGGCTGCAGGGTCACTGCACTGCTGCTCAGCAAGGAACAATACCTGCACCAAACACACAACTTAACCAGAAAAATATGGTGAGACTGTTCAACATAAAATAACTTTAGAAACTATTATAGACGCGTAGGATTCTTTTTAAAAATAAAGAATTTCTACTGTCCTTACTGCAATGGAAAAATTAATGGGAGGGCTTGGCTCATCAGTGGCGAAACCACTGGGAGGGTTCACCACTAATGAGCCAGGCCCTCCCATTAATTTTTCCATTGCAGTAAGGACAGTAGAAATTCTTTATTTTTAAAAAGAATCCCACGTGTCTATAATAGTTTTGAATTTTGATATCAGATGACGCGCTAAGGCATCATAAAAGAACTTTGGGAGAATAAACTTCAAAAAATTAATCGAAAGAGGACTGAAAGTATATAAAAATAGGCAACTAATCACAAATAAAACTGGAGAACCTCCATGAGAGGACACCTCTCTACAAAGGGCAGTTTTCAAAGACAGAATGATCACTTTTTATCAATTAGCAACTCTGTGGTAAGACAACACCTCTCTTGATAAAGCACAATTTGGATTATAGATTATAATAAAAGAAAATAAGACCTAATCCAAATAATTTATTAGTGTGTGATGTTTCGGCAACAGCATTGTCACCATCATCAGACAAAAGAATAAAATGTTTTTATTTTTTTGTCTGATGATGGTGACAATGCTGTTGCCGAAATATCACACACTAATAAATTATTTGGATTAGGTCTTATTTTCTTTTAGGATACCTCTCTCTAAAGGACACTTTGACCATGCAACTAGGTGTTGTCCTTTACAGAGAGGTTTTATTGTATTTGAACAAAAGATAAATCCATGCAGTAATAGTGTCATTCTTCACATATAATGAAGGAGAGAGAGAAACCAAGGAAGAAAGGATTGGTTCATTAACTTCATGTAATGGTTTGGAAGTAGAAGATAGGAATTGTTCAGAACAGGTTGTAATGGGCATTCTATAAGATGGCTGACCTCTTAATCAAGATGTACCTTTATAGAAGAACATTCAAGATTCCATGGACAGATAAAATGACAAACATTCAGGTCCTTGATCAAATAGGAACAGAGTGCAAGCTTATGATGTTCATAAAGCAATAAAATATGACATTTGTTGGACATATGATGTGTGGATCAGCTGGGGAGACACTGTTGAGAGTTTTGGAGAAAAGGTCCATTGGAAGAGACTGCACAGACAAAGAGACAAGGTAATAAGACCAAATACAAATAAATAAATAGTGTGTGACATTTCTTCTATCTTGTTTACACACTTAATAACAGTAACTATTTAAAACATGCAGTGGTAAAATTTCTCATTCAGTACTTTTGTCTGAAGATGGTAACAACGCTGTTACCGAAACGTCACATACTATTTATTTATTTGGATTTGGTCTTATTACCTTGTGTTTATAATCTATAATCCAAATTGTGCCTTATCAAAGAGAGAGAGAGTTTATAGATGACTTCAAACAGAGGACTAGAAAACACACATACAGGAGATAAAGTGTCCCACCCTCAGTAGAGGAAGACACTGAAGGTGGAGGACCTCTGGAAGGTATGCTACAGAATGGTGATGGCAAGTACAGTACAGAACAGTTACCTGTTGATTAGTGAGATAGCGGAGGTACAGGTGAGTCTGGGCTTCCCATCCCTTGGATCCGGCATGTAACAAGGAATAATATCATTTGAGAGAGCATCAGTGATTTCATCTTCTCTCGGAGCTATACGGTTGAAGCAGTACTTCTCCAGGTGCTGCCCATCATCCATGTTAGACATCGCAACATGATACATAGTACAGTAGAACTACCTCTCTATAGTGGACAACACCTAGTTGTAGAGATAAAGTTGGCCTTTAGGTGACCCTTTTATCAGAGTTGCTAATTGGTGAAAATGGTTAATTTTGACAATGAAAATTGTTCTTTGTAGAGAGATGGTGTTCTCTAGGTGGAGTGTCTACTGTAGTACTACATGAAAAGTGGGCACAAGAAGGAAAATATGATCAAAGAAAAGAAACTAAACTGTCACCTTTTTTCTTATTTAATCAAAATATAAGAGAAGTTTTCAGACATTTCCTTATACAACTAATTTTTAGACTGTAATAATGTGATAACAGTTTTATCTACAGTTTTTTGAGAAGATAAACAGTAGAGCCTCTACATAAGAAGATACTCTTTGCTAGAGGACACCTCTCGGTGTAGAGAGGTGTCCTCACATGGAGTGTGTCTACTGAATAAACATACAGTCAACTCTCGATAATTTGAAACTCAAGGGACCAGAGAAAATTTTCAATTTATCAAGAGTTCAAAATAACAGGAGTCTAAACAACCAAGAGAGAGGGAGGGAGGAGAAAAAATCAAGTAAACAAGAATTTAATATTTTGGCAGTTTCGGGATATACATACTATCTTGATACAAGATTAAAAAGGTGACTTATCGCAAGTTTTTAAAGTAATAAATTTATTGGGTACTTTCGTGTATTGCCCTTTCTCAAACAAGTGTCTGATCTCTTTCTCTTAAAATTTTTGATTTATTATTTTAAACATTTGAACAGTTATTCACAAATGTTCATTTGTGGTAAGATACTATTCCTTCAACTTCAAATTACAGAGGGGACCAATTAATATTGATTTTATTCAATATATCAAGTATTTTTCAAGTAACCAGAAAAACATTTCAAATTATCGAGATATTCAAATTAACGAGTTTCAAATTATCGAGAGTCGACTGGTAATTATAAAATAAAGGGATATGAATGATAAGATTTTAACAAAATTTAGAAATGAGTAGAATATGCTTATGGTATGTATTTTATAGTTTTGGGGTCAGTGGAAGGATGGTCTAAACCATTGGTTTTCGACTGCTAAGACCCGGGTCCAATTTCCTCATTGGGCACTTTTTTCTGATTAAAAAAATGCTCCAATGGTCCCCCAATTCTTGCAAAAGTCCAACCCCACCAGCGAGTGCAAGTAACCAAACGGGGGCTCTGGCACATTTGTAAGTAAAAGATATGAAGCGTACGAGGATACTTTTCTTTTAAACTTTAATGAAGGTTCAAGCTTTCGGGCGAAAACAGCCCTTCAACAGGAAACTATAGAAAAACAATTTCAAAAAGTAACGTTTGTAAACAAAAATGGTATCTCTATTGATCTTGTAACGCGTGAATGAATCTCACATCCACGCGACTCAGACTATGATACATTGAATAAATCTGGTAAGTTGAGACTTTTCAAAGTAAATCAAACTGGCATAGGGCAACTATGGTACACAATTTGTAAGTGCAAAGTCAAACTGCTTTTCACATGCGTAGACATGTGGTGCATTTACAGTAAAAGCAGTCGCCTACTTCTACCCACCATGATTATCATGGCCTGTACCATGTGTACTAGAGATAGGCAAAAAAAAAAATTATGGTTCAATCTAGCATGCTGATATATGTTGACAACTGTATAGAGTGGCTTATTGATTTGGCTTCTTTAATGTTTCTAGGACTTCAAGGATTATCTTTGATGATTATTAGGAATTTTTGTATGTGTTTTCATTTTGCATAATTCCTTTTTTATATAGTTCTATTCTTTATTTTAAAAATATTTGCTAAGGGATAGGTTTGTGTCATATTTAATGTTAAGAAACTAATGATACGAAACCTCTCCATTCTTTAAATAGGGACCTTTTTGTTACTGGTCCCATGGAATATGGCAAGTAGCTGTAAAAAGAACGATAAAGTTTGAAAGCTTTTATGAAAATGGTGTATTAAGAAGTAGCTATTGTTTTTTATCCCTAGTACAGGCCATGATAATCATGGTGGGTAGAAGTTGGCAACTGCTTTTGCTATAAGTGCACCACATGTCTACGCATGTGAAAAGCAGTTCGACTTTTGCACATGTGTCAGAGCTGTTTGGTTACACTCACTGGTGGGATTGGTCTTTTTCAAGAATCGGGGACCATTGAAGCATTTTTTTTTTTTTTAATAAGAAAAAATATCCAATGCGGGATTCGATCCCAGGTTGTAGCAGTCGAAAACCAACGGTTTAGACCACCCTTCCACCGATTCCCAAGAAGTAACTATAAATTTTGTGAGCTACACAGTCTAACTTCTTTAATCCAACATTGCGAAGGATCAGAGAATATTTGGTTGAATTAAAAAAAAGTCGGTATTGGATTATAGTTGGTTAAATGAAAGCATATAGACTGATTTTGGGATTTGAAAAAAAAAAAAAACTGTAGAATTAAAGTAAGTGTTGAATTAAAGAGGTTATGTAGAAAGGAGAGAGAGAGAGTAAAATACCTTTTCTATGTTCTTAAAGGAAAGGTGAGTCTTCAAATAGTCCTTTTTAGCATTGTCAATGAGGAGGATGTAGGTGGCTTTCTTGGCCCGAGCTCGGCCTCTGGATTGGACGTAGGAACGGAAGTCTCTGGGCGGGTCGAAGCGGATGACCAAGTTGCAGGTGTGGACATCCATGCCCTCCTCAATGACTGAAGTCGCAATGAGGATGTTGAACTTCTCCTTCCTGAAATCTTCCAGGATACGGGTCTGCTGGGAGGTGTGCATCTTAGCCATCTTGGAGAGCAGGGTGGAGTTGACGCTGTGGCCAATCACATACTGGCACTTGACAAAGGCAAAGTCCTTCCATTTCTCGCTCACTTCTTTGAGCACCATGTGCAGCACGAAGGCGACGATCCTCTGTTCTACAAAGATGATACAGCAGAGCGGTTCCGAGGAGTTCTCACCAGTCGGATAGCCGTCCTTGTAGAAATGAAGAATGTTGAGCAATCTTTTGAGCTTGGGTAGTAACAGGGTGTCTTCCAGCAGTCTCTCATTTTCAAAGAGGGACCTCAGCTTCTTGCTGACCAGCTTTAGGCATTTCTGGAGAGAAAGGTAGGTGGATTTGTCATCCTTGTCCACGGAGGCATTCAAACTTTTAGTCACCTCCTTCTCAAAAATATCAGAGGCGTATAGAGTACCGAGGGGTCCCAAGGTAATCAGGATGGTGCGAAGAGATGTCAGGCATTTTTTAGGAGAGGTAAAATAGTTATCTATTGAAGTGACATTGGGTGGCATGTTTATTTCGCTTTTGGAGAAGATTGAGTGAGCGTCGGAAAGGAAATCAATGATTTTCTTCAGTATGGGATGGGCTGCGAAATTAAATTCCTCATAGAAGACCACATGTTCATTTGGGTCTGTACCGTAATTCTTGAGGGAAAGGATATCTGTGGCTGTAGTGACGATGCTTTGTAGAGTGGCTTCCAGGTTTTTGACCTCCGTCTCCAGGTCTTCCAGACGGACGTTGGAGTTGACCAGGGAAGCCGTCAGTCCCAGAATCCGGGGTTGATTTTCCTGAGGACAGGTGAGGAAGCATTTCATGATATCACAGTAGGGGTGGTTTTTGACAGCCTTGTGGCACTCGTCAAATACCATGAGGTTGACTTGGGAGAGGGCCAGGAATCCGTGGGTGAGAATGATCTGACAAACCTGGGCGGTCATCACCAGTACTTGGTTGTCAATAAACTCTCTCTGCCACCTGTCTCTGGACCAATTGTCCACTTCCTTGCTGCCGTAGTAGGACTCCACTCTGAGGTTGGTTTGGTTCCGTATACTGTGGCACTGTTGGATGGCAAGAGGCACTACACACACCCTCACCTTCTAGTACAGATGGTGTTTCTAGCTATAAGTCAATGAGAAAAATGTCTAACACATACTTTTTTTTTTTTTTGCTAAATGATTTGGGAGCTTTCAGGTTTTTTTTTTGCTCTTTCTTAAGAGATATATATGTGTATATAAATATATAATATAAATAAAGCTTCCAGGGTTAAGTTTCTTGTGCAACTTTTTATTTTGAAGTTTTAGGACTTTTCAGTCTTTCAATAGGATTATCATGTTAATAATTTGTTAACGTGATAATCCTGTTGAAGGACTGACACAAGTCTGAAAACTTGAAAATAAAAAGTTGTACAAGAAACTTAACCCTGGAAGCTTTATTTATTTTATAATATAAATATATATTCCTTCCTCAAAATGATAATATATATATATATGATATATGCATGTAGTATGAAAACCAAAAATCTCCCTTTTTTATATGTAAATTGTGTGGAACCAATAAAGCCAAACTATAGGAAACCCAGACGGAGCGAGGTAGGTATGATCCCATCATTTGGCATTACAGAAAATACCTAAAGAGCAAGAACCACTTGAGGCTCAGTAGTTAGGGACCCTGGCAATAAAAAAATGAGGTCCTCTGGACTTTTTAAGACAGTCTGGGATTAAGTGCTATTGACATTGTGCTGAATGACAATCTCTATACTTGGGGCAGTCTTGTCTCTTTCTGGGCCCGTAGCCTCCATTGCCACTTCCAACTTTGTCGATTCTACATATTATACCACATGCACAAACAGTTAAACCTGTCTATAGCACCCCCTCTAAATAGCGCCTTCCTCTCTATAGCGCCCGATTTTAAACATTAAAATGTAAACATTTTACATTAAAAGTGACCTGTCTATAGCACCCTATTTTTGTGAGTCCCAAGAGGGGGTGTTATAGACAGGTTTAACTGTGTTAAATTTACTCAATTAGATTGGGGGGCGAGAGAAGCAACACAAGTAAGGGACTGCCCTGTAGGGCGAAGTACGGTGTCGTGAGCCCCGAGCCACTACAATAACTGTGAAGGCCTACAGGGAACTCTGAAATGTGGCTGATTAACGGGGCAATGGCACCCCCACATTCCATGGAGGACAAGACACCACCACTCAATTAAATGGACTAAACAAAACCTTTAGGAGAGGCCACTGCTTATCATCAAACAGCTCAAGGAGCATGGACTCATGGAATTCGTGTAATCTTAACATAAGAAACAGCACACAAGGTTACTAAATATATTCATAATTCTGTACAAGACACATACAAATATCAATTACTTGTACTTAACAGATCAGACTTTACCATGCTTTCCCGTCTTAGAACAGGCCATCTACGTCCAATGATTTTCACAAGTGGATCCAAAACCTTTCCAAATTGCACCAAATGTCAGGATTCTCAAGCGAACCAAAACAAATCATGCAATGCATCAGGCATTGCTGAACAGACATCTACACGGACCCAGCTGTGGTCATCGAGGCGATAAAGAGACATGGCCTTCAGGATCTGGTCTAGACTTCAAGTCCAGACCTGGGACAAGAGAAAAAAAAACTTGTTCTTATTGTAAGCCATGTAATTCCATCACTATACTGTAAAATAAACATACGTTTTCTCACCTGTTTCTCCATCAAACTCTCTTTCACTTACTGTTTTTTACTACTTTAAATAGCTCCGCCTTTGCTGGTCCCAAACCCGGATGAAAAAGGAGGAGGGGGAGCAGTAACAAGCTCGCTAAAAAACCTGGGCTCAGCTGGTCCGGCTGATAGTACCCTGTAAGGGCTCCTGATCCTGGGATACAGGATGAGCAGCATTTGTACTCCATGTTAGGAGCAGCTGCACATGGCGTCTGTTCCTCATGTCAGAGGCAGCCATTTCTTTTGGAGCTAAGTCGGTCTGCCACTGAGTAGTGCTCCCAGTCCTAATGACAAAGGCAGGCGCATTCGACTTTACCCAGTCATGATCTCAAGCTTTACAAGCTTGATACCCTAATATGATTGAGTGGAGATAAGAAAGAAGAAAAGAAGAAGAAGACTACTTTAAATTAAAAATATATTTCAATCAACAAGTCTTTTTACTTGAATGGGCTTAATAAACTTATTCAATTAAAGTATAAAGGGAAAGAAAGGAAAGTTTTAAATACCTGTTGGTACAAGGAAGATTGTTCTTTTCCCGCCCTCAAGAAAAGGCTTGGTCAGCTGGGAGGAAAAATGTCGGATCAACATCACACTGATGAAGGTTTTACCAGTTCCTGTTCCAAGCAGGGCAATGGTGTTCTGTTCCAAGGCCAGCTTGAATATCTCCACCTGGGACAACCCATGACATGTATTAATACATCTTATTGACCATTTATAGGTGAGCAATAGTTAGCCAGAGATATTTGAATAAGCAAAAATTAGGGCAAATACTTTATTTATTTATAGAAAGAAACTCTTTGCTTTAGGATGAGGCACAATTTGAATTATAGATTAGAACTACAAGGTAATAAGACCATATCCAAATAAATTAATTGTGTGCAATGTTTTGGTTACAGCACTGTTACCATCATCAGACTAAATGAATTAATAGTATGTAATGTTTCAGTAACTGTGTTGTTACCATCATAATAATGTATAATTAATGTATATTAATAGTGTGTGACATTTCAGTAACAGCGTTGTTACTGGAACGTGGCGCACCATTTATTTATTTGGATTTGGTCTCCATTTAGTCTTTTGTCTAATGATGGTAACAACACTTTTACTGAAATATCGCACACTATTAATTTACTTGGATTTGTTCTTATTACCTTGTAATTCTTTGCTTTATATAAATGAATGCAGAAACTCTTTGTTCTAATTTTTGCTTATTCAACTATTTATATAAATAGGCCAATGAAATTGGAATTTAGTCTAGTAAACAGAGTAAAGCCAAAAGAATAAACTGGATTGCTAACAACAAGAAATATGGACACACACACTCTAAAGTAACTAGAGACAACTGAAGACAAGTACCACCTAGAACACTAATGTTATCCTAATAGTGAGAAAGATTTCATTTGATATGCCCCCAATGGGCTTAAATTCATAATTGGGTCCCTTGGCAGGGCTGACTGCTATAGAGCGTGTACCCAGGTGGCGGATAGGGGAATGACCTTCAGATATGAAGGCCAGCTGCGAAACAAGTAGAATAACTCTGACGAATAAGCAGTCGCGGACCAACAGCAGTATTGTTAGAAGAGAAGTAGACCTCTTCAATCAACTGACCCAGTTGATAGACCTCAGCAAGGGTTTCTCGCCTGGGATAAGGAGGAACTGTGTCTGTACTCATGTTAGAGTCGGCAGCAAAGGCATCTGCTTCCATGTTAGGGACAGCTTCAAACTACAAGCAAAGTCAGACTTTCACCAAAGTGTGCCTGGATCATGGTGCCATGATCAACGAAAGCTGCACCCCTACACCCCATTCCAAGCTTGAGGAGCATGAACTCATGGGATTCGTGTAATCTTTACACAAGGGGATAAGAAACAACAACAACAACTAACAATTTGGATTCTTCACCACATGGTGCCATTCTTATACTGGGATTGACCATCTTGTGTAACAGCAACCCTCTCAAATAAGTCAACTTCCAATGATATAACTAAGGGGCTGATATGGTATAAAGGCCCCTTAATAACAAAAATAGGTTGGAGAACAAAGCAGTCTTTTTTAGACAAGTTGCCAATCAGAGCTATGAAGAGACCTATCTAACCTTGTGGTTTGATATCAGTTTTTTTCCTTCTTCTAGACGGTCTGTGTTGGACTAGCAGCTGATAAATACGTGACCTACGACTGCTTACCCCATCTCCCTGGAAAAACTTATAGGCAAATTTTCACGCTTCTATCTCGAATACCCATGGAGTTATTAACAAATTATCAACAAATATTTCCTAGATGAAAATTTTGCCGGGAGGAAATTGATCTAAAGAGACAAGGGTCGTCTCTCCCGTCAAAATAGACTTCTAAAACCAGACGCCATCTATTGACCGTCGCCGCAACTAGCGGCCTCGGGTCGGTGACAAAGCCACAACACTGTAGACATCTATTTTGACGGGAGAGGCGACCCTTGTCTCTTTAAATTTTTACTATTTCACTCGCAACCAGCGCCTCACTGCAGTAATTTCGAGAAGTAAACAACCACGTGGAGCCCTCACACGGCGCGACAGGATTGGATAGTGACCTTGAGTGACGAAATGACAGCGTAGGGGCAAGAAATCACTTGCTATCATTTTATGTATATATCAAATTTAAAATATATTTATATAAAATATCTAAATAACACAATTTTCAAATATCGTTGTGAAAATTTACATTTTTATTTTTTAAAAACACACAAAGTTTGGAGCGGGACGTTTCACAAGAATGACATCCACAGTGCCAATTTATAATTGTAATGAATAGTATTTGAATAAAAACATTTAATTGGGTAAAACCCTCTAAATAGCACCTCCCTCTCTATAGCACCCGATTTTAAATACGTAGTACGATGCGATTTACATTAAAAGTGACCTGTCTATAGCGCCCCCTCTCTATAGCACCCAAGAGGGGGCGCTATAGACAGGTTTAACTGTATATAGATTGTTTTGTATCTAGATGAGAAGTTATTGTACTGTATGTGCTTAACAAGTCTCGAAAGGTAGAGCATAGTTTCAAATAAATTTTCCACACAATGATTGTTACCTGGTATTCTCGTGGAGTAAAATCATTATCTTCCGGAATCTCATCTTTCACCGCTGTTTGCTCGTCGTCTTGGTTCCCCATCCTTTCTTCTCTGAGCACACAAACAGCCGGAATAGAAAAATACAACAACAAAATGGGAGACAAAGTGCAATATATTCTAGCAAGAAGACTTAAATGGATTACATATTTTTAATGCAAAGAACAAACATAGTTAACACAATTCCACAACTAAAATAATCACCGACTATAAACACAAACATTATATACAGTAGAATCTTCCTGTAAAGGAACCCCAATTGCAGCGTCAAAGTGTCCTTTAAGGAAAGGTGTCTTCTTACTGGAGAGTTGCTAAATAGTAAAAATGGTAATTTTGCAAATGAAAACTGTCCTTTGTAAAGAAGGTGTCCTCTAGCAGGAGTGCCCTTTCATGGAGGTTCTACTGTATAATTCTCTCTAAACAAAATACTTATACAGTAGAATCTCCCTGTAAAGGACACTTAATTGCAGAGTCAAAGTGTCTTTTAGGGAGAGGTGTCTTCTTACCGGAGAGTTGCTAAATTGTAAAAATGGTAATTTTTCAAATGAAAACTGTCCTTTGTAGAGAGGTGTCCGCTAGCAGGGTGTCTGCTAAAGGGAGGTTCTACTGAATATAATTATACATATACACAATTATCATCATCAACTCTGTACAAAAACATACATGATACTAATTAGAATATACATTACACAAAGTAACTAGAACTTAAGATAATAAGACCAAATCCAAATAAAAAATTAGTGTGACGTTTTGTAACAGCTTTGTTACCATCTTCAGACAAAACGTACTGAATGAGAAATTTTACCACAGCATGTTTTAAATAGTTAACTCTTAAAGTACTGAAAAGTTACTCAAAGAGTAACTATTTAAAATAGGCTATGGAAAAATTTCTTATTTAGTTCTTTTGTCTGAGGATGGTAACAACGTTGTTATCAAAACGTCACACGCTATTTATTTATTTGGATTTGGTCTTATTACCTTGTGTTCATAATCTATAATCCAAATTGTGCCTGTGAAGTGTTATCTTACCAGAGAGTTGTTAATTAGTAAAAATTGTAATTTTGGTTATGAAAACTATCTTTTGTAGAGAAATGTGTCCTCTTATTAAGGTTCTACTGTACAATATATACTATATGACACAGTTTTGTGACAAGAATAGTGGTCCTGACAAAGCATGAGAATATCATTCTTTTAAATATATCAAAAGATTTATCTGATTCTAAAAATGCAAATCATGGAATAAATATTTAGAATCTGCAAATTGAGAGATTATAATATTTAAATTTTAACAAATAAATATATATATATATATATATATATTTGTGTGTGGTTCATTAAAATTTGTAAAAAAATAAAATAAAAATACTTACAAATTGAATATAAATTGGTTTTTGAATAAATATTTTGATTTTTTTCTCTCTCAAGTATTTGATTATTCCAATGATTAAATAGTAAAAGAAAAAAAGCAAGTTACTTTCCCCCTTCGAATTTAAATTCAGGAACCAAAAGTATGATTTGTATTTGGTGATGATGATGATAAATTGAGAATAAAGATTAATTTTATAAATGTTTGCCTAGAATAAAAGTTTTGGTTACATAGTTGTTTTATCACAGGTATTTTAATATTAAAAAAAAAAAAATTACAAACTTTTTGAAGTGGGAAATAAAAACGCACGTTCTATATCTATGTATTCACTTTCTAAAAATCTCGAATTTCAAATAATAAATTCAATTCAAATCAACCACGATTGAATTAATCTGTAGGGGACATGTAAAAATTATTGTTTTGTATTTCTATTTTATGTAAATTTTATTTGCTTTTAAAAATTCGTATTTGTTTGTTGTCATATTAATATAATAAAATAATTATACATCATTTTAAATATAAAACATAAATCATATAAAATGTAAATATTTATCTATAATATATCAAACACTTATATCTAACATTATATAATCTAGAAATGATTTTTGACCACACACATATAAACAAAAATAACTTCAACAAGTAATATACGCCAATTTAACCCTACTGATAATTTGTATAAATAAATGTAATTAAAAGTTGATTTTTAAAATAAATAATTTGTTAACGACTCCGCTTATAAATCTAACGCCGCCCACATAAATTTAAATACGCGGTATTTAAAATATAAACGTTAACGAACATTTGCACTCAATCAAACAAGAATTTCAATTTGATCAAAAGTGAAAAATAAAATTACTCATAATATCAAATTATAAATAATTATTATAAAATATTATAAATATCTAAGAAATACATATTAAATATTTATATTTAAAACAAAAAAATATAACATATTTCGCAATATTTAAAAACAACGAAAACGTACATCGTTTGGTATTTATTTCAAGGCAAATTTTCAACTTAAAATAAAATCGCTATCTAATATAATTTTAAGTAATTATTTATGTGGTTTACAATTAATAGGTAATCCCATAATATTATGTTCAAATTAATAAGCTTGAGGGATAAGTCTCTTTTAAAAACTTTAGTAGTTAATATAATTTTTCCTGTCGAAGGGCGGTTGAGCCCGAAAGCTTGAAATAAATGTATTTAAAAGAGACTTATCCCTCAAGCTTATTAATTTGAACATTTATGTGGTTTGTTATTAATCACCACATAAATTGGTGAGCTGGACAAAAATAACCACCACATAAATTGGTGAGCCGAACAAAAGAACCAGCACAACGAACAAAAGAACCAGCACAACGAATTGATAAAATGAAAAGTGAGGAAACTGAGAAAGTTTAGACCTATAAGGTAAATATTAAACTTCCACCTTTCTGGATTGAAAGACCTGATATATGGTTCCATCAAGTGGAGGCTCAGTTCTTGATAAATAATATAAAGACAGAAAATACGAAATTCAATTATTTAATCGCTCAATTGGAACCAAAGTATGTCGAAAACCTCTGGGATATAATTACCTCTAAAGAAATAAATAAATATTCAGAGGCAAAAGAGAGACTTCTTAGAATATTTAAAGATGGCGAATCAAAAAGAATTCGAAAACTGCTATCGGGAATTGAACTAGGTGATCTAAAGCCTAGCCAGCTGTTGCAGAAATTGAAATCATTAGCAACAGAGGACTTATCCGATAAAATTATAAAGACGCTATGGCTCGAAAAACTACCACAGGCAATTCAGCAAATTTTAATAATTAGCGAGGAAGAACTCGACAAATTGGCAGTAATGGCTGATAGAATAGCCGAATTAAACCCCAAGGCGGAGATTTACGAGGCAGATAAGCGGGAGAATGAAACAAAAATGTTATTAAAAAAAATAGAATCTCTGGAACAGAAAATAGAAAGTATGAAAATGGAGCATCAAGGTAGATCTCGTGACCGAAGTTCACGTGATTATCGCTTCAATGCACGCTCCCGATCTAAGGGCGCATATAATCCAAAGGGAAAATTTTGCTATTTCCATTATAGGTATGGAAAAAACTGCCTACCTGGAAAATGTAAAAAGCCATGTGCATGGGTCAATGCGGAAAACTCCAACCAGCAGTAAGTGGTGCGACGCACTCTGCTGCTGGACAGAACATACGTCGCAATAGCCGTTTATTTGTAAATGACAAAAATACTGGCATGCGATTCTTAGTAGATAGTGGAGCTGATGTTTCCTTAATACCTTTCAAAGGAAAAATTGGGACCACCCTGAACGATTTCAAGCTATATGCAGCCAATGGAACCGAAATCTCCACGTATGGTACTCAAATATTATCTTTAGATCTTGGTCTACGGCGACAATTCCAATGGCCATTTGTAATAGCTAAAACCAACAGGGGTATACTTGGAGCCGATTTTCTAAATAATTTCAAATTAATCCTCGATATTAATAGAAGACAATTGATTGACGGTATAACAAACCTGACAATAAAAGGTGATATCTGCTCAATCTCTGAAGAGACTTTTAGCTCTTATAGAACAACATCAATTTTTTCTAAACTATTGGCTAATTACCCAGATATTACGAGGCCCAAAGTAGGAATAATGAAAGCTAATCACGATGTGAAGCACTTTATAATAACAAAAGGACCACCAGTGTTCTCTAGAGCTCGACCGTTGGATCCAAAAAGATTAAATGAAGCTAAACAAGAGTTCCAATTTATGCTCGAGCATGAAATAATCAGGCCATCAAAATCACAATGGGCTAGTCCACTTCACCTGGTCACCAAAAAAGACGGCACATTAAGACCTTGTGGTGACTACAGAAAATTAAATTCTCAAACCTTGCCTGATCGCTACCCAATACCTAGATTGGAGGACTTTCAGCATATTTTAAGTGGAAAGATGATTTTTTCTAGACTTGATTTGTTTAAAGCCTATTACCAGATCCCCATTGCCGAGGAGGACAAGCCTAAAACAGCCATAATAACTCCATTTGGACTTTATGAGTTTAACGTCATGAGCTTTGGTCTTAGGAATGCACCAGCTACGTTTCAGCGTTTTATTCATGAAGTACTTCGTGGCTTGGATTTTACATTTCCCTATTTGGAAGATATATTAGTGGCTTCAGAAACTTGTGAAGAACATGAAACCCATTTAAAATTGGTTCTCGAGAAACTACAAAACTATGGATTGCGCATAAACATCGCTAAATCTATCTTAGGAGTTGACCAATTGGAATTTCTAGGGCACAGGATAACTAATGGAGGGTCTCAACCGCTTCCATCAAAGGTTCAAACAATTTTAGATTATAAACTGCCAACGACGAAACGGGAATTGCGTACCTTCCTAGGTATGGTAAATTTTTATCGTAGATACCTTAAGAACGCAGCTTCTACGCAGGCTCTTCTTCATGATTATCTGAAAGATTAAAAAAAATGATAAAAGAAAAATCGATTGGTCAGAAGAGGCCAAGTTGCAGTTTGAAAGATGTAAACAAGACTTAGCAAGTGCTCCGTTATTATGCTACCCCAACCCTGCACTTCCATTATCGCTCTGTACAGACGCATCTAATAATGCTATTGGTTCAGTTTTGCAGCAATATGAAAATAGTTGTTAGAAGCCAATAGCATTCTTTTCGAAGAAGTTAAATAATGCTCAAAAGGTATACAGTACCTATGATAAAGAATTACTTGGAATTTATTTGAGTATTAAAAAATTTAAATATATGTTGGAAGGAAGAGAATTCTATATATTCACTGATCATAAGCCATTAGTATATGCTTTCAAACAAAATAATGAAAAAGCTTCGCCAAGACAACAGAGACAGCTTCAATATATTTCACAATTTTCCACAGACATCCGCATATTAGTGGTAAAGAAAACATTGTTGCAGATACAAGAAGCAGTTACAAGTATTGATTATGATAAAATTGCAGAGGAACAAAATAATAGTGATGAATTACTTAATCTACGCAAAGAAAATACATCGCTAAAATTTAAACAATATCCATTACAATCTGGCAAAATGCTTTGGTGTGATGTGTCAACAGAAAATATAAGACCGTTTATTCCAGAAAATTTTCGAATTCAAATCTTTCATCAATTTCACGATTTAAATCATCCGGGTATAAAGGCTACAATTAATCAACTTAAATCAAAATTTATCTGGAAAGAAATAAAAAAAGACTTCGAAAATGGTCCCAGGCTTGCATTAATTGTCAAAAAACAAAGGTAACGAGGCACACAAAATCCCAAATTGGTACATTTCAAGAGCCCGACGAAAGATTCAGTGTGATTCATATTGATTTAATTGGGCCACTACCTCCATCAAATGGAAAGTATTATTGCCTCACTTGCATTGACAGATATACGTCCTGGATGGAAGTGATACCCTTGGAGAACAAAACATCTGAGAGTGTAGCCCTAGCCTTCTATAATAACTGGGTGTCAAGATTCGGAACTCCCTACACTAGTTTCAGATCAGGGAAGACAATTTACATCTCAAGTATTCAAAGATCTTGCAGCTATATGCGGTACGAAACTGCTACATACTACTCCTTACCATCCTCAAAGTAATGGTAAAATTGAACGTTTTAATCGGACACTTAAAACTGCTATTAAAGCTCATAATTCAGTCAAATGGACCGATTCTCTGCCGACAATACTTCTAGCGTTACGCGCTGCTATTCGAGAGGATACGGGTTTTTCAATATCACAGATGGTTTATGGAAAAACCATTAAATTACCTGGAGAATTTTTTGAGAAACCTGTAACTCGAGTTGATTCCAGTTTATTTATATCGAACCTCATAGAGTATATGCATATGGTTAGACCAATAGCAACGAATCACAATGTGACCAAAGATATTTTTATCCATAAAGATTTATTTAAATCTGATCAAGTTTTCTTGAGAATCAATAGAATTAGAAAGCCTTTAGAACCATTTTACGAAGGACCTTATCCAGTTCTTGAAAAATCTGATAAATTTTTTACGCTAAAAATTAAGAACAGGGAAGTGAAGATATCGATAGATCGATTAAAGCCCGCTTATATCTTGAGAACACTAGATCAACCTGCCAGCAGTGGAGATCCCATCATACCTGCCAGCAGAGAAGATCCCATTGGACCTTCCAAACCGCAACCATCTAAGCCAGGGGTGCGGTTCGAATTGCCAAAGGAGACCCGCAGCCGGAAGACGATAAAAACTCCTTCCAGGTACAATGAGTCTATTGGACGTGACTTCCGTCACTGGAAGGGGAGTGATGTAGGGGACATGTAAAAATTATTGTTTTGTATTTCTATTTTATGTAAATTTTATTTGCTTTTAAAAATTCGTATTTGTTTGTTGTCATATTAATATAATAAAATAATTATACATCATTTTAAATATAAAACATAAATCATATAAAATGTAAATATTTATCTATAATATATCAAACACATATATCTAACATTATATAATCTAGAAATGATTTTTGACCACACACATATAAACAAAAATAACTTCAACATGTAATATACGCCAATTTAACCCTACTGATAATTTGTATAAATAAATGTAATTAAAAGTTGATTTTTAAAATAAATAATTTGTTAACGACTCCGCTTATAAATCTAACGCCGCCCACATAAATTTAAATACGCGGTATTTAAAATATAAACGTTAACGAACATTTGCACTCAATCAAACAAGAATTTCAATTTGATCAAAAGTGAAAAATAAAATTACTCATAATATCAAATTATAAATATCTAAGAAATACATATTAAATATTTATATTTAAAACAAAAAATATATAACATATTTCGCAATATTTAAAAATAACGAAAACTTACATCGTTTGGTATTTATTTCAAGGCAAATTTTCAACTTAAAATAAAATCGCTATCTAATATAATTTTAAGTAATTATTTATGTGGTTTGTTATTAATCACCACAAATCTTTAAATTATTTTTAAAAATTTGTTCCTTTAAACTAAATTTTATCTCATATTTTGATGATAATGTATTAATAAACATTTTTAGTAATATCTTGTGAACTAATAAAAGGTAGCTTTTTTTAACACTTATTTCTTATCTTTCAAATGCTTGCAATTAAAAAAACAAAGCAATTATTTGAACTAACTTGATAAATATTGTTGCACCAGGTTGCGGCTTGGCAGACTCTTCAGCCATGATTCTCTCCTGTGCTGGGTCTTGCATCTTACCAGAGCGTGTTTCAACCATCCTACAAATTTATATAAGGGAATAATGAGATAAGTCTACTTATTTATTATTTATTTAGGTAACCCGGATTCCTGGAGCATACTAAAGTCGCCAACTATCCGGGTTGGTCTTTAGACTTCACGTCTAATGGTGGCAGCAGACATCCAGTTTATCAGGTGTCGCCAGGCTGACTTGTGCTTGGGGATGTTCTGCAGGTCTTCAGGGGCAAATATATTTATTCCTAGGAGGGTGGCTGTTTGGAACCTATGACGGTGGTAGGCGGGACATCTGAAGAGAAGGTGGTCGACAGTTTGGTCTTCCTCGTGGCAGTGTGGGCAGGTAGGATCGTCTCTAGATAATTTTGCAGCATCGGCTTTGACAAAGCCATGACCTGTGAGGATTGTTGAGGTGGTGCCACAAAATTTTATTTTGGGCAGGATCGCCATGAGAGTGTTTGGGAATGCAGCTATTCTCCTGAGGTTTCTTGTGGAGTGATCTGTGACATATAATTCCTTCCAGAGTTGGTGTGAATACTGTTCGCTGCGGGCTCGAACAAACTTTTTGGATAGAGTGGAGTAGGATATGGGCAAGTTTGATTCAGCTGCTGCCTTGGCTAATTTATCTGCATGCTCATTGCCTTCTATGCCGCTGTGGCCTCTAACCCAGCAGAGCTGTACGTTTAAATGGTTAAGATTGCGAACTATCTCAGCTATGAGTGAGGTTTTTGGGAGTTCTGGGTTACAAATGGCATGGAGAGCTGCAAGGCAATCAGAAGCGATTGCTGTTGGTTGTCTTTGCATGAACTGGATCGCTCTAGTTGCATATAGGATAGCAAGTAATTCTGCCTGGAAGGAGGTGCAAAGATCATGGAGTTTTAGTTGTATTGGAGTGGAGGGGGGTGGCAGAAAAACTGCGCCGCCTACGCCTTTGAGGGACCGCGATCCATCGGTGTATATGATGGTTGCATTTTCTGGGAGCGACTTTGAAAACTGAAGTAGTTTTCTAAGGGGTGGATAGTGGACTGCGCTAGGCCTTGGACGTGTCTCAAAAGGACCATTTTTTATTGCTTCCTTGTACGCCAGATGTGCCTTGATTGAAATGTCCAATGGAGGGCCGCCAGTGAGTGAGATAGCTGGAATTGTGGGGGTACAGGGGCCCCCCCTAATAAGAATTTTAGCAAATTTATAGTGGAGACTACGTAGTTTGCGGGTGCCATTGGTGTCGAACACTCTCTTGCCCCAAACACCCGAGCCGTAGAGCAGAGCAGGGAGAATTACCATCTTGATTATTTTCAGGCCTGAGCTGTAAGTGAGTCCATATTGTTCCCTAATTGTGCTAATTAATCGAGGAAGCATCCATTTGCATTTGTTGAAAATGTTGTCCGAGTGGCGAACGAATGTGCGTGTGGTGTCAAAAGTTATGCCCAGTATTTTTATATGGTTGTTGATTAAAATAGGCTGGTCGAGGAATTTTATATTTTGGTAACTAGGGCGCTTGGATTTCCAATGAAAGAGGCAGGCCTGGGTCTTCTTAAGATTAAAGGTCAATCCATGCCCTTTACCCCACAAGCTGAAAGTTTTAAGAAATTTGTTAATCTCCTTTGTTGGTAATCTACGGAAAGCTCTGAATAGCAAGGTGAAGTCGTCTGCAAAGCAAATTATTTGGCAGTTTTGGGGCTTTGGAAGGGAAAGAGCTTTCCTGGCTACAATGTTGAAAAAGAAGGGGCTTAGTGGTGCCCCTTGTGCAACACCCAGTACTGTGTGCGCGGTGAGTGTGGAGTCCCAGGCTTGGTAGATCACTTTCCTGTCTCTGAGAGAGCTTGCAGAGAGTTGTATAAGCTCTTCTGGACAGTTGAGGTCCCGGAGGCCTTGAATGATGGTATGTCTTTGAACCGTGTCGAAGGCATGGCTAATGTCCAAACTTATTGCCACTGTCTTTCTCCAGTGCTTCAGGCCGTCGTTGATAAAGTTGTTGATTGAGTCAAGGGCTCCTTCTGCCGAACGCCCAGGGACGAAGCCAAATTGCATGGGCGAGAACCAGCCATGCTGGTCTGCTAGCCATTGCAGCCTCGCTAGGATGCATCGTTCAAAAACTTTGGCTAATGTGTTGATCATAGTAATTGGACGGTATTTGTCCAGTGGGTTGGATGAGGTGGAGTTTTGTTTGGGGATGAGAACCAGTCGTCCAGCTTTCCAAGGGGTTGGGAAGTGTCCGAGGCGCAGGCATTTGGTGAAGATTTGCGATAAGAGTTCATGCAGTGCTGGTCCACCGAGGAGTATGCACCTGACTCCAAGTCTGTCGGGACCTGGGGACTTTCTCCATCCACATCGTCGGATCGCGCGGAAGATTTCCGCCGCTGTGAAAGCCGGTTCTTGGTTAAAGGTTGGGAGCCAGTCCACTGTTGGTCTTGGCACAGTCCAATCTGTTGGAAAGTAGTTCTGAAGTACCTCTCGACAGGTTTCCTCTGAGGTTAGTGGGGTACCATCTTTGTGTTTGAGCAGAGGTGGCCCTAAAGAGCCTCTCCGACCTTTGGAGATATAGCGGTGAATTGAGCTCCATGCGGCTGAGGAGACCTCTTGGCACAGTGATATCCAGGATAGACGCTTTGCTCGCCTTATAGCCGCTTTGAGTTTATTGTGGCAGGCTCTGTAAAGGCCTTTGAAGAAGCTCCTGGTGGGAAAGAAGGTGTTTTGGGAGCAGCGGCGGAGAGCCACCACAATATTGCGGAGCTTAGAAAGTTCTTTGTTCCACCAAGGTTTTGATGGTCTTGATGACTTGGACTTCTTCTTCATAGATGCATCGCAGGCCTCTTGGAGACAGGTGGTGAGGAGAATAACTGCTTCGTCAATATCTCCTGGGGTAAGTGCGGTCTGGAGGCGTGAGGCCACGTGGTGGAGGGTGTTCCCTAGGAAAGCTGCAAACGCTGCTTCCAGACATGAAGACTCGACCCACGATCTGGTGGGCTCCGAAGGTAGGATATTTGAGAAATTGGTAAGGATTGGGAGATGATCTGTGAAGGCCATCTCCTGGAGACAAACTCTAGTGGCATGGATGGCGAGGGAGCTTGATGCTAGAGTGACGTCTATGGAGGAGCGCCGGGCCCCGTTGGACCAGGTATAAGGTGTTGGACCACCCAGAAAGTGTAGGCCCATTAGTGAAGCGGAGGCCTCCAAACTAGCTCCACGAGTGTCGCGGACGGCTCCGCTGCCCCAGGTTGGAGAGTGGGCATTGGCATCCATGCCAAGGATGCACGGGAAGGGAGTTCTATTTAGAGTATGTTCCAGAGTTGGTAGGAAAGTGTTTTCTGATGCACTGTTATGCCAGTATGCTGAGGCAATGACGACCGCTTGGCTGCCTAATCGAATCAGGGCAGTGACGATGTTGGGGTCATTAGAGCTGAGTGGGATGGGGTTGAGGTCTGCTCGAATAACAAGTCCCGCAGGGGTGTAGTTATCATTGGGGATGAAGGTGACGAAATTTGAGTCAGGCCATTTGAAATTCTTTGGTAATTCTTGTAGCAGAATGGCGTCTATTCTTTGTTCTGCTGCTATGCTGGAGAGTTCGAGTACCGCAGAAGGTGATTTTCTGAGATTGGCTTGGAGAACTTTGAAGGATCTAGTCATTTCGGGTGAGTTGAGCTAATTTGGCCTTCACCAGAGGGCAAGTCCGGGCTGTGGCGTAGTGGCTTAGCTTCTCAAATACTGCTCCGGTCTTCTTGCAGCAATTATGGCATTTTGCAGAAGAGTTTGGGCAAGAGTGACCCTCATGGCCGACCGTGCCACACTTGAAGCAGATGGGTTGGACAGCAGGGCAAGCTGTAGCGCGGTGGCCAAAGCTGCAGCAGCGGTAACATTGTTTTAGGGAGATACTTTTTTCGTACCGTAGGATGAGTCCTGCAATGGGGATCTTTCCACGATGGCCCCAGAAGTTTGACACTTCGTTGTCAACCTCGAGGAAGACTGTGGTGTAGCCATGAGGGTTGTCTTTTGGACGGTGGGCAATCTTGAACATTCTTGTCCCGGAGAGGTTCTTGAGATCCTCGTTATTTTGGAGGCTTTCCAGGATCATGTTGTTGGTTGTGCCGCTTTCTACACCGAACAGGCAAAATCTGGGGTGGATGATCGGTCTTTCCGTGCATTTCAAGGAATTGGGGATATTTTTATTAGCTTTGAATCTCGCCGCGAGAGTCGAAGCGCCTTGAGTGGTTCTGGTGTGGATGACCAGCCGTCCTTTTCCATTGAGGGAGGCTGCCACGTCAGAGGAATTCAGGATTGAGGAGTCTGCTTTTTTTACTTCACGTAGAATTTCACGTGCTTCCTTGGATGGATTGTCTGACTTTATGAGTACATGTGATTCATAAGCGGTTGTGAAATTTTTTGGGGCGGGTTTGGTCTGCTGCTTTTTTGTGAGTGGGATCGGTTTTGTGACATTCGGGTTGGCTGTGGCGTTTATGAAGGGTTTCTCCTTGAGGATTTGATGTTCTTTGGCGTGATTTATCCCCTTATATACATCAAGTATTAAATCCTCAGTTCCTTTTAGAGCCCATCCCATCAGGGATAGCATTGGCTGAAGTTGTTCTGTGGTCATGCCGTTCGACTTTGCTACGTCAGTCATTTTTCGTGTAGCCTTCTGATGGATAGCCTTGATCTGGTTAAACTCGAAGTTGCAAGAAGGCTCATCAATACGCGGGCGTTTCACGCTTCCTTCTCTTTGTGAAAGAGACGATTCACTGTCCATTTTACGCAAATAATTTCTAATATATTATGTTCAATCACACGATAATAATAAGTCTACTTTAAGTGGCCTCCAGAATACTTTATTTATTTTCTCACATCAAAGAGAGCAGTGAAGTCACGTGTACCTAAATACAAATGATGATAAACTAAATAATCTGTTTTAAATAAATATCATAGAATATTTTATATAAAAATAAATAAATATATAATTTAAATTTCAAATATATTAAAAATAATATAAGAAATACGCCATTAATCATGATGTAATAATATTGATATATCTACTAGACAAAACTAAAAGCTGCGCACCAAAGGATTTAAATGGGTGTGTCAATTAATCCGCCTTCTACAGGCTAGTCTGGAAGCATTTTATGGCACAATTGAACACAGGGACAACACATGCGATCAGCCCGCTGCATCTGGTAACAGCGCGCCGCTTGCGAGGGAACCAAGGAAGCGCCAAACACACCTAGAGCTCCAAAGCACCCAAGGCTTCAAAAATAGGTGATCATCAGCGATCAGGAGTCTGGCTAGAATCTTTCAAGGATTTAAATGGGTAAATAACTTTAAATATTAGGGTCAAAAGTTCAAAAATATGATTTTTAAATTTTATTTTGTGCGGGTGTGGTTAACCCATTTCCAAGAGTGAACATATGGCTCTAACTACCCGGCGAATACGTTTTAAACATAAATTTAAATTAGGTCTTAAATTAGGTTGCGGCTGGGAGTCACTTATGAAAAAGTGTAACGCCCAGTAACGTTACGATGAGTCGAACGAGAGTGCTGCGCGCGCAGCGCTAGAGAATTAGGCGCATTGAATCGGCGCATGCTTGTCTCTGTCTTTGTCTTTCTCGAACGTTCTTGGCGTTGGAAAAACAAGAAAGCGTCATAATACAAGTTCACACGTGTGGTTAAAGTATCGTCAGCTGTGTCTGTAGTGAAAATGTGGAGTGCTTAGATTCGTCATTTACAACAACTACAACAATAAAGGTAAATAATTGTACACTGATATTTCATTATCGTAAACTATGATTGATTGATTAATTGTTAGATTGACACAAAAGTTGAGAAACTGAGTTTATAGGTTATGTCATACTATTGATAAATGTTGATAGTGTTAAGTAAATTATTAGTTTAAAATTAATTAATTAATTAATTATTATTTTACAAATTTTAAATAGTTTCAAATTTATTTAGCAAAAATTTGAACCTTCGATCTGAATAAATGTTTTGATTTTCGTATTGATTATTTATAATTACAAATATTAAGAAAAAGTGGCAGATATAAGAAAACTTTATTTAAACTGTGTTGAGCAAGAATTTTAACATCTAATATAAGTAAATGTTTTAATTTTCAACTTCATCATTTACAATTACAAATTTTATTTTCATTCAATTCCTTGTTCCTATTGTGCAATTTAATTATATTCATATCAATAAATATTCTACCGTTGTCACGTAAAATCTTCGCCCGTAAACCGACTTTACAGGCAACCATTGTTTTTCAAATAAATATATATATCAATTTAAAAAATAATAATAATTGAATTATTTTTAAAGAAATTTAGAAAATTAAATTTATATACAAACGAAAAATTTAATATTTTTTATATAATGCAAATTATAATAATTGCTTGGAAGCTTTTTTGCTTTCCATAATAAAAAGAATTTAATTGTTAAAAACCATATTGACAGTTGAAAAAACTTTTAACAATTATGTTACAAATGTGTTACAATTATAATTATTATAATATAGCTAAATATATCTTTTTAATTGTTGTATTTTAATCAATTTGCAATCAATGTGTTAATGTCAAAGAAATGTCCTTAATGGGAAAAATAATGCTACAAAGGCTGATTTGTAACATTTATATGTTTTAGAACATAGGATTTTTCCAGTAGTACACTTCGTTCTCTTTTTATGCGGTTTTTTTTTATGCGGTTTTGGAGTTATGCGGTGCAAGAAAAAAAAAATTCGAATTTCGAAAATTTTTTTTTTGGTGATTCACTTTTTCTGAAAACGAATAAGAATAACAACTACAACTCTACTATTACGCAATCAATACAAAGAAAGAATTTTGCAACGTCCTGGTTGTATGTTAAGTTATCCAACAAACAGTAGAGGGGAAGTTCCAATGTCTTTTATTCCGCGCCTGCCGGTGTCTTACACAACTCGTGCAAAACCGAAATCAAAACTGAAAACCCGCCGGCGTGCCAGCTGCCGTTACAAATTTCTTTTTTCTTTTATTGACATGTTTTCTCTTGATTTGTTCTTAAAAACAAAAGAGACAAAAACAAAAATACCTCGTTAAAATTGCGTGTTTTTTTGCTGCATTTTGTTTTTGCATGAAACTAATTAAAAAAGCCTGCATATTGGAAAGCATTAGAAAATAAAACTTTGTGAAAGAAGGTTACTACCGAAAACCGGAAGATAAATTTACTCAAGTGAATTGTAAGTTTTTTTGAATAATTTTAGTGCGTAATTGTACATTAAGTTTTTTCTATAATTTTTAGTCCTCTTAAAGAAAATGTGTGACAAAAATAAAAAACAAAAAAGAAGTGCAATTTCGCTAGAAACCAAAATTATAATTCTCGATTGCTTGGCGAAAGGAGAAAGATCAACAGCAATAGGTAAACGTTATAATTTAGGCGAATCTACTATAAGAGCAATAAAAAAAATGAAGCGGCAATAAGAAGATCAGTCAGATCTGGTACAAATTTGAGTTCTAAAATTTCATCATATTCAAGAGGCACTTTAATAGAAAAAACAGAAAAGGCTCTCGTAATTTGGATTGAAGATTTAACTCAAAAAAGAATTCCGTTAGATGGACATTTAATCAAGATGAAAGCCCTTGAATTTTACAAGGAGTTAAAAGAATCAGAGCCATCTACATCTTCACGTGAAAGTAATCCACAATTCTCTGCCAGCACAGGGTGGTTAACTGGTTTTATAAAAAGACATTCTTTTCATAATCTAAAAATAAAAGGTGAGGTGGCTTCTGCAGATGAAGAAGCTGCTAGAAAATATCCTGAAAAGTTGGCTAAAATTATTAAAGATGGAGAATATTGTGCCCATCAAATCTTCAATGCTGATGAAACAGGATTGTTTAGGAAAAAAATGCCAACCCGTACTTACATTGCAAAGTCCGAAAAAAATACCAGTGGTTTTAAAGCTGCTAAAGATCGAGTTACTTTATTGCTGTGCAGCAATGCATCTGGCGATCGAATGTTAAAACCGCTGCTTGTAAATCGATCTTTAAAACCACGTGCATTAAAAGGAAAAGACTTAAATACACTGCCCGTACATTGGATGGCAAACAAGAAGGCTTGGGTAACAACGGCTATTTTCACTGAATGGTTCAATAAATGCTTCGTACCCGAAGTAGAAAATTATATGAAAGAGATGGGTCTCGAATTTAAGATCTTATTAATTCTTGACAATGCACCAGGTCATCCAAACTTAGAACATCCAAATATAAAGGTAGTTTTTTTCCCTCCAAACACAACGAGCCTAATTCAACCATTAGATCAGGGAATTATTTCAACATTTAAAAAATAGTATGTAAAATTCACTTTCCAATTCATTTTCGATAAACTGGAATCCGATACAATAACAGTTACTGAAGTTTGAAACAATTTAATATCTTGAACTGTGTAGATCATGTTGCGTTAGCAATTGCCGAGATAAAATCACAAACTTTAATGCATGTTGGAAAGCTGCTTGGCCTGAATGCGTATCAAAGAGAAATGAATCAAATAGAACAACAATTGCCAAGGAAATAGGTGGGGAAGGTTTTGATGATTTTGGCGAGCATGATATAGAAGAATTGCTTGTGGACGAAGCCCTAAGTGATGATGATATTTTAGAAAGTATGGTAGATACTACTAAAGATTTCGAAACAGTAGATAGCGAACTGGAAGATGTTACTCCACTGGACGAAAAATTACTTCGGGAAGGCCTTCAACTTTCCGGTAAATTGGAAAATATTTTTATTCAAAATGATAATGATGTAGAACGCGCCTTAAAATTCCAACGTGATCTGAAATTTTGTATGTCTGGCTACAGAGAACTCTACAAAGAACTAGTCAAGCCATCACAGCGTTTGATTACTGACTACCTTGTCAAAGTAAAAAAATCACTGAAGTTCCTAAAGAAGCATTACCATGTAGATCTGATGACGTAATTTTATCTTCAAGTGATGAAAGTGATCTTGCACCAATCCACAAACGGGTTCGCACATTATCAGACAGCGAATAATGATGAAAACATTCTTAATATGATTTTAAATAAAGTTTTGTTTATGTTTTTTTTTTACATATTAAGTTTTGTTTTTGTTATTAACACACATATGTGCCATTTATTAAAATATGATGAGAAAAAAAATAAATCTTATTATTTATAAATCTTTTTTTATGCGATTTCTGGTGCATTTTAAAACATTATTTAGGTTTTATGCGATTTTTTTAATAAATGGAACGTATCCATCATTTTACATATAAATGTATGTCTTTTTTTGTGCGATTTTTTTTATGCGGATTCCCCTGGAACGCATCTACCGCATAAAAAAAGAACCAAGTGTATATCTAAACTTTATGATCTCCACTCTATACGCGAATTTATTACATTTTTATTAGATATTTTCTTATTAAAAAAATAAACAAAATAAATGCTTAAATATTATATATAAGCAAATTGTTGAAACAGAGTATTCCTGAAATATATTTTGAAAATAGACCACAAAGTTTTTTTCTTATCCAATTTATCTTTATTTTTATTATGTTTTATTTTGCAACTCCTCGTGCCTTAACATGAAGTTTTTGGAAAACTTCGCATTAACTAAAATTTGAAAATATACTGAAGTACATTTTCCTTGCCATTTTAAAATGGATAATGTCGAAAATTGGACTGTTGGTGAAGTTGGAGAATGGCTTCAAAAAAAGGGGTTTGAAGAATATATAAGTGTATTTACTGAAGAACATAAGATTGATGGACAATCATTACTAATTTTGAACGAGTCAGATTTGAAATTAATGGAAATTACAAAGCTTGGTGATATCAAACGTTTAATAATTGCAATTCATAAACTTCAGCAGCTCAATCTTCAAGTTTTTTCACGTCTTGCATCGCCAACAGAAACAAATTTATCACTTTGTCAACTTAATCATAATTTAAATCGTAAGAAACAATTAAATGGAAGTGAAGCATCAGATCATCAAATGGGAAGTGAATGCAGTGGTGAAGATGAAGGGACAGAAATTCATTATAACATCCAACAAAATCCAGAAATATGGAAAACTGCAGTTGGAATGGCATATTTCCTTGCGGTCACCTGGATAACAGCCATTTTCATGGTAATTGTACATGATAGAGTACCAGATATGCAAACCTATCCCCCACTACCAGATATATTTTTGGATAATGTTCCGTTAATTCCATGGGCCTTTACCATGTGCGAAGTAACAGGTATAACTCTTTTTATAATGTGGTTTACAATTGTATTTTTACATAAACATAGATTTATTCTATTAAGAAGAACTTGTTCATTGTTTGGGTCTGTGTTTCTGTTACGGTGTATTACAATGTTGATTACCTCTTTATCAGTACCAGGTAGACATTTAAAATGTCAAGCTAGAGATTATGGAAGTATCTGGCAGAAGTTATATACAGCGTTTCTAATATGGCAAGGTGGAGGGATGTCTATACAAGGGGTACGAACTTGCGGGGATTATATGTTTAGCGGACATACAGTAGCTTTAACACTCTTTAACTTCTTTGTAACAGAATATACCCCAAATTCCATGTATTATCTCCATACATTTAGCTGGGTACTAAATCTCTTTGGTATTTTTTTCATATTGGCAGCTCATGAACATTATTCCATTGATGTCTTTGTCGCTTTTTATATATCAACCAGATTATTCCTTTATTATCATACTCTAGCCAATAACAGAGCTCTAATGCACGGTGATAGAAAAAAAACAAGAATATGGTTTCCACTTTTCTATTTCTTTGAATCAGGAGTTGATGGAGTAATTCCAAATGAATTTGAAACTCCTTCTGTGATTTTTAGAAATTTTTATAATTGGGTGAAAGAATTAATAAAATCTAAGAAAAAAGAAACATAAGACAAAAAGAATCATTCCTCTTTAAAATTAATTTTAAAAACAAAATATCCTTTTTTTCTTTCTTCTTTTTGTCTTTTGATTTTTAATTAATTTCTTTTTCCTTTTTTTTTTTTTAAAGTACTTGATATTTATTTTGTAATATGATTTATTATAATTTTTAATATATATATATATTTGGTTTTTTTTTTGTTTTTTTTTTCTCTTGCGTTGTGTACAATTTTTGTAAATTCTATGAAATGATTGTATATTTATCTTTTGGTTTTTTCTATTTCCCTATCATAAACTCAATTCTTTGTTGTCAACTTATATTTACCCCATTGTTATCTTGTTAATATCTCTCTTGCCAATAAAAAACAACCAAAAGATTACATTTTTATATATATATATATATAAATCTGTGTGTGTTTGTAGTAATATTTCTTTTGCTTTGACACACATAATTGCAAATATCATTTATTACATATTACTACATACACATATTACTATTTCAATACATAAACACAAGGTAATAAGACCAAATTCAAATAAAAAAAATAGTATGTGACGTTTTGGTAACAGAGTTGTTACCATCTTCAGACAAAAAGTACTGAATTCTGAAAAAAGTACTCATTCAGTACTTTTATCTGAAGATGGTAATAACACTGTTACCGAAACATAACACTATTTTACAACAAAAAGCCTTTATTTAGGGTCACTGACCCTATACAGGATTCACCAGAGGTATGCATAAGAACAAAGCAGTGAGACAAAGGAAATAACGATATATACAGAGTAAGAAGAAAAAGAAAAAAAAAAAACAAGAAAAGAAAAAAAAAAAAAAGAGAAAGAGGGAAGCAAGAAATCAACACAAAAAGAGTAGCAGTAAGAAAGTGAGGAGTGAGTATCACTTGGCCTTCTTCTGAGATATGGACTTGTGGAAACCATAAAACGCCGTAGCAATATACTTATTCTGGGTCATATTGTCAATTATTGATGGAAGCGAAGCACAGAGTTGCCCAGTTTTGAGCATAAGGGTTCTTCTTTCTTCTTTCAGAGCAGGGCAATCAAAAATATAGTGAGTGATTTCATTTTTTTTTTTTACATAACACTATTTATTTATTTGGATTTGGTCTTATTACCTTGTGTTTATAATCTATAATCCAAATTGTGCCTTATCATATTAATCATATTAATTATTAATAATAATATATAAAATTAAATTACTTCATTTTTGAATACAAAATTTTAGAGATAGAAATACCCAACTTGAGGCATGAGGAAGGAAAAATAAGACTTGTTTATGTATTTGTGCATATTTACAAAAATTTTGTGCCAGCCAAAGGAAAACAACAACAATGAATTTATATAATGTGAAGCTGTCCATTTTGCGATTGACTTCATAGAGTTTGTCCAAGAAAATATATTTCAAAAGAAAATGATTATTTTATATAACATACAGTAAAACCCCTCTATAGTGAACCCCAATGGGACAGAGCTTTTGGTTCACTATAGCCACGGTTTGGCCATTTTTTTACTTTTCAAAATTTTTAGACCGTATAATTAAAGGACAGCCATACACACTGGAAGAGGCTGCCTCTTAATAGTGGTCACTTTGTTTTAATCCCCTTAATTGACCAATTTCCTTACATTAATACTGAATAATAATAGAAATCATTAGATGATAGGTTCTTCTTGTCATTAACATACATGTACCTCTATGTCTAATTTAAAAATCAAGACAAATCCTAGGCAAAGTTTTATTAAATATATATTCAAAGATATAAAATGATTTTAAAACATCATTATCACATTATATAATACAATGTTTATTTGGAAAAAATGGCTCTAACACCATGTTGCTTCAAAGCATTCTTCAAGCATTGCACCATTCAAATAAAGTTAGTGTTTTACTTCCATTTCATTTTCCCACATATTCTTCTAGGTCTAGATTTCGTTGTTGTTTTTTTTTTTCAACCTGTCATGCAAAACATTGCTGACTTTAAAATCACCATAGTTAATGGCATAAAAATAATTTTTGTTTCATCACGGGACCGTTTATTTGGACTTTTTTTTTTTTAAAGTTCTAAAACGTACGATCGCGATCGCGGCAAAAGTTGAGGTTGATTCCTCTTTGTAACAATTTTTAATGGCTTTATATTTTATCTTTTATAATATAAAATTAATATTCTCTTATTTTAATATGTTCTTAACATTTTGCCTGTGTTGTTTCACTTTGAAAAGTTCTGAAAATGGCCTTTTTTTAAAAAGAAATAACGCTTTTGTTTTTAAAATGCCTTTGTTTTCTTCATTTTTGAAGCCATTTGCTTTTTTATATTTCAAATTTAATGGATGCAAATATATTCTATTTAATAAAAAGTAATTTGTGTTAAAATTTATTCAACATACAGCAAAAATAAAGTGCAAAAATCAAAACAAACAATGCCGCTAAATTTATTGTTTTGAAATCGCGATCCGCAAGCTGAAATATGCTCAAAATTTTGTTGTTTCATTTTTTTTTTAAATTACAATTCTAAGTTCATTATAAGCATAGTATTTTAAATAGATTTTATTATTTTGGGACCGAAAATAGGTTCGTTATAGGGGTAGTTCGTTATTCTAAAAATCGCAAAGTTCGTTATAACGATGGTATTTTTAATGGAATGGAATTGGGAATCGGCGTGGGTTCGTTATAAGGGAAGGTTCGTTATATCCAGGGTTCGTATTAGCGGGGTTTTACTGTATATAGTTAAACCTGTCTATAGCGCCACCTCTAGGGACTCACCAAAATAGGATGCCATAGAGAGGGGGTGCTTATAGATAGGTCACTTTTAATGTAAATTGCATCATACTACGTATTTAAAACTAGCGGATGTATCCGGCTTCGCCCGTGTTTTACCCGAGTAAAGGTTTGTCTAACGAATCTCTCGATAAAGTGAACATTTTTTCCCGGTCCCTTGAAAAATACTCGATAAGTTGAATAAAATCAATATTAATCGGTACCCGAGTAAAGGTCTGTCTAACGAACATTTGTTAAAACAATTCTCTATAAACTTATAAAAAGAAATAGACATATTTTGATAATTTGAAACTGATAAAGTGATCATTTTTTCCCGGTCCCTGTGTGCCGTGTCATTCTGAATTTTGTCTTTCCTAATTTTCTACATTACAAAATCATCGTTTTATCTAGTGAACATTTTTTCCCGGTCCCTTGAAAAATACTCGATAAGGTTGAATAAATTCATGGGCGTTTATGGAAGATGGACGAAGTTCCCGGAGGTCATCTTGGGCAAGCTCCCGCGAGGCTTTTTTTTCTTGTCTACTTGGCACAGCTGTGTCACCAACTCTGCCCTGATTGGTCGGTGGGTACTTGGACTGTCGGCCGGCGGCCAGACGGATCCATTCTCTCACGGGGTGGGGCAGACCTAAGCCTATCTCCGTTGCAAGGTGGCGCTGCTTGCGAGTTAAAGCTACAAATCTGCAAATAACTCTAAGGATATTAAAGATATTCAAGAAATTATTTTAATTATATATATATATTATGAAAGAAAAAAAAGGCATCTCTATCGTGAAACTGAAAGTTGCTGATGGCTTGCACCATCTATGGGAATAAATATCAATAATTTGTTGATTTTTAATTATTCCAGAATTGGCCAAATACCCATTCTTGATTAAACAAGAAAAGCTAACCATGTACACATTTCGGGCTGTTGGCCCTTTGTCAGCATGGTGCAAGCTGTACCTCAATAACCAAGAAACTGGTTATTCAGGCATCCTGAAAATTCATGAAACAGGTAGTTAAGGCCAGAATTGCATGATGATATATCTTCTTTTTCTTCTTTCTTATCTCCACTCAAACATATTAGGGTATCAAGTTGTAGCCCTTGATGGTGTCTGTTTGACAACCATCATGACTGGGTGAAGTAGAATGTGTCTGCCTTTGTTATTAAGACTGGGAGCACTACTCAGTGGCAGGCCGACTTAGCTCCAAAAGAAATGGCCGCCTCTGACATGAAGAACAGACGCCATGTGCAGCTGTTCCTAACATGGAGTACAAACGCTGCTCATCCTGTATCCCTGAATTAGGAGCCCTTACAGGGTACTCTCAGTCGGGCCAGCTGAGCCCAGGTTTTTTAGTGAGCTTGTTACTGCTCCCCTCCTCCTTTTTCATCCGGGCTTGGGACCGGCAAAGGCGGAGTTGTGATGATATATGATATACTGGTATGATCAATAGATAATCTCACAAATTAATGTCAATCAAATCTCCATTTTCTATAGAAGACTATATTCTTCATTAATTCTTCTCCTAATGTCATAATTTGTCACTCAATCTAACCATTTGATCTTTAGAATACTTCTCTAGCCAACTAGAATTCTAATGAATTAATTCTCCACCACAGTTCTTTGTTTACTGTCAAAATTTCACATACAGTAGAACTTCTCACTAAAAGACAATGTCTAGTTGCAGTGTTAAAATGTCTTCAAGAGAGAGTTTTACCTGTAGAGTTGCTAAATAGTAAAAATGGTTGGATTCTATGGCTACTTTTCCGAGAGGATATCACAAGATTTTGGAACAGCGACCCTTTAAATTGCTACTTCTGCAATGCTGTCATCCAAGACAATTTGGTCCATTATCTATTCCATTGCCCATTCCTACATGAAAAGAGACTGGGAATTTCGAGGCCAACTCACTACAATGAACAACATGTATATAAAATCTTCATTACTCTCCTGCTGGATAGAACATTTGTTTATAAATATTTTAAATTTTTCAAGGTGATTGATAAAATGAGAGAAGAAGTGCTCAACTTCACAGACAATGGTTGATTTCTTCCCTCCCCTCTAAATAGCTTTTCCTCCTCACTCATGTACATATATAACCTTTTAGGGGAATCCCCTTGTAAGACAATAGTGTCTTAATAAAGGTTTTTGTTGTTGTTGTTAAGTAAAAATGGTTATTTTGTAGATGAAAATTGTCCTTTGTAGAAAAGTGTCCTCTCATGGAAGTTCTTCTATACAACAAGAAAATAAGACCTAATCCAAATAATTTATTAGTGTGTGACATTTCAGCAACAACATTGTCACCATCATCAGACAAAAGAATAAATGAGAAAAAATATCACAGCAAGTACTCAAATAGTACTGTTATCAAGTGGTTAAACAAGATAACAGATAAGGAAAAATAGTTTTTTTTAAGACAATTTGAAATATTCTTAGAATTAAAAGTGGATTTGTTGCTGAAATGTCACACACTATTAAATTATTTGGATTAAATTTTATTTTCTTGTATTATCTTCTATATATATAAAAATCAATGTATGTTGTTTGTATGTCCGGTATACAAATTCGCAGTAGTTCACTAATTCAAACCAAAATTTCCATACATAGGTAAAAGAATACGGGGAAGATGATAGGCTACTTTAAAAAATATATAAATCAATTATTAAAACTATATATTCAAATTATTCTGCTTAGCTCACGAACAGCGCCCTCTATCAAAGATTAGATTAAATTATGCTGATGCAAACAAATAGATAATGCTAATAACAAACAATTATAAAAAAAATCTTATCTAAATATATATCACTCAGGTAGATATGCACACGGGTCAATCCCGGGGCGAAGCCCGGGTCACCCATCTAGTAATCTATATAATCCAAATTGTTCTTTATAAGTTCTTCTATACATTTAAGAAATCTGACCAAAAAAATCATTTAAGAATTCTTTTCTTTATAAAACCTGTTAGTATTCCTTAATTCTATTATTCTTCCTTGTTAATTCCTAATGGCAATCTTGGCTTGATTACAATACAGAGTTGTTTTACAGTAGGATCTCACTACTACAACGTGATTTGGGATTAATGATAAGGCACAATTTGGATTATTCTATATACAGTTACGAGCGTCATGCGTTCTTAATAATTCTTCATCTCTGTCACCGTTTGCTTTTTTTTTGGAATGGCGCTCTCCTATTGGTTGGCCACCTTTGCCCCCCCCCACTCGCTTTTTGGTTTTTGTAACGATTGTGTTGGAGTGGGTCGCTCCTCAAATAATCTATTGTTAACAATACCTCATTATAGGTCCGCAAATATCGAAAGTATAGGTATGTAGCTTTTGTACGGCTTGATATGCACACGGGTCAATCCCGGGGCGAAGCCCGGGTCACCCGTCTAGTAGATTATAAACACATGTTAATAAGACTAAATCCAAATAAATAAATAGTGTGTGACATTTTGGTAACAGCATCGTTACCATCTTCAGACAAAAGTACTGAAAATGTATTATATAAATTGTAATTTCAGTACTTTTGTCTGAAGATGGTAACAACGCTGTTACCAAAACGTCACACACTATTTATTTATTTGGATTTGGTCTTATTACCTTGTGTTTAATTATAAAACCTTCTGACACAAGGTAATAAAACCAAATAAATATTATGTGACATTTTGGTAACCGCATTGTTACCATCATCAGACAAAAGTACTGAACGCTATTACTTTTGTCTGATTATGGTAATAACACCATTACTAAAACATCACACACTATTTATTTGGATTTGGTCTTATTACCTTGTTTTTATAATATATAATCCAAATTGTACCTTATCATAAAACATTCTGATAAATTAAAAATCCCCAATTGTAAATCAATTCACATTATTTGAAATACAGTTAAACCTGTCTATAACGCCCCCTCTAAATATCGCCCCCTCTCTATAGCGCCCGATTTTAAATACGTAGTAAGATGTGATTTACATTAAAAGTGACCTGTCTATAACACCCCCTCTCTATAATACCCTATTTTGGTGAGTCCCAAGAGGGGGCGCTATACAAAGGTTTAACTGTATATTACAACAGTATTTTCTAAAAATATTAATTATATATTTGGTTATTTTATTGTCCACTGAATGTTGTGATGACATCATCTAACTGATGTTATATCAACAGAAAGCTCTGATCTCCTGGGGTGTTGAATAAAAGAGGTCAGACTATAATTATCAGTTTATATTTATCTCAAATATTTCCATTACCTATAGGTCTAACTATTTTTCTAGTACAGTAGAACATACTCCATGAGAGAGGACATTCTCTAGAAGACACCTCTCTACAAAGACCAGTTATCATCACCAAAATTACCATTTTTACTAATTATCAACTCACCAGTAAAAGGATACTTCTCCCTAAAGGTCACTTTGGCTAGAACCTCCATGAGAAGATACTCATGCTATAAGACACCTCTCTACAAAGGACAGTTTTCATCACCAAAATTACCATTTTTACTATTTAGCAACTCTCTGGTAAGAGAACACTTCTCCCTAAAGGTTACTTTGGCTGTGTTACTTGATGTTACAGTAGAACCTCCATGAGAGGACACTCGTGCTAGAGGACACCTCTCTACAAACAACAGTTTTCATCACAAAATTACCAATTTTACAATTTAGCAACTATCCAGTAAGAAGACACTTCTCCCTAAAGGTTACTTTGGCTCTGTTACTTGGTGTTACAGTAGAACCTCCATGAGAGGACATTCTCTATAGAAGACACCTCTCTACAAAGGACAGTTTTCATCACAAAATTACCAATTTTACTAATTAGCAACTCTCCGGTAAGAGGATACCTCCCCCTAAAGGTCACTTTGGTTCTGCAATTAGGTGTCTTTTACAGAGAGGTAGTTCTACTGTATCCTTTACAGAGATTTTATACTGTATTGAGTTTAAATAAAGACAAAATAGAGTGAAATTTTGCAATAGTAATATAAATTGGGGCCAAGGTTTTATGATGTTATAACCATGTTATAGCTACATTTAAAATAATTGGGTCATAAAATATTGTTGCATTGGGTTGTAATTTTTCTATAGTCATTGACCTTGATTTCGTTCTTCTTTGTGTTATAAACATATCTCCTGAGGTTTTCTATAATCAAATAATAAAAAAATCACAGTTCAAAGTTATTATACTTATTTGTTGTCTTCCTCGTAGTTGGTTATCTTTAGTCTTTGCATCGCTGGCTCCTCTCTTCAAAAAATAAATAATTAAGATATAAATAATAACAATGGTACAAGTGATAAAGCACAATTTGGATTGTAGATTACAAATTACAAGAAAATATGACCTAATCCAAATAATTTAATAGTGTGTGAGGTTTCAGTAACAGCACTGTTACCATCATCAGACAAGAGAATAAAAAGATTTTATTATGATATGATGGTAACAATGCTGTTACTGACACATCAGACATGATTAAATCATTTGGATTAGGTTTTCTTGTATCTACAATGTTACAAAATAAAAGAAATTATACCTTAGTATATAATCGGTTTTAATATTAATTTAAAATATCAATGAATTTTTTAAATAAATGTAGGGTTGCATCATGTATAATAGTATAATATAAATGGTATTTAATGGTAAATGGAACACACCTCACACAAAGACAGAAGAACAGATAACCTTGGAATTCCTCCTCCCCTGGAAACTTCTATTTACATATTTCCCTTGTAAGTATGCAACATGGTACATGAATCACCTGGACCAATTGTATGTGTCTTGTATACTTCTACTTATTTACATATTTCTCTTGTAAGTATGCAACATGGAACATGAATCACCTGGACCAATTGTATGTGTCTTGTATACTTCTACTTATTTACATATTTCTCTTGTAAGTATGCAACATGGAACATGAATCACCTGGACCAATTGTATGTGTCTTGTATACTTCTACTTATTTACATATTTCCCTTGTAAGTATGCAACATGGTACATGAATCACCTGGACCAATTGTATGTGTCTTGTATACTTCTACTTATTTACATATTTCCCTTGTAAGTATGCAACATGGAACATGAATAACCTGGACAATTGTATGTGTCTTGTATA
This sequence comes from Cordylochernes scorpioides, assembly GCA_030710605.1. NCBI lineage: Eukaryota > Metazoa > Arthropoda > Arachnida > Pseudoscorpiones > Chernetidae > Cordylochernes > Cordylochernes scorpioides. The sequence continues at coordinate 41,285,099 of CP092884.1, forward strand.
CTTCTACTTATTTATATATTTCCCATGTAAGTATGCAACATGGTACATGAATCACCTGGACCAATTGTATGTGTCTTGTATACTTCTACTTATTTACATATTTCCCTTGTAAGTATGCAACATGGAACATGAATCACCTGGACCAATTGTATGTGTCTTGTATACTTCTACTTATTTACATATTTCCCTTGTAAGTATGCAACATGGTACATAAATCACCTGGACAAATTGTATGTATCTTGTATACTTCTACTTATTTACATATTTACCTTGTAAGTATGCAACATGGTACATGAATCACCTGGACCAATTGTATGTGTCTTGTATATTTCTACTTATTTACATATTTCCCTTGTAAGTATGCAACATGGTACATAAATCATCTGGACCAATTGTTATGTGTCTTGTATACTTCTACTTATTTACATATTTCCCTTGTAAGTATGCAACATGGTACATGAATCACCTGTACCAATTGTTATGTGTCTTGTATACTTCTACTTATTTACATATTTCCCTTGTAAGTATGCAACATGGTACATAAATCACCTGGACCAATTGTATGTGTCTTGTATACTTCTACTTATTTACATATTTCCCTTGTAAGTATGCAACATGGAACATGAATCATCTGGACCAATTGTATGTGTCTTGTATACTTCTACTTGTTTACATATTTCCCTTGTAAGTATGCAACATGGTACATAAATCACATGGACCAATTGTATGTGTCTTGTATACTTCTACTTATTTACATATTTCCCTTGTAAGTATGCAACATGGAACATGAATCATCTGGACCAATTGTATGTGTCTTGTATACTTCTACTTGTTTACATATTTCCCTTGTAAGTATGCAACATGGAACATGAATCATCTGGACCAATTGTATGTGTCTTGTATACTTCTACTTGTTTACATATTTCCCTAGTAAGTATGCAACATGGAACATGAATCATCTGGACCAATTGTATGTGTCTTGTATACTTCTACTTGTTTACATATTTCCCTAGTAAGTATGCAACATGGAACATGAATCATCTGGACCAATTGTATGTGTCTTGTATACTTCTACTTGTTTACACATTTCCCTTGTAGGTATGCAACATGGTACATGAATCACCTGGACCAATTGTATGTGTCTTGTATACTTCTACTTATTTACATATTTCCCATGTAAGTATGCAACATGGTACATGAATCATCTGGACCAATTGTTATGTGTCTTGTATACTTCTACTTATTTAAATATTGCCCTTGTAAGTATGCAACATGGTACATGAATCACCTGGACCAATTGTATGTGTCTTGTATACTTCTACTTATTTACATATTTCTCTTGTAAGTATGCAACATGGTACATGAATCACCTAGTAGTACTACACCATACTAGTGAAAAGGACTCCCTGTTTTTTACTGTAGTTGGCGTTCTGTGCTCCCTTTATCTCTACTAATTACAGTAGAACTTGGATAATTCTAGCATCTTCAATTCAAAAACATCTTTAATTCAAATATTTATCTTTTTCCCTAGAATTTCCTATAGATAGATTTTCCGTTTTTAATTCAAATTTTTTGAATAATCGAAAAATGTTTTGGTCCCTTGGGCTTTGAATTATCCAAGTTTGACTGTATATGGATAGATGAATGTTCTTTAAAGAAATCAGAGAGCCTTTTTTAAAAATTAGCTCTTCTTATCATATCAAGTAGTATAACACACCTTTTTTATCAAATAAAGCATTATCTTAAATGACTCCCATGATAAGGTACAATTTGGATAATAAGTTAGAAATTCAAGGTAATAAGACCAAATCAAAATAAATAAATAGTGGATAATATACAGTAAAAACCCTCTATAGTGAACCCCAATGGGACAGAGCTTTTGGTTCAGTATAGCCATGGTTTGACTATTTCTTTTTTACTTTTTAAAATTTTTAGACCGTATAATTAAAGGACAGCCATACATACTGGAAGAGGCTGCCTCCTAATAGTGGTCAGTTTATTTTAATTGCCTTAATTGACCAATTTCCTTACAATAATACTGAATAATAAAAGAAATTATTTTTGATGATAGGTTCTTCTTATCATCAGCATACATGTACCTCTATGTCTAATTTTAAAATCAAGACAAATCCTAGGAAAGGTTAGTGGATAATATATTTGCTTATCCCTAGTACACGTGGTACAGGCCATGATAATCATGGTGGGTAGAAGAAGGGGACTGTTTTAACTCTAAGTGCTCCACATGTCTACACATGTGAAAAGCAGTTCGACTGCGAGCTTAAAAATGTACCAGAGCCCCGTGTGAGTAATATTTCAATAATAACACTTACTGCAACGTCATATAATATTTATATATTTTAATTTGGTCATATTTCCTTATGTCTATAAAATGACTCACAATTATAAGGAAGCTGTCAATATAATCATTTTCCTGATTGTATTTTCACTTTTTCAATTATTTTAAGAATCTTTATTCAAAATATTGAGCAATTATTAAAATTATATGTGTGATTATGCTAACTTGATGGCCAGTTTTTGTATTTATTAATGTCAATTAGATTTCATAATATGAAAGAGCTATTACTTCTAAATATACTTCATCATAAAGCTTTTAGACTGGCTGTAGTTTTAGATATGTATGTTCATTATAAATTCTATTTACATATACAGTAAAACCTCCATGAGAGGACACTCTTTCTGGCGGACATCTCTCTACAAAGGACAGTTTTCATTTGCAAAATTACCATTTTTACTATTTAGCAACTCTCTGGTAAGAGGACACTTCTACAAAGGACAGTTTTCATTTGCAAAATTACCATTTTTACTATTTAGTAACTGTTAAGAAGACACCTCTCTACAAAGGACAGTTTTTATTTGCAAAATTACCATTTTTACTATTTAGCAACTTTCCAGTAAGAAGACACCTCTCTACAAAGGACAGTTTTCATTTACAAAATTACCATTTTTACTATTTAGTAACTCTTCGGTAAAAGGACACCTCTCCCTAAAGGACACTTTGACTATGTAATTAGGTGTCCTTTACAGGGAGGTTCTACTGTATTTTATTAACTCTTCAATCATTCTTCAAAAATCATATTTTTTGGACTGCTACTTTTTAGATTATTTGTTGGTATTATACAATCAATAGAAATTTGTTAACAAATCACTACCAATTTCTTAGAAAAAGGCAAAATTTTCAATTATTAAAATCTTTTAAAAGTTAGCCTATTTGTTATAAATTTATACTTTGGTTGATTTAAATAGTTTTTTAATAATTGATAAGGCACAATTTGGATTATAGATTTAAATACAAGGTAATAAGAACAAATAAATAAATAGTGTGTGACGTTTCGGTAACAGCATTGTTACCATCTTCAGACAAAAGTACTGAATGAGAAATTTTATCACAACATGTTTTAAATAGTTACTGTTATCAAGTGTGTAAACAAGATAGCAGATAAGAAGAAGATATTTTTCTGATAAACACAGAATATTATTCTTAGAATTAAAAGTGGAAAAAAAAAACACTTTTTTTTTTTAATCTTTTTCTTATCTGCTATCATGTTTACACACTTGGACTCAAAAATCATTTTATTTTGGTTAGCAGCCCCGTAAATAAAGATATTTCCAAATTTCTCATTCAGCACTTTTGTCTGAAGATGGTAACAATGCTGTTACTGAAACGTCACACACTATTTATTTGGATTTGGTCTTGCGTCTTTTAATAATTGTATAGGACTTCAAAGGAGGAATAATTGATAAATTTCAGCTTTGTTTCGAACCCCCCTTGGAAATTTGACTAAACCCCTATTTGATAAAAGATGTTTCAAATATTACTATATTTACATATTTACCAAAGAATAAACATCATAGATGATGATTCATCCTAATATGACCAACTCAGTTTATTACTCAATGAATTACACCAGAATGAGTGATTTGTTTAATAATTGACATCCTCTACCAGTACAATCACTTTGGTAAAACCAAAAGATGGTTTGAACTGTTTGCTTAACCCTAGTACAAGAGATACAGGCCATGATAATCATGGTAGGTAGAAGTAGACGACTGCTTTTACTGTAAGTGCACCACATGTTTACACATGTGAAAAGCAGTTCGACTTTGCACTTACAAATGTGCCAGAGCCCCGTTTTGGTTACTTGCACTTGCTGGTGGGGTTGGACTTTTGCAAGAATCGGGGGCCATTGGAGCATTTTTTTTTTAACAGAAAAAGTGTCCAATGCGGGAATCAAACCCGAGTCGTAGTGGTCGAAAACCAAAGGTTTAGACCATCCTTCCACTGACTCTCTGGTTTGAACTGTGAATTAACTCAACTTCTAATGAGAGATTACCACCATGAGAGACCAGATACATCCTTGTATTGTTTTGTTAGGTAGCACTGCTCATTCAAAGTTCTTTCAGATTTCAATTTGAAGTTACTAGTTACTAAATAAAAGAAAAAAAATCATAAAAAAAAGTGAGAATGTATTAGTTCAGGGTGATAAAACATCTCTTGATAATATAACTGAAAATGTTTGTTCTTATCATTCAAATAAATTCAGCAATATTTCTGTAAATATCAAGTATATATATATATGGATGGATGGCGTCAGTTTTTGACGTTTATTTTGACGGGAGAGGCGCCCATTGCTTCTATGGATTAATTTCCTCCCGGCAAATTTTCCATCTATATATATATATATGTGGTGATTTGTGTAAAGCAGTGGTAAAAATGCACACAGGATCCAGGAGCATACCCATGATATGTACCTGTATCTGTATAAGAAAAGTAAGAATGTATCAGTTCAGTGTGATAAAACATCTAGTAATAAAATTGAAATTTTCTGTCTTTATTATGCAAATCAATTCAGCAGTTCTGCAAATATCAAATATATATATATATGTGTGTGTGGTGATTTGTGATGCAGCAGTAAGAGTGCACACAGGAAGCAGGATTCAGGTGCAAAAACTCATGAGGAGTAGGTCGGAGAGGATAGAGAAAGCCCAAGGACCACCCTGGGAACAATTGGTGTGGAGTTTCCCTCCATGAGAACTATCCCTTGATCATTAAATCTGGGTGCTTTCAAACTCTTCTCAGTAGGATAAATTAATCCAGGGGGAAGGGGGGCAAGACTGAACCTCATTAAAATGTTTGTTTCTAGAAGGCTGGACATATGGTCACCCAGGGGGTTATTCTGACTAGGGAATTTTCTCTTCCTTTACCTCATACTCCCCTACAGGCCATCTTTATTGAAATAATTCTAAATATTATGAAATACAGTAGAATCTCCATGAGAAGACACTCCGGCTAGAGTACACCCTCTCTATAAAGGACATTTCATTGTCAAAATTACCATTTTTACTATTTAACAACTCTCTGTAAAGAGGACACTTCATCATAAAGGACACTTTTGCTTAGAAACTAGGAGTCCTTTACAGAGAGGTTCTACTGTATTACATAAAAAGTTTCTGTCTAATTATTTCACATTTTAATCAAAATCTAAGCTCAACCTGTCAACATCCATTTCAATTTATCAAGTTTACTGATCAACATTTCCTAATTTTCAGAGTTGATTAACAGATGAGGCTGCTTAGTACATGTTAAGTCACAATTCATTTAGTACTTTTGTCTGAAGATGGTAACAATACTGTTACCGAAACATCACAAACTATTTATTTATTTAGATTTCGTCTTATTACCTTCTGCTTAGAACATATTTACCTCTATTTTAACATGTGTGTTTTTAATGAGGTGGCCAAAAATAAACTCAAACCTTTATTCAAATAACAGCTGTGAACTTCAATTATATCTTCCTGAATATGTACAATATTTGGATTTTAGATAAACACAAGGTAATAAGACCAAATCCAAATAAATAGTGTGTGACTTGTTGGTTACATTATTTATTTATTTGGATTTGGTCTTATTACCTTGTTTTTATAATTTAAATTGTTACCTTATCGATTTTAGATAAAATTCATAAAGCAACAAGATCAAATCTTTATGAGGACAGTTTATATTACATAGATAAGAATCATTAGGTAACAAAACTCTGCCTTTGCCGGTCCCAAGCCCAGATGAAAAAGGAGGAGGGGGAGCAGTAACAAGCTCACTAAAAAACCTGGGTTCAGCTGGCCCGGCTGATAGTACCCTGTGAGGACTCCTAATCCAGGGATACAGGATGAGCAACATTTGTACTCCATGTTAGGAGCGGCTATATCTGTTCCTCATGTCAGAGGTGGCCATTTCTTTTGGAGCTAAGTCGGCATGCCACTGAGTAGTGCTCCCAGTCTTAATGACAAAGGCAGACGCATCTACTTCACCCAATCATGATGGTTGTCAAAGTCTCAAGCTTTACAAGCTTGACACCCTAATATGATTGAGTGGAGATAAGAAAGAAGAAGAAGAAGGTAACAACAAATTCAGTACTTTTGTCTGAAGATAGCAGAAACCATGCAAACATCACAAAATACTTATTTGGATGGTAAAGGTCAAATCTTTATAATTACTTGGTTGATCTTGTTACCCTGTGAATTACCTGACTTCATTAAATACAAGGTAATAAGATCAAAACCAAATAAATAGTGTGTGACATTTCGGTAACAGCATTGTAACCTTCCTCAAACAAAAGTACTGAATGAGAAACTATACCACAGCATGTTTTAAATAATTACTATTATCAAGTGTATTGAAAATAGAGCAATCCATAAATAAATCTTTAATTAAAAAGGCATATATTGGATCAAAATATCATTTATTTTACCAATATTTCAGTTGGCTGAATGCCAACCTTTATCAGGGTGTTATAACATATTTAATGTGGCGTTTAGCCAACTGAAATATTGGTAAAATAAATGATATTTTGATCCAATATATGCCTTTTTAATTGAAGATTATCTTCTTCTTTCTTATCTCCACTCAATCATATTACAGTATCAAGCTTGTAAAGTTGACAACCATCATGATTGGGTGAAGTAGAATGCGTCTACCTTTGTCATTAAGACTGGGAGCACAACTCAGTGGTAGGCCGACTTAGCCCCAAAGAAATGGCCGCCTCTGACATGAGGAACAGACACCATGTGCAGCCGCACCTAACATGGAGTACAAATGCTGCTCATCCTGTATCCCTAGATTAGGAGCCTTTAAGGGTACTATCAGCCGGGCCAGCTGAACCCAAGTTTTTTAGTGAGCTTGTTACTGCTACCCCTCCTCCTTTTTCATCCGTGCTTGGGACCGGCAAAGGCGGAGTTATTGAAGATTATAAAGTGTGTAAACAAGATAACAGATAAGAAGATAGTTTTCTAAGAACAAGAGAAGGTAACAATGCTGTTATGTAGAACGAACAACATAAACAAAAATAATATTTTCAATGATTTATTTGGTTAACCTAGGTTCTTGGAGCATACATAAGTCTCCAACTACCAGAGTCATCTATAAGATCTATAAATTTTGATAAGGCACAATTTAGATTATAAACACAAGGTAATAAGACCAAATAAATAAATAGTGTGTGACATTTGAGTAACAGTATACAGAGATTCAGTACTTTTGTCTGAAAATTATAACAATGCTGTTACTGAAACATCACACACTATTTATTTATTTGGATTTGGTCTTATTACCTTGTGTTTATGATCTATGAATTTTGTTTGTTTATTTAATTTACAATGAAAGTGTGGATGTCAAATACATGAGGTGAGGCAAAGCAGGTTGATTTATAGAAGGATTTTATAATTCTGAGAACATTCATACAAAAGGCTATGGAGCACAATAAAATTTTCATTATACAAAGAGTGATATAATAAAGAGAGTGTGAAAAAAAATAATGAATAAAATAATAAAACGGTTCATGTGTTGGTATTAAAATCAAAAAGTGCATACCCTGACCATGTTCACATGAACTTTTTAGATGGTGATTTTAGATTCCGTGGTTGGCTTTTATTGATTTATCAAGAAAATGAGTTGGCCAAATATCAGGGAAAAGGCTAAATCAACATTTAGTTGATTTCTGTTTTCCTAGATGTTGCTCTGTCATCTAAAAAGTTCATGTAAACGTGATTAGGATATGCTTTTTTACAATTTTAATAAAGAAAGTTTTTTATTGAAGGTATAAAAAGCAGATCATATATATGTTATATTAAAATATTATTATATTTAAAATTATATTTCATAGATCCAAATACTCTGTTAAATTAACCGCCAGAGGTCATGCTTCCCCTATAAAAACTCGTTGTTGTTCTTTCCCGATGGCCGGCTCAAAACTTTTGTACATTATGTAAATAATCTTTTGTTTTCCTTGTTCTACTCGCCTTAAGCCAGGCAGTACTTTTACCAAATTATATCTTTTTTATATATTCCTTTAACTCAATTAAATTACTGATCTAAATTCAAGAAGAAAATCTCTTTATCTTTTTTAATTATATAACATACGTATATATGGAGCCATATTTTTTTAAGCAATAGGCAGAGCATTTTCTACCGTTAACTGATAAGCTTGACACACATATTTTCAATGCCAGGTATCAGGCAACTTCTTATCATCGCCTTATCATATGTTATTTGATAACCCACATGTTCCACATCTTTTCTTCTGAGTAATTTTTAGCTTTCAAATTTAAAAAGCTTATCACACATTATTGACTCATCCATTGATGAACTCTTACTCATCCCCAGTAGACACCATTAAAAGTCTCAAGCTTTACAAGCTTGATACCCTAATATGATTGAGTGGAGATAAGAAAGAAGAAGAAAAACTTATCATATTATGATGCATTATGTAATTCTGCTGTCCTCAAAGCTTATGTCCATAGTTCATCTAAAATACCCATTCAAAGAGTCTAGCATCAGTATCACTATAAAAGGAAGTTCGAAAAATGCAATATAACAGCGGTATGGTAGATTAAACTGGCGAAACCGCTGGGAGGGTTCACCACTGATGAGCCAGGCCCTCCCAATAATTTTTCCATTGCAGTAAGGACAGTAGAAATTGTTTATTTTAAAAAAGAATCATACGCGTCTATAATAGTTTTGAATTTTAAAAACTTATCTCTTAATTTAAAAAATTTGCTCTTTAGTCGATTTTATTCCATTTTTATCTTGGATAGTTTCTTCTACTTTGGCACTTTTGGCCTAAAATAATTTTCCTTGATTTCCCTAGAATTCTCCAGGACCATATTACTTGGTCATTGAGGTGATACCTACGTAACCCTAATGGTGGCCAACAGTTCAAAACATAGTTGGCTTGTCTACTCTTGTACTGCCAATGCCGTAAAGAAAATATCTTCTTTCTTATCTCCACACTGGGTGAAGTAGAATATGTCTGCCTTTGTCATTAAGACTGGGAGCACTACTCAGTGTTAGGCCGACTTTGCTCCAAAAAAAATGGCCGCCTCTTGCATAAGGAACAGACACCATGTGCAGCCGCTCCTAACATGGAGTACAAACGCTGCTCATCCTGTATCCCTGGATTAGGAGTCCTTACAGGGTACTACCAGTTGGGCCAGCTGATCCCAGGTTTTTTAGTGAGCTTGTTACTGCTCCCCCTCCTCCTTTTTCATCCGAGCTTGGTACCGGCAAAGGCGGAGTAAAAGAAAAAATGAAGATCACTAATCCAATACTGGTAATACATCATCATCCATATATTATATTTCATCACACCATTACTCTTCTCTTCTTTCTTATCTCAAAGCCATGATAATCATGGTGGGTAGTTAGCGACTGCTTTCACTGTAAGTGCACCACATGTCTACATATGTGAAAAGCAGTTCGACTTTGCACTTACAAATGTGCCAGAGCCCCGTTTGGTTACTTGCACTCACTGGCCACCATTACTTAAACTAGCCATCGGATTGTACAGCACAGTTGGAGGAGCCTCATTCATTTCAATCAGGGCATCAGAGCTTTGCCGTAATTACATAGTTTCCCTTTCACACAGCTATATAAAATAAATGATGATGCCATAATAAAATTTATGATGCCATTGTAAGGTTCCAACATAACAAGATAATAAGAGGAAACTACTGTACTTATCATCTAAATCAGAATAAAAATTACCTACTTCGAATGTTATGCTTGAAAGTTTTCCTTCTTTTCGATCCTTTAGATCATTTCTAAAGATACTGCTTCTTATATAAATGTGGAAAATTTGATTTTTTTCATGATATCATGTTTTACATAGTTATTTTATCTATTATTCCAATATATAATGACATCTAACACCCTATACCTTCCTTTTTATTTAAGTCGTATAAAAGTGCTTTATATAAATTTTGTTCTATTGCACACTTTTTTCAACCTGTTCACTCGCAATGGCAATTCAATTATTGGTATTATTTTTTAAATGTGTCATATTTTTAATAGAGCCATGGCACATTTGATAAAAATATGTATAACCAGCCGAATGAACAGTCTGTCTTTGCGATATTTGCAGGACAAGAATGGAGCCTGGGCAACATCACCATTTATTCTCATGTATGGGGCTGAAAGACGAACGAGAAGTGCTCCTCAGTGAAATAGGCCTTGAGGGACTCTCTTTGGAGCTCCTGTTGAATGAGGTGGTGAGAAGCAGAGCTGAAGCTTTTGCGTTGTTCAAATTTTGGAAGACGGCTGAAGAGAAGGGGAGGCTATATACATAATCTAATTGATGTAAATAATTATATGCAAATAATCTATGTCAGGATTAGAATGACGAATCCTGTATGGGACTTGATTCCACTAAAAGGCTTGTTGTTGCTGTTGTATATAGTCACAGTGTAGAAAATACTATACTATACCTACTACTTATAGGTTTCTCTCTGTATTCTTAGTTCTCTTCTCTTACTCTGTAAACTGGCAAATCCTATATAGGACGAGAGGTCCTCAATAAAGGCTTTTGTTGTTGTTTGTTGAATAGTCTGTCTTTCTAGCCCCCTTCATAGAAACCCATTTTTTTTTCTATGATAAAATATATAATCTAAAAGAAAAAAGTTTTTTCACACATCAAAATAGATGCAAAAACTATGCACTATCTCTGCAATCTAACTGACTAGGGTCAGTGACAAACCACAAAACCAGGTTTGGGAAATTTGGAACAGTCACTTGCAAACCATGGTTTTAGGTTATGGCCCTCATCAGCCATGAGTGGGATTTGATTTCATGAGATTCAGAAAGGATTTATGAAATATTTATAAAAGAGGTGCTTACGGAGCTAAAGTGGCTAGATTAATTCTCTAGTCAAAATAGGTATTCATATTTTGTCAGGAGGAAATTGATCACAAAAATGAAAAAAAACTTTCTTTCCCCTGTCCAAAAAAAATGCAAAATTATTTTGCTTCTAATCCATCAACCAATAACCATCTGCAGTCTAGCAGAGTCAGGTTAGTGACAAAGCCTTCACATGAAATTAAAGCCTGTTAGTGGACTGACAAGAGAAGCATAGCCAGAAACTGTAGTCTCCACATGAACATTCTGAAATTTCCATAGTTTGTGTTGTGGCTTTGCAACTGACCCTGCTGGATTGCAGAGACTTCCAATAGACTTTCAAAAAAGACTTTTAAAATATTAATATATTTTTAGGAAGTTATTTTTAAGATTGAATTCCTCCTGGCAAAATTTTTATATAAAAAATATATAAATTGTTACATTGGACCAGGTGCGACAGATATGTATATGACTCAAATAAAATATGGGTTCATAAGGATGTAGTTTGAGTTTAAATACATTATTACAAGCAATTCTAAGTAAGCCAAAAAAATAATAAATTAATTAAATGGACTTGTCTCCAATCTCTGCCTCTTTAGACTTTAGGCTTTGTACATTACCATGGAACATTCTGATCCATATAGTCCAGCCATATTAGAGCTCTGCAACCCCAAATTCGACAACTTCAAGTCATCTCTGCCATCCTTGTTGTCAATGGTTACCCACTTAGTATCAAAGATACACTTGCAATCAAATTATATTTCAAGGCCACTTGTGCCCACTGGATGTCTAATCACTTACTCTTTCTTGATTTTATCTAAACTTAACTTTTTCTACTGCATATGCCTTTGAACCACATTCTTGTTGTCTAGTTGGATAGAACATTGTTTTAAATGTCCTAACTCTGCTAAATTTTTATTTGAATTTGATTATTTTCATAAATTAAATTGAGTCTTTAAATACATTTATAAAAATCATTAGTATAAGAAAATATATACAAAGGTTTTCATTAATATATGGAGGTGTTTCCTAATGGAGGCATTCCCATGTGAGATTAAGAACCAATAGGAACTGAAAATGGCAGGACCTGCAGAAGGTTTATTGTTCTGAGAGTTTATGTTATTGGGGTATATACTATTGGTTTTGAATGTCATCAAGTTAACATATTTTTAAAGTGATATCTATTACACATTTGGGATGGGGAACACAGATATGGATATCCTAGGCAATGTCCAGGAATGGTTTTCAGGTTTGAGTAGTCTAAATATGCCTCTTTCCTATGTGTCAGTCTCCTGGAATAGTGTACAGATATGAATTGTCTAGCTAGCCTCTCTTTGGATACCTATCTCCTTAAATCGTGCACAGGTCTTTTCCATAGATACCAGTACCCTGGAATGGCGCACAGATTTTGACAACTGGTGCAATAGAAATAGATTGAGACATTATGATAATAATTTACAATAAAATAAATTATTTGCTGGAAACATCAACTTCTTTTGGAAGTTCACATGGTATGATAGAGAGTAAAATAGTAAGATTTAGGAGTTTTAAAGTTAAGGGATATTTTTGTGGTAAGGGAATCTATTGTTTTTGGATTTGTTTTTACGCACATATGCATCAGAATCCTACAGAATAGACTCAATCACCCTTGAAACTTTTATATTGGCAACTGGTGCAACATAAATAGATTGAGACAAAAATAAATTATTTGCGAGAGATATCAACTTCTTTTGGAAGTTCACATTATATAATAGAGAGTGAAATCGTAATATATATAAGGGTTTTAAAGTTAAAGGATATTTTTGTGTGGTAAAAAATAATCTATTGTTTTGTGGAGCTTAAAGAAAGTGTGCGCCCATATTTAACTAATGGAGATAGCATTTGAAAATGAAAATAATGGAAAGGTGTCATTTGGCCTGAGAAAGTCAGAAAGAATTGCGAAGTTATAATGAATGTATCTCATTTTAACTCCTAAAGAGCTTTCTCTGTAAAGAAAGACCTCATATTCTTCTTAAATATAGTCATTAAAATATTCTGTATTGATAAAAAAAAAAAGGGATATATTTATAATAAAATTTTAAAAACTATTTCAATAAATTTTAAACTTGATTTTTCAACGCATAAAATTATAATTAGCCTTAAAATTAAAATGTAAAATTGATCTCTGACATAAAAATCAATGATTGAAAATAAATAAATAAAAGGACGATTCAAATTCAAAACTACTAAATCGCGTGTAGAAAATTTAAAGCTAACCCCTCTTTTAAATGAATATGAAGAATTTAATTTTATATCAAAATCCTCACATTCGGATCAAATAAGATTTACCTCTTTTTAATAGGTATATTTTAATTGTTTTCTTCAAAATAACAGTTTGTTATCATAGGAATTTAAATACTTGGTTTCTGTTTTGTTTTTACTTTTTCAGCCACCTAAGCCTATACGTCTGACATTTATTACTTTAACAATTGATGAAGTAATTACAAAGTCAATTAAAACGTGGAGATATTTATCGAAATAATAATAATTATTATTAAACTTGCATTTTGATCCAATATATTTTATGAATATATTTTACTCTTGCAATGACTTTATATATCAGACGGATCAGAGCTTTCGGCAGAATTAAAGGCAGTGTTAAATTAAAATCGGTTAAATGATTAGCTTATCATCCAACTCATTAAAATAATATTTTTGGAAAAATAGTTTTGTATTATTATTTCCAGGAACCTGAGTTAACCAAATAAACAAATATTAATAATATAAATTGATACCATTGGGGACTTTTAAAAATTTAATTTACAGTATAACTTCAATTATATTCACCAAGAGATCAGAGCCTTCGGTTCAATTAGTGTTGAATTTTAAAACTGTTGAAATTATTATCAACTCATAATAGCATTCATTGCTGATGGAAATTTTTCTAGAACATCCAAATTGCAACATCTTCGTACACATTTATTTTTAGCAAATCTTTATTGTCTTAGTAAAGTCTGATACAGCCTTTTATTGTTTATTTTCGGAACGCCAAAAAGTGACAAAAACAAATCAAAAAGGGATGATGATAACCTGCGTCTTGCCGATTAACATTTTCATAGAAACATATATATATACATATTTATTGCTAGCTATATATCACAAATATTATCTAATTAAAATATATTTTTTTAGGAAAAATACTCTTGTAATATATTTTAATTGTGATATTATAAATGCACACAAGGGGATAAGAAACAACAACTGAATGACAATGTCTCTACACCTGATTATTAACGCATTTGCTTGCATTTTTAATCCTTATCTGAATATGTTGGGTTGATTCGGCCTATTTAGATGACCTTGTGTAATACAGTAGAACCTCCCTGTAAAGGACACACAGTTGTAGAGCCAAAGTGTCCTTTAAGGAGAGGTGTCCTCTTATCAGAGAGTTGTTAAATAGTCAAAATGATGATAATTTTGACAATAGAAACTGTCCTTTATAGAGAGGTGTCATCTAGTGCCATTGTCCTCTCATGGAGATTCTACTGTACATACTAAAATTTAAAAAAAAACCTTACTTTTGTAATTATTTAATAAACACAAATGTTACTTTTCAATTTAAAAAACACATGGTAATAAGATTAAATCCAAATAAATAAAGGGTGTGATGTTTCGTTAATGACGTTGTTACCGAAATGTCATATGGATTTGGTCTTATTTACCTTGTGTTCATCAACATATATAGTCACGACCGTCTTTCCTCAATTCCTCATCGCTGTCACGGATGCGCGCGCATCATCATTATGATCATTATCATTATCTAATGATAATAATAATAATAATAATTATTATTATTATTATTATCAACATATATAGTCACGACCGTCTTTCCTCAATTCCTCATCGGCCGCTGTCACGGATGCGCGCGCATCATCATTATGATAATTATCATTATCTAATGATAATAATAATAATTATTATTATTATATATCAACATATATAGTCACGACCGTCTTTCCTCAATTCCTCATCGGCCGCTGTCACGGATGCGCGCGCATCATCATTATGATCATTATCATTATCTAATGATAATAATAATAATAATTATTATTATTATCAACATATATAGTCACGACCGTCTTTCCTCAATT
Organism: Cordylochernes scorpioides; assembly: GCA_030710605.1. NCBI lineage: Eukaryota > Metazoa > Arthropoda > Arachnida > Pseudoscorpiones > Chernetidae > Cordylochernes > Cordylochernes scorpioides. The sequence goes on from CP092884.1 coordinate 41,300,408, forward strand.
CCTCATCGGCCGCTGTCACGGATGCGCGCGCATCATCATCATGATCATTATCTTCTATAGAAGCTTCTATCTTTATAATTATGTATATTTACAAAAAGTCAATTCGCTCGCGCCTCTAGCGGTGAAAATGAGGGGTAATACCAGCTGACCTAATGTACATGTAAAGTTTGGAGCGGGACATTTCACAAGAGTGACATCCACGGCTCCAATTTATAATTGTAACAAATAGTATTTGAATAAAAACATTCAATCGGGTAAAACACGGGCGTTGCCCGGGTCATTCGGCTAGTAATCTATAATTCAAATTGTACCTAATGATGAATTTAAAGTTGGGTTTTTTCGGCCCATTTATTTGATCTTGTGTAATACATACTAGATAAAAAAAACCTTACTTTTATAATTATTTATAAACAAATCTACTTTTTTTTTTAAATTTAAAAAACGCCAAATCTAAATGAATATAGGGTGTGACATTGGTAACAATGCCATTAACGAAATGTCACACCCTTTATTCATTTGGATTTGGTCTTATTACCTTTTGTTTCTAATCTATAATTCAAAAATTGTGTACCTAATGATGGATTTAAGAAAAAAACTTAATATAACCTATTTGCAGTTTTGAAAAATGATATGCATTATGAGATATTTAGGGTGATTCCCAAATACAAAGATACATAGATTACCTATGACCAGGTGTTAATCAAGTTTCCTCCAAAATCAATAATAAACTTTTTTTTTGGCCGATTTCCAATGTTTTGCCTAGATACACTTGCCACAGAGTGTATCAATATGCTAGGTTAGGTTCGTTTCTTATAGATTAGGTTAGGTTGTATTAGGTAGGTTTAGGTTAGGTTATATTAATTAGGTTTAGGTTATAGATACAAAATAATACTTATTCCTCATAAGGCACAATTTGGATTATAGTTTATAAACACAAAGTAATACGACCAAATCCAAATAAATAAATAGTGTGTGACGTTTCAGTAACAGCGTTGTTACCATCTTCAGACATAAGTACTGAATGAAAAATTTTACCACGGCATGTTTTTCTTATGATTAACATACATGTACCTCTATGTCTAAGTTAAAAATCAAGACAAATCCTAGGCAAAGTTTTATTAAATATATATTCAAAGATATGAAATGATTTTAAAACATCATTATCAGATTATATAATACAATTTTTACTTGAAAAAATGGCTCTAATGCCTTGTTGTTTCAAAGCATTCTTCCAAGCATTGCACCATTCAAATAAAGTTAATGTTTTTCTTCCATTTCATGTTTCCCCATATTCTTCTAGGTCTATATTTCGTTTTTTTTTAACCTGCCATGCAAAACATTGCTGACTTTAAAATCACCATAGTTAATGGCATAAAAATAATTTTTGTTTCATCACGGGACCGTTTATTTGGACTTTTTTTTTTTTAGCCCTAAAACGTACGATCGCGATCGCGGCAAAAGTTGAAGTTGATTCCTCTTTGTAACAATTTTTAATAACTTTATATTTTATCTTTTATAATAGAAAAGTTATATTCTCTTATTTTAATATGTTCTTAACATTTTGCCTATGTTGTTTCACTTTGAAAAGTTCTGAAAATGGCCTTTTTTTTTAAAATGAAATAATGCTTTTGTTTTTAAAATGCCTTTGTTTTCTTCATTTTGGAAGCCATTTGCATTTTTTATATTTCAAATTTAATGGATGCAAAGATATTCTAATTAATAAAAAGTATAATGCGTAAAAATTTATACAACATATAGCAAAAATAAAGTGCAAAAATCAAACAAACAATGCCGCTAAATTTATTGTTTTGAAATCGCGATCCGCGAGCTCTAAACATGCTCAAAATTTTTTTTTTAATTTTTTTTTTTTTATTACAATTCTAAGTTCGTTATAAGCATAGTATTTTTAATAGATTTTATCATTTTGGGACCCGAAATAGGTTCGTTATAGGGGTAGTTCGTTATTCTAAAAATCGCAAAGTTCGTTATAACGATGGTATTTTCAATGGAATGGAATTGGGAATCGGCGTGGGTTCGTTATAAGGGAAGGTTCGTTATATCCAGGGTTCGTTATAGCGGGGTTTTACTGTATTTGGATTTGGTCTTATTACCTTGTGTTTATAATATAATAATCCAAATTGTGCCTTATCAGGATTGTCTTATTTTCTTGTATCTATAATCTGTGCTTTATCATAGGTTTAGGTTAGTTATTTTAAATATGTAACTATTTTCCAGCCTCAGATAATCAACATCTGAGCACAGCACATTGAGAATATCCCTCCTTTTAAAAAAAAAAAACTTTTTTATATATAAATCTGGTAAAAAATGATGATGTAAAAATTTAATGCTGTGATATCTAAAATGGCATAAAAAATGCTAATAACTATCTTGTGGATCAGTGAGAAAGAGAATAATTAGATCCTTTGTGGTCAGTGGCATCTATACCTCCTTTCTTCACATTACAGCCCACTGTAATATCAGTCAGGGGGTCGGTAGAAGGATGGTCTAAACCGTTGGTTTTCGACCACTACGACCCCTGGTTTGATTCCCGCATTGGGCACTTTTTCTGATAAAAAAAAAATGCTCCAATGGCCCCGAATCTTTCAAAAGTCCAACCCCACCAGCGAGTGTAAGTAACCAAACGGGGCTCTGGCACATTTGTAAGTGCAAAGTCAAGCTGCTTTTCACAAGTGTGGACATGTAGTGCACTTGCAGTAAAAGCAGTCGCTAACTACCCACCATGATTATTATGGCCTGTACCACGTGTACTAGGGATAATTAAAAAAAAAAAAAATAATAATATCAGTCTTTCCTGATATGGTACAATTTGGATTATAGATTATAGCTATAAGAAAATAAGACCTAATCCAAATAAATAAATAGTATGTCACGTTTCGGTAACAGCGTTGTTACAGAAATTTCACACACTATTAATTTATTAGGATTAGGTCTTATTACCATGTAGCCATAATGATTTTTTCTTAAATACATTTTTCAAAATACATTATTAATCTGTATTTTGACCTAAATGCTTTCATTAATTTAGCATTTTTTAGATATATGAACCAATAGCTCTGAGTCTGTCAGGGTATCATGGAAATTGATGGTAATTTGAATTTTATATAACACCACATGTGTGATGTTTTGTTACCAGCATCAGGTAATGTAGTTTTGAATGAGAAAAATATCTCATTAGAAGACTTGTTGGTACATAAGTAGGAAAATAAAATACCTGATAACATTTTTTTTCTTTCTATTCTTGTTTTGTCATCTGTTGACAGTATCACCCCAGCTGTGATATTTTTATTATTCAGTACTATTGTATAGATATATATATATATATATAGTAATTCCACCTTTGCCGGTCCCAAGCCCAGATGAAAAAGGAGGAGGGGGAGCAGTAACAAGCTCAATAAAAAACCTGGGCTCAGCTGGCCTGGCTGATAGTACCCTGTAAGGTCTCCTAATCTAGGGATACAGGATGAGCAGCTTTTGTACTCCATGTTAGGAGCAGCTGCACATGGTGTCTGTTCCTCATGTCAGAGGCGGCCATTTCTTTCAGAGCTAAGTCGGCCTGCCACTGAGTAGTGCTCCCAGTCTTAATGACAAAGGCAGACACATTCTACTTCACCCAGTCATGATGGTTGTCAAACAGACACCATCAAGGGTCACAACTTGATACCCTAATATGAATGAATGGAGATAAGAGAAAATAAGAAGAAGTATAGATAGTAATAATGGTATTACCATCATGTATTTGGTATTGTTATATCTTCTGTGATTGATGGTAATGTTTCTGATAACTTGATATTGGCACCTGGGTGGATACAGGGAATTTTAGACCAAAATGGAATTGGAATGGTAGATTCCTCTTCCTATGGAGCAGTGTTGAATTGGGATTTGACTGTACTGTAGAAACTCATTCTAAAGAACAATGCCTAATTGCAGAGCCCTTAGGGAGAGATTTCTTTAGGGAGACTGTTATATCCTCGATGACATGTAGGATCTAGGAGAGGCAAGCAGGTGACACAAGATGATAGTTCTTTATTTGGTCTGACTTATATACATATGTATGATGATGATAAATAACTACATAACAAGTCAATGACAATACTCTGTTGTCAATACACAATAGAGACCTTCTAATTGGTAATTTTAGTTATGTAAATTTTCCCTTGTAGAGAGGTGTCTTTGAAAGAGAGTGTCCTTTCACATAGGATATTCCATACATTGATTGAAGGTGTTTTGTCGAATGTGTTCCAGGAGTGTGTGTGTGAGAGGAGATGAAAAACGTCTCTAAGGAAACAGCTGGGAGCAGCAAGAACGAAATGGCCGCCAGGGCCCGTAGGACCAGCATGGCCCTTGGGCTGCCCAAGAGACGCAGGGTGACCATGCAGCTCTCCACCAAGGCCACAGAACAATTGGTGAGGACAGCTACATTTTGACATCTAGTGCAGTACTCTTCAACTGGTATGCATGCCATGTGTGGGGATTACAGGATGTACATAACATGAGAACCTCCCTGTAAAGGATACCTAATTGTAGAGCCAAAGTGTCTTTTAGGGAGAGGTGTCCTTTTACCGGAGAGTTGCTTAATAGTAAAAATGGTAATTTTGCAAATAAAAGTGTCCTTTATAGAAAAGTGTCCTCTATTGGAAGTGTCCTCTCATGGGCGCTCTGTATACTGTATATGATATAAACAACTATTATTTACAGGATGTTCACCTCACAAATATGTTGCATTTGGAAGGTTGCACTGGAAGGTTGGAACTGGATTTCAAAACGCATATAGTTAACAGAAACTCCAACAACAGCTCAATCCCCATCGCCAGCTTCATTGGCTCACCCACATTTTCTTTGGTTCATCAGCATGCAAGAAAGTCCAAATGTTATAGTTCCTCCTTTCTTTCCTGCATTACATTCCTGGTACCAACACAGACCATCAGTTTGAACATCATAGATAGCGGAAAGAATCAGATCACCTAGTTCCATGAAAAGAAAGGTCACCCAACCTATCAAAACAATTGCTAAAACTAAACGCCAAGTAATTGGTTCCTGTACTACATTGATCACTGTAGCTAAATTTCCAATTTTCATTTGAGAGTTGAGGAACCCCACATACAGTAAAACCCCTCTATAGTGAACCCCAATGGGACAGAGCTTTTGGTTCACTATAGCCACGGTTTGGCTATTTTTTTTTTACTTTTCAAAATTTTTAGACCGTATAATTAAAGGACGGCCATACACACAAGAAGAGACTGCCTCTTAATAGTGATCACTTTGTTTTAATTCCCTTAATTGACCAATTTCCTTATATTAATACTGAATAATAATAGAAATCATTAGATGATAGGTTCTTCTTATCATTAACATACACGTACCTCTATGTCTAAGTTAAAAATCAAGACAAATCCTAGGCAAAGTTTTATTAAATATAAATTCAAAGATATGAAATGATTTTAAAACATCATTATCACATTATATAATAAAATTTTTACTTGAAAAATGACTCTAATACCTGTTGTTTCAAAGCATTCTTCAAGCATTGCACCATTCAAATAAAGTTAGTGTTTTTCTTCCATTTCATGTTTCCACATATTCTTCTAGGTCTAGATTTTTTTTTTTAACCCGTCATGTAAAACATTGCTGACTTTAAAATCACCATAGTTAATGGCATAAAAATAATTTTTGTTTCATTACGGGACCATTTATTTGGACTTTTTTTTTTTAGCCCTAAAACGTACGATCGCGATCGCGGCAAAAGTTGAGGTTGAGTCCTCTTTGTAACAATTTTTAATAACTTTATATTTTATCTTTTATAATAGAAAAGTTATATTATCTTATTTTAATACGTTCTTAACATTTTCCCTGTGTTGTTTCACTTTGAAAAGTTCTGAAAATGGCCTTTTTTTTTTTTTAAAGAAATAACGCTTTTGTTTTTAAAATGCCTTTGTTTTCTTCATATTGGAAGCCATTTGCATTTTTTATATTTCAAATTTAATGGATTCAAAGATATTCTATTTAATAAAAAGTATAAAGTGTAAAAATTTATACAACATACAGCAAAAATAAAGTGCAAAAATCAAAACAAACAATGCCGCTAAATTTATTGTTTTGAAATCACGATCCGCGAGCTGAACATGCTCAAAATTGTGTTGTTTTATTTTTTATTTTTAATTACAATTGAGCCCCTCAATGCACAGATTGATTAACTCCATAAATAATCGGGAAAAAAATGTTTAATTTTTGTTGAAAGTCTAAAAATCTATATGACATATAGATTTTTAGACTTTCAACAAAAATTAAACATTTTTTTCCCGATTATTTATGGAGTTAATCAATCTGTGCATTGAGGGGCTCAATTCTAAGTTCGTTATATGCATAGTATTTTTAATAGATTTTATCATTTTGGGACCCGAAATAGGTTCGTTATAGGGGTAATTCGTTATTCTAAAAATCGCAAAGTTCGTTATAACGATGGTATTTTCAATGGAATGGAATTGGGAACCGGCGTGGGTTCGTTATAAGGGAAGGTTCGTTATATCCAGGGTTCGTATTAGCGGGGTTTTACTGTATATGGAGAGTAGATTATTGACTAACTCTAAAAGGATAGTTTTTTTAATACCGCATGAAGAACAAGATATAAAGAAGGGACTCGGTGACCTAAGAATGGAGCTTAAAGAAAGACATTTACCTAAATGTTAACTAGACACGGTGAGGGCTCCACGTGATATCTAGATACATAACACAGAGGGGGTTAGAGGTAGACTATACTATCTCACACCGTCATGTATTGCTACACCCCTGAACCCAACTTCCAAATTCCGACAACTCGATGAACTCGTTGAGTTCACTATTGGACAACAAAGAGGAATGGAGCGGACTAGAGACCGAAGACAGAACTGCTGACACTGCCAACGCTGAAAGCCGGACTTTGCGTCACACGCGAGGCCTCCCATTGGAGTTTTGCAACAGAGCCAGCAGACTAGTAATCAGTACCTAGTCCTGGGTCTGTAGAGCGAGCCAAGCTGCCGGAGGAGAAGTTGAATACCAATCCACGTTATGTGACACAGGGTTAAAATAGTGGGTCCTCCCGCCCAACGTGGAATGGTAAATGACCACAGCCCCTGCTGTGATCACCACAGGAGTGTAAGCGCTAAAACCCAACCCGCTGTCAATAGCTACTGTCTAACACTTGCTAGATCCTGCAACGTTAGTAGAGCTGGAACACAGGGAAGTCACGGCTCTCCATCTGGAACATCTGTTACACACAGCAGCCTAGAATTCAGACTTTATGGTCAACAGATTGCTATTGTCACCGAGTCCCCCTTTTATATTTGTCATTCAAGCGGTTTATAACTTTTTTTTATTCTACCTGATTCTTGCGGGAAAACCTACAACCTCTAGATTCAATTTGTATTTCCTAAAGTTATATAAGAAACTACATGTCAGGGATATATATTGTTAAAAATACTAGTAAAACTGTTTCAAGTCCTCAGGTTTAGCTGAAATGTCTTTGGTGAGACTATGTGTTTAGCGATGGTAGCAATTCTTACCTGACATCTTTAAGATCTTTGATCTTTATTATATCCACTTTAAAATTAGTTATTTTTTCTTATAATTTCTTTTCGTCCAATATTCTCCAAAATGTAATCCTCTTTCTTCTGGATATCATCAAATAGTGAATTGAGCAAATTTTCTTGAGCCAATTCTACTAATTTTCAAATTATTGAGAAATATTTCTTTGTAATAAGTTACATTAATGGTCTCTTTCTCATGGTCAAATTTGAATTAATCCATATCACAGATAATGTGTTATAATTTATCAATGAGTATTATTTAATTATCTTTTTTTTTTTTTAATTGGGAATCGAATAATCTTCCTTCATCTTTTTCTTTTTTCATCTTGAAAAAATAGTATTTGAAGATTTTGACTGTCATAGTAAATTTATATTTTAGATTATCCTTTATATCCATTAGTATGATCTTTTCATAATATAGCCAGAAAGATCTATTTAGATTTAGATATTTTATAATAGAAATTGATGAGTTTTTTTAGAATTTTGAAAAAAAAAGGTGCTCAGATGGAAACATATCCATTGTTATCCAATTTAACTTTTGTTTTCTCAAAGTGTCCAAGATAGAAACAGTCTCAAATTCTCAATTCTTTGATTACTTTATTTTCTTTTTCAGTGTAAAGAGATAAGGGGTTGTGATTGCTTAAAATATTTATTTTTACCATTGATATTTGTGGCTTCTTTTATAATTACTTTACTTAATACAGTAGAACATCTCTGTAAAGGAAACCTATTTTCAGAGCTAAAGTGTCCTTTAGGGAGAGGTATCCTCTTACTGTAGAGTTGCTTATTATTAAAAAGAGTAGTTTTGGCCATGAAAACTATCCTTTGTATTGAGGTGTCCTCTAGCAAGAGTGTCCTCTAATGGAGGTTCTGCCATATGACATTTCTATTACAGTAGAACCTCAATGAAACTCTCGCTAGAGGATACCCATCTACAAAGGACAGTTTTGATCACCAAAATTTCCCTTTTTATCTATCAACTCTCTTTCTAAAGGACACTTTGGCTTTGGAACTAGATGTTGTCTTTTACAGAGGGGTCCTAATTTCCATGTCTACATTTCAAGAGCTTCAATTCTATTTCTTTCATTGTTTCTTGAGAGTCAAGCTCTTACACAGGGTGTTACTGACAGCGTATATTGAATGCTTGGTTGTGAAAGTTGTAGGGAGAACATGTCGTAGGATGTGTGTATGAGAGAAAGTGTATGTGTTGTATGCAACATTGCTACTCACAGAATGAAATGCCCATGATCCATAAGGCATCCATAGCATCTTGAGTGGTGACAATCAATCATTTTAGATTTCCTGTTGGTAGATGAACCAGCTTTGGAACAACTCTCTTCATTTCATCAATTTGAATGGTCATTTGGGGCACAGTCAATAACATATAATTGAGGGGGATTAAGGAATAACTTGGACATCTCTAGAGATTGGGAAAACTGATTCACTTTCAAGAAGTTAATTCAAAAGTTTTTAAAGACATGTTGATGGTAGAATTCAAATCTCAAAAAGAGAATTGATATTTGAGGATCATGATATTATATGAGGTTGCTATGATAAAATTGAATGAGATTCTTTCAGCATTCCAGTTGAAATCATATATCTGCTTGGTCTTATGTAATATGAGGATTCTTCTTCTTTCTTATCTTCACTCAATCATATTAGGGTATTGGGTGAAGTAGAATGCATCTGCCTTTGTCATTAAGACTGTGAGCACTACTCAGTGGCAGGCCGAAATATATAAGGATTTATACCTCATAAACAACATAAGTAACAGAATTAAACAATCATGGACACACTACTTAAAGAGACCGTATATATTTTTATTGGTTTGCTGATTCCCCTATTGGAGAAACACTGAAAGATGGGGGTGAGCACTCATATGACCTCATATGTTTTTATTCTACATACAGTTACATAATATTTGTTTGTTTGAACTATCTCAATGGACTTGGTTAGATCTGGAAGAAGTTGTTGTATCATAGTTTCAACTTTGGAATGTGCAAATTAATCTGATAAACAAGCTACATTGCATATTATGGAGTCAGAATATGATTGTGATGATAATATATTAATGAGTTCCTATCTTTACTACGAATACTATGACTACTACCACACTACTAGCCTGGAAGTGTAATTATTCCCCTCGAATGTATAATTTCAAGTAAGTGTGCAAGTAATCAGCTTGCATTGATTACATCTCTGCTCTTTGTACAAACTGTCTATTGCTACTACAGTAGATCTACCTACCTGTAAAGGACACCTAGTTGCAGAGCCAAAGTGTCCTTTATGGAAAAGCATCCTCTTATTGGAGAGTTTCTAAATAGTAAAGATGGTAAATTTTCAGTTGAAAACTCTCTTTTGTAGAGAAGTGTCCTCTAGTGGGAATGTCCTCCATGGAAGTTCTACTGTTCCATTTGAATGGTTCAGTGAGTGCTTCAAGCTGGTTTACCTCTAGCAGAATCTGCTTTTCTCATAGTCAGGGAGATGATCAAACTTGGTTATTGAAAGAAAGCACAAGTCAATAGGTCAGGGATGTAATTAACGTGAACAGATGTGACTCACCTTTACTGGGAATAATTACATTTTCCTGAATCTCTCCATTAGGAAGGAGGTTCTGAGGAATACCCTGGATCCTTGCAGACAAAGCTAGACACTTGTTGATTCCTTTAATGTTTGTGAAATCTATTCAACTGATTTCTAGTTTAACCAATTTTGGGTTCAATTCAGCTGATTTAAAGCTCAATTCAACTGGGTTTGGGTGTAATTTATAACCAATTTCAAGTTTTACTGGTTTCAGGGTTAATTTGAATGATTTTGGATTTAATAACACTGATTTTAGCCTTTATACCACCAACATTATAATACAAATTGATCTTGTTGTTTGATTGTACAATAAAATAATTTTGGAGAGTTTTCCAAAGCAGCTCACAAGATTAATGCTTTGTAAAAAGTTGTTCTGTAATGCCAGAAGAAATCTGCATAATAGTAGACTGCAGAAGATGTAGAAAACATTCATTAAAGAGGTATTCTTCTTCTTTCTTATCTCCACTCAATCATATAAGGGTGTCAAGCTTGTAAAGCATTGGATTTGACAACCATCATTTTATTATTTTTTTAATTATCCCTAGTACACGTGGTACAGGCCATGATAATCATGATGGGTAGTTAGCGACTGCTTTTACTGTAAGTGCACCACATGTCTACACATGTCAAAAGCAGTTCGACTTTGCACTTACAAATGTGCCAGAGCCCCGTTTGGTTACTTGCACTCGCTGGTGGGGTTGGACTTTTGCAAGAATCTGGGCCATTGGAGCATTTTTTTTTTCAAATCAGAAAAAAGTGTCCAATGCAGGAATCGAACCCGGGTCGTAGTGGTCGAAAACCAAACGGTTTAACCAGCCTTCCACCGACCCCCAACAACCATCATGATTGGGTGAAGTAGAATGCATCTGCCTTTGTCATTAAGACTGGGAGCACTACTCAGTGGCAGGCCGACTTAGCTCCAAAAGAAATGGCCGCCTCTAACATGAGGAACAGACACCATGTGCAGCCGCTCTTAACATGGAGTACAAATGCTGCTCATCCTGTATCTCTGGATTAGGAGCCCTTACAGGGTACTATCAGCCTGGACAGCTGAACCCAGGTTTTTTAGCGAGCTTGTTACTGCTCCCCCTCCTCCTTTTTCATCCGGGCTTGGGACCGGCAAAAGCGGAGTTAAAATTAAAGAGGTAAAATAGTCTAGCGAGTCTCCTCACTAAATAAAGAGGGGTAAAATACAACAGCTTTGTGACAACTAGATATTGTAAAAATACCGACATTTTTGGTCAAATATACAATGCATATTTCTAAAATCTATGAAAGTTGAAAAATATTGGAAGGACCCTGACTCATTATTTGTTAATCCTTCCCCAGCACTTTTTTTTAGTTTAATCTAGTAGACTGCTTCAACTATGACATTGTCCATTAAGAGGCGACCTGGCTTTGCCAAGTTAATGTTTGCCCGTTCAATATGTTATTCGATGCAGAGATTGGTTATCAGGAAATGCCATTTCATCCTGTTCTGAGCAATTTTCTCTCAATTCCAGACCATTCTATCAGATTATCAATCCAATCCTTCCATGGTCTACCTCTTTCCCTTCATTCTTCAAGATGTTGATCCATCCAGTATTGTCAATAGATAAATCTTATGATTTTCAGAGTGTGAGACCTATTTATTTTTCTATTACTTTATTTAAAAGGCTATGTTCTCCATTCCTCTCCAAAATTTGTTTGTTATTCACACATCTTGAGGATTCTTCTAGCATACCTGATGTCAATTATATACTGTGTGTTCCACTCCAGTTTTACTACCATATTTGATATTTATGTGTTCTTCTCTTTTTTTTTTTCTAAGGAGAATTCAGAAAAGGATTTGCTTGATGGGTGTGTTTTATATTATGCTGCACTAACACACTTTCCACCAAGATTGTGAGTTGGGAATCCTAGAATTTTTAGAGTTATATATGATAAAAAAGGAGCATTATTATTTTTAGAGACATTGGCACCACAGAGTATATTGAGATTTTTTTCTGCAGATGTTGAAGATACATTCAGTTACCAATACATAAGCAACTTTATATACTTCAGTGATTTATTCATTATATATTTTTCTTCTAATGATCCTCTTTATGGTGCAGGCTCAAGCTAAAATCCTGCGCGACAGGCGCAAAGAAAAGATGACATCGCTTCATGACTATGTCATTGATTATGTTTCCTTCTTGATCAATCAGCCGAGAAGTTTCGTGGAGGAGGATATCCTGGATTCTCTCAAGGTGAGTCCCATAGTCCAGTTCTCAACTCACCCTTCACTCACTTAGGTCCCATAGTCCGGTTCTCAACTCACCCTTCACTCTCTTAGGTCCCAATCCGACTAGTGTATCATGCAAGATCCCAATTTTGGCGAGTCAGTTTCATCATTATATGCATAGGTTTTTTGTGTTTTTTTTTTCCAAAATGGGAGGAAAAGATAGTCCATACACACACAAGACAATCTGAGAGGAAGGGATTCATCTCCAGAATCATCAGAGAAGAAATCAATTCCCTTCCAGCAGCTCGAAGGTCTTCTCAAGCTAGCACCTGGTTCTATTTTTCTGAATGCCATGAAAATGGAGATTTATAGGAATGATAATACAGTAGAACTGTGCCTCTCTGTAAATGACAATACCTAGTTGCAGAGCCAAGGTGTTCTATAGAGAGGTGAACTCTTACCAGAGGGTTACTAATTAGTAGACATGGTAATTTTGGTGATGGAAACTGTCTTATGTAGAGAGGTATCCTCTAGTTGGAGTGTCCACTCATGGAGGCTCTGCTGTAGTACTTCAGCTATATTACACATATGGTACAGTTAAAACCTCTTCAACTCAACATTTGCCATTATTTAGCAGTTTTTTTAAAAATCCTAACCAAATTATCTAATTTAATAAACCTACTTGATTTCAACAGGAAACGCACACTTGTCTCTTGGGGTGTTGAAGAGGTACTGTACTAAAAGAAAATAAGACCTAATCCAAATAATTTATTAGTGTGTACAATGTATTTGGATTAGGTCTTATTTTCTTTTATTATAATCTATTATCCAAATTGTGCTTTATCAGGTACTGTACTGTATATTTACTGAGCAGCATATTAGGAGAGCAAGAAGTCTATTTTATGTACACTGCTTGTATCTCACTTGTAGAGGACAAGACATACACCCTCAACAAGTGACTCCCCATCTTCCCAGTAGTAGCCAATGAGGGCAAGCTAAAGGCTTGATGATTATAGACCTCTTTATTAATTTCAGGGAAGAGTTCTTTAAATTCTAACTTTTTAAACTATATAATTTAAACACAAGGTAATAAGACCAAATCCAAATAAATAAATAGTGTGTGACGTTTCGGTAACAGCGTTGTTACCGAAACGTCACACACTATTTATTTATTTGGATTTGGTCTTATTACCTTGTGTTTATAATCTACAATCCAAATTGTGCCTCATCTATATAATTTAAACTGTAATATGAATTATTTACTTTTTTTTTAAATTTTTATAAAATATTTTAATGCTCTCTGATATTTGATTTATTTTTTGCTAGGGAGCTCTCTCTCCTGAAAAAGTATTAATTAAATTATGTTTTCTCACACAATTGTCAAATTATCCCTTTTAAATACATTTATAAAGATGAGGACTAACATCCTGTTATGGAATGCTAATTGAAAGGATTACAGATAAGACTAAATCCAAATAAATAAATAGTGTGTGATGTTTTGGCAACTGCGTTGTTACCGAAATGTCACACACTATTTATTTATTTGGATTTAGTCTTAATACCTTGTATGAAAAAGTGAATGTTTTAAATTGTCTGTTGATCTATCCATGGTTTAAAAAATCCTTAATGGTATGTATAGGGTTTTAAAAATCCTTATTGGTATGTCTATGGTTTAAAAACTGCCTAATAGGTATGTCCTTGGGTTAAAACCTCCATATTGTTCTGTCCAGGGTATTGACCACATGAGTTTCTTCTTTCAAAAGAATGGCCTCAAGTCAATTATGTTCTTCTTCCAGCTGGGCAAGCAACCTGGAATTGGTCAGTATCTCTTTTTATGTATGTTTACATTCATATATATCGAATGGAAAGACTTTGACCAGTAAAAACTGATTTTTATTATCCCTAGAGTACACATGGTCTCACTATTCAAGCTATTTAAATGAGTACTTCATTGTTCCGCATCAATCAATAATTTTTTTAAATAAGGAATTAGCATGCCATCTGTATTCTCAAGATTTAAAGTTATTAAATGATCAAAAATTGTTAAAAAGAATCCCATTAAATACTTTTATTTTAATGAAACAACTTGTATATGGAGTATACATTGTCTGAAGAGTTTTTTTAGCCCAAAAATTAGCCAAACTGAATCTAATAAAATTAACATATTGCTTTAAAATGGACTACTCATTAAAATTTTTTTTTGACAACTTTGGATCACTTAGAAAACTTGCGAGTGCAATTTAATTGAATACAAAATAAGGTTAATTTGATGCTATATTTCTTATAGATTATCTATAGTATAGATTTCTCTTAATACAGTAGAACCTCTAAGAGAGGACATTTTCTCGCTAGAAAAGACACAACTTCTCTATAAAGAACAGTTTAAACAGTCACTAAGAGGGCACCTCTCCCTATAGGCCACTTTGGCTCTGCAGCTAGACGTTGACCTTTACAGAGAGGTAGTTTTTAATATCTCAGAAGCATGGACAAATTCCTGGATCAGCACCGATATCCCAAACAAGAACCTCATCACAAGCCCAAATGTCAAGATCCCAGGTTTTTCCCTCCCTCGACGAGAATGGGTGCTTCTAAACCGCTTTAGGACAGGTCAGGGAAGGTGTGCAGAGCTGATGAAGTTATGGGGCTACACCAAAGATCCAAATTGTGCCTGCAACGTCCCACAATCAATGTCCCATATACTAGATGACTGCCCGCTGTACAAATTCAATGGAGGAATCTCCAATCTCCATTCTGTCACCCCGGAAGCCCTGAACTGGCTGAAGGACTTGCCTCTCAGACTTTAATGACCGATATGTCCTCACTTCTTTTTTCTAGATTCAATTCATTTTATCTCCTCTCTAATTGTAAATACGCTGCTGTATCACCTCATAAGCATAAATAAATAAAAGAGAGGTAGTTCTACTGTATCTTGTGAGCATGTATAGGTAAGGGCCTAAGAAAGAATCTATATCTTGAAGGCTAGCCCAGATTTTAATACAAGAAACTTTTTTTTCCCCCAGGTCTGGACTTGAAGTCTAGACCAGATCCTGAAGGCCTCTTTATCGCCTTGGTGACCACAGCTGGGTCGGTGTAGATGTCTGTTCAGCAATGCCTGATGCATTGCATGATGTGTTCTGGGCTTGCTGGAGAATCCTGACATGAAGACATGTAGCTTGAAGGCTAGCCCAGATACAAGAAACTTGTCTCTCTGGTGTTGCAGAATCTTATGGTTGTAAATATACATTTTGTTAGAGAGATTTCATTTGGTATACAGTAGAACCTCCCTGTAAAGGACACCTAATTGCTGAACCAAAGTGTCCTTTAGGGAGAGGTGTTCTCTAGCGCAAGTGTCCTCTCATGGAGGTTCTACTGTAGTACAATTTGGTTCATATGATATCCAGACCAAATAAGTATTCTAATATGACATATTTCGATGTTATATTATCATCTTTTAGACAAATACTCTGAAAGATTCTGTACTTTTCTCTGAAGAAGATAACATCATGATACTGAAATGTTACAGCTAATTTATTTATTTGGATTTGGTCTTGTTCTCTTATACAGTAAAACCTACCTGTAAAGGACAACTCCTAATTGCAGAGCCAAAGTGTCCTTTAGGGAGAGATGTCCTCTTGACAGAGAGTTACTAAATAATAAAAAATGATGATTTTGGTGATGAAGTCTGTTCTTTGCAGAGAGGTATCCTTTAGCATGAATATCCTCTCTC
The DNA here is from genome assembly GCA_030710605.1 of Cordylochernes scorpioides. Lineage (NCBI taxonomy): Eukaryota > Metazoa > Arthropoda > Arachnida > Pseudoscorpiones > Chernetidae > Cordylochernes > Cordylochernes scorpioides. The sequence goes on from CP092884.1 coordinate 41,316,501, forward strand.
ATGGAGGTTCTACGGTATAATTCTCTTTCTAGTTCATCTCTAGCTTTGAATTTCAATTTTTGGCACCACAATTTATTTTTTACAATAAACCATTTTGGTGGTAATAAGGTATCAATTTGGATTATAAATCAGAAACATGAGGTACCAAGACTGCATCCAAATAAATAAATAAATCATGTGACACATTTCAGTAAATGACACTATTTAAATTTGTGACAACACTATTTGAATGTGGTTATGTTACCTTATATTTCTGGTGGTATTTTAGTTGAACTAGGTTATAAAGTAACCTGTGTGTGTACTGCCAGAATGTGGACGAATGTTTGCGGCGGGCAGTAATCAAATCAAAAGACTGGAAGTGACCAATGGCAAAGATATCCCCTTCAGTAACCTCTGTATATTCTTCTACAAGTTCAAGGATTACGTGGAGGTCACCACTAAAAACTTTTCTGAGGTAAGTTTGTCCTTTTTTTATTTATTGTGGTGATGGTGGCTTTGTATGGTGCATCTACCCATTCTACTGGACATTGGCTGGACCAATACAACACTGTTAGATTGTCTTAATGAATATATAAACATTTGTTGTTTCCAAATTGCCTTACAATTATATAATCAATGTTGAACAGGCCATCTCAAGCCATTGAAGATAGAAAATAACAACAAAATCTACCCCACTTGCCCAAATGGTAGCTTGGCACCTGCAGCTCCAGAACACATTTTAACTTGCATTAGATTACACTAAACAGGACCTTTGGGAGAGGCTGCTGCTTATCATAAAATAGCTCAAGGAGCATGAACTCATGGAATTAGTGTAATTTTTACACAAGGGGATAAGAAACAACAACATGTAGAAAATTAAGAAAAAGGCATCTCCTTATCATGCAACTGAAAGTTGCTGATGGCTTGTGTTATATATTTTTAATAATGTTAGAAATAGATTCGACAATGTTGTGTTGTAAATATAAGATGTAATCGAATAAGCTTTGTTTACTGCCTTCGATGCCACACCTCAAGTATGTACTTTTATTTTTATTGTGTGTTATATTATGTAATCTCATTCCTAGATAATTAAAACATTTAAAATCAACCCATACCTTATCATTTCAAATACAAGGCCCACTTTTATACACAACAGCTTGCCTTATCTGTCAGAATAAATATCAACTATTCTGTTGATTTTTAATTATTCCAGAATTGGCCAAATATATTTATTCCGACAGATAGCGTAAGCCATCAGTAACTTTCAGTTGCACGATAAGGAGATGCCTTTTTCTTTTATTTATGCACCTTATCCCAGTACAATTTCACATTTGTACTATTTTTTCACAATACAGTAGAACCTCCATGAGAGGACACCTCTCTATAAAGGACAGTTTTCATTTTGCAAAATTACCATTTTTACAATTTAGCAACTCTCCGGTAAGAGGACACCTCTTCCTAAAGGTTACTTTGGCTCTGCAATTAGGTGTTGTCCTTTACAGGGAGGTTCTGCTGTATAGAAAATTCTGAAAAAAATGTATGATACTCTTTTATTATAATAATAGATCACAATAGAAATGACAGATTTTTTCAATATTTAGAGATAGACATATGTTAGTTTCTTAAATTTTTAAATTCCTAGTCAGTGTTTGAGATATAAACCTGAAATTTTGGATGTTTCAGCATTCTTTAAGATCACAAACATTCACTCCAAAAAAAATCAAGCTTCAACTCCTAACAGCTCCCACCAGTTTGGTCAATTTAATCGACTATAGGATCCCCCAGAGGGTTTATCACTTAGGGAAAAAGCCGCCCTCTTAAAATATTTTTCAAATTTCTTTTAGTGGTTACAGAGAAATTTGGTCTTTTAGAAACTATTAACACTAATAGTGATGATGTTTTATTCACAAGTTTTCATAGCGAGACAGTGCTGTGATGTTTAAACCATAATTTTTAAATAGTGGTAAGATATCATCTTGATTTCTCTTTACAGTTAGTCTTCAAAATTATTTTGACAGTAGCATACATCTGACACCTTCACTGTTTGCCATTATCATTCATAAAATAATGAGAATTTGAAACTATTATAGACACGTATGATTCTTTTAAAAATTAAACAATTTTATACTGCCCTTACTGCAATGGAAAATTAATTGGAAGGCCTAGCTCATCTGTGGTGAACCCTCCCAGCGGTTTCAGCAGTTTAATCTACTATACCGCTGTTATATTGTATTTTTCGGCTTTCCTTTAATACTGATACTGATGCTAGACTCTTGGAATGGGTATTTTAAATAAACTATGGACATAAGCTTTGAGGACAGTAGAAATACATTGCTCTAAGAGCAATAGAAAGTTGTTTAATTTTTAAAAGAATCGTACGAGTCTATAATTGTTTTGAATTTTGATAAATGTATCATACATGAAATTGGATTAGTAATTTGTGGTCCACTGGCTCAATTTTTAAAATTGAGAATCCACTGTGAATGTGTGGCTGTAGTTAAGATTACTGATGAAATGGTTCCAGATGGTGGGACTTGGAGTCATCAACACTGCCCCGGACTTTGAATGGGAGCATCCCATGCCCCTAGATGCCATGTCCTTGGTCCGGGGCATCAGCTTCTTCCTCAACCAACTGGCCACCCCTCTGCTGCACTCCAACAAGAACTGGAACAAGATTGACGAGGCCAAGGATGGATTTGCCATCAAGAAGGATTTCCTTAATTCCTTTGATTACTTTGTAGCCAGCTTCAAAGGTGAGAGAGCCGTGACATTACAGCTACTCTATCGATGCCAAAGATGGAACTTATCAAATATTGATTCTGAATATAGAGCAATCCATAGTACAGTAAAACCCCTCTATAGTGAACCCCAATGGGACAGAGCTTTTGGTTCACTATAGCCACGGTTCACTATAGCCACGGTTTGGCTATTTTTTTTTACTTTTCAAAATTTTTAGACCGTATAATTAAAGGACGGCCATACACACAAGAAGAGACTGCCTCTTAATAGTGGTCACTTTGTATTAATTCCCATAATTGACCTATTTCCTTACATTAATACTGAATAATAATAGAAATCATTAGATGATGGGTTCTTCTTATCATTAACATACATGTACCTCTATGTCTAATTTAAAAATAATGACAAATCCTAGGCAAAGTTTTATTAAATATATATTCAAAGATACAAAAAATGATTTTAAAACATCTTTATCACATTATATAATACAATGTTTAGTTGGAAAAATGGCTCTAACACCTTGTTGCTTGAAAGCACTCTTCAAGCATTGCACCATTCAAATAAAGTTAGTGTTTTTCTTCCATTTCATGTTTCCATATATTTTCAAGGTCTAGATTTTGTTTTTTAACCTGTCATGCAAAACATTGCTGACTTTAAAAATCACCATAGTTAATGGTATAAAAATAATTTTAGTTTCATCACGGGACCGTTTATTTGAACTTTTTTTTTTTTTTAGCCCTAAAACGTACGATCGCGATCGCGGCAAAAGTTGGGGTTGATTCCTCTTTTTAACAATTTTTAATTGTTTTATATTTTATCTTTTATAAAAGAAAAGTTATATTCTCTTATTTTAATATGTTCTTAACATTTTGCCTGTGTTGTTTCACTTTGAAAAGTTCTGAAAATGGCCTTTTTTTTAAAGAAATAACACTTTTGTTTTTAAAATGTCTTTGTTTTCTTCATTTTGGAAGCCATTTGCATTTTTTATATTTCGAATTTAATGGATGCAAAGATATTATATTTAATAAAAAGTATAATGTGTAAAAATTTATACAACATACAGCAAAAATAAAGTGCAAAAATCAAAACAAACAATGCCGCTAAATTTATTGTTTTGAAATCGCGATCCGCGAGCTGAAAAATGCTCAAAATTTTGTTGTTTTATTTTTTTTTTAATTACAATTCTAAGTTCGTTATAAGCATAGTATTTTTAATAGATTTTATCATTTTGGGACAGAAAATAGGTTCATTATAGGGATAGTTCGTTATTCTAAAAATCTCAAAGTTCGTTATAACGATGGTATTTTCAATGGAATGGAATTGGGAATCGGCGTGGGTTCGTTTTAAGGGAAGGTTCGTTATATTCAGGGTTCGTTATAGCGGGGTTTTACTGTATATGTATATTTTTAAAATAAGCCTTAACTTAAAAATAAATATTGATTGTGTGAAAGCCTCAGGGAGTCTCAAATAAGAAGAAATTTTATTGATATGCTTATAATGGCCAACTATTAGAGAATATTTGTCCATATTGAGGCCAAAAGTTGAACTTGATAAACATTACAACAGAAAATGGAAGGTTTGTACTAATGCCAGCTTCTTTGGGAAAGGTAGTCTTGCCTGATAAAGCACAATTTGGATTATAGATTATAATACAAGAAAATAAGACCTAATCCAAATAATTTATTAGTTATTTATTTTTCATCCAAAAGACATGTGCTTCAATTAATAGAATGGAAGAAAGAAGAAATATAAATGATATTTACAGATATGCCTTTAATTATATTTTAAAAAATCCACTTTTAATTCTAAGAAGAATATTTCAAGTTGTCTAAAAAACTATTTTTCCTTATCTGTTATCTTGTTTAAAAACTTGATAACAGTAATATTTAAGAATGTGCTGTGATATTTTTTCTCATTTATTCTTTTTTCTGATGATATGGTGAAAAATGCTCTTACCGAAACGTCACACACTGATAAATTATTTGGATTAGGTTTTATTTTCTTGTATTGTAGTCTTGCCTGAATACGGATGGATGTAGATGACACAGAGTAGCAGCCATGTTACTTGGAAACACACTTCAAAAAAAAAAAAAAAAAAAAAAACACTTCAAGATTGATATCACTTCACACACACAACACATGTTATCAGTCTGTTCCTGACATTGCATGGACACTGGTCAAATAGGCCGCCCTACCAACTTTGATAGCTCTGTAACAACTTTTTGCAATTATTTAATTTTATTTGTCTTCTTCTTCTTTCTTATCTCCACACTGGGTGAAGTAGAATGCGTCTGCCTTTGTCATTAAGACTGGGAGCACTACTCAGTGGCAGGCTGACTTAGCTCCAAAAGAAATGGCAGCTTCTGACATGAGGAACAGACGCCATGTGCAGCTGCTCCTAACATGGAGTACAAACGCTGCTCATCCTGTATCCCTGGATTGGGAGCCCTTACAGGGTACTATCAGCCGGGCCAGCTGAGCCCAGGTTTTTTAGTGAGCTTGTTATTGCTCCCCCTCCTCCTTTTTCATCCGGGCTTGGGACCGGCAAGGGCGGATTTATAATTTATAAATTTTATATGTGAATTTTACATTCACATCGGGGAGCACATCACAACAATATTAAAAAAAAAGAAAAAAGGGCACTCACACCAATTATTTATCAACATTGGTACGCTGGTAGAAGTGTCCTTGTGAAATATAAATGGCAATCTTCATCTACACTATAATCAGAAGACAAATTTTGATCTCAAGGTGTTCATGATAGCAACTAGAGAAGACTAGGAGATGAAATAGATATTTTTCTGGTCCAAGTGTCCTAGTTTGTATGAAAAATAACTTAAATTAGTTAACATGCTTCAATGCTCATCTGAAGAGTTTCCAGTTCAAAACAAACTTTATTAGATGGCACTCAAAAAGAATAACCCAGGTCATGGTATTTACAGTGAAGAATTTATTCAGGTGTTAATCTCATTTACATTGTCTTCACATATTTTCAAGGAGAGTACCTTGTGGTACAGGATCCTAGGTTTCAGATATTCTTTCTTCTAAACGGGTTTATTTTTCTCTTAATTTATATTCACAAAGTAATAAGACCAAATTCAAACAACGTTAGACATCTTTAGACAAAAGTACTGAATGCTGATATACTGAATACTGATTTAGTACTTTTGTTTGATGATGGTAACATGCTGTTACTGAAACATCACACACTATTTATTTGTATTTGGTCTTATTACCTTGTGTTTATAATCTATAAACCAAATTGTGCCTTATCACTTCATTTATATTGTTCTGACTACATATTTTTTTCATTGTCTTCATTTATTTCTTATTTGATAGAGCAGTTGCCATGATTTGGAATTCCCGTGGAAAGAACAGGATGTCTGATATTGGCACTAAAATTTGGACCAACTTGTTGAGAGCTGATAAGAGCCAACAGCCAGAATAGCACAGAAAAGATTTCAGAATGAAATTAAGCAAAGCTCATCAATAAGCTCATCAATTAGAAGGTAAACCCAAGGTATTAAGACCAAATCCAAATAAATAAATAGTGTGTGACGTTTCGGTAACATCGTTGTTACCATCTTCAGACACAAAAGTAGTTACAGTCGAACCTCTTTAATTCAACACCCTAAGGGATCAGAGCTTTCAATTGAATTAAAGGAAGTGTTGAATTAAGGTTATATGATTAGCTAATCATCTAACTCACCAAAATATTATTTTTTGAAATTGCTTTGTAATATAAATTAATGATATTAATTGAAACCATACTTTTTTGTATTTATTTTTTTATTTTCATGATTAACTTTTAGTGTCAGGGACAAAATAATGGCAATAATACATATTTTTGAAACATAAATAATTACAAATAATATTTTATTCTAATTGAAGAATATAGCAGTTGAAAGGAAATAAATATGGAAAATAATAAGAAAATTTAAAAATAATATTTAAAAAGAACCATGAAGATCTTTTTAAAAATTCCTTTATAGATGTCTGTTTTTGCACTGAAATCCTATTCAGGCTGTATTCCAGATGGTCTATTTTAAAAAATATGCATGTCTTTCTTCCTCTGGAATGTGTTTTAAATAACAAATAGTTTTATTGTATTAAAGGCATCCACTGCTACTGCAGGTGTTATTGATTTTGTGTTTAAATTTTTTATAATAACATGGAAATGGAATATTGAAATAAAATGTTATCATAATCATTGTGGCTACATATTTTATGAAGATTTATTTATTTAACCCTTCAGCGGTCGCAATGGGTAAAAATTACCCAGAAGGAACTTTTCGAAAATATTTCTATATTAAAAAATATATATATTTAAAATATATTCTCAGTACCTTTCTAAATCTATCTAAAGAATATTATAATAAACCTATAATTTTAATTTTATGACATATATTCATTTTATTAGCATGTTTGGGTCAATTTTACCCAGTGCGACCTTTTGAGTTCTCGTCAATGGGTAATTTTTACCCAGCGCGACCTTTTAACGCTTTTGGTTTGGGTTTGCGTAAATAAGTTTCGAGTTACTTTCTGGCTTCTTGTTGTTTGGTTTTGCTGCCCCAAGTGCAATAATACAATCATTTCTTCCAACAATAAGGTAGGATTTATATTTTATTTCCTCTTTTTACATTATTTCACATAAAATGCTTTCAAATGCTGATTTTCTCCGTTATGATAATAATATTCCAAATCCCGATGATGAGGAATCAGAAACTGATGATCATATAGAAGAGAGGAATTGGAGTACAGACACTGAAAAGTATACATTATCAGAAGAAGAAAACAATGAGGATCCAAGCTTCAATTACTATATAGGAAAGGACCAAAAGACTAAATGGAAGAAAGTTCTTCACCCAAAAAATGTTCGAACTCGCAGTGAAAATATTATCACCCATCTACCAGGGGTAAAGGGTGAAGCAAAAAATGCTAAATCGATATTAGATTGTTGGAATCTCTTTATAGATGACAATATACTTGAATGCATAGTTACAAATACTAACATTTACATTAGGAATATTCAGCAGAACTATAGCAGAGAAAGAGATGCTAATTTGACAAACCTACATGAAATTAAAGCTTTATTGGGAATTATTTACTTTCTTGGGGTCATGAAAGCGAATAAATTGAATACAGATGATGCATGGGCAAGAGATAGTACTGGATTTGAATTGTGTAGAATATCTTTGAATATATTTGAATTGTGTAGAATGTCTGAAAACAGATTCCGTTTTCTTCTCAGAGTAATTCGTTTTGATGACAAAGCTACAAGAAATGAAAGACTTCGTCAAGATAAATTAGCAGCTGTGAGATTGATTTTTGATACTTCTGTAAAAATTGCCAAAAGCATTATTCTCCTTCGGAATATACACTGCGTGACATTGAAAATGGAACACCAAGAAATAGTGGCCAGAAAATTATGCAAATTTCAGGGTAGACGCGCCTAACCGAGTTATGCAAATGATGTAAAATGCGCAGCTCTCGTGCGCACTTGGAGTAAGATATAAGGCAGGGAATTGCAGAAAGGACAGTATTCGTGTCGTTATTTCTTCAAGGAAAATCATTGTAGAAATTTTGTTCTTGTGTCAAAAGACACGTGTAATAACAGAGAATGCCAGGTCATCGTAAACGGAGGCAGTTCAAGCAGACAGACGCTTTTACGAGGGGCATGGTGATCGGACTGAAAAGGGCAGGTTGGTCCATACGTCAAATCGCAGCTGATACACACCTTGGTGCGTCCACGGTGCACCGACTGTGGAGAAGATGGTTGGAACAAGGAAATGTGGCAATTTATAGGAATGCCGGTGCAACCAGAGTGACGTCAGCACGTGTGGATCGGCGTATCCTTCGACAAGCAGTGGCGGCCCCACAAGCCAATTATACCGCCATCCTGCAACTTGTGCAAGACACCCTAGATCATTCCATCTTGACCAGAACCATTTCCCGTCGATTGGTTGCTAATGGCTTGCACTCATGCCGTCCGCTAAGAAGACTGCCATTGACCCCACCGAATAGGCGCCAACGTTTGGAATGGTGCCGGGCTAGATCGACGTGGATGACGGAATGGCACAGGGTCGTGTTCTCAGATGAGTCGCGTTTCTGCTTGTCCAGTGATAGTCGCCGTGTACGCGTGTGACGTCGACGTGGAGAAAGGTCCAATCCGGCAGCAATTGTGGAACGCCCCACCGTGCGACAACGTGGAATCATGGTTTGGGGCGCAATCGCGTATGATTCCAGGTCACCTTTACTTCGTATTCAGGGCACTATGACGGCCCAACGATACGTTGATGATGTGCTGCGACCGGTGACACTCCCCTACCTTCAGGGGGTGCCCAATACCCTTTATCAGCAGGATAACGCCCGACCGCACACTGCTCGCATTAGCCAACAAGCTCTGCAAGATATACAGATGCTTCCCTGGCCACCGTACTCTCCTGATCTCTCACCAATCGAGCACGTCTGGGACATCATTGGACGCCGTTTGCATGCCTTGCCACAGCCGCGTTCAGAAGACGAACTGTGGCAAATGGTTGAGAGGGAATGGAGAGCCATCCCTCAGGACGCCATCCGTACTCTGATTGACTCTCTACCTAGACGTGTTGCTGTGTGCATCGCCGTCCGCGGTGGTCCTACTTGCTACTAAGCCGACGCCGTTCTCGCTCTGTATTATGACTATCATTTTGAAATAAAGATCACTTATTGTTTGTCCCTGTCTCTCTCTCTGTCTGCCGAGTTTCATCACTTTCTGGCCACTATTTCTTGGTGTTCCATTTTCAATGTCACGCAGTGTATAACGGTGGATGAAAAGTTTGACGCTTTCAGAGGGAAATGCAATTTCAGGCAGTATATTCCGAGTAAACACAATAAATATAGAATAAAATTATTTGCTCTCGTGGATTCAAAAAATGTTTTATACTTGTAACTTGGAGATTTATTCAGGAAAAAACCCTGAAGGTCCTTACAATGTCAGCAAAAGTCCAAGTGACGTTGTGGAACGATTGTGTGAGCCAATCAAGGGAACTGGCCGCAATGTAACAATGGATAACTGGTTCACCAGTTATTCTTTAGCTCTAAAACTTTTACATCAATATAGACTAATAATTGTTGGTACCTTAAAAAGAAATAAAAAGGAAATCCCCTCAGAGTTTGTCATCAGCAGAGGTAGAAATGTACACACTAGTGTTTTTGGCTTTCAAAGTGAAATGACACTTCTTTCATACAAGCCTAAAGAGAATAAAGTTGTACTTATGCTTTCAACTCTGCACCACGATGCAAATATAGATTATTCAACGGGAGAATTTAAAAAGCCAGAGATGATAATGTTTTATAATATGACAAAGGGTGGTGTAGATATGATGGACGAAATGACAGCTACATATAACTGTGCTAGAAATTCAAGAAGATGGCCCATGGTTATTTTTTATTCACTTTTAAATATTGGGGCAATAAATTCCCAGATAATTAATTTTGCAAATGGCAACGCATCAAAGGTTAAATCAAGACGTCATTTTTTGAAAACCTTATCCTTAGATCTTATTGAAGAGATGGTCAAAGTTCGCACAGTAAGCGGAAGAATGCCATGTGAAATAAAGGAAAAGGCATCCGATATTTTTAATTTGTTAGAGCCTGGTCCATCTAAAAAGCCAAAAATAGGAGAAAGACATCGATGCAAGAAATGCCAGAAAGAAAAAAAAGGACAGAAAAACTATTCAACATTGCCAGTACTGTTTTGCTTTTTTGTGTAAGGAACACTCTGTAATAATTTGTCAAGAATGTCATAAAGGACGAAACAAGTCCTAATTTCTATGAAAGGAAGTGATAACTTTCATACAAATTTATATTTTATAACCTATCTTCAATATATATTTTTATTTTCATAAAATAGTCAAATATATCATAAATATTTGATATTTTGATTTGTTATTAATAAAATAAATAAAATATGATTTTTATATCTCAGGATTTTATGTAAAGTTATTTAATAGACAAATCATTATTCTAACATAGAAAACAATAAAAATATTGGAAATAATATTTGATTTATTTAGGTTTTAAAAAGTGGGTAAATTTTACCCACCGCGACCTTTCAAGGTATAAAAGAGGGCGCGACCGCTGCCGGGTTAAAAGGAAATTATTTGTAAATTTTAAAATAAAAAAAATATTTCAATGCTGAAAATTAGAAAGAAAATAATATTATTAATTAGCGCACGAAGCCTAATTTCCCGCATAAAAAAATAAATAAAACAAAAAATAACACTCGCGACATTGCGCAACGGCACTGCAATGTGAAACTTAAACTAACAGAAACCAAAAGTGAGCAGGTGCGATCCTATCGGTGCCCGCCGACGTCACCGCCGTAATACCTTTCTAGCGGTAAAGTTGTATGTAAAAAAACATTCAACTGTCGAAATTCGAATTTTAAAATGGTCGAACTATCAGAACTATCGTCTTATCGATATTGTCGAATTACGGTTTGTTATTTGATAGGCCGAAGGTCGGGACATCAGAATATGGTCGAATTAAGGTAGAGTGCCGAATTTGCGTGTGTCGAATTAACGAGGTTATACTGTAATCATAAATTAACATTTAAAAATTTTTTTTTGGGGGGGGGGGGTAAACCTTTGCTCTGGCTTGAGAGATGTTGAGTCATTTGACTAGTGAATATATAATTCCAGTTAAATTTGAAAATGACTGGCCATTGAGCATCAGTCCTGCAGGACAGAGAGGAAGCTATCAATATTCACAGTAGAGATATGGCATGAGAATTTGGGGACTGATCCCCAGAGAATCATTGCAAGCTTGAAAAATATCTTACTTCAAGTGAAGTACCACAAAAGGTGCTCAGAGGGTCATTGCAAACATGGAAAGTGAATTCTAAATGAGAATCAAGGAACAATGTATTCAAAGAATCATTGCCAAATCAAGAAACTGAGAATTGATTCCTTAGTTATACCGGCACTTCATGATCACCCCATTATGAACACTAAACCAGATTTTGTCTGATAGAATGTTTCCATTCTTCAACATGGTCAAATAGTCTGGTAGAAGACATATGTATTGTTTAGTTGTGGTCCAAATTCCCTGTGATTGTAGTCGAGAGGTTAGATGATAATTGAAGAGCACTTTATGATAATAGCTTCTGACTGGGGCCAAGAAGCCATATGTCTGTATACAAGTGCATCCAATTAGAAAAAAAGTACAAAGGAAGTGAGGGAAACTAATGGGGTGTTTCTGATGATGGATTGTTCCAACAACAGATAGTTTGGTTGGAGATTCTTTTGCCAGTGGACTGTAAAGAAAGAAGCCCTCAGAAGTCCATTGGAAATTACAAAAAATACAGCATAACATTTACAACAGATTCTACAGTACAACTTAGAATTGTGATCCCTAGGAGTGTTGATTTGATAAAGTTAGACTATAATATGATGCACTAGCCCGCCATCCATTATCAAAATTTGAAACTATTTTAAAGGCGTAATTGTAAAATTGTTTAATTTCAAAAAGAATCTTACGCCTTTAAAATAGTTTCGAATTAAGTTAGACTATATTTATGTGGGAATGGATGATGGTGGTGGGTGCAGTCTTGGTTGAGGGACAAGGGTTCCACAGGGGAAGAACAACACAACTGGATGAGTTTGAATAGGACCTGTGAGGGAGGGAAGAAAGTTCGGCGGAGGCGGCTGGCCTTTCACCTCTATGGAGCGTACACTGCCTTGGTTGGAGCCTATGTTGAGCACACCTAGCTCGTAGCATGGTCACCTACCTTCTGCCTTTTTCTTGTCCGAGATAATCTTCATCGACTATCTCGGACTTCTCATTGGCTGAGATCCTCACACGTGCTCTCTGGTGATTCGTTACTAGTTTGTCCTCCTTAAAGGTGATTGGTTCATAACCTCCATTGCCACCATGATTGCAATCCTCCAGGAAGAAGAAGGCCTTTGAACTTTAATTTTATGGGGGTCCAGGGCAGTGACCTTTACTTCCTGGATAATGCAATCCTGTAACTTTGTTTCTTTCCATCTCGCGAAGCCTAAAGTTTATTAAAACTAATGATGATACATGGTATTGTGTTGGGGATACATAATCCTATATACAGATTATCACATTTATATATTTATATATTTTTTTCTTATAGCAACAATTATAATTTAATTAAAAAATACTCCATTGATATCATTTCAAAATGGGTAAAAAGTGGAAAAAGTTGCGCAATATTTTCTCCAAGAAGGCGAAAAAAGAAAATGGAAATATCCAATTCAGTACTACTCTACCAAACATGAAACTGGAAGAAATGATAAAAAAAGTTGAAAATAATCACATATATTATTTTGAAGATCTTCCAATAAATGAAAATCTAATCATTGACCTTAATAAGCCTAGCACATCTCAACCAATGCCTCTACTAGAAATGCCATCAGAAGAGGATATGACTTCAAGGCATATTTCTTTCTTTGAAAGAGATCTAAAAAGAGCCCCTGTAATTATTAAGGGCCGGCAAATTAATTTGGAATACAAAGAATCATTCACCTTTTTGCCGGAAAAAGAATGCAAAGCCGACATTTATTGTGAAAACACATTTTATGCCACATTTCCGGCTTGGGTGCTTTTCATAGCTCCTGTTTTAATTATTCTCTGCCCCAATGAATTCCTTTTGTTGACAGCTTCCTACTATGGAATTTTGGTGGCTTATAAGCTAGTCGGCCTAGCTTTCAAATTCATCAAAAGGAAATTTTTTTAAACAAGCTAGAATACTTTTTTTTTTTTTTTATTATTTGAAACAAAATTCTTCTGCACTAGCTTACAGCATTGAATACATTACCAAATATATTTTCAAAATTCATTTTTCTATTTGAAGATTATAGCGATAAAGGTAAGAAAAAATATCTCTATATATGATAAGGCACAATTTGGATTAGCAATAGCAGTACTTTTGTCTGAAGATGGTAACAACGCTGTTACCCAAACGTTGCACACTATTTGTTTATTTGGATTTGGTCTTATTACCTTGTGTTTATCTCTATATATAAAATGTTCTCAATTATGTATATCATATAATGATGTAAAAATTATATCTTAAAGAGATATTCAGATGAAGATAATCTCTGTAGTGAAGTATAAGGATAAGAAAAAGAAAGTTGGCTATAGTACAGATATATATATATACAAAACTTATCTCTGGATGTGAAAAAATAGTACAAACATGAAAATTTACTGGGATACGGTGAATAAATTAAGAAAAAGGCATCTCCTTATCGTGCAACTGAAAGTTACTGATGATGAAGCCATCAGCAACTTTCAGTTGCACAATAAGGAGATGCCTTTTTCTTAATTTATCCCTGGATATTTTTTTTTTCTAATAGTTTAGGCCACTCTTCTTATCCCTGGATGTTTTTTTTTCTAATAGTTTCGGCCACTCTTCTTATCCCTGGATTTTTTTTCTAATAGTTTATGCCACTCTTCTTATCCCTGGATGTTTTTTTTCTAATAGTTTAGGCCACTCTTCTTATCCCTGGATTTTTTTTTCTAATAGTTTATGCCACTCTTCTTATCCCTGGATGTTTTTTCTAATAGTTTATGCCACTCTTCTTATCCCTGGATGTTTTTTTTTTTCCAAATGGTTTATGCCACTCTTCTTATCCCTGGATTTTTTTTTTCTAATAGTTTATGCCACTCTTCTTATCCCTGGATGTTTTTTTTTCCAAATGGTTTATGCCACTCTTCTTATCCCTGGATTTTTTTTTCTAATAGTTTATGCCACTCTTCTTATCCCTGGATGTTTTTTTTTTTCCAAATGGTTTATGCCACTCTTCTTATCCCTGGATTTTTTTTTTCTAATAGTTTAGGCCACTCTTCTTATCCCTGGATGTTTTTTTTTTCCAAATGATGTATGCCACTCTTCTTCATATATTCAAAATCACATTAATAGGTACCGCTCAGCAAGAGCAACCTAGTTCATGATAATTGAAACAGTGAATAATACGTGATCTTCACATATCCCATATATTTTATCTATGCTACAATTAATTAATCTAAGAGTAATGGGGTCCAGCTCTGGCCCGCAATATCGAGGGCAGAGTGTTCCTGGAGAAATGCCAGGACCTGGACCTATCCCAGGAGTACACCCTCAATGAGATCAAAGCCATGTCCAACAATCCTGTCAAGGTGGTGATCCTGGAGGAACTTATCGGCAAGTGGTGCAAGCAGATTGAAAAGGTATCTTTCTCTCTATATATCTCGATAGATCAAGTTAAGCATTGATGTATTTTCTGCTAAGTCTGCAATTAATTAATACTTCTAGACAGGAATCTTCATTATTTCTTTATGTATAATTATATAATTACAGTAGAATCTCTATGAGAAAATACTCTTTGCTAGAAGAAACACACCTCTAGATACCTTATATAGCCAAAATTACCATTAAAAAAACTTTAAAAAAACTAATTTCAAGATTTGTGTACAGACAGACATGGAACAAGTTAAAAAAACCTTTTAAAAAACTTGCTTTCATGTATGTCTTTCCAACAAATATTTTAATTAATTTTTATATAATTTTAGAGTACCTTGACGTCTGAAATTTGGTTCACTTGTTCAAACCTGATGACATAAGGTGACAAAATTTGACTTCTGGGGGGTCAAAAATGGAATAATTTTTACTTTGGTTAAAACAGACACTTTTGATTCTTGGTGTTGTTCTTTGAGATCTACTACTGTATAATCTTTTGTGTTTCATAATCATCTTAAGATGTTAAACACAAGGTAATAAGACCAAATCCAAATTGTTCCTTATCATCTTAAGATGTTAATATAAAATCATTCTTATGCAGAGTAATTCACTGATACAGTAGAACTACCTCCCTGTAAAGGACAACACCTAATTGCAGAGCCAAACTCTCCTTTTGGGAGGAATGCCCTCTTACCGGAGAGTTGCTAAATTGTAAAAATGGTAATTTTGAAAAAGAAAACTTTCCTTTACAGATAGGTGTCTTCTAGTGTGAGTATCCTCTCATGGACATTCTACTGTATATATATATATATCACAGGCTTAAAACCTTTTTTTTTACTATAAACAAAAAAAACTATTCAAATTGATTTTTAACTTTTGTAAACTATTTAATTGGGATTAGAGATAAGCTTTATAAAACAATATGACCCAATTTAATTAATTTATATTTGGCAGACAAAAGAGTATTGAATGAATACCATTTATATTTTTGACATATCAACATAATAAGGCTGTGTATATAATATTTAATTTGAAAATAAGGTTTATTTTGGATTGTAATAAGATTATTTATTAATCCGATATTTCGATGGACCAATCTTCCATCTTTTTCGAGGTATTTTGCCGTGAAGCATGTAGCAGGTCACGTGCCCCAGGTGAGCCACCAGACGTCTTCCAAGCTTATTGGGCGATAAACCATCTAATATATACATTTTAAACAGAGTAAATATAATCAAAAGAAAAACAATGTGATATCGAAGAGATTAAGAGATATCGAATTAACTAAACAAATAAAATATCATAAAAATTGAAATAACTTTGAAATAAATATACAAATAATAGTAATGAATATCCGATTTAAAAATGAAATATAATGAACATGTAAATTGCACAATCATCTAAGAGGTTCTAAACTGAGTATATACATCTGGCTATGGATTGCTCTATATTCAGAATATTTAATTTGAAAATGAGAGAAAATTACATATATCGACCATGCACACCTTTATTATACCATTACCTCTTTTTTTAATTGAGAGTTTTGGTAGAAAATATATTTTTGGATTACTTGTATTTGATCATTGAATATAAAGGTGGATTTAGCTGAGAAGCATGTTGTTGTAGGTACTGGCGGAGAGTGAACAGATCCGCAAGGAATCAGAAGACGTGGGCCCCAACACCGAGCTGGAACACTGGCTGTTCCTTCTGGCCAGGTTCCACTCCGTCATGACTCAGGTCAACATGCTCCAAGTCAAGACCTGTGTCAAGGTTCTCATCCAGGCTCGCTCTGTCACCACCAAGGTATGTCCTTGTTCAAATCTTGGTTCTTTGTTGTTGTTTCTTATCCCCTTGTTTAAAGATTACACAAATTCCATGAGTTCATTGGTGATAAAGTGATGTGTTTGTTGGTTGTGAGGTAATCAGGGTAATTATTTTTTTTTTTTCTTATCCTTTTAGTCTAAATTAGACAAGATCTTGGAGGTCGTGCTCATAAAGAAGCTCAAGAACTCTTCTTGGTTCTCTGTACAGGGATCTCTTGTCCTTTCCAATACAATTTAGTATATGTTGGGGAGTGGCCTCTTCGGTTTTGCACCTAGTGCACATGGGGAAGCTTTTGGATCCCTCTTTATAAACTAGAGGACGCAGGTGACCAGATTTCCATCTGGCCAACTGTGTCAATTCCCTTCTGTTTAGTTGGAGGGTCTGTTTTTTGGGGTTTTCTACCTGGTACCAAGAATGATGGAAATTATCTCTATGGTTCCTTATCAGTTGTAGTTTTAGAGGGTAATTATGGTCCCTCTTCCCTCTTGTCATCAGCTGTGTCTGTGCAGGCCTGGAACGAACTGATTGAACAGCTGACCAACTCCTACAATGCTGCTAAGGACAACGTCAAGTACCTCTACATCATCAAAAAGTTTAGCTCTCCTCTCTACAAGTTTGACCTGGTGAGTTCCTCCATGTCTCTGACCACAAGTCTGAACCTCACCTGTTTGCTGACCAGAACGACGTCCGCAATGGCATCACCAGTCTCATCAGTGTCATCAGGATGATCTACTCTGTCTCCAAGTACTACAATACCGCCGAGCACATGACAGCCCTCTTTGTCAAGGTAGGTCTCTTCCAACCTGCCTGATCTCTTAATATAGTGGACCTTTCTGATTTACCAGGATTAAAGAGGGCTCTAATAAAAATGTAGTAGAGCCTCTCTCTAAAGGACAACACCTAGTTGCAGAGCCAAAATGTCCTTTAGAGGGAAATGTCCTCTTATTGGTGAGCAGCTAATTGGTAAAAATGGTCATTTTGGTAATGAAAACTGTCCTTTTGTAGAGAGAAGTCCTTTGTTGATAGTGCTGGTTCTTATATCCTTAGATCATTATTTAAAAATGCAAAGATTTCTCACCTTAGACTTGCCACTCTTCTCTAGCTTTGATATAAAAGTTATGGGTCTAGAAAAAAGGTTGTTGTTGTGCAAGACTGATCTGGGAAGGCTTTCTATGGCATTGAAGATATTCTATAACAGTTGTATTTGTCCATGAAGGATCTACTGTATTTCAAATTCTACAGCTAATCTACAAATAACTCAAAAATAAAGATAGAATCTTTTAAGGGATCCTATTTTAGAGTCTAAGACCCTGTTAAGATGACCCAGTCAATTTAACTGACTATGATTCAACACAGCTATATTTGCCAAGTGTTCTTACCAGTGGTAGATTTCACCAGCATCCTGGGTGTGTGTTCAGGTGACCAACCAGCTGGTGAAAGCCTGCAAGAAGTACATCACCAACGACGGGGAGCTGCAGATCTGGAACCAGCCCATGGACCAGCTCCACACTAAGCTCTCCACCTGCATGGACGTCTACCACCACTACAAGGAAGCCTTCCAGAGTGCCAAGAAAGAAGCAGAGGAGACCCCGGGGGACCGCCCCTTCAACTTCTCTGAGATGTACGTCTTCGGCAGGTTCGAAGCCTTCTGCCAGCGACTCTCCAAGGTAATTATTCATATATATATCATCTTAATCTGAGATGTCACCCATCTCTTTGGTTCTAAACACTTGTACTGTATACAATACTTGTACATTCCCAGCTAAGCTTTGGTAGCAGTAAACTTTGATTTTGTGTTATAAGGCACAATTTGGATTATAGATTATAAACACATGGTAATAAGACCATACACATTATTTATTTATTTGGATTGGGTCTTATTACCTTGTGTTTGCTATTGTAGCTTTATTTTTTTTTTTAAGAATTGACTGTAGTGGGAAAAATACTAGTAAATAATTGTTCAAAGAGAATGATGGTAAATATTTTACCTATATTTATTTGAAATGGTTATTTCTTCCTCTCTAAAGATAATGGAAGGGGCTTACTTGGATCTGTGTATGGAAAAAAATAGTGAATTTTAAATAATTTTGAAGGATCACTAGTTTTTCAATTCATTTCGTTTGTTCTTTCTAGCTTAGTTTATTGCAATAGGGGTTGAAACCCTTTTTTAGAAGCCTAATTTTGGAAACCAGAGTTTTGTTAGTATGTATCTCTGGATTAATTAACATGGCCTTATCTGGAAAAAAAAATCTTATTAAAAAAGGTTTGATATAATGATAAGGCACAATTTGGATTATAGATTATAAACACAAGGTAATAAGACCAAATCCAAATAAATAAATAGTGTGTGACGTTTCGGTAACAGCGTTGTTACCATCTTCAGACAAAAATACTGAATGTAGGAAATATCAATAATATTTATAGATATGCTTTTAATTATATCTAAAAAAAAAGTGGGTTTTTTTCCACTTTTAATTCTAAGAATAATATTCTGTGTTTCTCAGATAACTGTCTTCTTCTTATCTGCTATCTTGTTTACACACTTGATAACAGTAACTATTTAAACCAAGCTGTGGTAAAATTTCTTATTCAGTACTTTTGTCTGAAGATGGTAACAACGCTGTTACCGTAACGTCACACACTATTTATTTATTTGGATTTGGTCTTATTAACTTGTGTTTCTAAGGTTTGATATACTTTTTTGTTACAAAATAGGCAGGTTCTCAGACTGGTAAATTTGCTACAAGACATATTGGTAATAGATTACCTTAGTAGGGGGTCGGTTGAAGGATGGTCTAAACCATTGGTTTTCAACCGCTATGACCCAGGTTCGATTCCCGCATTGGGCACTTTTTATGTTTAAAAAAAAAATGCTCCAATGGCCCCCGATTCTTGCAAAAGTCCAACCCCACCAGCGAGTGCAAGTAACCAAACGGGGCTCTGGCACATTTGTAAGTGCAAAGTTGAACTGCTTTTCACATGTGTAGACATGTGGTGCACTTACAGTAAAAGCAGTCGCCTACTTCTACCCACCATGATTATCATGGCCTGTACCACGTGTACTAGGGATTAGAAAAAAAAAAAAAAGATTACCCTAGTTAGTGTGACTTCTTGGTGTGTGTACCCAGATCCAGGACATGATAGATGCCATCCAGACCTTCAAGAAACTGAAGGATTCCTTCCTGGACGAGATTGAGCCGGTGATTGCCAAGTTTGACAAGATGGTGAAGGAGATCCAAGCAAAGGATTATGACCATCTGGACCATCGCAACCCTGAGTTTGACCAGGACTGCGAGGACTTCAAAGTCATGATGGTCACCCTGAAGGTGAGATTTCAAACATTCTCTTTGTCTCATTGTTTCTTTTGCATATACATGATAGTGACAGGCTGAACCTGCTATTGGTGGACCATTGACAAGTTCATAGAGAGAGTGCCTACTTATAAGATGTCCTAGCAATATGTGAATAAGTATGTCATTGTTTGAGTTCTTAGCAGAATATTGGGTATGATTATTATTAACTTATTTCCTTACAACTGATTTTCATTATGAACCATTATCATTTACCTAAACAACAGTCTTTGATTTCAAAACTTAAGTCTGGTCATCTACGGACAATGACTTTCCAGAATGGTTGCAAGGTTTTCCCACTATGTACTAAGTGAAATTCTCAGCCTGTGCAACCCCATATTACTGACTGTATTGACTCATCCATTGATGAGCTCTACTCTTCCCCGGCAGACATCATCAAAAGTCTCAAGCTTTACAAGCTTGATACCTTAGTGTGATTTGGGTGAAGAAAAGAAAGAAGAAAAAGAAGATCATTTAACTGAAAATATTAAAATAAGAATGTGTAGAAACATTGAATATAAAGAAACATAAAAGAAATTGACATACAAGATGACTTAGAATCCAATACACTGCCATTAGTCCATTGAACTTTCCCAATATTGAGGAAGAATGGAAACAAAATATTTCTGCTATGGGTCATTCTTTCTTAGATAATGGAAGAGTAATTATTTGCAATTTTGGGAATTTTCACTTTTGAACTAGATGTATTTCTAATGAAAGAGAGTTATATGTGGCCTGACTCTGGGAGTTGTCCCAGGACGAACTGAGGAATATTCTGGACAGGAACCTGGACAATGTCACCTCCACTGGAGAAGGCATAAGGATGCTCCAACGGTAAGTTCTTCTTGTTTTAAACACAAGGCAATAAATCCAAATAAATAAATAGTGTGTGATGTTTCAGTAACAGCGTTGTTACCATCTTCAGACAAAAGTACTGGATGAGAAATTTTACCACAGCATGTTTTAAATAGTTACTGTTATCAAGTGTGTAAATGGGTAGTAACTATTTAAAACATGCTGTGGTAAAATTTCTCATTCAGTAGTTTTGTCTGAAGATGGTAACAACGCTGTTACTGATATGTCCTACACTATTTATTTATTTGGATTTGGTCTTATAACCTTGTGTTTATAATCTACTAGCCGAATGACCCGGGCAACGCCCGTGTTTTACCCGATTGAATGTTTTGATTCAAATACTATTTGTTACAATTATAAATTGGCGCCTTAATTAATTGCATATGTTAGTTAATAACTATAGCCTATGTGCTTTATCTGTCTATGTACTGTTGGCTTCCGTAGGCATCTCTTACTGGGAAAAAGAAAGAGAGGATTCCATTTGGTTATTAACTAATATATGCATTTATTTAAGGAGCGACCCGCTCCAACACAATAGTTACAGAAAGGAGGGGGGGGCAAAGGTGGCGTGATCATAGCCGACCAATAGGAGGGCGCCATTCCAAAAAAAAAAAGCAAACCGTGACAGAGATGAGGAATGACGCTCGTAACTGTATATAGAATAATCCAAATTGTGCCTTATCATTCTTCTTGTTTGTTTGTGCATGTGTGTGTTTCACTTTTGAACTGTTAGAGAGGAATTGGAACACAACAAGGAAAATCACCAAATCATGGTAGTTCTTAAATCTCTTCATTTTTAAATATTTTATATATGATTAGGTACAATTTTTTTGGGTCATAGATTAAAAAATAAAGTAATAAGACCAATCCCTATATATATAAAAGTCAGTGTATGTATGTATGTATGTGGGTATCTATGTCGGCTATACACGTCCACAATACGTAACTAATCTGACTGAAATTTTAACAGTATATAGAGTAGAATATGGAAAAACTTATAGTGAAAATTTCAGGTCTCTATTCCGGATATTCTTCGAGTTATTTGCAAATTGCGTTGCAAATTTGCCTTTTCGCTCGCAAGCAGCGCCTCTAGCGGTGAAGAAGGGAGGCAATATCAGCTGACCTAATGTACATGTAAAACGGGACATAGAGAAAAATCTGGAAAAGATATTTATCGGATTTTTAGCCAATAAAAAATAAAATTGACAGGTTCTGGGCAAAAATAGTTGTTTTTTTAGTCAGAAAATGATGATGACAATATTGCTGTATCATGTTTGATTATCAGATACAAAATTATATCGGGAAAATTTTCCAAAAGGCTGAGACCACGGGTGAAGCCAGTTCATTTTTAGTGTGCAGGAACAAAATTCTAACAGAAAAACATTCATTCGAGCAGAAGACACATGGCCAGATCATCTCTTTATAAAAATATCGCTTCTCAGACACAAATTTGGAGCGGGACGTTTCACAAGAGTGACATCCACGGCGCCAATTTATAATTGTAACGAATAGTATTTGAATAAAAACATTTAATCGGGTAAAACCTGGGCGTTGCCCGGGTCATTTGGCTAGTTCTAAATAAATAAATAGTGTGTGACTTTTCGGTAACAACGCTCTAACCGAAATATCACATACTATTTACTTATTTAGATTTGCTTTTATCAACTATATATTATTATAGTAAAACCCTTCTATAGTGAACCCCAATGGGACAGAGCTTTTGGTTCACTATAGCCACGGTTTGGCTATTTTTTTTTTTTTTACTTTTCAAAAATTTAAGACCGTTTAATTAAATGACAGCCATACACACTGGAAGAGGCTGCCTCTTAATAGTTGTCACTTTGTTTTAATTCCCTTAATTGACCAATTTCCTTACATTAATACTGAATAATAAAAGAAATCATTAGATGATAGGTTCTTCTTATCATAAGAATACATGTACCTCTATGTCTAATTTAAAAATCAAGACAAATCCTAGGCAAAGTTTTATTAAATATATATTCAAAGATATAAAATGATTTTAAAACATCATTATCACATTATATAATACAATGTTTACTTGAAAAAATGGCTCTAATACCTTGTTGCTTCAAAGCACTCTTCAAGCATTGTACCTTTCAAATAAAGTTTTTAAGTCTTTTTCTTCCATTTCATGTTTCCACATATTCTTCTTAAGTCTAGATTTCCTTTTATTTTGAACCTGTCATGCAAACCATTTCTGGCTTATATTTCATGGCATAAAAAATAAATTTGGTTGCATCACAGGCCCGTTTATTTGGACTTTTTTTTTTTTAGCCCTAACACGTAAAATCGCTGCAAAAGTTGAGGTTGATTCCCCTTTGTAAACAATTTTTAATAGCCCCTTCTATTTTATCTCTTATAATAGAAAAGTTATATTTCCTTATTTTAACATGTTCTCAAATTTTGCCTGTGTTGTTTCACTTTGAAAAGTTTTGAAAATAGCCTTTTTTTTTTGAAGTAATAATGTTTTTGTTTTTAGAATGCCTTTGTATTCTTTATTTTTGAAGCCATTTGCATTTTTTCTATTTTAAATTTGATGGTTACAAAGATATTCTATTTAATAAAAAGTATTTTTAGTATTAAGTATTAATAGAAGTTTGTATTATAAAAAAAAAATAGCTTTATCGCTTTATCAAGTTTGTATTATGTATAAAAGAAACATTCGTGCTTTTAAATCCTTTCATTTTATATGTATAGATGGCACGTTATTGCTTTGTGTTAAAAATTAGGTTTAAAAATTTATACAACATACAGCAAAAATAGAATGTAAATGAAAACAAACAATGCCGCTAAATTAATTGTTTTGAAATTGCGATCCGCGAGATGAAACATGCTCAAAATTTTGTTTTAATTTTTTTTTTTTAATTACACTATTAAGTTCGTTATAATCATACTATTTCAAATAGATTTTATTATTTTGGGACCTAAAATAGGTTTGTTATAGGGGTAGTACATTATATTAAAAATCGCAAAGTTTGTTATAACTATGGTATTTTCAATGGGATGGAATCGGATATCGCCTTAGGTTCATTATAAGGGAAGTTTCGCTATATCCAGGGTTCATATTAGCAGGGTTTTACTGTATATTGATTATAGAAACTATAATTTAAAAATTTAAAATACATATTTTTGATTGTTATAAAAAAAGTGGGTTTTCGAGCCAAGACACTCTTCTACCAGCTTATCAAGGTTATGAGAGGAAATGGGGACTATTTATAAAAATCAAATATTTACCTGCACAGCCCAACAAGGAAAATGGCACCCCAATAAGGAAAATGGCAAAGAAAAAGCTCTTCTTAAAAAGCTACCAATAGAAAAAAATAGCCTGTAACACAGAACAGTAAAAAAACGTACATCTTTGCCCAAGGGGTTGCAAAGGTCAGTTTTTCAATGGTATAAAATTTCATTACATTCTCTTTCATTCAAAATTTGAGATTTTGTGCAAAAAAACACCTGATACAAAAGGATTCTCCTACAGCTGGATGATATAAATTCAAAAACTTTATATTTAAATGAGTGAAAGAGCAAAAGAAAGCTTTTACTATTCATTCTCTGATGTCCATTGTTTTTGCATCTATTTGGATTGGGGAGGTTCAAAATTCCCAACCCCATATAGCTTACAACTCTGTCTTGTTGCTACTTGTTAGATTTGTCGAGCCATGTTCTGTGTCCCCAGCTATGCCACCTTGGGTATTAGTGAGCTGAACTTGGAGCAGAAGTTCAGCTGTCTTCTCCATTTCTTCGGGGAGGAGCTGTCTTCTCTTTCTGAGGTAAATATCTGATTCGAAACTATTAAGTGGTGGCATAATAGAACACACTGTTGATTTTTGACAATCACAACTCATGATCAAATCTTGCATTTGGTGCTTTTTTTTAATATACAGTTAAACCTGTCTATAGTGCCCCCTCTTGGGACTCACCAAAATAGGGTGCTATAGAGAGGGGGTGCTATGACAGGTCACTTTTAATGATAAGGCACAATTTGGATTATAGATTATAAACACAAGGTAATAAGACCAAATCCAAATCCCGCTGTTACCGAAACATCACACACTATTTATTTATTTGGATTTGGTCTTATTACCTTGTGTTTAGGTCACTTTTAATGTAAATCGCATCGTACTATGCATTTAAAATTGGGCGCTATAGAGAGGGAGGCGCTATTTAGAGGGGGCGTTATGGACAGGTTTAGCTGTATATTGAAAAAAATGCTTCAATGACTGTGAATTTTGTAAAAAAATCAACCCCACTAATGAGAGTACAAGTAACTAAATGAGGCTCTGGCAATTCTCCAAAATGTTGTTTTGGAGCCTTGTTGATTTTTAGAATGAAAACTTTGATCATAAAATAAAAAAGATAAGGTACAATTTGGATTAAAGATTATAAACACAAGGTAATAAGACCAAATCCAAATAAATAAATAGTGGGTTTTTTCCACTTTTAATTCTAAGAATAATATTTTGTGTTTCTCAGATAACTATCTTCTTCTTTCTTATCGCAACTCAATCATATTAGGGTATCAAGTTGTGACCCTTGATGGTGTCTGTTTGACAACCATCATGACTGGGTGAAGTAGAATGCATCTGCCTTTGTCATTAAGACTGGGAGCACTACTCAGTGGCAGGTTCTTCTTATCTGCTATCTTGTTTACACACTTGATTACAGTAACTATTTAAAACATGCTGTGGGAAAATTTCTCATTCAATACTTTTGTCTGAAGATGGTAACAATGCTGTTAGCGAAATGTCACACACTATTTGGATTTGGTCTTATTACCTTGTGTTTGAGTAAATAATTTTTCAATCTTATTATGAGGTTTTGGCAATCCACTGTCAACCTTTTCAAAGTAAAATATTATTATTATGCACTTATATAGGTGTGAAAAAATAGTACAAATGTAACATTGTACTGGGATAAGGTGCATAAATTAAGAAAAAGGCATCTCCTTATCGTGCAACTGAAAGTTGCTGATGGCTGGCGCCATCTATCGGAATAAATATCAACTATTCTTGTTGATTTTTAATTATTCCAGAATTGGCCAAATACCCATTCTTGATTAATCAAGAAAAGCTAACCACGGACGCGTTTCGGGCTGTTGGCCCTCATCAGCGTGGTGCAAGCTGTACCTCAACGACCAAAAAAAATTGGTCATTAAGGCATCCTGAAAAATCATGAAACGGG
The DNA here is from genome assembly GCA_030710605.1 of Cordylochernes scorpioides. NCBI lineage: Eukaryota > Metazoa > Arthropoda > Arachnida > Pseudoscorpiones > Chernetidae > Cordylochernes > Cordylochernes scorpioides. The sequence continues at coordinate 41,342,679 of CP092884.1, forward strand.
TAGTTAAGGCCAGAATTGCGTGAGGACGCTACACAATGTGAAAAAATAGTACAAATGTAACATTGTACTGGGATAAGGTGCATAAATTAAGAAAAAGGCATCTCCTTATCGTGCAAATGAAAGTTGCTGATGGCTGGCGCCATCTATCGGAATAAATATGTATAATATGTAACATGTAATATGTTACGTGTATTATGTTAGGTATGGAAACAAAACACAAGCATTATACCCTTCAAATCAATATGTGAGCACATCAACAACAACAACAACAAAAAGCCTTTATTTAGGGTCACTGACCCTATACAGGATTCACCAGAGGTATGCATAAGAACAAAGCAGTGAGACAAAGGAAATAACGATATAGACAGAAGAAAAAGAAAAAAAAAACAAGAAAGAGAAAGAGGGAAGCAAGAAAAACAACACAAAAAGAGTAGCAGTAAGAAAGTGAGGAGTGAGTGTCACTTGGCCTTCTTCTGAGATATAGACTTGTGGAAACCATAAAACGCCGTAGCAATATAGTTATTCTGGGTTATATTGTCAATTATTGATGAAAGTGAAGCACAGAATTGCCCAGTTTTGAGCATAAGGGTTCTTCTTTCAGAGCAGAGCAATCAAAAATATAGTGAGTGATTTCATTTTTTAGTTTTGAATTATATGAGCATATCAATATAAAATTATTATTTGACCTTTTATTGACATTAATACCTTCTTTTCAAATGGATCATCAAAAATAATATAGTTCTGAAAACCTAACTGTGCGATGAGAAAAATAATTAGATGAGTAGTACACTAGCAGTGAGAGAAAGTAACCAAATCAGGGCTCTGGTACACTTGTAAGTGCAAAAGTTGAACTACTTTCTACCTGTGTTGACATGTGGTGCACTTACAGTAAAGAAGTTGCTGACTACCTACCATGATTATCATGGCCTTGTACCGTGTGTAATAGGGTTAAAAAAAAAAAATCAAAGTACAGTAAAACCCTGCTAATACGAACCCTGGATATAGCGAACCTTCCCTTATAACGAACCCACGGCGATTCCCGATTCAATTTGCATTGAAAATACCATCGTTATAACGAACTTTGCAATTTTTAAAATAACGAACTACCCCAATAACGAACCTATTTTCGGTCCCAAAATGATAAAATCTATTAAAAATACTATGTTTATAACGAACTTAAAATTGTGATTTAAAAATTTTTTAAAACAACAAAATTTTGAGCATGTTTCAGCTCGCGGATCGCGATTACAAAACAAAAAATTAGCGGCATTGTTTGTTTTCATTTCCATTCTATTTTTACTGTATGTTGTATACATTTTTACACATTATACTTTTATTTAATAGAATATCTTTGCATTCGACAATTTTGAAATAGAAGAAACATACAAATGGCTTCCAAAATAAAGAAAAGAAACAAAGAGTGGCATTCTAAAAAAAAATAGTGGCAGCATGCCCTTGTGGGATGGTTGTTGTGATGTGCTGGTGTGGCTTGTGTGGCTTGTGGAAAGGCTGCGGATAAAATTATAATTAAAATTAATTTATTTAAAGCAAGAAATTATAAAGAGAAAAGAAGCAACGGTTGAAATAACGGCCGTCGTCTCTAAGCCTTGTTGTTTACCGCTGAGTAGCCAGATCAAGTGTGTCGGAAGAAGCCAGCCGCTAGAAAGTTCTGGATGACGCCCGCGCATGCGTAGTGAAGTGTTCTCCCAACACGTGCTCACCAAGCTTCTGCCCGTATGTGTTTTGAAGCTTTGTCCCAGTTCGCTGAAGCAAAGTGCGGTCGCCACACTACTCCCCCTCCAGTAGGATCTTTAAAGATCCTATGTAGTCGTAGAGGGAACTCTTGGTAGGGTGCCTTGTTGGGTTGGGATCTGGTCTTGGGGGCTTGAGGGAGGCACCTGTCCTTTTCAAATGTTGTCCTGATGTAATGGGTGGCGACCATCTTGTTAGCTTGCAGGGACACGATGGGTTGCCCAGCGATGGGTGTAGTCGCCGCGAGTACCGGTGGAGCTATTGGTATTGGGGAAGTAGTGACTCTTGATTCAATGGGAGGTGATGACTGTTGGAGAGAGTTTTGAGGTTGGAGAGGTTGTGTTACCGAAGTTTGGGCGGGCTGCAAGTGGAGAGGAGTCGTTGCAGCAGCGTTATTGGTTTCTTCTAGGAAGAGTGAATGTTTCTGTTCGCAGGATGGAGGTAAGGGCTCTTCGTGAGAAGGCGGCTGCTGGGACAAGGGCACTTCATGAGATGGCGGCTGCTGGGGCAAGGGCTCTTCATGAGACGGCGGCTGTTGGGGCAAGGGATTGTCACTGTGCACTGGGGTGGAGAAAACAGTTTCAGGGGGGCACGAGATGGTACTTGAAGGAGGGTTGGAGCAGAACGATGAGGAGTCCAAGGATGAAGAGTTACTCAGAGAGCTGTTGGGAGAAAGCAAGGTGGAGCTTGAGTTGGTGTCTTCAACGTTATGGACTGTAGTCACCGGGGCAGTTGTTGTGACATTCATGTCACGGGGTAAATCTGTCTGCTCCAGGTGTTGGAGGCTATTGGAGGTGGGAGTACAGGGATCACCGTGCTGAGATGGAGGTGGCTTAGACAATTCGACCAGGATAATCGAGGGTCTCTGATCAGCAATGGGCTTAGTTTCTGAGACTTGAGCTGTTCTTACCTGGCGTGACCGGCCAAATCGCAGGAGAAGTCGTTCTTTGAGCGCCGCATATTTTCCTGAAACTGGTGGGTTCTCTACAATGTCGAAGACGCAGATGAGAGCCAGTCTATCCAAATTAACGATTATTGTGTTATACTTGAAATTGTCGTCGCTGGCGATGTTTGCAAAATTAAAGGCAGCTTCCAGTTGGTTGAGCCACAATGGAATGTCGTTGGGCAGGGTGGAGCTCGAAAAATCAATTTTGATATTTGAGATGGGGTGAGTTCCATCGTGAATGTTTGAGCTTCCAAGATTTGCCCTTGACGTTGGCCGTTAATTCTTCATTCGAGTCGTCCGGCTCACCAATTTTGTGGGATGGTTGTTGTGATGTGCTTGTGTGGCTTGTGGAAAGGCTGCGGATAAAATTATAATTAAAATTAATTTATTTAAAGCAAGAAATTATAAAGGGAAAAGAAGCAACGGTTGAAATAACGGCCGTCGTCTCTAAGCCTTGTTGTTTACCGCTGAGTAGCCAGATCAAGTGTGTCGGAAGAAGCCAGCCGCTAGAAAGTTCTGGATGACGCCCGCGCATGCGTAGTGAAGTGTTCTCCCAACACGTGCTCACCAAGCTTCTGCCTGTATGTGTTTTGAAGCTTTGTCCCAGTTCGCTGAAGCAAAGTGCGGTCGCCACACCCTTTTAGAAGCGTTCTATATCAAGTTTAACCTAGGATAAAAAATAACTCCAAATAATTTTAAAGCCAGAAATGGTTTGAATAACAAGTTAAAAACAAAATTTAATATACACTTCAGAAGAATATGTGGAAACTGGAATTGGAAGAAAAAAAAAAAAAAGTTCTCCCAAGTTCCTGTGTCTCATGGGCCACAAAAAAATCGACTTATAAATTCTCAAAAACTACCACTACAGTTCTATTTTTAGAATGGAATTTTTGTTAGGTATATGACTCATTCAGGGTTCGCGGATATTCCCCCTGGCCGGCCGTTTTACCACCGATTTTATGTTTGCAAATTGGCGTTTTTTATTCGCAATTTTACCGATCGCACTATCGTATCAACATGTTTCGGTCCGATTTTCTTGAATTGGATACTTTTGATTCATCTTCAATTGATTCAGAATACACGGAGCTATTTTGCTTTGATGGAAATAACGATATTTTAAGACAATTCTTATTTTCAAATTTTACTTTTCACTTTCAAACAACAAGGTATTAGAGGCATTTTTTCAAATAAATATAGTATTATATTATTTGAGAAAGATGTTCTAAAATACTCTTCTACCTTTCAAATATATAATTAATAATGTTTTGCCTAGGGGATTTGGCTTAATTTTTAAATAATACATAGGTTTATATATAAACATGTATGCTAATTATAAGAAGAACCTTTTATCAAATGACTTCTTTTGATATTCAGCATTACTGTAAAGAAATAGGTCAATTTAGGGAATTAAAACAAAGTGACCATTATTAAGTGGCTGCCTTTTTCTGTTTGTATGGCTGTTTTTTAATTATATGGTCTAAAAATTTAGAAAAGTTAAAAAAAAAAGGCCAAACCGTGGCTATAGTGAACCAAAAGCTCTGTCCCATTGGGGTTCACTATAGAGGGGTTTTACTGTATATACAGGGTCCATTATGAAAGAAATGAGCATTTACTGGCAAAATACATTTATTGATCGTAATTTGTGCAAATGTTCAATATTCTTCGACAAACATTCCTCCTGCATCAATACACTTGAGGAGACTCGTTTGCCACGCCTGAAAGGCATCCTGAAACTCCTCAACAGGAATGCTTCTCAGGAACGTTGTAACATGGTGTTGGATGTTTTCCACGGTTTCCCAATGTTTGCCTTTCATCTCTCTCTTGAGTCGCGGAAACAAAAAGAAGTCACATGGAGCTAAGTCGGGACTGTAAGGGGGGTGAGGGATTACCGAGGTGTTGCTCCGGGCCAGGAAGTTGGTAATGATGAAGGCTGTGTGGCTGGTGGCATTGTCATGGTGGAGCTTGACCGTGTCTTTAATGTCAGTCCTCATGCGTGCGATCCGGCGTTTCAATCTCCTGAGCACCTCCAGGTAAAAGGCTGAATTTACAGTTTGTCCCTGCGGTACAAACTCACAATGGACTATTCCTCGGATGTCAAAGAAGACAATGATCATCGTTTTGATGCGCGACTTGCTCATTCGCGCTTTCTTGGGGCGTGGGGATGATTTTGTGTGCCATGCACAGCTCTGCCTTTTCGACTCTGGGTCGTATTCAAACATCCAGGATTCGTCTCCGGTTACTACAGAGTTCAGAAAGTCCGGTTCATTTTGAATCATATCCAACAATTCTTGACAGCGCAAAACTCTAAGTTCTTTCTGGTCTTGCGTCAACACTTTCGGCACAAGCTTCGCACAGACCTTACGCATTTGCATATCCTCGGTCACTATCCCATGTACCACAAATGTGGACGTGTGTGATGTGTCAGCAATTTTCTGGATGCTTAATCGACGGTCGGTACGCAAAACTTCGAGCACACGATCCATGTTCTCGTCAGTTCTGGCCGTGGTTGGGCGTCCTGAAAGGGGTTCGTCGGCGACCTCCTCCTGGCCCTCCTTGAACGCCTTGTGCCACTTCCCAGACTGTGATCTTGAAATGCAATCATCCTTGAAGGCTTTTTGCAGCATCTGGAATGTTTCGGTTGCATTTTTTCCAAGCCTCACGCAAAAATTTATGGCGTATCGTTGTTCAAGCGAACGCTTCATCGCGCTATGTTACAAAAGTTGAAAACACACTTCAAGCGGAGGCATGTAATCTCCCCTCACACTGCTCGAACTCAACTGACGACCAAATGGATTGAAAGGGCATATCCCTCCACCACATTTCCCACGGTTTTACCGTGCTGCCATCTATCGTCTCGTCACAATAACATTATGCTCATTACTTTCATAATGGACCCTGTATATAAGAGCGATGTGTATCTTTATTTAAGAAGTATGAGCTTGGCAAACCTGTCCTTCAACAGGCTGTAATGTGAATAAAATTCTTGTATTTGTATTACAACCTGTGGTGGTGGTGTCTTGTCCATGATTTTGTTGCTCTATGGAATGGGGGGGGTGCCATTGCCCTGTTAGCCACATTTCAGAGTTCCCTGTTCACGGTTACTGTAGCGGCTCGGGGCTCACGACTTTGTCCTACAGGGCAGTCCCTTACTTGTGCTGCTTCTCCCGCCTGCCACGTGGAGGAAGGGTTGGACTTCTGGGCAGGATTACAACCTGTTATATATATATGTTGCTTATCCCTAGTACATGTGGTACAGGCCATGATAATCATGGTGGGTATAAGATGGCGACTGCTTTTACTGTAAGTGCACCACATGTCTACACATGCGAAATGCAGTTCGACTTTGCACTTTAAAAAATGTGCCAGAGCCCCGTTTGGTTACTTGCACTCGCTGGTTGGGGTTGGACTTTTGCAAGAATCGGGGACCATTGGAGCATTTTTTTTTTTTTTAATCAGAAAAAAAAAGTGTCCAATGCGGGAATCGAACCCGGGTCGTAGAATAAGGTCGAAAACCAATGGTTTAGACCATCCTTCCACTGACCTCCCTATTGAAGGATGATATTGCCTGAAAGCCCCTCCCCCCAGATCATACCTCTTCAATAAACAAACTCGTCACTTTAACCTTTGGTCTTTTCTTAGTAATGATATCTGATGATTCCTCCATTTGTAAAAGAGAGTATTCTTGTCCTTCCTGAACCTCCTTTCCAAAGCCAGACTTTGGAAATAACATTTATGAGGTCTGTGATATAATTGTAAATAATTCAGAGAATTTAAAAAAAAAGAGTAGTTATCATCATGTTTGTTTATGGTTTTGCATAGAGACAGCTCGAGTTAGGCTGTATATAGATAATTGGAAGATAAGCGATAGGTTAGGAAGTTCCGGCTCTTAAAATAAATAATTGTTCATCTTTGTATCCTGATTTTTAAAGAAACAAAACAAGGTCCTCTCCAAAAATTAGATAGATTAGAATTAATGGAAATTTCTCCTTTATATTGAAATGGATGTTGATGTGGATGCCAGTATTACACCCTGCATCGCCTCAACCCAGTGTTCCCCCACTACCTGCCCCCTTATTCCGGCCGGATCTCCTGGGCCCGGCATCTCTACCTACGTATTGAGGAGCCTATGATGGTCCTTAAGGTAACCATGGCCCTATCACACTGCTCTAGGGATCTTACTTGTAGGTGGTATGTCTGACCTCCTTGTCACTACTCATTAATATATTGGGTCGGGGCATACAGTTTGGAGCTTTTTTTAATTTTTCAGTGACTTCTTTTTCTTTAAAAATTAGCATTCTCAGTTATGTTTTTCAAATTTATTATTTCTATATTTTCATATTTTGAAAATGCACCTACCAAAAATTCTATCCACATTCATCATATTAGGCTCTATCACTTTGAGAAAGGTTGAGAAGCAGCATTTTGTGATCTCAAGAAGCTTTTTGGAAAAGGAACCAGCACAACCAAGTTGAAACCACGTGATACAAACCTCACAGATATGTAGAAGGAAAAGGTTAACCCTCAGATTTCTATGACACTTTTGGCAGCTGTGGAAGAGGATGAAAGCTTGACAATGAGAATGTTGGACAAAGACTTCAACCTGTGGACCTTTCAACCATTATTCATTGTCTTAAAAAGCTCCTAACTAAATTGTCTCATGACTACCTACCTCTCCCTAAAAATTTAGTTATAGATTTTACCTCTAGTGATTCAAATATGCTAATCTGCTAAAACTTCTGGGAGGGTTCGTTAATGAGCTGGGCTGTTTGATTTTTTTTCTTCATTGCGCTAGGTGCGGGGAGATAGTAAATATTTTTATTTAGAAAAAAATAGCATTAAATTTAGGAACTAGTTTATTGCCTGGAAGCTAGAGATATTTGTGAATAAATGATATGTAAAAAATAAACTTTTCCCTGGAGGCCTAATGTTTTAATATTAATTCAAGGGATTATTATTCAAATTGATACATCTTTAATTATTTAGAAAAAAAAAGGAGAGATTTTCTATAAAATGGATTAATGCCATGTTACTTTTTAGCCTTTTATACAAATTTGTATTTTGACTTAGTGATCCCATACCTTTCCTCTAGATATGTGCTTCACAGCCTCTATGTAACTTCCGTACATTTACATCTTTAACACAAAGCAATAACGTGCCATCCATACATATAAAATGAAATAATTTAAAAGCACGAATGTTTCTTTTATACATAATACAAACTTCTACTGCCCTTACTGCGTATATAAGCAGAATCGTCCAGTACAGTATTAGAGCTCTGAGAAGCGGTCTGGTGTATTAAATTGGCGAAACCGCTGGGAGGGTTCACCACTGATGAGTCAAGCCCTCCCAATATATATATTTTCATCGCAGTAAGGGCAGTAGAAGTTTGTATTATGTATAAAAGAAACATTCGTGCTTTTAGGTCCTTTCATTTTATATTTACATCTTTCTCAAATCTACACTTGGATAATATTTTAAATATATCTAAAATAAAAAAATGTAGGCAGCAAGAGACCAAATCCAAACAATGTATGTGGTGTTTGATAAGTCTTGTTAGATAAGATTCAGAAAGTAACAAAACCAAATGGATTTTGCCTTGTTACCTGTTAATGTAAGTTACATAGAATTGTAAAATTAATATTTCAGTATTTTTATAGCATACTATTGTTAATAGGCATGCATAACCTATTTATAGGAAATGAAAGCATGAATGTTTATTTCACTCATAAAATAAACTTTTCTACTGTCCTTATTTATTTTATTTATTTTTTATTTATTACAAAACGAATGACGAATCCTGTATGGGACTTTGATTCCACTAAAAGGCTTGTTACTGCTGTTGTATATAGTCACAGTGTAGAAAATACTATACTATACTTACTACATATATCTCTGTATTCTTAGTTCTCTTCTCTTCAATTACTCTGTAAACTGGCGAATCCTTTATAGGACGAGAGGTCCTCAATAAAGGCTTTTGTTGTATTTATTACAAAACACACGCTATATCCTATGTGGATATTTGCATGTAAATGTTTAAACTATTTTATCTACATAGTTTTTAAATATATATATATACAAATTATTTATAGTTTTAGAGAGAGAGTGAAAGTTATTTACATTTTAGAACAATAAATTATACAAAAAAATAAAGATTATTTACATACATTTCATCAAAAGTCCAATATATATATTTAGAATTACAACCACTAAACCAGTAGCACAAATATACTAATTAAAACTAGAAATTTCAATTCTTAATGTAATTCAAGTCCACGGCATTTGAGATAGAGTCTACTGTCCTTACTGTGATGAAAAATATATTGGGAGAGCTTGGCTTATCAACTTAAGTATGATAGTATACCAGTGTGGTTTGGCACATTGGCTGTGGACCATTAATCTAGACTGTTCTTCTTCTTTTTATTTTTTTTTTTAACTGAAAATAAGTCTTACAAAGAAAAAAAATCAGATTAACTATTTATGAGTTGGTAATCTTTCAATATCTTGGTGGTCTTTCTCAGGATGGTCATACAAGGATCTACCATCTACACCAGTGTGGTGATGTACAAGACTACACCAACAAGGATGAGAGGAGGTCGGTGGAAGGATGGTCTAAACTGTTAGTTTTCGACCGCTACAACCCGGGTTCGATTCCCGCATTGGGCACTTTTTTCTAAAAAAAAAAAAAAAAATGCTCCAATGGCCCCCCGAGTCCTGCAAAAGTCCAACCCCACCAGCGAGTGCAAGTAACCAAATAGGCCTCTGGTACATTTGTAAGTGCAAAGTCGAACTGCTTTTCACATGTGTAGACATGTGGTGCACTTACAGTAAAAGCAGTTGCCAACTACTACCCACCGTGATTATCATGGCCTGTACCACGTGTACTAGGGATAAGCAAAAAAAAACACCAGTGTGGTGATGTACAGGACTACACCAACAAGCTACGTTCCAAGGATGCAGTCAAGATTGTCCAGGCCTACAATGAACTGGCTCGTGTCCTGATCCACTATGAGACTCTGTACCACATGGATGGCCAGGAGTACATCTCATCTTCTCTGGAAGGTCAGTGCTGCTCGGATGAACACATTCCAAGATCTTTGGAAATATTCTTAAGGAAAATAGAATCCTTGAGGCCTATTTGAATACATTAGAACCTTTCTCTGTAAAGCATAACACCTAGTTGAAAACCAAAGTATCCTTAAAGAAGTGTCCTCCTACTAAAGAGTTTGCTAGTACAGTAGAACCTTCATGAGAGGACACTCACTCTAGAGGACACCTCTCTAAAAAGTACAGTTTTCATCGCTAAACATACCATTTTTACTATTTAGCAACTTACTGGTAAGAGGACAACTCTCCCTAAAGGACACTTTGACTCTGCAATTAGATGTTCTCTACAGGGGGTTCTAATGTATAATTATTTATTTAAAAAATACAAACTTTAGAGCTCTCATGCTTTTCAACCTGCCGCATTATGAAATGAAAGGGTTATATGTCCATTATATACTTCATTTTTTATAACATGGTCTGTCAATGATGGAGCATGAACTCAAAGCTCTTTGGTTCTGCAACTAGATATCCTTTACAGGGAGGTTCTACTGTACTAAAATGTCACATATTTCCTTATTTGGAAATGGTCAGATTTTCTTGTGATTCTTATACAGTAGAACCTCCATGAGAGGACTCTCGCACTAGAGGACACCTCTCTATAAAGGACAGTTTTCATTTGCAAAATTACCATTTTTTACTATTTAGTAGCTCTCTGGTAAGAGAACACCTCTCCCTAAAGGACACTGGCTCTGCAGCTAGGTGTCCTTTACCGGGAGGTTCTACTGTATATGCATAGCTAAAGAGTCTTAATTAATGTCATTTGAACTTATATTAGATATTTCAAGAAGGAAAAATAAAAGGTGTTATGGAGGAAAGAGTGTTGATGCAGGCATCCAATCTACCATCCTAGTCCTCAATCCCAAAACCAAGGATTACTACATCAACTTTGACGCCAAGATCTTCCACATCCTGCGGGAGGTGGAGTGTTTCACCAGACTGTCCCTCAAGATCCCCTTCAAAGCTCGAAGCCTCTACAAGAGGAGGAAGAACCTCAAGAGAAGGTTCTGGCAGCTCAAGGTAATCCTGTGATACTTGCTGGATCTCTCTGTGTGACATGTGGTGGGTCCAGTCCATCCTGAACAGATACGAGAGGCTACAAAGGTCCATTCCCTCGCAATTTATATCTCTCCTTGAGCCTTTGAGTAAAAAGGTAAATTTTTTATTTATGAATACCATTTTAATATACAGTAGTACTTCTTTTAATATGTGTGTGTGTACTTTGATAATATAGATATTTCAATAATTCTATTTTTTTCTGTGGTCTCTTCCATCCCTATAATATTTATATAATGTGAACAACTAAATAATTTGGATATTATTTTGCCCTACATTTAATTAACAAATTGCAATATGAATTGTCAGTTGAAATTTTGAAAAATTTGACCTTGTCGTAAGAATGGAAGCAAGATTCATACAAAGAACAATTTTCAATGCTAAAATTACAATTTTTTACTATTTAATAACTTTCTGGTAAGAATATACCTTTTCCTAAAGGATACTCTTGCTCTAGGTGTCTTTTACATTGAGGTTCTACTGTACTGTATTTATTTTTGGTGATTTGTTTTGTATAGAAGTGTCAATTATAGTGTCCCCTCTGTGTCCTGCATGTTATTTTATACAGACCTAGCTCCATCCTTCTTGTATCAACCTACCTCATACTACTCTCTAGTTGCACTACTCTATTATGTCAAATACACACAGTAGTGTCTCCCTGTATAGGACCACACATAGTTTCAGCCCAAATTGTTCTTTAGGGAGAGATGTCCTCTTACAAGAGAGTTGCTAATTAGTAAAAATGGTAAATACAAGAAAATAAGACCTAATCCAAATAATTTAATAGTGTTTGACATTTCGGTAATAGCATTGTTACTTACCATCATCAGACAAAAGAATAAATGGATTTAAAATAATTTATTCTTTTGTCTGATGATGGTAACAATGCTGTTACCGAAATGTCACACACTATTAAATTATTTGGAGTAGGTCTTATTTTCTTGTATCTATAATCTATTATCCAAATTGTGCTTTATCATAAAAATGGTAAAGTTTGTGATGGAAACTGTCCTTTGTAGAGAAGTGTCCTCTCACAGAGGTGCTATTATATATGCAGTTGACTTTCCTATGATAGATCTTTGTACAAAAACCTTGCCAACCCTAATCTATTATGGAGGTGATTAGCCATTGGAGATTTATGATCTTGAAGATGTATGGTTCTGGTATTCATATTTCTAGAAAAAAAAAAGACATTTAAACCAGCAAAGTTTTTATTTTGAAAAATGAAAGCTTCTCTGGCAATGTGTGTATTTTAAATAACTCTCATTTATGAGTTTACAAAATTCACAGCTGTGAGGTTAAATCAAGGAGGGTATTCTTACATACCGTGTGTACCATCAGGTGAGCCATGCGCTGGAACCCGGAGCCCTGATCATCTCCTGGACTTCTCTCACCATCAACGACTACTTCAACAAGATAGATGAAGTTCTGAAGGAGTTTGACTTCACCATTACCCAGGTACTTGTGCTATCCCTGGTTGGTTAGCTACATAAGGAATAAGAGAGGACCTTAGGAATCGTTGCTTGGAATAATCACACAGAATTTATATCACTAGAAAAAGAATTTGAGAGCGAAAAATTCTTTTTATGGGGAGACCATCACATGCTTTCGAATCTCTCTCTTATGATGTAGTCTTCTATTAAAAGAAGCTTTTTAACCCTCGTTTTTTTTCTCGTGATAAACATAGGAACCAACAAGTAAAATATATATATTTTTTGCTTATCCCTAGTACACGTGGTACAGGCCATCATAATCATGGTGGGTAGTTAGCGACTGCTTTTACTGTAAGCGCACCCCATGTCTACACATGTGAAAAGCAGTTCGACTTTGCACTTACAAATGCCAGAGCCCCGTTTGGTTACTTGCACTCGCTGGTGGGGTTGGACTTTTGCAAGAATCGGGGGCCATTGGAGCATTTTTTTTCTAAACAGAAAAAAGTGTCCAATGCGGGAATCAAACCCGGGTCCTAGTGGTCGAAAACCAAACGGTTTAACCAGTCTTCCACCGACCCCCCTACAAGTAAAATAAAAAAAAAAAGTAAAACAAGTAAAATATAAAAAAAAGTAAAAATAATTGAATAAAAATGACTTGGTAAAGTGTCAACATTAAACACCAGCAGAAAATATTTACCTATCTTTTAACCATGAATAAACACAAGGTAATAAGACCAATTTTGTCTGATGATGTTGAAACGCTGTTACTGAAATGTTACACACTATTTATATATTAGGATTGGATCTTTTTACCTTGTGTTTCTAATCTATAATCCAAATTTTACCTAATCAACCATGGATAACATTTGATGTCATAATTGCTAAAAATTCCGGGTTTCACATGTCTTAGATTAACCAGTTCAGTATCTTTTCAGAGTTTTGTGCCCATCATCAGAAAAGGTGTAGGAGTTTTTTTTTGCATTTTAGATAAGTTTAAAGGACAATAAGAGAAAATCCAAATAAGTAAACGTTTCATTTCAGTAATGGCATTTGAAGAATAGCTTTTTAAAAGAATTTTCCATTCCATGAAGTAACATTTTGGATTATAGATTAAAGAAACATAAGATGACAAGAAAAAAAAATCCAAATCAATAAATTGTGCATGACATTTGGGTTAATAATGCTGTTACCAAAATGCCATGCACAATTTCTTGATTTAGTCTTGCTACTATGTTTATAATTTTCCACCTTTTCAAGCTGTGTGTATACCACGATGGTATTTATGATTAAAAAATTAAAAGCTCAATAAACAGTTGCTTATAGACTTCAAGGGAACAATCCTATAAACAAATATATTGGTGCAAATATTGCACCAAGATTTTCAAGTTCTGTTTCAACACAAAAAAAAAGATGTTTTTAAGAGGAGTTTATCCAAAATTACCAATTTTACCATTTAACTCTCCAATATGAGAACACCTCTCCATAAAGAACTCTTTAGCTCTGCAACTAGGTGTTATCCTTTACAGAAAGGTTCTACTGTATCAAATCATCTGTTAATTTAAAAAAAATTGATAAGGCACAATTTGGATTATAGATTATAAACACAAGGTAATAAGACCAAATCCAAATAAATAAATAGTGTGTGACATTTCGGTAACAGCGTTGTTACCATCTTCAGACAAAAGTATTGAATGATAAATTTTACCACAGCATGTTTTAAATAGTTATTTTATTCTTCTTATCTGTTATCTTGTTTACACACTTGATAACAGTAACTATTTAAACCATGCTGTGGTAAAATTTCTCATTCAGTACTTTTGTCTGGTGATGGTAACAACGCTGCTTTTGTCACACACTATTTATTTATTTGGATTTGGTCTTATTACCTTGAATTAAAAAAAAAACTTTTAGAAATGACTCTGTTCTTGAAATATTTGGTTGAATTTTATTGATATTTCAAGAGAAAAAAGATCCACAGATAGTTGATCTAGTTTTGATAAACTAGCAGTGGGCCATCAACATCCAGTTGCATGGTCAGGTGTCCTCTTAATATATCCAAAAGTGTGATAGACATAGAAAACTAGCAAATGTTTCCTCAGTGCATACTCACCTATTGTGTCTGTCAGGTGATAGACATCATGAACTCCCGCATAGACGGCCCCCTCTTTGACATCACCTACATGGAACTCATCACCCTCAACAAGAAGAACTTCCCTATGGAACCCCATGATTTTCTCAAGAAAGCCAAGGTAAGAAGAAATTGTTGAGATGGAACTAGTTGGGGATTCTTACGGAGGATAAATATTGGTGTTCTACTTCTCACTCAGCTGAACATCTAGAAGGTTTAATACTGTGATAACCAATATGAATCTTTGTAGGGATAGCAAAAAAGAATCCAGGTGCTTAAAGTTTAAAATAAATGAATTAGTAAATATGTTTCACAATAGATGACATTGAGTGCAAAATGAAATATTCAGTAATAGAAGAATTTCTAGTCCAGGCTCTCTCTACAAAAAGCTCCTAGCAGATACTGTAAAATCTATTCAATTGGAACTTTCCCACATGCAACAATTTTTTCCCAGAGGAATACAGTAAAACCCTTCTATATACTGAACCCCAATGGGACTGAAATTGGGGTTCACTATAGCCATGGTTCGTTGTTGTTGTTGTTTCTTATCCCCTTGTGTAAAGATTACACAAATTCCACGAGTTCATGCTCCTCCAGCTGTTTTATGATGAGCAGCGGCCTCTCCCAAAGGTCCTGTTTAGTGCATCTAATGCAACCCAAAATGTGTTCTGGAGCTGCAGGTACCAAAGTACATTTTGGGCATGTGGGGTAGATTTTGTTATTATTTTCTATCTTCAATGGCTTGAGATGGCCTGTTCTAAATCTTGTTAGTGTTGTTTGATGCTGTCTATTTCTGATGTTTAGAGCTTCTCCTGGGTTCACTCCACTGTACCAATGCCATGGTTCGTTATGGCTATAAGTTCACTATATTATGAAATAATATAGGGGAGATTATTTCAATATATTCCAGGTTCATTTTACAGGATTTTACTGTATTTATACCGAATGAACATGTAATTTGAATAAAGATCCTTCCCTGCTTTTACACTTTGACAATAAGGAATGTAAGAAATTCTATAAGGAATGTAGGGATAGGTTTCTTTTTATAATTCTTTTATTTCTTGAGCTTTCAACTATGCTAACATGTCCTTCAACATGGACACTTGAATAGCTCGAAAGCTCGAGAAATAAAAGAATTGAAAAAGAAACCAAGCCGTAGATTCCTTAGTGAATTTGTCAAATTTTAGAATAAAGGAAATGGAAGTTTGCAGGACTTGTACCCTGATGATTAATGGGAATTATCTAGTGACTATAGATAAGGCATAATTTGTATTATAGATTATAAACACAAGGTAATAAGACCAAATCCAAAAAAATATATAGTGTGTGACGTTTCGGTAACAAAGAGTGGTAAAATGTCTCATTCAGTACTTTTGTCTGAAGATGGTAACAACGCTGTTACCGAAACGTCACACACTATTTATTTATTTGGATATGGTCTTATTACCTTGTGTTTAGTGACTATAGTGGAGAGATAAACCTTCAAGAATGAAGATATTAACCATATTGGAGGGGATATATACACCTTGAAGAATGAAGGGATAGACTAAGAAAAGATTGGTGTTTGACATTGTAATAGAATGACATGGAAGGTATAAAAAGGTTAAAGAGAATTGCATAGAAGGTAGTAGGGGTAGATGGCATTCCATGATGCCCAACCTCAGATATGGTTGCTGCACCACGACCCTCTTGACCTGTAGTACTCTTCCCATCAGATTGAAGAACTAGTGTTAAGTGGGCCTGTATCAAATATTTGGGGTTAATGTATATCCTACCAATAACTTCCAATCTATTGAAATTGACTATTAACCACACAATGAGGTAAACCATATGGTAGATTCAACACACAAACCTGCCATCTATATTCCAAATTTGATATATTCAAAGTACAAGTTTTTCTTTTCCGATTCGATTTTAGCAAAACTGTGACCTTGCTTAAATTATTTGCAGAAGAGCATTGCTAGATGCGAATATTTGCATGTAATTCTACTGTTCTTGAAGCTTATGTTCATTGTTTCCTTAAATATCACAACAAAGATTGAGCACTTCAGTTTTCTATCTACAGTAGAATCTAATGAGAGGACACTCCTCTATACAAAAGACAGTTTTCATAACTAAAATGACCCTTTTCACTATTTAGCAACTCTCTGGTATGAGGACACCTTTGATTTTCAGACTTAAGTCTGGCCATCTACGGACAATGACTTTCCAGAATGGTTGCAAGGTTTTCCCACTATGTACTAAGTGTCAACCTGCAACACCAAGACACATTATTGACTGTATTGACTCATCCATTGATGAGCTTTACTCTTCCCCGGCAGACACCATCAACAAGCTTTACAAGCTTGATACCTTAATATGATTTGAGTGGAGATAAGAAAGAAGAAGAAGAGGACACCTCTCTCTAAAGGATACTTTCGCTTTAGGTGTCCTTTACAGAGAAGTTCTACTGTGTAAGAAGAATCATCCAATATAATATTAGAGCTTTGAAAAGCAGTATGGTAGATTAAACTGGCGAAGCCCCTTGGAGGATTCATCACTGATGAATCAGGCCTTCCCAATATTTTTTCATAGCAATTAAGGACATTAGGAAGTGGGGGGTCGGTGGAAGGCTGGTTAAACCGTTTGGTTTACGACCACTACGACCCGGGTTCGATCCCCGCATTGGGCACTTTTTTCTGTTTAAAAAAAAAAAATGTTCCAATGGCCCCCCGATTCTTGCAAAAGTCCAACCCCACCAGCGAGTGCAAGTAACCAAACGGGGCTCTGGCACATTTGTAAGTGCAAAGTCGAACTGCTTTCACATGTGTGTAGACATGTGGTGCGCTTACAGTAAAAAAAAGCAGTCGCTAACTACCCACCATGATTATCATGGCCTGTACCACGTGTACTAGGGATAAGCAGAAAAAAAAAAAAAAAGGAAGTGTATTTTATTTGAAAATGAAAAATTGTGCTTTAAAGATTTCCTTTCTTGAATAATGTTAGAATGGTCCCAGTATGTTGTCTGTGACATGGCAGGCCAGTCTGGAGGCAACCACCCATGACATCTACAACAAGAACAATGCCATCCTCTCCTCTGTAGATGATCTCATCTCCATCTTCAATGCAGTGGCCCAGGACTGCAAGCGCACAGAAATGGACCAAGAGAACTACATTCTGCATCTCTACGGCTTCGATCAAAAGGCCAAGTCCACAGTCAAATTTTTGAGTGAGTAGCGCCATTCCTTTCCCTCTCCTTTCAGATAAGAGAGATTTGTCACTTTGTCCCTTCTAGGAGATGCACATGCTTAAACTGATATAAAGGGACGCATCCCCCAAAAAAAATCTAAAAATAAAATTTTTAAAAATGTTTGTGGTTTCACTGAAAAAAAAAAAAATTTCAATCTTGAAATCTCAATGGGGTACTCTCTTAAGGAAAATTAAAATCCAATCCAATTTCAGAAGTCTATATAAATAGAATGAAAAAAAAAAGATTTTATGATTTCAAGAGTACAGTAGAACCTCCATGAGAGAAAATTCCTTAAATATCAATAGTGGACACATCTCTACAAAGGACAGTTTTCATCACCAAAATTAACATTTTTACCAATTAGCATCTCTCCATTTCACTCTTTTTTTTTAGATGAGAATATATTGCAGAGACAAAAAATTGTCCATCTATAATTTAAAAACATTTTTGATAAATTATAAGGAGGTTTGTATGTTGACTCAAGTTTAGATGGCTTTACAAAATTGCTGTGACATGGTGCAGCTGAGCCCACCACTGCGGATGAACTCCTGGAAGAGGAGCTGACAGAATTCAAGAAGAGAGTGAGCCTCCGTATCGGAGAGTCTCTGGTGCAGAGTATTCGCTCCACTCTGGAGAGCCTCATCAACTATATCACCTTCACCAAGTAAGGAATACCTTTGTGGAAATACACATCTTTAATTGGATGCACCATCTGTTATACAGTAGAACCTCTCTTTAGAAGACACCTCTCTACAAAGGACAGTTTTCATTTGTAAAATTACCATTTTTACAATTTAGCGACTTTCCGGTAAAAGGACACCTCTCCTTAAAGGACACTTTAGCTCTGCAATTAGGTGTTGTCCTTTACAGGGAGATTCTACTGTATAAGAAATTAAAACTATTTTAAATGCGTACAATTTTTTTTTTTATTTAAACAGATGCAAGAAAATAAGACCTAAAAAAATAATTTAATAGTGTGTGACGTTTCGATAAAAGCATTGTTTCCGAAACGTCATACACTATTAAATTATTTGGATTAGGTCTTATTTTCTTGTTACTATAATCTATAATCACAAGGTAATAAGACCAAATCCAAATAAATAAATAGTGTGTGACGTTTCGGTAACAGCGTTGTTACCATCTTCAGACAAAAGTACTGAATGAGAGAATTTTACCACAGCATGCTTTTAAATAGTTCCTGTTATCAAGTGTGTAAACAAGATAACAGATAAGAAGATATTTATCTGATAAACAGATGGGATAAACACTTATATCTTCTTATCTGTTATCTTGTTTACACACTTGATAACAGGAACTATTTAAAAGCATGCTGTGGTAAAATTCTCTCATTCAGTACTTTTGTCTGAAGATTGTAACAACGCTGTTACCGAAACGTCACACACTATTTATTTATTTGGATTTGGTCTTATTACCTTGTGTTTATAATCTACAATCCAAATTGTGCCTCATCTATAATCTATAATCAACTTGTGCTTTATCATCAAATTTAAATAGTTTTACACTGCCCTTACACTGCAATGATAAACTGGCGAATCCATTAGGAGGGTTCCTTACTGATAAGCCAGACTCTCCCATTATTTTATCATTGCAATATATAAGGGCAGTAGTAAATTATTTAATTTTGAAAAGAACCATCCATGTCTAAAATGGTTTCAATTACATATTTTTTTACAGAAATACACTTATTCTACAAATTTTCTTTATTTTTTTTTGACATAAGGTTATATATATTGAAGAAATAGTCAGTTTAGCAATACAGTAGAACCTCTATAAGGACATCTCTCTACACAAAGGACAGTTTTCATCTCCAAAATAACCATTTTTATAAATTACCAATTCTCTAGGTGTTGTCCTTTAGAGAGAGATACATTTTACCTCACAGTTACCTCAATATTGATTTTAATATGTCAGCTTTAAGTAAGCTTCTAAATTGCTTTCCCCCAACCATTTTCCTCAATTGGAAAAAAAATCCTCTTTTTGTATGCTATTATGGAAGTGTATTTGGGAAGGAATGGAGCTCATCTCTTCTTCTTTCTTATCTCCACTCAATCATATTAGGGTATCAAGCTTGTAAAGCTTGTTAATGGTGTCTGTTGGGAATGAGTAGAACTCATCAATGGACGAGTCTTCTTCTTTTTCTTCTTTCTAATCTCCACACTTGGTGAAGTAGAATGCGTCTGCCTTTGTCATTAAGACTGGGAGCACTACTCAGTGGCAGGCCGACTTAGCTCCAAAAGAAATGGCCACCTCTGACATGAGGAACAGACGCCATGTGCAGCCGCTCCTAACATGGAGTACAAACGCTGCTCATCCTGTATCCCTGGATTAGGAGCCCTTACAGGGTACTATCAGCCGAGCCAGCTGAGCCCAGGTTTTTTAGTGAGCTTGTTACTGCTTCCCCTCCTCCTTTTTCATCCGGGCTTGGGACCGGCAAGGGCGGAGTTAATATACAGTCAATACAGTCAATGATGTGGTTGAGAATTGCATCATCTCTTACTGTCTATAATTATATATAGAAGTTGTGGGAATGCCACACTCTGTGTGTCTGCAGCCCTCCAGACAAGATCATCCTCTATTCCAAAGAAGAAGAAACTACTGTCCCTCCAGCCCTCTTCACAGCCAAACTTGAACTGGCTTATCCCAGAGTGGTGAGTAGCTTCACACCACATCCACAGTAGAACCTCCCTTAGTAGACATTAGTAGACACCTCTAAACAACAGACAGATTTTACCGCCAAAATTGTCCTCCCATTGAAAATACGTTCTTGGTAGAGGACATTCTCAATAGCGGATACTTCTCCAAACAACAGACACTTTCCCAATGCATTATTTATTGATTTTACATCTAATAGACATTCCCACTAGCTGACAATTCAGAAAATTGAAATTGAACAAAGAATATATATAAATATACAGTAGAACCTCCATGAAAGGACACTCGCTAGAGGACACGTCTCTACAAAGGACAGTTTTCATCACCAAAATTACTATTTTTACTAATTAGCAACTCTCTGGTAAGAGGACAACTCTCTCTAAAGGACATTTTGGCTCTGCAACTAGGTGTTCTTTACAGGGAGATTCTACTGTAAATATATATGTATATTTAAATAAAATTCATTTTCAATGTTTAATGTTATTTATAACTAGTTTACTATAACCATTTACTAAGTATTAAACATGGATATAATATGCTCTAATAATAAATAATAGTAATATGCTTATAAATATATATTTTTAGTTTTGACATATAAAAATATAGCAACTCTCTCCGATAAGAGGGCATATTTTCCTAAAGGAAACTTTGGCTCTTCAAAGTAGGTGTCCTTTACAGGGAGTTTCTACTGTAGTTGGATACTGAACGAGGTGTCCCGTGGCATGGGTCTATGGTTAAAATGTTTCCTTTTGTCACCCCAATGGTAGAGATGATTATAAAAACAATGAAATCAGTGGTTGTACCTGCAATGAAAGTAGAGCTTCTCATGAGAGAACACCTAAAACATGGCTGAATCTGCAAGTGGTTTCTTTTCTTTTTTAGTTATTTTTAAAAATACTCCTCATGACTTGGCTTAATATTACAGAGTCTCTGATAAGAGGCCAAGCTTAGCCATGTTTTTAGGCCATGTTATCTCATGGGAGAATCTACTGTAAAATGTATTGTATTATAGAGTAGAATCTCCAGTAGAGAACACTCCTGCTAGATGACTCCTCTCTACAACGCACAGTTGTCATCACAAAAATTACCATTTTTACTAATTAGTTGCTCTCTGGTAAGAGCACACCTTTCTCTAAAGAATACTTTGGCTCTGTAACTAGGTGTGGTTCTTTACAGAGAGGTAGTTCTACTGTAGTAAGATGTATGATGTTAGAGTGATATTTTCTGAGAACCAATTTGTGTAGTCAGTTTATATATACAGCTAAACCTGTCTATAGCGCCCCCTCTTTGGGACTCACCAAAATAGGTTGCTATAGAGAGGGGGTGCTATAGACAGGTCACTTTTAATGTAAATCGCATCGTACTACATATTTAAAATCGGCCGCTATAGAGAGGAAGGCGCTATTTGACAACCATCATGATTGGGAGAAGTAAAATGCGTCTGACTTTGTCATTAAGACTGGAAGCACTACTCAGTGGCAGGCCTACTTAGCTCCAAAAGAAATGGCCGCCTCTGACATGAGGAACAGACGCCATCTGCAGCCGCTCTTAACATGGAGTACAAACGCTGCTCATTTCTACTCTTCTCCAGCAAACACCATCAAAAGTCTCAATTCTTTACAAGCTTGATACCTTAATATGATTGAGTGGAGATAAAAAAGAAGGCGCTATTTAGAGGGGGCGCTATAGACAGGTTTAAATGTATTTCCCCTAAAAATGTAAATGTAATTGTAAGTAAATGTAATTCCCCCAGGTAGGTTGACGACACAGTGTGTGTTGTTAGATG
Source organism: Cordylochernes scorpioides (assembly GCA_030710605.1). NCBI lineage: Eukaryota > Metazoa > Arthropoda > Arachnida > Pseudoscorpiones > Chernetidae > Cordylochernes > Cordylochernes scorpioides. Next base: position 41,364,783 of record CP092884.1, read on the forward strand.
ATGTTCCCCAACCTGGATGACATCCAGTCAGTGATCAACAAGACCTGCCAGGCCATCATTGATGTCAGCACCTACCTCACACTGTGGGGGGAGAAGACCACAGAATCTGCCACCACAGTGGGGACTGGTGGGTGTTTATTGCTCTACATTGATCCTAAGGTTGTTTCCTCTTTTTTAATTATTCACTAAAAAAAAAAAAAATTCAAATATTATTTTCATAAGTTATTTTTAAATTTAATTTTTTGTCTTTAAAATAAAAAAAATTATTTCCACGTTGTAATTATGGAATTCTATTGATATCACCTTTTATTTAAGGTGAAATCATAAGGCTTCACTGGATAAGTTTCTTTTTAAAGAATTTAATTCATATCCTTCAGGCAGGAAAGCCCTTCTATGGAAGAAAACATGGTTCACAGAACCTGCTAATTTCACCTTAAATATTGATTTAGGGGTTATTTTATTAAATCACTGTTTATATCTCTGTATTATAGGGATCTGAGACTTGTTCTCATGCTATCTTGATCTCTTTATTTTGATAGGCTCCACTTTGGATTATAGAAGGTAGCAACATACTACATCCAAATATATAAATTATTTGGAACGTTTCAGTAACAACGTTGTTAACATCTTAAGAAAAGAAACAAAATAAGTTGGTGGACGAGTGGGTAACACCCTCGATTCCCGACAGTCATGAACCGGGATTGAATCCCGCGTTAAAATTTTGTTTAATATGTGAATAACCTTCACATATTATTCAGTTTCAATTATCATAAACTAGGTTGCTCTTCATGGTAAACGGTTTGCGGATTTCGACAAATTAGAAAGAAGGAATCATATATCGCCGCAACTCTTTTTATTATTATAGCGGTTAAGGAAGCTTTCGGGCAAGCCCTTCTTCAGCTAATTATATTGTACAAACAAAGAGAGATTATATATCGTTTTTAATATAAATAAAAATAAACGAAAAGAAATTTACCACGCCCCTATCGCCCTCGTTTCAATAGCACCGCGTGGCCACGTCATGTCTGATCCTAACTTCAAATGTAATATGGTACAAAAATATCTTAAAAGAAAGTTACGTAATTGAATAAATATAAAGAATCAACTATAAACAGTTCAAAGGATTTAGTGGAGATTTTTAGGATAGAAGGGGAACGTACTGTGATGGCAACTGTATACTTTTGTTTAATGGTTTAGGGTGCTTCATGGTTTCTATTGCTTCAAGAATGAGTCTTTGGGTTTTAGTTTTGGCATTTGTATGGAGGATTCTGGTATTATTGAAGTCTGGAGTGTGTCCGGTTTCTCTGACGTGGTCAACAATTAGGGAGTTTGGGTTTAGTTTAGAGATGTTTCTTCTTCAGAGGTTCACCTTCCATGGGCTCGATTCTAAGAAACCCAATCACCAAAAGCACCGACCAGAAACAGAAAAAAATTTAGTTTACCAAATTCCCTGCCTCAACTGCAATAGTGTCTACATCGGTGAGACATCAAGAGATCTTTCAATCAGAATCAAAGAACACCAAAGAAACATCTCTAAACTAAACCCAAACTCCTTAATTGTTGACCACGTCAGAGAAACCGGACACACTCCAGACTTCAATAATACCAGAATCCTCCATACAAATGCCAAAACTAAAACCCAAAGACTCAATCTTGAAGCAATAGAAACCATGAAGCACCCTAAACCATTAAACAAAAGTATACAGTTGCCATCACAGTACGTTCCCCTTCTATCCTAAAAATCTCCACTAAATCCTTTGAACTGTTTATAGTTGATTCTTTATATTTATTCAATTACGTAACTTTCTTTTAAGATATTTTTGTACCATATTACATTTGAAGTTAGGATCAGACATAACGTGGCCACGCGGTGCTATTGAAACGAGGGCGATAGGGGCGTGGTAAATTTCTTTTTGTTTATTTTGATTTATATCAAAAACGATATATAATCTCTCTTTGTTTGTACAATATAATTAGCTGAAGAAGGGCTTGCCCGAAAGCTTCCTTAACCGCTATAATAATAAAAAGAGTTGCGGCGATATATGATTCCTTCTTTCTAATAGGTTGCTCTTGTTGAGCGGTACCTAATAAAGTGATTTTGAACCGGTAATCTTAAGACAAATGGACTAATTGATTACAGGAATTTTTTCAGAACATTCAGTAACAATGCTATCACCAAAAATTCATGTGTAATTTATTTATTTGGATGTGGTCTTATTACTATATGTATCTCCTTCATGTCAATTTGAAAGAGTCATAAGAGAAAATAGATCCAGTTTATTACATCTGTAGGTTTGACATTCTTGTCATTTCCCATTGTATATATATTTTTGCTTATCCCTAGTACACGTGGTACAGGCCATGATAATCATGGTGAATAGAAGTAGGCGACTGCTTTTACTGTAAGTACACCACATGTCTACACATGTGAAAAGCAGTTCGACTTTGCACTTACAAATGTGCCAGAGTCCCGTTTGGTTACTTGCACTCGCTGGTGGGGTTGGACTTTTGCAAGAATCGGGGGCCATTGGAGCATTTTTTTCCCGTTGTATGTGCTGTGAGGTATTGTTCTTGTCCTTTATTGTTCTATGCACCACTTTATAATGTACCTAGCACCTTGAAATGGGCACAACAGTGTGTAGATTACTGAAACATTGGGTAATACATTCTGAAGGTTGTGTATATAGAATTTGTTTGAGACTGATCTCCTCTTGAATTGTGTGTTCCAGATGAATCCCTGAAGGCTATGAACCCAGAGAACAGTTTCTTCAAGCTAGTGGTGGAGAACACGGACATCTCCAAGTGTACACTGAACATCAACTCCATCACCCAGGCTCTCCTGCCGGAGGTGAGACAGGTCCTGGAGAGCTACCAGCAATACTCCTACCTCTGGGAGAATGACAAGGCTGCCGTTGTCAAGGTGGGTATACATTGTGTAGGTTTGCCTGTACAGTAAGTGTCTACACAGCACAAGGTAAGAAGACCAAATAAATAAATAGTGTGTGACATTTTGGTAACAGCTTTGTTTGTCTGAAGATGGTAACAATGCTGTTACTGAAACGTCACACGCTATTTATTTATTTGGATTTGGTCTTCTTACCTTGTGTTTATAATCCAAATTGTGCCTCATCATGTCTACACAGCAGTTTGAATTTTGCATTTCAAGTCTCCATAGATCTTTCAGTGACTTGGTATCATAGATACGGTTGGACTTGTGAAAGAATCAGGGATCATTGAAGCAGACAAAAAGTGCCTAATGTACACACAGGATTCGAACCGGTATCGTTGTGGTTGATAATAGACAATATAAAAGATTCCTTCACCAATCCCTAATATCAGTTGTAGAATTACACTGAAGCTTCTCTGATATTTCTTTAGGAGTTTTACTTACACTCACTTGGCTTTTTAAAAATGTTTTTTTTTTCCCAGTTAAATTTTTCAAATTTTCTATTTATCGATAAATAAAATAAGTGTGGGAATATATATAGTCCAACTACTTTAACATCCCAAGCGATAAGAATTTTTGGTTGAATTTAAAGTTGGGGTGTGGAATATTATAGTCATTTGAGATTATTAACAATTCATCGAAACATTCACTGTTGGTGGACATTTTTCTAGAACATTTTATTGTCGACACTTAAGGAAGTAAAAAAATAGTACAAATGTGATATTGTACTGGGATAAGGTACATAAATTAAGAAAAAAAAGGGGTGGTGACATCTCTATATCATGCAACTGAAAGTTGCTGATGGCTGGTGCCATCTATCAGAATAAATATCAACTAATTATTGATTTTTAATTATTCCAGAATTGGCCTTAAGAGAGTGTTGATTTAAAGTGTCTTTTGAATTATAGCCCATTGAAGTAAATAAGCAGATTGGGATTTGAAAAATTGCTTGGAATTAACAATGGTTATACTGCATTATGTAGAATTCTAAATTGTAATCCCTGAAATGGGGATTTATATGTATGAATGATTGAAAGTATATTAGTTAATTTTTAGATAAGAGAGGACTTACTGGACAGTATACAAGACATATTTATCCGTAGGTTCCTGAATCTGCCCAGATACACTCCAGGCAACATAATCAGATTAGAAACCGGTCGTATCTCATTGAGTGTAACAGCTTTAAAATTAACCCTGAAGTATTGGCTGCGGGTGTTGAATATGAGCAGCGAGAGATATCCAAGTATATGTTTTAATAGAACACGGGAACTGTCTAATGCTTCGGGCACACCCATCGGTTTCATTAAAAAGCTCACCAATCTGCTTAACAATAATGGATCCCCTGCACTTGTTTCCTGTGATGACCCTGAAACGCTGAGGAGCGCGATTACAGGGCTCTTAAAAACAGCGGCAGACCAATCTATACAAAACGACCTTACAAGAATGGATAAATCTAAGCTATACTCTCACTACAAAGACATTCACATATCTTTCATGACGGAGGGATACCTTTTAGGGGATTTTCCTTTCCCGGTTGTAAGACTACTCGCACAAGTTAGAATACTTTCAAGTTTTTTTAGAGAAAACCACACCAAGATGCTCTGCGGTGAGGACCCGACTTGTACCTTCTGTAATTCAAAACTAAAAAATGAAATCACTCACTATATTTTTGATTGCTCTGCTCTGAAAGAAGAAAGAAGAACCCTTATGCTCAAAACTGGGCAACTCTGTGCTTCACTTCCATCAATAATTGACAATATGACCCAGAATAAGTATATTGCTACGGCGTTTTATGGTTTCCACAAGTCCATATCTCAGAAGAAGGCCAAGTGATACTCACTCCTCACTTTCTTACTGCTACTCTTTTTGTGTTGATTTCTTGCTTCCCTCTTTCTTATTCTTCTTCTTATTTTTTTTTTTTCCTTTTCTTGTTCTTTTTTTCTTTCTTTTTCTTTTTACTCTGTATATACCGTTATTTCCTTTGTCTCACTGCTTTGTTCTTATGCATACCTCTGGTGAATCCTGTATAGGGTCAGTGACCCTAAATAAAGGCTTTTTGTTGTTGTTGTTGTTGATAAGAGAGAGGTATAATTTGGATTATAGATTAGAAACATAAGGTAACAAGAACACATCCAAATTAAGGTTTGTGAAGTTTCAGAAATATTCCATCATTATAGATGTGAGTCTTGTTTTCTTATCTGGCAATTGATGATTTTTTCAAACCACGTGGCAGCATAGCAAACCTTGACAGAAGAGCTACCCCTCTCTGACAAATGGTTGATAAGAATCGTGCCGCCGACCTCCCTAACTGAGAGGTATGAAAGGGTAGCAAGAATTTGGAGATCTATCCAGCCCATGACACACTAAACGAGTGGCGGTCCAACTTATATCTAAGGAACCAATACCAGCACCCTGAGGTTTCAACCCAGATGTTTCCACTATGTTCCTTCTTCTTTCTTATCTCCACTCAATCATATTAGGGTATCAAGTTGTGACCCATGATGGTGTCTGACAACTATCATGACTGGGTGAAGTAGAATGCGTCTGCCTTTGTCATTAAGACTGGGAGCACTACTCAGTAGCAGGCCGACTTAGTTCCAAAAGAAATGGCCGCCTCTGACATGAGGAACAGACGCCAAGTACAGCAGCTCCTAACATGGAGTACAAACGCTGCTCATCCTGTATCCCTGGATTAGGAGCCCTTACAGGGTACTATCAGCGGGGCCAGCTGAACCCAGGTTTTTTAGCAAGCTTGTTACTGCTCCCCCTTATCCTTTTTCAACCGGGCTTGGGACAGGCAAAAGTAGAGTTACTATGTTCCTGATGGCTGGGAAAGATAACCTAGAGGAAGTGGGACCAATAATCCTATGGGTGTCTACTAGGAGTTCATGGACAAGGACCCCCTCCCTGTGGAAGTGAAGGAAATGCTGCTGGAGTACGGAGCCTTTGAAGAGAAGATTAGTGACGGGCCTTACTCCTACAACTTCAACCTGGTGGAACTTGTAGCTGGTACTTTTATTCTTGTCTCTCTCTGTGTGATCATGTTCTGGAATACATTTCTATATACAGTAAAACCCTGCTAAAATGAACTTGTGATATAGCGAACCTTCCCTCATAACAAACCTGAAATATTATCCCCATTTATATTTTATAATACAGTGAAGTATGGCTAAAATGAACCATGGCTATAGTAAACCACAGATTCAGTCCCATTGGGGTTTGTTAGATTGAGGCCTATTCAGTATTAGAAATGTTAGAAATTAGAAGTGTTGGCATAATGGAAGACTGTAGTACACCCATACCTCGCTTTGCGTGAGGGTTACGTTCCAAAAAAACACAACGCAAATTGAAACGACGCAAAGTGAAAATATGTGAAGGCGCAATCAAAAACAAAGGTGTTGCCATATTTTAGGAAAAAAAATTCAAAAAAAAAAATTAAAGACTCGAATATAAAACAACGCAACTTAAAAAATCTAACGACGCACAGTGAAAATCAGTAAAAATTAAGCAACGACGCAACTTTGAAAAAAACGCAAAACGAAACGACGCAAAACGAGGTATTGGTGTATAAATGTTTCTAGTGAAGCCCTCTGCTCCTCAGTCCAGATTATGCTCTGCAGCAGCTGATACAATATAGAGAGGATATTTGATAGCCATCATGATTAAGAGAAGTAAAATGCATTTAGTTTTGTGTTATGAAGGAGAGCACTCTCTTTCTCTCCTCAAAAGCAGGCTAACTGAGCTATAATATTAATTGAATACTTGTACACTATTGCAACAGTATACACTCATGGACAAAATTTAAAGAAGTGGTACCTTTTAGCATTTTATATCAGGATTAAGACAATAATTCTGAAAAATATTATATAGATCTTTATTGAAGACACACGAGATGACTAATTGTGAACAAAATTGCTTCTGCCTCTTTGAAAAAAAATAGTACTACTGGCAACACCAAAGACCTTACACTTCCACAAGTTTTTAATAAAAGAAGGATTTTGGGTGAATAGGTGTGTGTGCTGTGTAGATGAACTGAAGGAAGCCATCCTGGCAGAAATTGGAGGCTACAAGAAGCAGATTGGCATCCAGCTGCTGAAGATCTACCACAACCGGCTGATGAAGAACGTGGATTTCCTCCATGAGAATACCAAGAAGCTGGGGAGGCCCATCAAAGATCTTGATGACATCCGTAGTACCATGGCTTCTCTAGACCTCTTCCGGGAGCATGAGATTACTCTGGAGAAGTCCATCCCACCCATTGAGGTCCGTCTATGTAAACTGATGCTCTATGTTCTATTGATATGGCTGTTTGAACTTCTTTTCTTTTTGCTTATCCCTAGTACACGTGGTACAGGCCATGATAATCATGGTGGGTAGAAGTAGGCGACTGCATTTACTGTAAGTGCACCACATGTCTACACATGTGAAAAGCAGTTCGACTTTGCACTTACAAATGTGCCAGAGCCCTGTTTGGTTACTTGCACTCGCTGGTGGGGTTGGACTTTTGCAAGAATCGGGGGGCCATTGGAGCATTTTTTTTTAACAGAAAAAAAAGTGTCCAATGCGGGAATCGAACCCGGGTCGTAGTGGTCGAAAACCAAACGGTTTAACCAGCCTTCCACCGACCCCTAATTAGTAAAAATGGTATATTTTACTGTGCAAACTCCTTGATATAATGGTGTCTTCTAATGAGATTGTCCTCACATAGAGTTTCTCTACTGTATATATGAAGATGACCTGACTAGCCTGTATTGCAGGAGGCCTACAAGATACTACAACAGTTTGAGATGCCAGTGGACAAGGAAGATATTGAACGGGTTGACACCCTCATGTATGACTTCTTGAAGATGAAGACAATGGCTGTGAGTACTTTGTTCAATCCATCAACACTCACTTTCTTCATCTTTTAATACATATTTTAATTAACAGCACATGGATAACATATTCATTTTATAAATTAATATTATTTTTTTTGAATACTCATGAGTGATCACTTCAATCAACAAATTGTTAAGTTCTTTTATTAAATTAAGATGTTTTAATAACCTTAATTACTATTGTGACTATTGTCATAATACTATTGTTGAATTGTTTTGTTCAAAACCAACATTACAAAATCCGATGTGAACGATAAACAAAGAACCTTTATTTTCCTATACTAATATTTACCCATACGCTATTACCAGTAATTGCTAGTCTTATTTGTTGTTCAGGCTTTATTCTAAAATACTATGTGATAATCTGTATATAGGAATATGTAACCCCACCACAATCTATGTATAATGTATCCTCAAAAGGTTTAATAAGAGTTAAGCCTCGCGAGAAGGGAAAAAAACAATTTACAGGATTGCATCATCCAGGAAGTAAAGGTCACTGCCCTGGAACCATAAAACTTAAGTTCAAAGGCCTTCTTCTTCCTGGAAGATTGCAATCATGGCGAAAATGGAGGTACTAAGCCAATCACATTTAAGCATGACAAATCAACAACCAATCACCTTTAAGCATGACCAATTGATAGCGAATCATCAGAGAGCACGTGGAAGGATCTCCACCAATGAGGTCGAGAGTATTGATGACGATGATCTCGGACAAGAAGTAAAAAAGAAGGTAGGTGACCGTGCTAGAAGCAAGGTGTGCTCAAGTTAGGCTCCAACTAAGGTTGTGTACGCTCCATTATGTGAAAGGCAAATACCTCCAATCTCACCCTTCCCTCTTGCAAAAGGTTTATTTCTAATCCATCCAGGTGTGCTCGTTCTTCCCCTGTGGAAAACCCTTTCATCTTATCCACCCAACCACACAATCCACCAGGATCCCATAGAGAGTCGACATTGAGTCCACAGCAATCCCACAATAAGTCAACCCCGATTCAACAGTGAGTCGACAGGATCCTACAGTGAGTCGACAGGATCCTACAGCAAGTCGACAGGATTCGACAACTATTTCTTTCTTTTTTAAATGTTTGATGTTGACTCTTGATTTTAAAAAGTTTTGTTACTTTTTGATCAATCGTACCTTAAATATATAAGCATAATAGTATAATAGTATAATATAAGCATATATAAGCATAATAGTATAATAGTATAATATAAGCATATATAAGCATAATAGTATAATAGTATAATATAAGCATATATAAGCATAATAGTATAATAGTATAATATAAGCATATATAAGCATAATAGTATAATAGTATAATATAAGCATATATAAGCATAATAGTATAATAGTATAATATAAGCATATATAAGCATAATAGTATAATAGTATAATATAAGCATATATAAGCATAATAGTATAATATAAGCATATATAAGCATAATAGTTTAATACAGAATTAAAGATCTTAGAAGCGGTCAAGTAAATTAAATTGGGGAAACTTCTGAGAGGGTTCACCATCCTCTCTATATTTTCATTGAGGTAAGGACAGTAGAAGTTTATTTCATTTAAGAAGAAACATTCACGCCTTAATTGTTTAATTTCTTATGCCTAGATGGAACCTTATTGTCTTATAATTAACTTGTAAAGTCTGAATGTATCTCAAGTTGTATTTTATCATTCTGTGTAGGGAAATAACGACTTTGTTGTTGTTTATTGTTACTTTCTAATTTTAACCTTGTTTTTCTTCCAGCTTCCTCTGAGGTTCATATCTTATTTTCAAAACCTTCTTCCAGCATCTCAAATATAAATAGGTTTTTAAAAACTATATCATCCTATATTTATTCTTTAATAATACTAATTCATATGTTTCAAATATCAAAATAGCTCGTCCAATGAAACACATAGTAATAAGACCAAATAAATAAATAGTTTGCAAAATTTTGGTAACAGTGTTGTTACTATCATCAGACATAAGTATTCTTCTTCTTCTTCTTTCTTATCTCCACTCAATCACACTAAGATATCAAGCTTGTAAAGCTTAAGACTTTTGATGGTGTCTGCCGGGGAAGAGTAGAGCTCATCAATGGATGAGTCAATACAGTCAATAATATGTCTTGGGGTTGCAGGCTGAGAATTGCACTTAGTACATAGTGGGAAGACCCTGCAACCATTCAGACATAAGTATTGAATGACGGTAACAACGCTGATACTGAAATGTCAGAAACTATTTTTTGGGTTTGGTCTTATTACCTTGTGTTTCTAATATATATTCCAAATTTGTCCCTTATCATTGCTCATTCATGGTTTGACCCTATGGGTGGATGGTTCAGGAGAAAGCCAGCTCCACCTTGGTGAACATCCAAGAGAACTTCAAGGGAGGCCTCCAGAGCTCCATAGAAAAGTTTAAAAAAGACGTGGTGTCCTATGCCCAGTCTTACTATGAGGTTGGTAACTCTTTTTTTCTTCTCACACTCTCTGTTAAAATAGTTCTAGTATATCCAGATTTGAGTAAAACACAATGGTGAATCCCATAGATTGCTTCCTCCCCATATTCACTCTTAGTAGCTTCGCTTGCCTGTGTGTGTGCCTGTGTTGAAGATCGAAATATGATAAGGCACAATTTGGAGGATTATAGAAACACAAGGTAATAAGACCAAATCCAAATAAATAAATAGTGTGTGAGGTTTCAGTAACAGCATTGTTACTGAAATGTCACATACTATTTATTTATTTGGATTTGGTCTTATTACCATATGTTTCAAATTCTGAGATAGTTCTATTTTTGTAAAACGAAAATTGAAATTATACCGCGAATGTTTCTTTTATAAAAATCAAAATTTATTTTCAAAGAGAAATATATTGAAAATAAATTTCGATTTTTATAAAAGAAACATTCGCGGTATAATTTCAATTTTCGTTTTACAATCATCAGCCGCGTTATATTGTATTTTAAAGTTCTATTTTTATAGATTCTAGTAAAACACAATGGTAAAAATCCCATCAATGGCTCACTACCCAGGTTCACCTTCAATATCACCTTTTGCCTAATTGAAGAGGGAGAACTTCAAAGCTCACCATTAAAGTTAATAAAAGAAACTTATTGTGCACAAAATGATTTAGCTTTTATATATAATCTCAATTTGTGTGGAAAGGGATAAAGAGATCATTTACTGCATCCCTTGTCCAATTTTCATTACTAAAGTTATCAAAAATATCTCTATAAGAAATGATATTATCTTCTTTCTGCCATCTATGACATCATTGCTGGCCAACCAACCAATCAAATGCCCACACCAGCAAAACTGAAACCTAGCCTTCTTTCTCTTTCATCCTGTATCAATTGTAACTACATTTTGCATTCTCTCTTCATAAAAAATAAAAACCTCTCTCTCCCTTCTATTTTAATAGGATTTTTGGTCTTCAAATTGTTGTTATAATTATATGAAAAATAGTACAAAAATGAAAATATGTACTGAGATCAAGTTGATAGATTAAGAAAAAACTTTTAGTTGTGCATGATCAGGAGATACCTTTTTCTCTGTTGTGAAAGGTGTTAGCTGCAAGAAACCTCTAAAATAACCCCACTAGATTAGCAGACAACATTGTCTGTTTAGAAAGAGGGAATCATATATCGCCGCAACTTTTTTTTATTAACGCGATTAAGGAAGCTTTCGGGCAAGCCCTTCTTCAGCTAATTATAGTGTACAAACAAGTATTGAAACGAGGGCGATAGGGGCATGGTAATTTTCTTTTATTTTATTTTATATTAAAAACGATATATAATCTCTCCTTGTTTGTACACTATAATTAGCTGAAGAAGGGCTTGCCCGAAAGCTTCCTTAATCGCGTTAATAAAAAAGAGTTGCGGCGATATATGATTCCCTCTTTCTAAATTGTCGAAATCCGCAAACCGTTTACCATGAATACCAACATTGTCTGTGTGCCCCAGAACGGACCAATGGAAGAAGGGATAAGCCCAGGAGAGGCCAGCTGTAGAGTGACCTTCTTCCAAGTGAGTACATCTTTTCTGACATTTGGATTTAGAGAGGAAGAATAAAGTCCTGTACTCTCTAAATATCTTAATTACAGGATGAGGTGCCATTTGGATAATAGATTAGAAACAGAAAGTAACAAGACCACATCCAAATAAATTATGTGTGACATTTCAGCAACAGCATTGTTACCATCTTCAGACAAAAGAACTGAATGAGAAAAATTCCATGTTTTTAAAATAGATTTAAATTTTAAAACTTAAAAATATTCTGTAGAATTTTTTACCCCATTCAGTACATTTTCTGAAAATGATAACAATGCTGTTACAGAAACATCATGCATATTATTATTTTTTTTTTGGATAAAGTCTTGTTACCTTTTTTACTGCTGAACTACAGTAAATTCTGTCACACAAGTAAGCAGGTAATCTAAGGACAGCTAGATGGCTGGATTGGCTAGATCACACTGGTTTAATTATTAGGTGCATCATACACTTGTGAACAAAACTTAGAAAGTGGAAAGTCTTTGATCTCGCTAATCGTCTTTTTTTAAGGAGACAGAAGCAATTTTCTTCACCTTTGATTATCTTGTGTATCTTCAATAAAGGCCACTATGTATCCAATATCTTTCAGAGTTATTGTCTAAATCCTGATATACATGCTTTTTTTTTTTGCTTATCCCTAGTACACGTGGTACAGGTCATGATAATCATGGTGGGTAGAAATAGGCGACTGCTTTCACTGTAAGTGCACCACATGTCTACACATGTGAAAAGCAGTTCGACTTTGCACTTACAAAATGTGCCAGAGCCCCGTTTGGTTACTTGCACTCGCTGGTGGGGTTGGACTTTTGCAAGAATCAAGGGCCATTGGAGCATTTTTTTTTTAAACATAAAAAAGTGCCCAATGCAGGAATCGAACCCGGGTCGTAGCAACGAAAATCAACGGTTTAGACCCTCCTTCCACCGACCCCTATGATATACATGCTGAAAGGTGCAACTTCCTTAAGTTTTGTCCATGAATGTAATTACATGACTAGCCAAGTTTTGCAGTATCCAACAGGTTTTTAATTTTATTATTTGATATGGCAAGTTTTTGAGTGTAGGCTCTACATCAGACCTACCTCACTGTATGTGTCCAGAGCCAAATGGACCACATGGTGGAGGAGTTTGAGCGCTACAAGGACGGAGAACTGCTGTTTGGACTCTCCGTGACAGAGTACCCAGAGTTGGGGCAAGTGAACAAGGAGATCCAGCTGCTTGCGCGGCTGTACGGTCTGTATGACCAGGTGATGGAGACTGTCACCGGCTACTACACCATCCCCTGGGGGGAGATAGACATTGAGACTATTGTCACCCAGATACAGGACTTTGTCAGCAGGTATATATGCCATACTACTAAAATAAAGTGTGAGGAGAGGGAAAAGAGAATTCTCTGGTCAAAGCAACCTTGGTACACCATATGTCCAGCCTTCTAAAAATGAACATTTCTGGGAACTCCCCATCTCACCTCCCTTCCCCTGGGGACGGATTTATCCTTCTGAGAAGAGTTTAAAAGCACCTGGATTTGATGATCTAGGGAAAGTTCTCGTGAAGGGTGACTCCACGGCCGAGGATCCCAAGGTGTTCCTCGGACCTTCTCTTTCCCCTCTCCGACCTCTACTCCATCCTGCCTCCTGTATGCATACTTTCCACTTGCTAACACAACTACCACGACTGCTAGACAAATTGCCTCATATATATATGTTGAATGCTGTCGACTCACTGTAATATGCGGGACTTTTGGGTGATGGTTGATTGAGTGGTTTGATTGATTGATTGATGGATTGTTGTTGGCGCAGTCGTGTTTGCTGAGATAGTAAGTTATTCACACAGGGGAAAAATAACGAGGACACAGGATTGGATTGAAATAGGCCAGCGATCAAGGGAGAAAGGGGTGATTATGGGGTTCTTGACTAAGGCTAGGCTGTCACATAGTGAACATTGGACTTATCTGCGTGATGAGGAAGATGGTGGCGAGGTTCTGGCTCTGACAGGTCCAGCTGTTGTCCAGGTCCCAACTTGTTGCGATGGTGCCGAGCTCCTAACTAACTAAACTGAGTCCGAGATTAAACATGTAAACTTCTCAGGGCTCTCATTGGATGACTGTCCAGGTGTGCCCGATTCTCATTGGTCTTAGCTAATCTTCCTGGACTCTGATTGGATCTTTGTTAATCCTTTGTCCTTGTCTTGTTCTAACATGATCCCGGAAGGAACTAGGTTCTTGAACCCAGTTTTTATGAGTTCCTGGATAATAAAACCTACTAATGACCGTTTCCTCTTTGATGGCCTTTCTCCCAGATTTCGCTAAGCCTTGTCTTTATTAAAAATCTTTAGATCATACATTGCATACATATTGTGGTGGGATTACCTCCAGTTATGTACAAATTATGACATATATATATGTGTGGTAGCTTGTGATGTAGTCTAGGTTGGCATAGAGTAAGGGATACACAGAATGATGCCTGACCAAGATTGGGTTAACTTGTGTTACTGTAAGCAGAGAGATAGAGGAAGGGAGGTAAGCCATTCAAGGGGCAGAGGTCAGGTCCTGGCTGGTGGCTATTTGAGATAATATTGGCAGTTGAGGTCCAACAGCATGGCTGTGTTAGCTAGAACAGTTCTTGTTGTTCAAGAGACTTAATTTAAACTCTCTAGCTGGGTGTAAATGGTTCTTCTTCTTCTTTCTTATCTCCACTCAATCATATTAAGGTATCAAGCTTGTAAAGCTTGAAACTTTTGATGGTGTCTGCCGGGGAAGAGTAGAGCTCATCAATGGATGAGTCAATACAGTCAATAATGTGTTTTGGGGTTGCAGGTTGACACTTAGTACATAGTGGGAAAACCTTGCAACCATTCTGGAAAGTCATTGTTCGTGGATGACCAGACTTAAGTCTGGAAATCAAAGACTGTTGTTCTCTTGGGAGGGGGGTGTAAATGGCCGTTGCTCTGAGTGGAATGCTTCATCTGAGATGGCAGGAAGTCAACCTTCTGATGCTAAACTAAGTCTTCTCTTTTTACCTTCTCTGCCTAGCTTTATTGACACCTATAGGTGTTGAATTAGGTTGGAGTATATACAAAACATGATAAAAGATACTCATTCTTGGACTTTACTTTATTATCTAAAATTGATATCAAAGGATTATATTCTAAATACAATACATGGCACACTCATTCATACCATTGACTAGTTGGCTAAGAAAAGTGTTGTCATTGACTTTCCATGAAAAATAGGTGAACCTAGAGTGATTGGTGGTATGGTGGTATAGACGGTCAGTTTTTACATCCGGGGCCTTGGGATCAAATCCCACATTGTACACCTTTTCAAAAATAAATGGCTTCAATGATCCATGATTCTTCCAACTCCACCAATGAGTGCAAATAACAAAACAGGATTCTCATACCTTGTAATAGCAAAGTCAAACTGCTCTGCGCATATAGTAAAAAGGCTGTTGCTAATGTCCCTCCATGATTATCATGGCCAGTACTGTACCATGTTCATTAGGGATAATATATTGACATTAAGAAATCTGGCTACACTTGATAATGTGATAATCTCAGATAGTTCACTCATGGCAGGTTTTACCGTGATGCACACATAGAATTAAGAAAAATAAAATATTAGTAAAACTGCTAGGACATACATCCAATGTTCTTCCCACAGATGCAAGAGGCTCCCAAAGGCCCTGAAAGACTGGCAAGCCTACAAAGATCTACAGAAGAAGATAGATGACTTCTCAGAGACCTGCCCCCTGCTGGAGATGATGACCAACAAGGCCATGCTCCCCCGACACTGGAGACGGCTCACTGACGTTACTGGATTCACCTTCGAGATTGAATCCGAGACCTTCGCCCTCAAAGATGTCTTGGAAGCTCCACTTCTGGAATACAAAGATGAAGTGGAGGTAGGTGGGGGCTCATATATGATTTAATATATACAGTTAAACCTGTCTATAGCGCCCCCTCTAAATAGCACCTCCCTCTCTATAGCGCTCAATTTTAAATAGGTAGTGCGATGCAATTTACATTAAAGTGACCTGTTTTTAGCATCCCCTCTCTATAGCACCCTATTTTGGCGAGTCCCAAGATGGGGCGCTATAGACAGGTTTAACTGTAGTTACAACTTGAATACAATATTTTTTTTCCATAACATTCTTCTTTTCCTACATTTTATTTCAACAGCTTGTATGCCCATATACAGTAAAACCCCTCTTTAGTGAACCCCAATGGGACAGAGCTTTTGGTTCACTATAGCCACGGTTTGGCCATTTTTTAAAACTTTTCTAAATTTTTAGACTGTATAATTAAAAAACAGCCATACAAACAGGAAAAGGCAGCCACTTAATAATGGTCACTTTGTTTTAATTCCCTAAATTGACCTATTTCTTTACAGTAATGCTGAATATCAAAAGAAGTGATTTAATAATAGGTTCTTCTTATCATTAGCATACATGTTTATATATAAACCTATGTATTATTTAAAAATTAAGCCAAATCCCCTAGGCAAAACATTATTAATTATATATTTAAAAAGTATAAGAGTATTATTAAGCATCTTTCTCAAATAATATAATACTATATTTGAAAAAATGCCTCAAATACCTTGTTGTTTGAAAGTGAAAAGTAAAATTTGAAAATCAGAATTGTCTTAAAATATCATTTCCATCAAAGGAATAAAGTTCAGTGTATTCTGAATCAATTGAGGATGAATCAAAAGTATCCAATTAAGAAAAATTGGACACGAAACATGTTGATACGATAGCGCGATCGGTAAAATTGCGAATAAAAAAACGCCAATTTACAAACACAAAATCGGTGGTAAAACGGCCAGCCAGGGGAAATATTCGCGAACCCTGAATGAGTCATATACCTAACAAGAATTCCATTCTAAAAAATAGAACTGTAGTGGTAGTTTTTGAGAATTTATAAGTCGATTTGTTTGTGGCCCATGAGACACGGGGAACTTGGGGGAACTATTTTTTTTTTTTTCTTCTTTTTCTTCCAATTCCAGTTTCTACATATTCTTCTGAAGTGTATATTAAATTTTGTTTTTAACCTGTTATTAAAACTATTTCTGGCTTAAAAATTATTTGGAATTATTTTTTAGCCTAGGTTAAACTTGATATAGAACGCTTCTAAAAGGGCAGGCTGCCACTGTTTTTTTTTTTTTTAGAACACCACTCTTTGTTTCTTTTCTTTATTTTTGAAGCCATTTGTATTTTTCTTCTATTTCAAAATTTTTGAATTCAAAGATATTCTATTAAATAAAAGTAGAATGTGTAAAAATTTATACAACATACAGCAAAAATAGAATGGAAATGAAAACAAACAATGCCACTAATTTTTTTGCTTTGAAATCACGATCCGTGAGCTGAAACATGCTCAAAATTTTGTTGTTTTAAAAATTTTTTTAAATCACAATTTTAAGTTTGTTATAAGCATAGTATTTTTAATAGATTTTATCATTTTGGGACCGAAAATAGGTTCGTTATAGGGGTAGTTCGTTATTTTAAAAATCGCAAAGTTTGTTATAACGATGTAATTTTCAATGGAATGGAATCAGGAATAACCGTGGGTTCGTTATAAGGGAAGGTTCGCTATATCCAGGGTTCGTATTAGCGGGGTTTTACTGTATATAACTTTTATATATCAAGTTGTAACACTTTATTTTGTCTCAATTCCTTAGTGGGTCGTGAACATGGTTATGGTTAATTGGCTAAATGCAAATTAATCTTCTAACCTAAAACGCCTTAGTTGGGCTTCAGCTACACTCATGGACAAAATTTAAAGAAATCGTACTTTTTAAGCATATATATCGGGATTCAGACAATAGCTCTGAAAGATATTACAGTGACCTTTATTGAAGACACACAAGATAACCAAGTGTGAACAGCCTCTTTCTTTAAAAAAAAAATAGGCAACCAGCAACATCAAAGACTTTCCACTTTCTTAAGTTTTATCCATGGATTATATGTTCAATTTAACCTCTCTTCATGAAGGAGGACCTATGTGTTTTTTACTAGATTGTTTTAGGTTTCAAATAAGTGCATGTTTTATGTGTGTTCTAGGGCATTTATTCAATGGAAGAAAAAAGTAAATGGATTTTGTGTGTTCCAGGACATCTGTGTGAGTGCAACCAAAGAGAAAGATATAGAGGCCAAGTTGAAGCAGGTGATAGCGGAGTGGGACATCCAGAAGTTCTCCTTTGGTACCTTCAAGAACCGGGGAGAACTGCTGCTGAAGGGAGGGGAGACAGTGGAGATTATCACCATGTTGGAAGACAGTCTGATGGTGCTGCAGACTCTGCTGTCGAACCGGTGAGTCGTCCTATCAACTCTGTGGACAATTGGTCGGATATTGCACCCCAAGATACACTGAAAAAGCCCTCTTTTGAGGGCTTTTTCACAGGGCTTTTTCTTTTACCACATTTTTCGAATAGTGATGAATAAAACATGAAATTCTTTAGCTATTATAAGATTATATGGGCATTGCAAAGAATATCTATTTTTGATTGAATATCTATTACACTCTTGGACAAAACTTAAGGAAGTTGTACCTTTTAAAATGTATATCGGGATTCAGCAATAACTCTGAAAGATAGTTGATATACAGTGACCTCTATTGAAGACACACGAGATATAAGTATATAAATGTGAACAAAATTGCCTCTGTTCCCCATAAAAAAAATCAAAGAACCTCCACTTCCTTAAGTTTTGTCCATGAGTGTATTTTTGTTAAAAATGAAAACTTATCGAAAGTAAAAAAAAAAATTAAAGAATTAACACATAAATTTTCTTTATTAAAAGTTGTGTTTAAAAAATAATTACTATATATAACCTCTTTAAAACGACATTTGAAATACTATCCCGCATGTGTTTCTTTTCAGCGAAAATTCAAAATTCATTTCAAGGAGAAATAACAATTATTTCTAACCTTTTGGATGAGGTAGGAAAGGGTGAATTGTGAAGAGTAATGATAAATGGAAAAATAAAAATAAAAGTTTCCAGGGATGGGAATCGAACCCAGTGTTCCGCTTACCTGGCAGATGCCATGTCCACTAGTCTACCCTGGACATATTTTTCCGTTCGTAAATAATACTAAAGTAATTTATAATACAATATATAATTTAATTCTGCTTAAAATTCTGATCCCTTGAGGTTTTGAATTAAAGAAGTTTATAATTATTATTGCCCTTCTCTAGTTTGAGGGTTACTACTTATAGTGCCATAAGTTCTCTTGAACCCAAATGTAGACTGTTGATCTAACTTCTGGCTTTATACTCACAGTGAATTAAGTTGTCACCAATCTCTGTTGGAATGTTGACATGTGACACTCTGTAATCCAGGTACAATGTCCCCTTCAAGGCCCTCATCCAGCTCTGGACCCAGAAACTGACCAACACCTCGGACATCATTGAGACCTGGCTTCAAGTCCAGAACCTGTGGGTGTACCTAGAGGCTGTGTTTGTCGGTGGGGATATTGCCAAGCAGCTGCCTAAGGTCTGGAGGGATTCCTAGAAGCAACATTGCTGTGTACTGACATTGCCAGTGGTTGTGGTGCATAGGAAGCCAAGAGGTTCAGCACCATCGACAAATCCTGGGTGAAGGTGATGATGAAGGCTCACGATGTGCCTGTGGTCGTGGAGTGCTGCACTGGGGATGAACTCATTGGTCAATTGTTGCCACACCTTCTGGAGCAGCTGGAGATCTGCCAGAAGTCTCTTGTGGGGTAAATCTTCTTCTCTATTGTTCTGTTGAAACCCTGTGACATATGAGTCTCTTTGGCCATTTGTTTCATTTAGCGATATCACCAATCGCATGTCAACAATACGGATTCCAGAACATTAGCCCATTGCACATACGACATAAATGCAACTAAAGATTAAAAACAATAGTTTTGTAGATAACAACTGTCTTTAACAACTGTCCCCTCATGAAGGTTGTACTATATAAAAGTGGGGGTCGGTGGAAGGATGGTTTAAACTGTTGGTTTTCAATCACTACAACCTGGGTTCGATTCCCGCATTGGGCACTTTACACTTACAAATGTGCCAGATCCCTGTTTGGGTACTTGCCCTTGCTAGTGGGTTGGACTTTTGCAAGAATCGAGGGCCATGTGTAGACATGTGGTGCACTTACAGTAAAAGCAGTCGCTAACTACCCACTATGATTATCATGGTCTGTACCACGTGTACTAGGGATAAGCAAAAAAAACTATATAAAAGTGGTTGTTTAGGAATTTTTTGCTTATCAGATGAATATCTCATTGTAGTTTGTACTGTATTGATCTCTACCACACTACAGCCAGTTGCTGGTCTGAGCCTTGAGCTATGCTGTCATCTAGGTACCTGGAAGCCAAGCGGATGGTCTTCCCCCGCTTCTTCTTCATCTCAGACCCAGCTCTTCTGGAGATCCTGGGGCAAGCTGGAGACTCCCACACCATTCAGGTTTGTTTAACTTGAAACTACTTATAGGTGTCATCACATATATTGTTCAGAAATTGATTTTGATAAGGTGCAATTTGGATTATAGATTATAAACACAAGGTAATAAGATCAAATAAATAAATAGTGTGTGATGTTTGGTGACAGCATTGTTACCATCTTCAGACAAAAGTACTGAATGAGAAATTTTACTACAGCATATTTTAAATACAGTAAAACCCCGCTAAGACGAACCATGGATATAACGAACCTTCCCTTATAACGAACCCATCGAAAATCCCAATTCCATTCCATTAAAATTACCATCGTTATAACAAACTTTTCACTTTTCAAACTAGCGAACTATCGCTATAACGAACCCAATTTTGGTCCCAAAATTATAAATTCTATCAAAAATACCATGCTTATAATGAACTTTTAATTTTAATTCTAAAATTCCAAATTTATAATTTTCGAAACTAATTAAAATTTTGTGTGAGCTCTAGCTCACAGATCGCAATTCAAAACAAAGAATTTAGCGACATTGGGTGTTTTTGTTCACGTTCTATTTTTATACTGCGCACTTTTATAAATTTTTCATGCCTTATTGAAAACTAAATTTCTTAACTCTACATTAGGAAAATTCCTTAAAACATGATTTAAATTATTAAAACCAGTTTTAAAAGATAATGGAAGTGCCAAAGAAAAAGTCGCTCGTACCAAGATATCACTTGAAAAGAAATTAACCATCATAAAAGCTATTGAGAGTGGTACATCGCAAGCGGAACTTCGGAAGAAAATGAAAATGAGCAAAAGTAGCATTTCTATGATATGGGGCAAAAAAGAAGACTATAAAAAAAAAAAATGCTACAAAGAGGAATCAATCCCAACTATTGCCGCTATCGTCAGTGTCATTATCCACTTTTAGAAGCCTTGTATACGTGGTTAGTACAAGCTAGGCTTCATTTAAAAAAAAATGAAGATTTCTTTGCTAGATATGAAACCAAATTTTTGAGGATATGTTAAAGCAGAAAAAAATAACAGACTTCTTCAAGTAAGCCTTTGTATCCTATATTGTAATATAATATTTATTTATATAAAATATATTTTTATACCTTTTAAAATATTATTAATAAAGTTTTTATTTAATTTTTATATATAAGGTATACTTTTCTTGGATTTTTTTGACATATGGGGGGCAGGTTGCATTTATACTAATTAAATTATCAGAGGAACTGATCAAAAAGGCAATATTTTCACATGATTTTGTTTTTATTTTAATATACAGCTTTAATATATAGAAATAGGTTAATTTTTAGGGGGGAAAAAGTAGCCAATATTAAGAGGTAGCCTTTTTTTTTTTTTGCGCATGCCCTTTAATTATATCCTCAAAAAAAATTTAAATACCCAAACCGTGGCTATAGTGAACCGTGGCTATAGTGAACCAAAAGTCCCGTCCCAATGGGGTTCACTATAGAGGGGTTTTACTGTAGTTACTGTTATCAATGCTGTGGTAAAATTTCTCATTCAGTACTTTTGTCTGGAATGGAAACAACGATGTTACCGAAATGTCACACACTATTTATTTATTTGGATTTGGTCTTATTACCTTGTGTTTAGAAATTGATTTTGAAAATCTACAAAGGGTATATTTTAGAAATAGAAGAGCATCGTTGCTCCAAAGTTAGCTTTTACAATATATATAAAGAGGTGCTTATTGTTAATTTTTTATTAATTAACTATTAACAATTTTATTTAATATAATGAAGTCACATATATTATAGGAAGTTTTTCACTTAAGAGTAAAGTTGGGAATTATGAGATCTTGGTGATTCATTATAAAAAAAAATAACCCGACAAAAAGGGCTCCTCTACAAAACTGCATTTCATAACTTAGCCTTTTAAAAATACTATTAAAATGTCTTTATTGAATGAAATGTAAGAGAGATAAATATAGATAGGAGAATTTTAAATATTAAATTTATTACTTTTATATCACTTTTATTCAGAAATTTTTTATTGACAGAACTTATCTTAAAATTCTATTTTCCTATAATACACAGGTAGTAAAATGACATTTGAAAATTATCCCGCATGAGTTTCTTTTCAACGAAAAATTAAAATTTATTTTAAGGAGAAATAACAATTATTTCTAACCTTAGGGATGAGATATGAAAGGATGAATTGTGAAGAGTAATGATATTTTGATTTTTCGTTGAAAAGAAACCCATGCGGGATAGTTTTCAAATGTCGTTTTACAATCACAGGCCGCATTATATATTGTATTGTATAAATTACACAGGTAGTAAATTGTGTGTATGAATGCCATGATATCAAATATTAAATTCAGGCGGATGTGGACACACCAATATCTCAGCTGGAAATACAATTTATTTATAGGCTCCTCTATATAGATTTCAAAAGTGAAACAAATGATTTGAACATTGATGCTTGCAATTTATTTTTTATTTTATATATCACGCAAAAGGTAATTTATTTTTCATTTTTCAAATTAAAAATCCTACCAAAATATGGTTCAATACAAAACTGTTAATTTTCCATGATAAGGTACAATTAGGATTATAGATTATAAACACAAGGTAATAAGACCAAATCCAAATAAATAGTTTGTGACGTTTCGGTAACAAAAGCTAACAACGCTGTTACTGAAACGTCACACACTATTTATTTATTTGTATTTGATCTTATTACCTTGTGTTAATTTTCTAATTTCTCTCTGAGTTAAAAATTCTAATTAAAAAACCAAAATATTTCGCCCAAACGAATTTATAAAGAGATATTATTCAATTTCACACAGAGAAAGTGTCATAAAGCATTGGTATAAAATATGGAAAAGGTAAACAAAGTGGGGTAGCTTCAGTAAACAACCTTGTGACCCTGGTTTAACATTAATAATAAGATGACAATGTACAATTTGGATTATTGATTATAAACACAAGGTAATAAGACCAAATAAATAAATATTGTGTGATGTTTCTTTAACAGCATTGTTACCATCTTACCATCATTACCAACTTACTTTTGTGTGAAGATAGTAACAATACTGTTACCGAAACGTCGCACACTATTTATTTGGATTTGGTCTTATTACCTTGTGTTTATAATCTTTATTAAGACTGATTAGATAAAATAAATATCCATTTTTATGTTTTTTCATTTCCAACATCATAGTTTAGTCCATTTAGCCATCTTTTTGTTTGTGTGGTGTAGGCTCATCTGCTGGGAGTGTCAGAGAACATAGCTGAGGTGACATTTAGTGAGAAGGAGTACGACACCATCCTGGCATGTAAATCCAGGGAGAAGGAAGAGATTGTGGTAAGTCTTAACTCGTCTGATAAGGTACAATTTGGATTATTGATTAGAAACACAAGGTAATAAGGCCAAATCCAATTTGTATCCATTATTGGTAAAATGAATGATATTTTGATCTAATATATGCCTTTTTAATTAAAGATTTATTTATGGATTGCTCAAAACACTTGATAATAGTAATTATTTATAACATGCTGCTGCTATATAATTTCTCATTCAGTACTTTTGTCTGAAGATGGTAACAACACTGTTACCGAAATGTCACACACTATTTATTTATTTGGATTTGGTCTTATTACCTTGTGTTTATAATCTATAATCCAAATTGTGCCTTATCTATAGATTGTAAATACAAGGTAATAAAGCCAAATCCAAATAAATAATGTGTGACATTTCAGCATTGTTACCATCATCAGACAAACTTACTGAAAAGTACTGATATTCAGTATTTCAGTCTGATGATGGTAAAAATACTTTTACCAAAACATCACACACTATTTATTTAGATTTGGTCTTATTACCTTGTGTTTTACTAACTGTTATCTATCACATGTAAGAACTTTATGTTGAGAGATCTTGGTGCTGTTCATCTTCTCACATTGGAAGGTTCCCATCTTCCTTTTGTCTGTTATTTTTTTCCTCACATTAGAAGGTGTATGACTCATTCTTGGCCCCTATTCTTTTCCTCATAATTGTGTAAATTTTTAATATTCTTAACTGCACTTCCCTTCTTCACGTTGCAAAGAACCTTTCTTCTCTTCTTGACTGTTCTTCTAATAGTCATTTGAGATGGTCCCTTTCTTTTTCTTTACTTTTCTGCATATGAGAAGGCTCTGTCTTTCTTGGTTGATTCACATTTCCTTATTTAGGACCATTCTTCTAAAGTGTCCTCTGTCTTCACAATATCTATTTTCCTAATTGTAGGAACCTCGTATTTCTCGTTTTATTTTTATTTATGTTGGTTTTACAGAAACATTTATTTTACTGATCCTCCTATCCCCACAACAAAGGGATGTTGTTGGGTTGCCAGTTCCTGAAGCCGGTGATTGCCAAGGGGAATG
The DNA here is from genome assembly GCA_030710605.1 of Cordylochernes scorpioides. Taxonomy (NCBI): domain Eukaryota; kingdom Metazoa; phylum Arthropoda; class Arachnida; order Pseudoscorpiones; family Chernetidae; genus Cordylochernes; species Cordylochernes scorpioides. The sequence goes on from CP092884.1 coordinate 41,389,454, forward strand.
TGGAGATCTGGCTGGGAGACCTTCTAGCCATGCAGCAGAAGTCCCTCAACTTTATCATCAAGGATGCCTTCCTGGCCCTCAACAAGGCTGACTTTGAGCTCATCAGGTTTCTCAGTACCTATATCTCCCAGGTCAGTTGATTCATGCTCTTAAACTGATGTTGTTTGAATCATATGATGATAGAGAGGTGGGGATGTAAGGTTCAGTGGGTTTATTTGGGGAAGTGCTCTATCCTGTTGGGCCACGGTTACTAAGACCCGGTCTAATGCTAGGTTTGTGGTTCAGTCCAGGAAGGTCGTTGGGTTCTGGTTCTCATTGGGTCGGTTATAGGAGGGGTTGTAGCTGAGACATGACATGTTAAATAATCTGTCAAGGTGTATCCCGATCAAGGGGCTAAAAATAACTGACGCATTATCTCTAACAAGTTGCTGCTGCGAAAATGGTGTGGTCAACGGTCAAATACAATAATACTCATCATCTCTGTTGTGCCGTTTTTCTCTGATTAATCTAAAATAAATAATAATAAAAGAATAAATAAAATAATACCAGAAAATAAAATAGTTTTTCTGGTCAGTTGTACCATGCAGTCAGCTACTAATTACACAACAATATAGAGACCTGGGAGAGTTAGTAATTGGTTATTGGTTTTTTTTTTTTTTCAACCTTATACCAGGCTGTGATAACATGTGTGGGATTTATCATTAGGACTCTAAATTTACAACATTTGCAATTTACACATATACAAGGCAGCTTGAATTTATCTTTTCAGGAACATACAATAGCCTTTTTTTTAGATTAAATAGTGTACTTGAATTTTGGAAGGATTTAAGAATTTGATTTTGTTGGAAAGCCTAGGTAAATTTTACAAGAGTAAAATTAAAAGAAGACTATGCAAACTAGGCTTTACGAAAAATATCTATGTAAATCTTCCACAGATATAAAAACTAGGATTGCATCAGGTGCCGGGTGTGTGTGTGTGTGTCCGCAAGAAGTCGGAGCTCTACGCGTTTGAGACGACAGCTGGGAGTGCCGCTGTCCTTGATTGGTGCCTTCAACTTTGACTGTTATTAACTGTTTTGGCTTTACTTCTTTTAAAATATTAGGGCGATCAAGTAGTTGAGCCTAATAAATTTATTTTACGAAACTTAGATCTGATTATTCCAGCACTTGAGCAGGACACTTAAGAGTTAAAAGAAGGTGGCGGACTTATCTTAGTATTCTCGTGCCGCTACAGATTTAATAATACACCTTGACCTGTCTAAAAGAGAAAGCTGTTGTATGCAGATAAAACCATGTTGGCCTGTTATTATTGGAAATGCTAGTTTAATCTGCATTAAATGATAACCTTGGTTGTTATCCAGCTAGGTTATCTCAATCCTCTAAAGTATCTGTTTAATACAGGTTGAGTAGATTGGTGTTGGAGTGAAACCCAGATGGAGGGTGTTGTTGCAGGTTGGACTGCTAGGCATACAGCTGCTATGGACACGGGACTCAGAGGTAGCCCTGAACCTCTGCCAGGTCAACAAGAGGATCATGAACAAGGCCAACCAGAAATTCCTGGATATCCTGCGCAGGCTGATTGAACGTACCACCATGGACCTGGCCAAGTACGAGAGAGTCAAGTACGAGACCCTCATCACCATCCATGTCCACCAGAGAGACATCTTTGATGACCTGGTGAAGACAAACATCCGTTCCATATCAGACTTTGACTGGCTGAAGCAGGCCAGGTTCTACTATGACATGGACAGGAACTTCTGCACCGTGGGCATCACAGATGTCCAGTTCATCTACCAGAATGAGTTCCTGGGGTGCACCGACCGGTTGGTGATTACACCTCTTACTGACAGGTGGGTGGTAGCTGTTTCAAATTACATTGATGGGAACTGATTATAGATATACACTTATGGACAAAACATAAGGAAGTGGGAAAGTCTTTGATATCACCAATCATATATTTCTTTTAAAGGAGACAGAGATTGTTCACACTTGGTTATCTAGTGTGTCTTCAATAAAAGTCACTGTAATATCTTTCAGAGTTATAATCCCAATATACATGCTAAAAGGTACAACTTCCTTAAGTCTTGTCCACGGGTGTATATTGAACCAGATCGGTTGTAAGGTTCACTTACATTATTTTGAATAAATAAACATATATGCAGTAAAACCTTCATGAGTGGACACTCCTCCTATCTGACACTGCTAGGCCTAGGACAGTTTTCATTATCAAAATGACCATTTTTTACTAATTAGCGGCTTTCGAGTAAAAGAACACATCTCCCTAAAGGACACTTTGACTCTACTACTCTGTGTTATCCTTCAGAGAGAGGTTATCTACTGTAGTAGAACCCCTCTCCTGAGTAACACATCTAAGAGGTGACCACTTCCTTCCTGAGCAACCACTTTTGTAAAATCAGAGATGGCCTAAACAAACAAATGTGATCTATAAAAAGAAAGACCCCCCCTCTCTCCTGTGTCAAAATAAATACTAAAATTAAGCACACCATCTATTGCCTCCCTCTGCAATCTTGAGGACTCAGGTCAGTGACAGAGTTATTACACCAGCTTTAGAATGCTCATTGAAGACCATGGTTTCAGACTAATGGCATTTGTTTTTTTAGATCAATATTTCTCTCTGTAGGCCCACATTTGAAATAATGATGAAAGTAAGTGAATATATATTTATTTAGTTCATAAATGTATGTGGGAACACGGGTACAAAATCTTTTGATGTTGGTTGATGATTGATTTGATTGGTTTGAGCGCAGTCGTTTGAGTGGAAAGTGCTGCATACAGGGGAAAATAACGAGGACACAGGGGTTGATTGAGTTGGAAAAAGGCTAATCTAGGGAGAGAAGAAGGAGTTGAGGAATTGAGCGAAGTTGAATATCGACCTTCTATTGCATGATTGAGAATTAACTTATCTGAGGATTGAAGAGGTGGGATTTTGCTCCAAGTTGGTCTCAGGGCGGTCCAGGTGCTAACTCGATGGTGTCAAGCTCCTAACTCGTTGCTGTCCAGCTCCCAACTTGTTGCGATGGTGCCGTGCTCCTTACCGACAATTCTGTGTTCTCGATTTAAGAAGAAAACTCTTTTGGTTTCTCATTGGCTGAACGTTCGTGACGTGTAATCTCACTATAGGCTCGTGGCTAATGAGCTGCTTTCTGATTGGTCTTTGCTATTTCTTTGTCCTTTGGACTTGTCCTAACTTGACTAGGAAGTGCTAGGTTCTAGAACTCAGTTTTATGAGTTCCGGGATAATAAACCCTGCTAATGATTGTTCCTCTTGTAGGCCTTCTCTCCCAGATTTTGTTAAGCCTTGTTCTTTATTAAATCTTTTAAAACATAAATTGCATACATATTGGGTCGGGTTTGCATACAGTTATGTACAAATTATGACATGTACATGTCATAATTTGTGTATAATTAAATGCAACCCCGACCCACTATGTATGTACCATGTATGAATTTCAAAGACTTAATAAAGAACAAGGTAACTGGAGGAAAGAAAGTAACAAAAGATATAGGAAGTAAGACCTAAGGCTGGCACGACTATTCTGGGCACCCCTGTGTCAATACTGCAGGGGCAGAGACCGGGCGTCTCTAGTGACCGCAGAAGTTATTTTAGCCAAGATTCACTCAATACTTCCGGACAAACAGGACGTGTCGAGTGACCAAAAGTTATAAAAGTTTGAGAGACATCCAGTACTTCCGGCAAAAACAGGACGTGTCTAATATCCTTCGAAACTATAAGCGTCAAGCCACCAAACACTTCCTGACGAAATCGGATATACCAAACAGGGCACAGCTTTCATCAAGGGAAGCCGCCGGCCTATCAGAAGATAGCACCTTAAGTAGGTCAACCAATAGAAAAAGATCATGTGAGATATCTCAACCAATCAGAGAGAAACTGACTCGTGGTGTTAAATCGAAAGACAAGAATTGTCAGTAGTGTCTTAGCTCTCATAGGAACAACACCTAGAGTTGCTCCTTCACTTCCAACGAGGTGACATCGGCCCAGGACCTCTCCCCGCTCAGCTCATAGCTAAGTACAATCACCACCATGTGATCAGTTAATTAACAATCAAAATCGCTCCGCCTTCTCAAGCTTTCTTTCCTCCAATCCAGTTGCCTTTTATTTTCAAAACAATCATGTGTCCTGATTATTCCTAACTGTGTGCTTCACTTACCACTCAACGACTGCGCTTCAATCAAATCTCACCATTCGCATCCAACAACAAGAAACCCCGCAACGATATTGCCACAGAACGGTTAAGTCGACAGATTCTACAAAAGTGTAATACATCAAATATTACAGCGATATAACAACTATTGCATCGTATTACAGTAAGTCGACAGGATAAAGATTATGGAGCTTAATCAGGATCAAGATGGAAATTAGCCCAGACACCAGCAAATCAAACGGCAATGATAAAACCAGCGGAAAAGAAACGGACAAGAAGAGAGGCGACCAGGCGCCTTCTAGCGGCCATCATATGGCAAATGACCGTGGCCCTCCGACGTGTCAACGCCCCACAAAGTGAGACGGAATTCCGGAGCACCATTCCCCGGGGAGGACGACGGACACAACCCCCGCCAACCCCAGGCGAGTGTCACCAAGACCGGACACCGACCACCGAGGAGTCATCCACCGCCATGCCGTACACAGTCCCCGAAACCAATCCCCGCGATCCGGGACAGCCCAAACGATTCCAAAATGATCTTCCAGTACCGGACTTTACTTCAATTTCGCGGACGGTGCGAGCAGTCCCGAGCCCCAAGCCAACCACCCCAAACCAAGGCGTCCCAAAGGAGACCTGTTGAACTGAGGTAGGCACCCACCCTATGCCGTCAAGGAATTGACTTTGAACTTCTATCTAACCTACCTATCCCTTTAACCATATCTAACCTTTGTACTCAATGAATGCACGCACGGGCTAGACCAAACCTGTCCGAAAGGACTTGCACTGCAATCAAATTTGTCACACAGGACAACCCTTACCTGCATTCATTGACCCCACCACCATGTTTATCACTCAACCCAATTATCAATACTATATGCCCTCAAATACAAGCCACAACAGTTTCAACCCTCACCATGCCCAAAAAAACGTGTCAGTACAGCTCACACACTTACCACACAAAATCTATGCATGACCATACGACGCCACGCCATAAAAATGTACCTCACAACAATCCCACAAACGTATTTAGCAACAATCACAACATTCGCAACAACAATACACCGACAACATCCATCCAAAGGACGGTTTTCACGCTAGCAAACACGCACAACCCGCCCAACAAGCACGACACTCGCGCCAAAAGACGACAACCACAAACAAACGCATGCACCGTCGTTAGTAACAATCATCTCGTCTACCCAAAACACTAAAAAATGTTCACCTTAAAAGGTACCATATACTCTAACAATAGAAATTTCGATATATGACTTTAATAAATTTGTTGTTCATAGTGAGAACAGGTAAAATTTTGTACAAACAAGGATTTCGCGTGACACCTTTTCATTCACAATTTTTTTTTTTCGATTCGTGTCACAGGTCATCCACAAAACTTTTTCACTTCAGGCCACAGACGCCTTTCACCAAGCCTGTGACACGTCTCTCACTCAAAGCGTGTTCACGTCGTAAGCCTCATTTTTCACTCAATTCCACCCTAATGCCACTGAATAGCATTTTTTACTAAAGTCACAACGACCATTCGATTTAATAAATGGATACAACGTCCGGATTTTCAAAATACAAATAATGTCGAAATTACACCAACTCATCTCTCCACAATGTTATTGACAGAACATGACACAAGACATCGTCAAACAAGTAAAACCCACAAACAAAACAAAATGTCGTACACAAAACATATCACACACACAACGCAACCAATGCCGAAAGTAAAAGATTCAATTAGAAAAAAAAAAACAATTAGGCGTGCACAAATTCAATTAGGAAACCAGGAAGTGAGAAGGGACACTTCCCCGCACGACAAAGACGCCGGTCAGCAGCTACGTGCAAATAGACGGGGGATAAATTGGGAATCACCCCGGGGAGGGACTTTGTTTCTCCACATCGCCCCCCTGCTTCCGGTTTCTAATTACCGTGGGGCCCCTCGACCAACAGCTGAATTGAGGTCAACTGTGGGCTTCTCTAAGTGTCGTTCAGTTTGGATCCCAATACGAGCTACATATCGACTTTTACAAAAAACATAGTTCAATTATATTCTCACAAGAAACTTAAGACACACAGACACTCCAAATGAGTTCACATTTCTATTCTTTTATTCTTTTAAAGACTTCCAAACTTTACATTTTTCACACTAGGCACAAATTCCACCTACGCGTAGACATCCCAGACCTTAGGATCTTGACAACACATAGAATTCGTTTCACACATTTCTTACACAAAAACTTCTAACATTTTTTCACAACACACACAAAGACAAAAAGTTACACATAATTGAGCAATTAAAACATTTATAGGGCAAAATGGAGCAACCAATACATGAAGATCAGGGCATGTAGATACCAAAGGGTTCCAACCAATACACCTTATTTTTCATATCAATCATTTTCATTATTTTCTCGCAATTAAAAATGTAAATATTTAATCAATTTATCGATTTATTCAACTTATTGCCACTTTTAATCATTAATTATCATTTTTTTTCCCAATTAGTTTATATTATCATTTTTATTTATCAATTATCATTCTATTTACCACTTGACTTATATTGTCACAACTCAATTATCAACGAAAACACTGGTTTTCGATTAAACTAAAAACATTAAATCACCCTTTATTGTTGAAACCTTTTTATTTTTCATTTTTCCTTTTTTCAAGCACTCAACTTTGATTTCGCTCAAAAAACTTTTATTTTATTTTTATTTTTGATTTCTCAAAAGCCCTAATAAAATTCCCTCGGTCTCCATTCCCAATTCCGAGCTAGAATATAATTAGGCAATTTTCCTTTTTTTTTCTCACCACGCACCAAGCATTCACTTTGATTTCGTTCAACTCTTATTTTTATTTTTATTTTGATTTCTCAAAAGACCTAATGAAAACCCCTTCGATTTCATTCCCAATCTCAAGTAGGATAGTAATTAGGCAATTCTTTTTTTTTTTTCACCAACGCAACAAAGCATTTTCTCTTTTTTTTTCATACAACAAGGCCTTTTCTTTTTTTTTGTGCAACCAAGCCTTCACTTTGATTTCATTCAACTTTTATTTTTATCTTATTTTATTTTGATTTCTCAAAAGACCTAATAGAATTCCCTCGGTTTCCATTCCCAATTCCGAGCTAGAATATGGTTAGGCATTTTTCCTTTTTTTTCTCACCACTCAACCAAACACATTCAATTTTGATTTCATTCAACTATTCTTATTTCATTTTGTTTTGATTTCAAAGCACCTTATGAAATTTCCTCGATTCCTTTTTCTCAGAATTCGAGCAAAAAAGTAACTAAGCAGTTGTCTTTGTCACCATGCAACAAAATATATTTCTTTTTCAACCAAACACATTCAATTTTGATGTCATTCAACTATTTTTATATTATTTTTATTTTGATTTCAAAGCCTTAATAGAACTCCCTCGAATTCATTTCTTAACTCGAGTAGAATTCGTTTAGGCGCATTTTCTTTTTTTTGCCCACTATGTACCATAACATTCATTGATTTCTTACAATTAAAAAATTTTTGATTTCTATTAATTATACTCAACCTATATCATCAACACCATTCTATATTACTTATTATATCGCCACCAATGCTTGTATATAGACTCAATACCCACAACTAATTTTCCCACAAAATTATTTTTCACTTTACAGAATTCTCTCAGGCTAACCCCTTCTTGAATTCTTCACATGTAGGGGGCGCATCTGTCATAATTTGTGTATAATTAAATGCAACCCCGACCCACTATGTATGTACCATGTATGAATTTCAAAGACTTAATAAAGAACAAGGTAACTGGAGGAAAGAAAGTAACAAAAGATATAGGAAGTAAGACCTAAGGCTGGCACGACTATTCTGGGCACCCCTGTGTCAATACTGCAGGGGCAGAGACCGGGCGTCTCTAGTGACCGCAGAAGTTATTTTAGCCAAGATTCACTCAATACTTCCGGACAAACAGGACGTGTCGAGTGACCAAAAGTTATAAAAGTTTGAGAGACATCCAGTACTTCCGGCAAAAACAGGACGTGTCTAATATCCTTCGAAACTATAAGCGTCAAGCCACCAAACACTTCCTGACGAAATCGGATATACCAAACAGGGCACAGCTTTCATCAAGGGAAGCCGCCGGCCTATCAGAAGATAGCACCTTAAGTAGGTCAACCAATAGAAAAAGATCATGTGAGATATCTCAACCAATCAGAGAGAAACTGACTCGTGGTGTTAAATCGAAAGACAAGAATTGTCAGTAGTGTCTTAGCTCTCATAGGAACAACACCTAGAGTTGCTCCTTCACTTCCAACGAGGTGACATCGGCCCAGGACCTCTCCCCGCTCAGCTCATAGCTAAGTACAATCACCACCATGTGATCAGTTAATTAACAATCAAAATCGCTCCGCCTTCTCAAGCTTTCTTTCCTCCAATCCAGTTGCCTTTTATTTTCAAAACAATCATGTGTCCTGATTATTCCTAACTGTGTGCTTCACTTACCACTCAACGACTGCGCTTCAATCAAATCTCACCATTCGCATCCAACAACAAGAAACCCCGCAACGATATTGCCACAGAACGGTTAAGTCGACAGATTCTACAAAAGTGTAATACATCAAATATTACAGCGATATAACAACTATTGCATCGTATTACATACATATTGTAAAAATGAGAAAAACAACCGCAATAAGCGGTACACAAGGCAGTTAAGGTAAGAACAAACAGAAAACTGGGGGGATTGAGGCGGGCAATGCCCATTGATCAGTTCACAGAGCAGTTTCACCAAGCGGCGTCCATTGCAATGTTGTTCCTATGCTTCTTTCTTCTATCTCTTCCAGCGATAAATTATTAAAATAAGATAAACCTCCGGTTGAGTAGTTAACTAGGACAATTGACAATTAAAAATAGTTAATTGACATCTAGTCAATGGTCAAGAGAGAGTTTACAGAGTTTAAAATAGTAGAGAAAATATATATACACCAGACGAGGCCTTCTCCGAAGAGACGTCTGGATCCTATCAGGAGCTTAGAATTGTCTTGAGTTCAGACTTGCGAGTTATGGAATTCGTGTCCCCAGCGATGACTGTGTTGATGAACTTGACAAGAAAAATATTGTGTTTAGGTAAGGTATCCGCGAGGAAACTCTCCCTAAGATGGGGGTACAGGACCGCTACATCATTAATGGTCGTCCCTCAATTATATAGGGGCCTAAGGATAGTTTCATCGTTCAGTTGTTCGATTATGTCCATTAACTGATTCTCACATTCCATTTCCTGCTTCTCTTGGAGCGTCGGGTCAGGCATTAGAGGCGGAGGGACTACTACGGCTGGAGCTGACTCCTCCTCATGGGGAGTAGGCGGCGCTGGTTCAGTAGTTAACTAGGGATGTTTATTCCTGGAAGACTACTCTAAATAGTAAGTCTTTGATGTAGATACTGTAAGCTCATCTACAGGGTGTATTGGCAGGTGCTACATCACCCTTGGCCAGGCAATCGGCATGAGTCTGGGAGGTGCCCCAGCCGGTCCAGCAGGAACTGGCAAGACAGAGACCACCAAGGACATGGGGAAGGCCCTGGGAAAGTTTGTGGTTGTCTTCAACTGCTCTGACCAGATGGACTTCCGGGGTCTTGGCCGCATTTTCAAAGGTGAATATTGACCACTTGAGTATAAAAAAAAACTACATTTTGGATCACAGAATAAAAAGATCACCAGATAACTAGAGTCAAATCCAAATATTTTATGTGTAGATTTTTTTTATAAGAGCCTTGTTACACACCATCTTCAGACAAAAGTACTGAAATATATTTGCAGTGGAACCTTATTAGTGGACACTCCTAGCTGACACCGCTTTGCCTAGGACCGTTGACATTTCCAAAATGTCCATTTTTAACAATTAGTTTCAATTTTTTTAATAAAAGATGGCACACTAATGCATCATATTATAATTGAACTATTGTAGAAATTAAACTCTTAAAATCACGATCATTAAAACAATAATAAACAATAAAAGGAGCTTCTTGTGTAAATTTCTTTATTACCGCAAGCTTTCGAACAGAACGTTCTTCAACGGGCGTGGATAGAAAAAAAAAAATTCACTATTCCAATATTGCCAACAAACACCAAAGACTAATCATTGAATCCATCCTGTCAAGCAAATTCCAGAGCCTCAATAGAAAAATCGATTTACCTGAAATTTACAATGTAATATTCCCTGCAGCCACCAAACCCCCCTCTGTATCATAAACTCTGCGATTCAATGAATAATCCTTTATTTCCGATTTTTCAAGGGGCTAAACGGCCATATTTTTCAAAGATCTCATCCCCTCTCGCGGCAAGCCTCGCATTACACTTGGGACACGGGCGTCTCACAAATGTAAATATAAATTAGATCCGAAAACTGTAGTAGCTATTATAATTTTTCCTGTCGAAGGGTGGTTATGCCCGAAAGCTAGAAATAAATGTATATGAAAGATACTTATCCCCCAAGCTTATTGATTTGCACATTGTTTATTATTGTTTTAATAATTGAACTATATGTACAATATGATAATACAATATAATACACTGCGGCCTGTGATTGTAAAACGACACTAGAAGTTACACCGCATGAGTTTCTTTTCAACGACAAATTAAAATTTTATTTCAAGGTGAAATAGTCGATATTTCGATATAGTCGATGTAGGTGAAATAGTCGATAAAATTTTAATTTGTCGTTGAAAAGAAACTCATGTGGTGTAACTTCTAGTGTCATTTTACAATATGATAAGTTTACCTATACCCTGTAGTTTCAAATTTTCAGGTCTTATTTAATCCTCTATTTTTCCTTTTAAAATACTGCTGTGTGTAACCCAGACTTTTGGAGCATACAGAATTCTTTATAATATCACAACCAGTCTCAACTAGTTACCAATACAAGTTCAAATTACAATGCAATACCAATGTGCAATTATATCCTACCATTTAAAATACATAATGATATACATCTTAATTACCACTCTTGTGTCAGAGGATGGTAACATTGCTCTCTGTGAAATGCCATGTAGGAATAACTTGTTTAGATTTGGTCTTGTCACCTTATGGTGAAGGAATGTCAGCATTCTTAGTGATTATTTCCAAAACAAGGTTTATAAGTGTTACATCTTCTTCTTTCTTATCTCCACTCAATCAAACTAAGGTATCAAGCTTGTAAAGCTTGAGACTTTTGAAGGTGTCTGCCGGGGAAGAGTAGAGCTCATCAATGGATGAGTCAATACAGTCAATAATGTGTCTTGGGGTTGCAGGCTGAGAATTGCACTTAGTACATAGTGGGAAAACCCTTCAACCATTCTGGAAAGTCATTGTCCGTAGATGACCAGGCTTAAGTCTGGAAATCAAAGACTGTTGTTCTCTTGGGAGGACAGAACCGGTGCTTGTCTCTCCTGCTCTGTACCAGTCATGTGCAGCATTAGATTTCCATTCCTGCAGACATTGGGTTTTGATGGTACGGAGGAGGTCAAGTGTTACATGAAAGCATAAAGCATTTGTAAGTGCAAAGTTGAACTGCTTTTCACATGTGTAGACATGTGGTGCACTTACAGTAAAAAGCAGTCGCTAACTACCCACCATGATTATCATGATCTGTACCACGTGTACTAGGGATAAGCAAAAAAAAAAAAAGACAGCACTTAATATTATTGAGATGGTTAAATAAGCTTTTGGGCAAGCCCTTCTTCAGCTACCAAAATACCTATAAAAGTTTTTGTCTACATGACACTGTTGGTTGTCCAGGACTGGCACAGTCCGGCTCCTGGGGATGTTTCGACGAGTTCAACAGAATTGACCTGCCGGTACTCTCTGTCGCAGCCCAGCAGATCTACCTCTGCCTCATGGCTCGCAAGGAACGCAAGAAACAATTTATCTTCTCTGATGGAGACACTGTTGACCTCAACCCTGAGTTTGGATTCTTTATTACCATGGTAGGAGGGAGAGAGATTTGCATACTTAGAATATTCACATATTACTCTGATAGCAGTAGTTGTTGAACTCATTGTAGTGTTTATTTTATAAAATGGACACCTAGGTTAGATTATCATAATGATAGAGGCTCCCTAACCGGCATTCATAGTTCTTCAAATTAAAGATACTTTGGCCAGTAATTATTTTTTATTACCTCGACGTTTCGACAAAAATCTTTTGTCCTCGTCCTGATTAGGACAAAATATTTTTGTCGAAACATCAAGGTAATAAAAAATAATTACTGGCCGAAGACTAGGTTAGATAAGTCTTTTTAAATTTCATGACAGTTCGAGAAAAATTGTTGGTCCTTTTTCATCAAGATAAAAATATGCATGCATGCAAAGTTTAACATTTTTAAACTGATGAGAACAATAGATTTAAAAAAAAATAATTATTATTATTACAAATTTTAATGATAGATGGAAATAGAATTTATAAAGGTATGATTGAAAGTTCCATAAATGATGGTGGATTAAGGTGAAGTAGCTTTGAGACATTGTGTTGTGCCCAGAATCCTGGCTACGCTGGCCGCCAGGAGTTACCAGAGAATCTCAAAGTTCTCTTCCGTAGTGTGGCCATGATGGTCCCTGACAGACAGGTGTGTGGGGGACTAACCTTCCTGACACTCTACCTGTTCCCTTCCAGCTTTACACATCCAATACTGAGATTGAAATATTGTTGCATTGTCCTGGGGGGTTGGCTTCAATGTTCGATATGTCATAAGTGAGACCAGAACAATTAATCATAAAACAAATTTATATTGACAAGGAAACACAAGGTAATAAGACCAAATCCAAATAAATAAATAGTATGTGACGTTTCGGTAACAGCGTTGTTACCATCTTCAGACAAAAGTACTGAATGAGAGAATTTTACCACAGCATGCTTTTAAATAGTTCCTGTTATCAGGTGTGTAAACAAGATAACAGATAAGAAGAAGATATTTATCTGATAAACTGATGATTATTATTCTTAGAATGTTTATGTTTGTTTTGTTTATCCCATCTGTTTATTAGATAAATATCTTCTTCTTATCTGTTATCTTGTTTACACACCTGATAACAGGAACTATTTAAAAACATGCTGTGTTAAAATTCTCTCATTCAGTATTTTTGTCTGAAGATGGTAACAACGCTGTTATCGAAACGTGACACAAACTATTTATTTATTTGGATTTGGTCTTATTACCTTGTGTTCATAATCTACAATCCAAATTGTGCCTCATCAATTGTGACAAGGAAAGTATTTACAAATTTTGTCAATTTCAAAAACAACTTAGAGATATCTAAACAAACTATTTAAATGGAAGGCTAGTTTCAAGTGACTGATGATGATAAACTAAGTAGGCTACCATTGTCTGTGACAATATACTGCTACTTCTTTTTTTTTTTGCTTATCCCTAGTACACGTGGTACAGGCCATGATAATCATGGTGGGTAGGAGTAGGTGACTACTTTTACTGTAAGTGCACCACATGGGAAAAGCAGTTCGACTTTGCACGTTCCATTAGTGTCTTTTTATTCTGATATTCTGCGATTTCATCGCAGTAAGGACAGTAGAAGTTTGTTTTATGTATAAAAGAAACATTCGTGCTTTTAAGTCCTTTTATTTTATATATATAGATGGCGCGTTATTGCTTTGTGTTAATTTATTCCTAACTGGCCTTGTCTTTATAGTTTGCTGAAGAGCATTGCTCGAAGCAAATATTCGAATGTAATTCTACTGTCCTATAAGCTTATGTCCATAGTTTACTTGAAAACCATTTCTAAGATTCCATCCTTCAGTGTAGCATATATAAGCAGAATGATCCAATACAGTATTAGAGCTCCGAGAAGCGGTCTGGTGGATTAAATTGGCGAAACCGCTGGGAGGGTTCACCACTGATGAGCCAAGCCCTCCCAATATATTTTTTCATCGCAGTAAGGACAGTAGAAGTTTGTTTTATGTATAAAAGAAACATTCGCGCTTTTAAGTCCTTTTATTTTATATGATATGATAGTGTAACCTCCCTCTCTCTTTCTCTCTCTTTATTTCCACTTACTCTAATTCATCACTTACTCTTTGATTCAACCATAAAAGGTAATAAATCCAAATAAATAGTGTGTGTGGTTTCAGTAACAGCATTGTTACCATCATCAGACCACCATCATGATGGTAACAACACAGTTACTGAAACGTCACATACTATTTATTTAAATATATTTGGTCTTATTACCTTTTATTTCTAATTTATAATCTAAATTTACATTATCATTTAATTTAACCAATTTTTGACTTACCAATCAGCCTATTTACTTTAATCGACTATAATTCAACACCAACTTTAATTCAACGAAAAATTTCTGATCCCTTAGGGTGTTGAATCAAAGAAGTTAGACCCACCATGATTATCATGGCTTTTACCCTGTGTACTAGGGATAATGAAAAAATAAGAAGTTAGACTATATTACACTTATAGCCAATCCAGATTCCTATGTTGATGGTTTACATCTTCTTTTGCTATAGGTACATCACATAATTTCATTTGTAGAAAGCCGTCCAACTTTTGCACTTACAAAGTGTCGGAGCTCCTGTTTGTTTATTTATTTTATTGGGGGAGTTTTATTAGTGCAAGTCCCATTGAAATAATTTATTACCTTTCATATAGATCAATACAGCATTCAATTCTTGGTCCTTGTTTTCAGAAATTGACAGGCTCTGACCACTGTTATTTACAAGGAGGGTACTTGTAATTCTTGTACTCTTGTGTTTGAATGTAGACATCAATGTGCTACAGAAGTTAATATGGAGCTGTGTAACACCAGATCATCATGAGAGTGAAATTGGCCAGCTGTGGCTTCCAAGAGAACATTATCCTGGCCCGCAAGTTCTTTGTCCTCTACAAGCTGTGTGAGGAACAGCTTACCAAGCAGGTCTGCAATTTATCTCTTACCTTTTTAAATAGTATAATTTCCATTTATAATAAACCACCACATCATTATGTAGTGCCATATCCCCAATACCGAGGTTAGCCTTCTTGGAATGCCACCTTCTTCCCTGTTTTCTGCTTAATTCTCATACATGTAGCCTTTCTAAAAGAATTAATTGATCAATACTGTAATCTGTATCATTTTTTCGTATATTGAACAGAAAAAGGAACATTTTATAAAAGCTTTTCACTATATAAAACAAAAAAATAACATAAATAGCCCTATATAGTTATTCTTAATATAATATTTAATTGATAAGACACAATATTGGATTATAGATTACAAACACAAAGCAATTATTTGGATTTGATCTTATTGCTTTGTGTTTATATTTAATTATAATCTAGAATCATTTTTTCAGATCTTAAAAAAATCATAAATTTGCTAATCTCATATCTAATTACAGTGGGCTCCAACGTTCGATTGCGAATAGAATGATTTAATTTGTTTTAATATCTAATTAATATTCCAGAGACCATTCTATTACTTTATTGAACTGAGCCTTCCTTTTGGTCTCTACCACTTCCCTTTATTCTTTGTTTCCCTCCACTAGGGTCAATAGATGATCTGATGATTCTCTCTCAGAGTTCTACAAACTTCCTTTGGATTACTTCAATCTACTCCAAGTTTCTTGGATTGTCTTCTGGCCATTTAACCTTGAGAATTCTTCTATACAACTCACACCATATATTAGAAGTTTAAGTACCTCTTCAATTTGCAGGACATGTACTCTGTGAATCTTTGAGAGATTGTCTATTGACCATACTAGATGGAGGGATCTTGAAGAATAAAGAAAGAATTGGAAGGATTGTGCTTTGATAATCTAATAGGATAATATGGTCTGTGGAATTGAAAGATATGAAGAGGCAATGTGGAAATGACTTTCCTTGTTGGCTGACCTCTGTATCAGAGATGGCATTACATGATGGTCAGTATTGCTGAAATCTAGTTTGCTCATTTAGAATTGGCATACTGTAACCTAATGATAATTACTTGGGTAAGTCTATAATTCAAATTGTGTCTCATCATTGGGTAGAAATGTTATTCCAATATCTTCAACTTACAAGGACCTCTAATGCCACCGTTACAAAGAAGATGGGTGTATCCAGGTGCACTATGACTTTGGCCTGAGGAACATTCTGTCAGTGCTCCGGACCCTTGGAGCAGAGAAACGGAAGAGGCCAGGAGACAGCGAGGCCACCATCATGATGAGGGTCCTGCGCGACATGAACATTTCCAAGTTGGTAAGTGGTGCCCCAGACCTGAGCCTTTCCATTCCTGCCAATGCTTGTTCACAGGTGGATGAAGATGAACCATTATTCTTGAGCCTCATCTCAGATCTCTTCCCCGGCATTGTGCTGGACAACGCTGTGTACGAGGACCTGCAGGATGCCATTGCTAAGGAAGTAGCTGAAGCCCTTCTGATTAACCATCCTTCCTGGAATCTCAAACTGGTTCAGGTACTTCTTGGAGAGAAATTCTCTCCACTAATGATATTGACAAACAATTTAGAATAGAAATAAGGCACAAGTTGGATTATAGATTATAAACACAAGGTAATAAGACCAAATCCAATTCATTCAGTACTTTTGTCTGAAGATGGTAACAACGCTGTTACCGAAACATCACACACTATTTATTTATTTGGATTTGGTCTTATTACCTTGAATTTAGAATATAAATAAGATTTCAAGTAAACTGTCTGTCTAAAAAATGAAAGGTGACCTCTCCTGTGTATAAATAACACAAAACTATGAACCTTCTATTGACTTATCTAACAGTCAGGACGGTGAAAAATTCCACCACACCAGCTGTGACCATATTCAGAGCATCCACCTGAAGACTATGGATTTGTCCTTCATCAGTGCAGGGCAGGCTTTGATCTAATGAGATACACAAGAGACTTCTCAAATTTATAATTAGGCCAAATAGAGCTTGTAGTTTTATAATTTGTATTTAAAAGAAAATAAGACCTAATCCAAATAATTTATTAGTGTGTGACGTTTCGGCAACAACATTGTCACCATCATCAGACAAAAGAATAAATGATAAAACATATTACAGCAAGTTCTTATATAGTACTGTTATCAAGTGTTTAAACAAGTAAATGACATTTTTGATAACAGTACTATATAAGAACTTGCTGTAATATTTTTTATCATTTATTCTTTTGTCTGATGATGGTGACAATGTTGTTGCCGAAACGTCACACACTAATAAATTATTTGGATTAGGTCTTATTTTCTTTTATTATAATCTATAATCCAAATTGTGATTTATCATATTTTGTATTTAGTTTTGTGTTTCTCCCTTTAAATTCCCCAAGGCAATAATGTTGCAAAGAAATTTGAGAGGATAAGTAAATATTATATATATATATTTTTTAATTATCCCTAGTATATATACACGTGTTACAGGCCATGATAATCATGGTGGGTAGTTAGCGACTGCTTTTACTTTAAGTGCACCATATGTCTACACATGTGAAAAGCAGTTCGACTTTTGTACTTTCAAATGTGACAGAGCTACATTTGGTTACTTGCACTTGCTGGTGGGGTTGGACTTTTGTAAGACTCTGAGGCCATTGGAGCAAATATTATCTGAAATGGGGAGTTGAACTGAAGAAATTACAATATTCCAGAGACCATTCTATTAGTTTTTTGAACCAAGCCTTCCTTTTGGTCTCTACCCCTCCCTTAATTCTTTGTATCCCTCCACTAGGGTCAATAGATGATCTTCTGATGATGATTCTCTCTCAGAGTTCTACAAACTTCCCTAGGATTACTTCAATCTTCTTCAAGTTTCCTGGGTTGTCTTCTGACCATTTGACCATGAGAATTCTTCTATATAACTCGCACCATATATTAGAAGTTTAAGTACCACTTCAATTTGTGGGGCATGCACTCTGAGAATCATTGGGAGATTGCCTATTGACCATACTGGAGGGAGGGGTAAATCAAATTTTTAAATATTACACAATGCTGTCTATGATTTATATTCTAAATTATTGTCCTTGCGTGTATATTTTGTAACGTACATGGATAACATTTACATGTTGGATGGGGAACTAAATGCATGTGCTTGTGTATTATATAGAGGAGTTTGTTGTAATGGATGGAACACTGACCTCCCAGTTGAAAGGTTTGTTGCAACTCTATATCTGGTTTGGTGTTTATTGTTTAATTATATATTGGGGTATTATATATTGCTTTCTTATATTAGCCCTATGAATGTATGTTGGTCTTTCCAAGTCTCCATTTCCTATGATTGTGTGTAATTTTAAACATATTCTATATTGCATTGTGAAGATTACATATTTTATTCAAAGTTTTGCCCTAATCATTCAAAATTAAAAACATTAAAATATTTAAACATAATCTTATGTTTATTCAGCATAACTTCCTGTTTAGGACATCTAATTGCAAAGCCAAAGTGTCCTTTAGTGAGAGGTGTCCTCTTACTGGAGAGTTGCTTCTTCTTCTTTCTTATCTCCACTCAATCTTTTTAGGGTATCAAGTTGTGACCCTTGATGGTTTCTGTTTGACAACCATCGTGACTGGGTGAAGTAGAATGCGTCTGCCTTTGTCATTAAGACTGGGAGCACTACTCCTCAGTGGCAGACCGACTTAGCTCCAAAAGAAATGGCCGCCTCTGACATGAGGAACAGACGCCATGTGCAGCTGCTCCTAACATGGATTACAAACACTGCTCATCCTGTATACCTGGATTAGGAGCCCTTACAGGGTACTATCAGCCGGGCCAGCTGAGCCCAGGTTTTTTAGTGAGTTTGTTACTTCTTCCCCTCCTCCTTTTTCATCCGGGCTTGGGACCGGCAAAGGCGGAGTAATTTTGGTGATTAAAACTGTCCTTAGTAGAAAAGTGTCCTCTAGCATGAGTGTCCTTTTATGGAGGTTCTACTGTATTTAGAAGAAGAATTATTTGATCAAGTTTACCAAGAATATTGCGGGATGTGACAGCTCTTTGAGACTCAGCGAGTGCGCCACGGCATGATGGTGCTAGGACCATCAGGTGCGGGGAAGACGTGCTGCATCCATGTGCTGATGAAGGCCATGACGCTGTGCGGAGCTCCCCACAGGGAGATGAGGATGAATCCCAAGGCCATCACAGCTCCTCAGATGTTTGGTCGCCTGGATGTCGCCACCAATGACTGGACTGACGGCATTTTCTCCACTCTGTGGCGCAAGTCCCTCAAAGCCAAGAAAGGTCTGTGAAGATTCTCTTGTGTGTGTAGTGCTGTGCAGGAATTGTAACCTTGTTAACTCAACTTTCTTCTTCTTCACTCTATAGATAGTATTTATTATGAAATTATCCATTTTCTATTTCGTTTTGTTTCCTTAATTTAAATATGAACCAGTTAGTTTTCAAGCAAGACAGCTCTTTTAATGGTCCTTTGTGGAAAAATAACCCACAGTCTTTTAGATTTCACTTTGATTAAGGGAGGCCCATATTAGAGCTGTTTTGCTTGAAAGCTATCTGAATTATTGCGAAATCACATTACTGAAAAATGTCATAAAGTTGTATTACACTATATATAACTAGCGGATGTACCCGGCTTCGCCCGTGTTTTACCCGAGTAAAGGTTTGTCTAACGAATCTCTCGATAAAGTGAACATTTTTTCCCGGCCCCTTGAAAAATACTCGATAAGTTGAATAAAATCAATATTAATCGGTACCCGAGTAAAGGTCTGTCTAACGAACATTTGTTAAAACAATTCTCTATAAACTTATAAAAAGAAATAGATATATTTTGATAATTTGAAACTGATAAAGTGATCATTTTTTCCCGGTCCCTGTGTGCAGTGTCATTCTGAATTTTGTCTTTCCTAATTTTCTACATTACAAAATAATCGTTTTATCTAGTGAACATTTTTTCCCGGTCCCTTGAAAAATACTCGATAAGGTTGAATAAATTCATGGTCGTTTATGGAAGATGGACGAAGTTCCCGGAGGTCATCTTGGGAAAGCTCCCGCGAGGCTTTTTTTCTTGTCTACTTGGCATAGCTGTGTCACCAACTCTGCCCTGATTGGTCGGTGGGCGGCCGGCGGCCGGGCGAATCCATTCTCTCACGGGGTGGGGCAGACCCAAGGTCATCAGGAGCAGCAAACCTAAGCCTATCTCTGTCTCAATGGTGGCACTGCTTGCGAGTTAAAGCTACAAATCTGCAAATAACTCTAAGGATATTAAAGATATTCAAGATATTATTTTTCGTAAACCTTTCCGGGGATACACCTAATAATATCCCAAAATTTCACGGCGATTGGATGTATGGTTTTTGAATCCATAGAGGACACACACACAGACATTCATTTTTATATATATATAGATTATATAACATAAAGTTGCGGGAGGAGTATTTTCATGTGTTTGGTGCAAGGAGGATAGAGCTGGTACCTTGTTTAATAATATTTTCTATTAATGCTTGAAGCCCTTAAAGAGGAAAAAAACAAATATACCCCTATGAAGAAATTATATTTATTTTAACAATAAAGTTAAAGTAGAGACTTTTAAGAAATTATATAAACATATTTACAATAAGAGAAAAACTAACCTGAGAGCATCTAGCTTCTCTGCCCAAACAAAACTACACTTTTTCTTTTTAACTAACTAGACATATGCAAATCCTCTATTATTGATTAATTTTGCACAAGAATTTACATATATAAATTTACAAATTTTTTATAATTAAATTTAAAAATACAAATTATTTAAACAATATAATTTACAAATATTAAAGTATCTTACATTTAATGAAAAGATTATCACCTCTAACATCATATACCCAGATAGGCATCTCTCCCTTTAATTATGTATTGAAACCAATGCTGTAGTGGAGGGTATACGGGGGTATACGCCGTATACCCTATGCTTTTAAAATTTAGATAGCGTATACCTAGTGGTTTTACTTAAAAATAGCGTATACACTATGATTTTGTTCAAATTTTTTATTAAAAATTTATTATTTTCTTTCTTTGTAATAGTAAAAAAAAAAAATGATGATAAAAATTGTACTGAAAAATTGCAAAAAAATTTCAAATTAACAATTCACACAAAATATTTCATTCATTTAGTAAAAATTTCTTGGGAAAAATATATCAACTATATTCAAATTAATAATCAAACAAGCCTCCTTTAACGAAAAACGGAAAACGAATATAACCGAACCTTTAATTTTTGAAAATGGTAATTTTGTTTAAAACCACAATATGAAATGAAAACTTTAAACTTTCCTAATATTTAAAAGTTATTATGTTTGTGCTTAATAGAAAATATGTTAAAAAATTAAAGTTTAAATAAAAATAAAGTTATATTTTCTGATGTTAAAATCATTTACAAAAAAAAAGTAAAAACGACTTCTTCAAGATAGATGTTCCTTATTACCAATGCTGTATTTATCCAGCAGTGATGTAAACTAATTCATAAACAATTTGGTTTTCGATTTAAAACGATTTTCTTCTAATTCTATACAATTGAAAATATATTTGAATTTTATCAAATACTCTTCTTTAACTAAAGTTGCTATGGTAACCATGCTAAACTACGTTATTGTGGACGTTAATTTTGCATATTCTTTAGTTTATTTGAAGTTAGCAAAAGCTGTTGACAAAATAACATTGATTTTCAAAAAAATATAATTTTGAAAACTTCTTTAAGTAAGTTTATTGTAATTTATTTATATATTTATTTATATATTACATTTTTATGTAAAAGTTGTATGTAATATTTTACGTCTTTTTTTCAAATAAAAATATAATTAAAAATAACCTTGTTTATTTTTACCAAAAATTTATATTCTCAAGCGTATACCCTATGCTAATTTTACGACTACAGCACTGATTGAAACAATGCATTATGTTCATCACCCCTAGTAAAAAACCTTACTACTGATGATGTAGAATGAGACACCAGTTCTGGAAAATTCAGACAAAATACAACCATTATACCATGGTTTCGGGCTATGGCCCCCATCAGTACAGGGGGGGGGGGGGGGGGGACTTTGATTTCATAACATCCTAAGAGAAGAGTTATGAAATTGGTCAAATTTACCAAACAAGCTTTTGTCTGAATTTGTCGAAACTAGTGTTGTGTCTCATTCTTCATCACCAATTGTTAAGTTTTTTTACTTGGGGTGATGATGAGCATTATGTATAATTCTGATGTATAATTAAAGAGGTAAATGCCTCTTAGGTACATCTATATATATAATTGCCTTATTCTGTCTGTAGCTCACGGATAGAATGCGCGCCCATTGGCTGCCGGCGAACACGTGTCCTCCCTGCCCCCCTCTAGACAACCCTGTTATCAGCTGTGTGATACATACACCTGTCTATAGCGGCCACTCTAGACAACCCTGTTATCAGCTGTGTGATACATCCACCTGTCTATACAGACCACCCTGACTATAGCGGCCACTCTAGGCAACCCTGTTATCAGCTGTGTGATACATTCACCTGTCTATAGCGGCCACTCTAGACAACCCTGTTATCAGCTGTGTGATACATCCACCTGTCTATACAGACCACCCTGTCTATAGCGGCCACTCTAGGCAACCCTGTTACCAGCTGTGTGATACATCCACCTGTCTATACAGACCACCCTGTCTATAGCGGCCACTCTAGGCAACCCTAGGAAGCAAGATGTATACAAGGTGTAGACAAGATGAAGATCTGGATGAAGATTAAAACGTTTTTAAAATATATTCGCACTCGGGTAAAACCCGGGCGTTGCCCGGGCCATTCGTCTAGTATAATTATATATTGTAACAAAGTATTTATTAATTTTTATTAACAGAGTGGTCATTTTTATGTTTATACTAGCCGAATGACCCGGGCAATGCCCGGGGTTTACCCGATTAAATGCTTTTATTCAAATACTATTCGTTACAATTATAAATTGACGCCGTGGATGTCATTCTTGTATAATATATAAATGAGTTTTAAAAATTGTAAAAAAAAAAAAAAAATGCATCGGCCGGGAATCGAACCCGGCCGCCCGCGTGGCAGGCGAGCATTCTACCACTGAACCACCGATGGTTATGAGAAATGGCCATATTTGGGTATTTATTCCATTCACAAAAGCAAACGGTGACAGAATTGATTAAGAAAAAATTGATTATGACGCTGATAACTGTATATATTAATTTTGCTATTCTGTAAATTTCCCTCGTGGCTTATCTTTTGTTTACCATTCATAGTTTGTCTCCTTGCCTGAAATAAATTGTTGTCTCTTCCTGAAGTTTTTGTCTTCCCTAATTTTCCACGTGGCAATATATACTGTATATAAGAGGGAGAGAATCTGGTGTTGTGTGTCAGGGGAGCACATCTGGCTGGTGTTGGACGGCCCAGTGGATGCCATCTGGATTGAGAACCTCAACTCTGTGTTGGATGACAACAAAACCCTGACCCTGGCCAATGGAGACAGGATTCCCATGTCCCCCACCTGCAAGATTGTCTTTGAGGTCCACAACATCGACAATGCCTCACCTGCCACAGTATCCCGTAATGGCATGGTGTTCATGAGCTCCTCTGTGCTGGAGTGGAAGCCCATCCTGGATGTAATTTGTCATCCACTCTTCTATACATAACTTGTTCATTCATATAGAAGTTTAAAGAGACAAAGGTCGCCTCTTCCGTCAAAATAGATGTCAAAACTAGACGCCATCTATTAACCATCACCGCAAACAAGCGGCCTTGGGTTGGTGAGAAAGCCATAACACCAGCTTGCACACTATTTTGCGGTGACGGTCAATAAATGGCATCTAGTTTTGACGTCTATTTTGACGGAAGAGGCGACCTTTGTCTCTTTAGATCAATATCCTCCCGGCAAAATTTCCATCTATATAGAAGTTTGTTCATGTGGGACAAAAACTCCAGTGCACATAAAAATGATCCTACTGCTAGTTTATCTTTTCAATAAAATCAACAAGCAATCCACGGGTAAGTTTCTTTACTGTTTTCATTTCTCTAGCTTTTAGGCCAACATGTACTTCAACGGGAGATTTAGAAGTATAGGTCATCTTTAGAATTCAAGATATTTCAGCCTATATGGATGCTGTTGTGATTATAGCTTATAGCAAATATTTTTAGGGAGGTTTATGTTAGGATCTAAGCTGGCACCTTATCTATTGGAGAACATATAAGTGAATATATTTCTAATAATGATGATATAATGATAATTGAAGTTTTTATTAGGCTGATAAGATATAATTTTGATTGTAGTTTAGAAACATAAGGTAACACACCTTAGACACTACACATCCAACTAAATGATTTTTGCATTATTTATTTAGATCTGGGGTCTTGTTACCTCTATGTCTTTTATTATGGTAAAACCTAATTAAGGTTTAGGAGACTGGGCTGTAGTTAGCCATATGTAGAATGTGCATTTATATAGTGATATAATAAAAGTAATGTTTTTAATAGAGATTGTCAGTTTTTATATATTTTTCTCTCAAATTTCTTAGAGATGTTGCCAATAATCTATTTAGACCTTGATAAAGCACAATTTGGATTATAGATTATAATACAAGAAAATAAGACCTAATCCAAATAATTTATTAGTGTGTGACGTTTCGGCAACAGCATTGTCATCATCATCAGATAAAAGAATAATTTTTTTATTATTTTTTTTTTTCATTTATTCTTTTGTCTGATGATGATGACAATGCTGTTGCCGAAACGTCACACACTAATAAATTATTTGGATTAGGTCTTATTTTCTTGTACTATTTAGACCTTGAAGAATTTATCCCTGCTAATAAAGGGAACTACTGCAATAACTCTAATTATCTCTCTGTGTGTGAGAAGGGATGGTTGCTGAAGAGATCAGAATATGAAACCAAAATCCTGAGGAATCTCTTCAAGAAGGTGTTTGACGAACTCAAGACTATGATCATCACTACCTTTGTACCTAAAATGAAGCTCCTGGAGTGTAACTACATACGTCAGGTAAGATCATCCCTCTCCAAAATCCCAGTTGAACACTATTCTGGGCTAACAATGCTGCCAGTAGAATGCTAAAGTGTATAGAGCTCATCCTGAATGTAACACCATCCAACTTTCATTACCCCCAAAATGGATCAGAATTTTCAGTTGAATTTGAGTTAGTGTGGAATAGACAAGGTACAATTTGGATTATAGATTAGAAATATAAGGTAATAAGACTAAATCTAAATAAATAATGTGTGACATTTTGTTGTTACCAAAATGTCACACAATATTTATTTGGAGAGATTTGGTCTTATTATACCTTTAATCATTGTGGAATAATAAAAAGGTTATATATAAAATGATTATCGACACATTGACTGTGTTAGTGGATATTTTTTCTGGGACATTTTGTTGTTAACATTTGTATTGAATTAAAGAGAAGTGATGATTGTCCTCCAGGCCATGGATATCCTACAGGGCCTCATCCCACAGCCGGTAAATTTTGGCCAGATGACAGAGAAGCACATGGAGAAGATCTTCATCTTCAGCCTGATGTGGAGTGTGGGGGCCTCACTGGAGCTGGAGGATCGCTCCAAGATGGAGGCCTTCCTCCTCAAGCATCCCTCCAAGCTGGCTCTGCCCAAACCCAATGTGGAGGCCGGGGAGACCATCTTTGAATTTGTGGTAACTGATGATGGTAAGTAGCACTTGGGAATTATGTTGTCACCATGGTTTAAATAACTGGGAGTGTTCGTGCTTTCTCCTGTAGAAGGGCTCTTGTGTCCGAAAGCTAGAGATTTTAAAATTTACTATCTATAGCACCCTATTTTGGGGAGTCCCAAGTGGGGGGCGCTATAGACAGGTTTAACTGTATCAAGAAACTTATATTTCCAGACTTAAGTCTGGTCATCTACGCACAATGACTTTCCAGAATGGTTGCAAGGTTTTCCCACTATGTACCAAGTGTCAACCTGCAACCCCAAAACTCATGGTATCAATGACATCTAATAGATATTTTTTTCTTAAAACAAGATTCAAAGTTTTAGCTGTATTTTTGAAAATCAATTTGTCAAATTTTTTCACCCTTTTAAAAAGGTTACGATGGCTTTTGTACATGTAGACAAGAAAAAAAAATTAACCAAAATTTAAAAAAAAAATAGATTGTAACAACACTGCAATATTTTGTTACATTAGAACTTCCATGAAAGTATACTCTTGCTAGAGGACACCTCTCTATGATAGACAGTTTTCATCACCAAAATTACAATTTTTACTAATTAAAAATCCTTTGGTAAGAGGACCCCTCTCAAAAAAGACCAGTTTTTATATATGCAAAATTACCATTTCTACTATTTAGCAACTTTCTGGTAAGAGGACACCTCTCCTTAAAGGACACTTTAACTTTGCAACTAGGTGTTGTTCTTTACAGAGATGTAGTTGTAGTGTATTCAAATACAACCGTAGTGTTCCATCCCCTGTAGATGCTGTGTAGATACTGGCTAATGTAGGTGGGGCTGTGTCATCAGGGGAGTGGGAGCACTGGCAGAACAGGGTGGAGGAGTACATCTACCCCAGTGACTCCATCCCTTCCTTCGGCTCCATCCTGGTGCCCAACGTGGACAATGTCCGCACCAACTTTCTTATCAAGGTCATTGCTGAACAGAGCAAGGTGACTTACTTCCACTCTCTCTCCCTCTCTCTTGGTTGTTTAGTTTTCCTTATCCTGAACAAACTATCCTAAATAAGAGAAATGTCATTGTTGAGTAAATACAGCAAGTAGGGTTTTATAGCTGTGAAGTCTCACACCCTGCTATGCCCAGCCTGTTCTCCTGATTGGAGAACAAGGCACAGCCAAGACAGTGTTCTATTCTCTTCTTCTTGGTTGTTAGGTTTTCAATTTTCCTGAACAAACTATCCCAAATAAGAGAAATGTCATTGTTGAATGAATACAGCAAGTAGGGTTTTACAGCTGTGAAATCTCACCCTGCTATGCCCAGCCCGTTCTCCTTATTGGAGAACAAGGCACAGCCAAGACTGTGTTCTACTCTCTTCTTCTTGGTTGTTAGGTTTTCAATTTTCCTGAACAAACTATCCTAAATAAGAGAAATGTCATTGTTGAGTAAATACAGCAAGTAAGATTTTATAGCTGTCTCACACTCTGCTATGCCCAGCCTGTTCTCCTGATTGGAGAACAAGGCACAGCCAAAAGACTGTGTTCTACTCTCTTCTTCTTGGTTGTTAGGTTT
>CP092884.1:41416890-41469743 GCA_030710605.1 Cordylochernes scorpioides
TCAATTTTCCTGAACAAACTATCCTAAATAAGAGAAATTTAATTGTTGAATAAATACAGCAAGTAGGGTTTTATAGCTGTGAAATCTCACACCCTGCTATGCCCAGCCTGTTCTCCTGATTGGAGAACAAGGGACAGCCAAGACTGTCATGATCATGGGATACCTGGATGAATACAATCCAGAAGCCCATGCTTTCAAGTCCATCAGTTTCTCCTCTGCCACCACTCCTATGATGTTCCAAGTGAGTCCCATCTAGAACATGGTTTAGCCTTATGACAATCCATCAATCAGATATTAGTTAGAAATATCAAGTTTTCCTTACTGTCTTGTGTAATATCTTACATTTATCAATTGATGTACTTTTTATTTATTTAATTTCTTCAGATATGTGTAAATGAGATATCAAGATTTAAAATTTAATGTAATTACCATATGATATCTTTGAAGAGGTAAACATAAGTCGGTGGATGAGAGGGTAACACCCTCGATTCCCGACAGTCATGAATCGGGATTGAATCCCGTGTTAAAATTTTGTTTAATATGTAAATAACCTTCACATATTATTCATTGTTTCAATTATCATGAACTAGGTTGCTCTTGTTGAGCGGTACCTAATAATGTGAATTTGAACCAGAAGAGGTAAATAGAATAAACAACTCATTGTGTGTGTATATGTTTCAATTCTAAAATTTCACTGAGTGTCTTGGTTCCCTCTTTTTTTTTTTCAACGGCTTTTTTTTTTTGCAGTTGACTCTCATGAGACACCCAGAAAAAAACATTACTATTCCTCCTGGTCTCTCCTAGAGATGGTCTCCCATTGGAGTTTGCTTGCTTTATGTTAGATTAATCCCTTTTGATTTTTACAACGTTGGATTGTTGTTACTCAAATTCAATTATGTTAACTATATTTGAGTTATAAAGCTATACAAACAGTTTAACCGCATAAGTTTCTTTTTTATTTATGAAAAAACCATTTTTAATTTCAAAGAGAAATATTTAATATTTCTAACTTTTGGATGACGTATGAAAAGGTTGAATATATGAAGAGTGATGGTCTATATATGAATGGATGATGTATGGAAGGGTGAAAAAATATGAAGAGTAATGGCGAACGGAAAAATAAAAGTGTCCAGGAGCGGGAATCGAACCCACAACCTTCTGCTTACCGGGCAGGTGCCATGTCCACTAGGCTATCCTGGACGTATTTCTCCGTTCGTAACTAATATTTAAACTGACTAATAGTTATTTGCCCATACTACATATGCTGCTGAGAACTGAGCTCTTAGAAAGGCAGAAATGGTAAAACTACAAGTTTCAAGATGAGGTGCTGAATGATGTCCTAGAAATTATTGGAGTGAGAGAGAGAGAGAGAGATATGGTCTTCTGGAGACAATGGAGAGGTGGAGAACGGACATGTTTGGACATCTTATTTGACATTTGGACTGAAGGAAAATATGGAAGGAAGACCGTGAAGAGGAAGCCAAAGAATGGAGACAATTTTTGGAGAAGATCCTAGAATGTCTTCAAAAGACTAATCCTGGATAAGAAACTCTGGAAGGAAAAGAATAATGCCAGCCACCAAAGAGAAATAGAAAGATTTGCTAACAGAATTACCCAACTCATATTAGGGCTGTCTAGTCTATTGTTGCTATCAGGGTACCTTCATCACAATGTGTACAGAATTTCTTGGAGTGTAGCATGTATTTGCTGGGAAAGTACTTAATTATAGTTGAAAATAAAACTATTTACTATTCAGTAGAACCTCCCTGAAAAAGGATGTCTAATTTGCAGAGCCGAAGTGTCCTTTAAAGAGAGGTGTCCTCTTACTGGAGAATTGCTAAATAGTAGAAATGGTAATTTTGCTAATGAAAGCTGTCCTTTGTAGAGAGGTGTCCTCTAGAATGAGTGTCCTCTCATGGAGGCTCTACTGTATTACCATGGCCTTGTGTACTTGAAATAAGTAAAAATAAAATGTTACTGCATCACCCCTAGTTGTGATTTGGATTCTTATATTGAATTTCTAATTTTAGCTGTGACTATGGTGGTGATGTGTGTTTGCAGCGTACCATAGAGAGCTTTGTGGACAAAAGAATGGGGACCACATATGGCCCCCCTGCTGGCAAGAAGATGACAGTGTTCATTGACGATGTGAACATGCCAATCATCAATGAGTGGGGAGACCAAGTGACCAATGAGATAGTCCGGCAGCTGCTGGAGATGAAGGGCTTCTACAGTCTGGACAAGCCGGGAGAGTTCCTCTACATCGTGGACATGCAGTTTCTGGCGGCCATGATCCACCCTGGGGGTGGTCGCAATGACATCCCAGAGAGACTCAAGAGGGCCTTCTGTGTCTTCAACTGTACTCTGCCCTCCAATAACTCCATTGACAAGATCTTTGGTAATGTCAACTTACCTCTGTACACCTTAACATGATTCCACTAGGATCAAATGAAAGACACTCAAATTTATTTCCTTCCTTTATTTATTTATTTCCACACACAAAACGTGATATCCCGGCTAGGGATAATTGCGTCGATTTACATTTTTTAAACAGAAACAGTTATATCCAATAAATTCATTAAAAATAAAAAGATAGAAACAATAATATATATTAGGAACCTGAACCTTTCAGGTTAGAAAGATAATCATAAATATATTTACAAAAATAGTTAAACTTATGATAATTCTCTCTGCTATTTACAAATTGATATAGATCTACAACATTATTTACTGTCTGTTGTCTAGCGATAAAGAAGAGTGGGAATTTCAGCAGTGTAATCCATTCCTATAGCAATACATTTATGCCACAGTTTTCTTTTTCTAATCCTAAATATATCCATGGAAGTCTTTCTGATAATCCTTCACAACAAGAGATGTGGTAAAAAGAGGTTGTTGTGTGTAGGAATCATCGGCTGCGGTTACTTCTGCCCCTCCAGGTTCAATCAATCTGTGGTCAACTTTATTCCCAATCTGGTTCCCATCACCCGTCGTCTCTGGCAGCAAACCAAGGTTGGTGGAACATACCTCATTATTGTTAAACTCGCCAATTTGGAGTTAGCTGCTCTCTATATATACACTCATGGACAGGAAGTGGAAAGTCTTTGTTGTTTCTGGTCATCTATTTTTTTGAAGGAAATAGTGGCAATTTTTTTCACACTTGGTTATCTCATTGATAAAGTCACTGTGTATCAAATATCTTTCAGAAATGATAAGGCACAATTTGGATTATAGATTATAAACACAAGGTAATAAGACCAAATCCAAATAAAGAAATAGTGTGTGACGTTTCGGTAACAGCATTGTTACCGAAACGTCGCACACTATTTATTTATTTGGATTTGGTCTTATTACCCTTGTGTTTATCTTTCAGAAATATTGTCTGAATCCAGATAGACATGCTGATATGTAAAACTTCCTTAAGTTTTGTCCATGAGTTTATGTATATATTTTGCGCTAATATAGGAGGTTGGAAGATTTTCCCCTTCTTGTAAAAAGCTTGTTTCTGATCGGCTCGTGAGCAGTAAATAATATAATAAGTTCACTCAAAGTATTAGAAACCACTATAAGCTATATATCTCCACCTTTTTATAGCAAATCCAACAAGTAGATTCCCAGTTCCTGGACATAACAATAGTTGGCAATGATAAAGCATAATTTATTCTTTTGTCTGATGATGGTAACAATGCTGTTACTGAAACTTAATTTATTTGGATTAGGTCTTATTTGTTGTAGCAATTTCTGGCAATGGTAATGACAACTTGAAAAATTTTATAGTGAGGATTGTCTGTTACCTAAAAATATCAACATAAAAAAGTAATTATTGACACTCTGAATACATTTTAAAAAATGTTTTAACACGTTTACACATAGTGTGTGAAACAAGCCATGTCTTCAAACTTTTTATTTACGTTATTAAAGAAAGCTTTCAGGCAAGCCCTTCTTTAGCCTACTAAAATATATTGCCACATGGAAAATTAGGGAAGACAAAAACTTCAGGATGGTGCAGCAATTTATTTAAGGCAAGGACAAACTATAAATGGTAAACAAAAGATAAGCAAAGTGGGAAGATTACAGAGTAGCAATTCGCTACAATATGTTTTAAATAGCTAAAGAAGGGCTTGTTAAAAACTTCCTTTAATTCAAGTAAATAAAAAGGGGTGCGTTGTCTTATGATTTTTTTGCAATTTGTTGAAATCTGTAATAATGAAAGCCATGCCCTGTATATCCAGAGAGTTTCCCCCAGTGTGACTCCAATGTTATGTCCCCAGGTCAAGATGCTGCCCACACCTGCCAAATTCCACTATGTCTTCAACCTTCGAGATCTCTCCAGGATCTGGCAAGGCATGCTCAAGATCCAGAGGGATGAGTGTCCAACAGAGTTGGAGGCTCTGGCACTCTGGAAGAATGAGTGCATCTGTGTCATCGCGGACAGGTCCTTTATACTAATTGGTTACATAAATAAAGATAAAATGTATATATTTGTGTGTGTTTGTTTGTCGGATGGTTGTCTGTTTGTCTCACATTTCTTTTCATAACTATTGTCACTTATACTAATAATAACTACTAATAATGATAATCATAAAATTTTGGCCTTTTTTCTAATCACAGTCTTTGGGCAAAAATTCACATAGAAAGAGACAGAGTGAAACAGTATCTTTTGGCTTATTTGTATATTTTTGAAGTCCTAAAAGCTTGTTATCTCCATTGCTTACTTAATTACTATTATATATCATATTTTTCTATTAATTTTAATGGGAAGATTTCAACACTGATGAGAAAGGCTTCCCCGAATTTATATGATAAAATTATGTGTTGATTACTAATAGATGGAATTTTCCAAAATATGATTCAAAATATGATAAAATTGTTTACATCTATATATATATAAATGAATGTTTGTATGTTTGTTTGTATGTCCTGTATACAAATTCGCAGTAGTTCACTAATTCAAACCAAAATTTCCATACATAGGTAAAATAATACGGGGAAGACGATAGGCTATTTTAAAAAATATATAAATCAATTATTAAAACTATATATTCAAATTATTTTACTTAGCTCGCGAGCAGCGCCTCTAGCGGTGAAGATGGGAGGTAATATCAGCTGACCTAATGTACATGTAAAGTTTGGAGCGGGACGTTTCACAAGAGTGACATCCACGGCGCCAATTTATAATTGTAACAAATAGTGTTTGAATAAAACATTTAATCGGGTAAACCCGGGCGTTGCCCGGGTCATTCGTCTAGTTTCTAATAAACTACATTTCCTTCTTTTATTCAATATTCCTGTGTTTTGATGACTCTCTCCCATCCCCAACAGCACTTTCTTCCTTAATAGTCACTAAAACATGGGGAGTTTTGAATGAAATAATTACAACAACAACAAAAAGCCTTTATTTAGGGTCACTGACCCTATACAGGATTCACCAGAGGTATGCATAAGAACAAAGCAGTGAGACAAAGAAAATAACGATATAGACAGAAGAAAAAGAAAAAAAAAATAAGAAAGAGAAAGAGGGAAGCAAGAAAAACAACACAAAAAGAGTAGCAGTAAGAAAGTGAGGAGTGAGTGTCACTTGGCCTTCTTCTGAGATATGGACTTGTGGAAACCATAAAACGCCGTAGCAATATACTTATTCTGGGTCATATTGTCAATTATTGATGGAAGTGAAGCACAGAGTTGCCCAGTTTTGAGCATAAGGGTTCTTCTTTCAGAGCAGAGCAATCAAAAATATAGTGAGTGATTTCATTTTTTAGTTTTGAATTACAGAAGGTACAAATCGGGTTCTCACCGCAGAGCATCTTGGTGTGGTTTTCTCTAAAAAAACTTGAAAGTATTCTAACTTGTGCGAGTAGTCTTACAACTGGGAAAAGAAAATCTCCTAAAAGGTATCCCTCCGTCATGAAAGATAAGTGAATGTCTTTGTAGTGAGAGTATAGCTTAGATTTATCTATTCTTGTAAGGTCGTTTTGTATAGATTGGTCTGGAATGAAATAATTAAATATTGGAGTTGATGGGGAGAATTCTATTCCTACAAGAATTCACCATCAGTTAGCATGGTCTTCTGAACACATTTTTTAATAATAAGGTCCATAATTTGTATTATTGATTAGAAATTTAAGGTGCAAGCACAAATCCAAATGAAATGCTTGTGATGTTCCAGTAATGACGTTCTTTCCAAAATATCATAATAAGAGTTCATTGATTTGATCTTGTTATCTTCTGTTTCAAAGATTTAAAAAATGTTTTCTATTTTTTACTCCTGCTCTCTTAGAGGTGAAATGAGTCCATAATGATAGAGTTTATGCACAAAGATTTTATTTTAGTAAATTAGATTTTATTGCCATCTATCGTTAAAATTTTACACAAATAAATTTACTGGCAATGCGTTTCTTTTAAATATCATCAAATATTATCTCTACAGACCGTATCATCTTTATACATGAGTTATTGAATGAGAGGGCTTGGCTCATCAGTAGTGAACCCTCTCAGCGGTTTCGCCAAATTAATCTCTAGACCGCTCTACTATTGTATTGGACTGGTTTTGTTATATACCCTGCATTTTCTATGGAAGGCAGCTTAGGGGTGTTTAGTGAACTATGGACATAAGCTTATAGGTCTGTAGAGGTACATACATATAATTTCAAGGGTGAAGTTTGAGAGGGTTCACTACTGATGAGCCAAGCCCTCTCATTCAATAACTCATATCATTGCAGTAAGGTCTGTAGAGATAATATTTGATGATATTTAAAAGAAACGCATTGCCAGTAAATTTATTTGTGTAAAATTTTAAAGATTTTATGATACAGATTTTATGTAACAACCTTACTACCATGTGTACTGAGGGATTGTTTAGCTGTCTAACCCAATGTTGTACTCCCATAACCATCTACTGGCGTCTCCCATTAGAGACCATAGCTTAAAACATGGTTAAACAGGATCTCTCCTGGAGTTGGTCTCTTATCATTGGTTCTATTTCAGTTGAAAGACTCCTCATGACTCTGACATGATATGTAGTTTCTGACAAGAGACCACCATCAGGTTTATCTATGGTTTTAGGCAATGTCTTTGATGGGAGACTCTACTGTATATTTATATTCATGGACAAACAAAGGAAGTTGTACCTTTTAACATGTATATTAGGATTCAGACAATAACTCTGAAAGTTATTACAGTGACCTTTATTGAAGACACACGAGATAACCAATATACACTTATGGAGAAAACTTAAGGGAGTTATACCTTTTACCATGCATATCAGGATTCAAACAATAACTCTGAAAGATATTACAGTTACTTTTATTGAAGACACACGAGATAACCAATATACACTCATGGACAAAACTTAAGGAAGTTGTACCTTTTAACATGTATATCAGGATTCAGACAATAACTCTGAAAGATATTACAGTTACCTTTATTGAAGACATACAAGATAACCAAGTGTGAACAGCCTCTGTCTCCTTAAAAAAAAAAAATAGACAACCTGTGACCCTGACTTTCCTAAGTTTTGTCCATGAGTGTATTTATATGCTACTACATTGTGGAGAAAAGCATCCCCTGAGAATGTTCACCCTAAATCTTGCAGGTGATCCTCGCCATTTATTAGAGATAAAAAGACATCTAAATGCCTGACAAATTTAAAAGTTGGCTTTTTTTTTTTTTGGATTTAGCCAAAAGGTTTTGGTCATTATTGTGGAATAAAAATGTAGCCAACTTTTAGTTGCTATTTATTTTGATAGCTGGTTCAAATCATTAGCTACAAAAATACACAATATAGTATACAATTAATGTATATATTTTTCACCATATTGTGTATGTTCTTTATTCTTTCTTTTTTTTTTACCTTTTTCTGCTTGAAGTTTCTATTGGTGATGATATTTATGTGCTGTTACCCTGACCATTACATATAGTTTACCTATCTGAAGAATTGTTATAGTTCTATATATATATATAACAACAACAAAAAGCCTTTATTTAGGATCACTGACCCTATACAGGATTCACCAGAGGTATGCATAAGAACAAAGCAGTGAGACAAAGGAAATAACGATATAGACAAAAGAAAAAAAATAAGAAAGAGAAAGAGGGAAGCAAGAAGAACAACACAAAAAGAGTAGCAGTAAGAAAGTGAGGAGTGAGTGTCACTTGGCCTTCTCCTGTAGTTCTATATATATATATATATATCTTAGATAATAAAAGGCATATTTTGGATTTTATAAAATATTTATTTTGCCAATATTTCGGCCGGCTGAACGCCAACCTTTATCGAGGCATTACATTTTTGTATACAATAATGGCAAAATAAATATTTTATAAGGTGTATACAAAAATGTAATGCCTCGATAAAGGTTGGCGTTCAGCCGGCCGAAATATTGGCAAAATAAATATTTTATAGGTGTATACAAAAATGTAATGCCTCGATAAAGGTTAGCGTTCAGCCGGCCGAAATATTGGCAAAATAAATATTTTATTAAATCCAATATATGCCTTTTTATTATCTAATGTTTTAAATAAGGATTGCTCTATTTTCAAAACGATATATATATATCTATATACACTCTAGAGTAAGACTTCTTTATACATTCTCACCACAGAATAAGTTTTAATACCATCATCTTGTGTAGTATCTGATACAGAGCTGCCATCATGAAACGCCATTTCATCCTTTTCTGTATAAGTCTCTTCATTCATGATAAAATTGTGAAAAAGTATTATAATTACAATTATATTCTCACAATGAGTATCTTTTTTATTTTAAAAAAACGCTAGCTTTCAAGCGTTATTCGCTCTTCAACGGGCTTACAAAAATATTGACTTGATCTTTTGTAAATATTTCTGGTGGGATTAAGTCGATATTATAGTAAGCCCGTTGAAGAGCGATTAACGCTTGAAAGCTAGCGTTTTTTAAATAAAAAAGATACTCATTGTGAGAATATATTTGTAATTTTAATAAGTCTCTTCACTTCTTCATATTTGATAACTCCAGACTATTATTAGATTATCAAACCAATCCTTCCTTAGTCTACTCTTCTCCCTTCATTTTTTTCAATGTGTATTCCTTCCATTAGACAATCTACTGATGGATCTTGGGAGTACCTGCCTGCTATCTTCATTTTCTTTCAATTACCTCATTTAGTGGCTATACTCCCCATTACATCATCTTCTCCAAACATCTTTGCTTATCACCATAATGTCCTTTTAATCTTTAAGGTTTCTTTCTAACACACTAGTGGTCAGGAGAGCCAATGTTCATACCTCTCATTCATACACAAAGATTTACCAGACAAAACATTTAGGCATCCCTTTATTTATAATTCCATATTTGAATTTCTTGATCTTTTTTCAACTATAACAACAAAGCACACTATCCCACTAGCACCAAAGGAAATAGAGAGAGAAAAGAAAAAAAAAATAGAACGCAAGGTAATAAGAAAGAGACCAATAAAATAATGCGTAATGTTTCAGTAACAGCATTGTTCCCATCTTCAGACAAAAGTATTGAATGAATGATGATGGTAACAACGCTGTTACTAAAACACATCGTAAACTATTTATTTATCTAGATTTGGTTTAATTACCTTGTAGTTCTAATCAATAATCCAAATTATACTTTATCATCTATATATCTAAACATATAATGGATAAAACAGTCTTTATTCAGTCACAAAAAGAGGTAAGTACAGACAGCAGTCAGAGGGGAGGGGCGTGCAGTATAACTAGTGAGAAGGCATCAGGAGGTCGTCGACATATTAGTTGCAATTTCTCCGTCCAACACCATGTCTTCACACTGCGGAAGGGTTGTCTTCGCTCTTGGGGGGGGGGGGGGGTAGACTTAGTTTTTGCAACTTGTTTCTTGTTTTCCCTTTGGTCGAAGTTGTCGTCTTGAGATGCTTTGCACGGTCTCTTTTTCGTCGGTGTTCCTGCCTCTTCTGCAGTAGCCAATTTTCCAAGCTCTGTCATTATTTGCCTCATTTTACCTAAAACATATACCTATTACATTATGCTTATAATAGGTTTATAATGAGCATACTAATTTTAATTTAGACTAAATAGTAAAAATAAATAAAAATCTATATTTTACACAATCAATTATACTTAACACAATTAAGATTATAAAGGGGGTCGGTGGAAGACTGGTTAAACCGTTTGGTTTTCGACCACTACGACCCGGGTTCGATTCCCTCATTGAACACTTTTTTCTGATTACAAAAAAAAAATGCTCCAATGACCCCGATTCTCGCAAAGGTTCAACCCCACCAGCGAGTGCAAGTAACCAAACAGGGCTCTGGCACATTTGTAAGTGCAAAGTCGAACTGTTTTTCACATGTGTAGACATGTGGTGCGCTTACAGTAAAAGCAGTCGATAACTACCCACCATGAATATCATGGCCTGTACCACGTGTTGTTGTTGTTTCTTATCTCCTTGTGTAAAGATTAGACGAATTCCATGAGTACCACGTGTACTAGGGATAATTGAAAAAAAAAAAAAGATTATATAAAAAGTCAGATAAGTATTTATCAAAATCTATTGGATTTAATGTATGACACTTTGCTAGATATCAGTCCTCTTGTATCAGTACAGATAATATCATTACTATGTCTGTAGTCTTGAAAATCTGGGGGAACTTGAGTAAAAGATTTGTAGAATCTTGAACCTTACATACAAAAAAAAATAGTTTGGATCCTCCACTGTATGAATTCTTTCCAGAAAACTTGTAATTACAATGATTGGTTACTAATTGTGTGTTGTAGAAATTGGGGTGATTATAATTTGGAATACCATAGTTGAAGAAACTTAATGTTTCATTTCATCTTTTGCCTGTGCATTTTTAACCTCAACTTCTTTATTTGCATCTTCCATCATCATTTTTTGATGTTTCCAAGTAAAAGATATCACTTTTGTTTCCATTCTATTCTTCAGATGCATTTTTATTGAAAATCCCATGCTTTTTTTCTTATTATTCACAACACAAGGTAATAAGACCAAATCCAAATAAATAAATAGTGTGTGACGTTTCGGTAACTTCACACACCATTTATTTATTTGGTCTTATTACCTTGTGTTTATAATCTATGATCCAAATTGTGCCTTATCACTCTTATTATTCACAATTATATCTGTGGACCTAATTAATTAATGTTTTTTCATTGAGATAACTAAAAACTGGAACTTTTTTTTATTTATTTGGCAAAAGTCATCCAGGTATTCTAAGAAACTCATCTCTGGATGGATTTTTTTGCCAAATAAAATAGCACAGGTGATTATAATTGAAATCCCTAATTTTTTTTATTTGCTCTATTTCTCAAAAAGTTCCATTTAAATTGAGCTAACTGTGGCTATGTATGAAAAAGGTAACCAATATAATTTTATTGACATCATGTCAATACATGTAAAATTGCACAGTCTCTACAATTGTTTAAATATATCGTGAAGATAGAGGCTGCCTGGCCGGCATTCATATTT
This sequence comes from Cordylochernes scorpioides, assembly GCA_030710605.1. Lineage (NCBI taxonomy): Eukaryota > Metazoa > Arthropoda > Arachnida > Pseudoscorpiones > Chernetidae > Cordylochernes > Cordylochernes scorpioides. The sequence continues at coordinate 41,428,358 of CP092884.1, forward strand.
CTTGAAAAAAGATACTTCGGCCAGTAAATCTTTTTATTACCTCGTCGTTTCGACAAAAAGCTTTTGTCCTCGTCAGGAGCAAACAAAAATTAAAACATTTAGCAAGGCGTTAAAAATTATTCTTTTTTCAAGAAATGTTTAAATCTAGTTAGATATATACTCTCTTTCTCTCCATGTACAATGAATATGTACATAGCGCCCATGCCACTACTGCAGAGTTTGGTAGAGAATCACCTGTGACACCACGCATTTCACATTCTTTGAAGAAAACATAGATGTGTGCTCTCTGCCACCACTGCAGAGTTTGGTGGAGAATCGCCATGCATTTCGCAATCTACAAATAAAACATAGATTGTGTGCTTTGCCATTATAACAGGTAGATGTGTGACAGGTTCACCAATGTGGAGGACAAGAAGTGGTTCCAAGGAGCCATCTTCTCCATCATCAACGAAACCCTGGGTCCCACCTATGCCAGTCAGCTGCCGGCCCAACATCTCTTTGTCAACTTCATGAAGGATGCCCCAGAGCCCACTGGAGAGGAACCTCCAGATTTTGACTTCTCTGCTCCCAAGACTTATGAATGGGTAACTCTCTCTGTAACAAGATCTGGTGTGTGGGAGCATTTCTTATATTGTAGAAATAGCAATTAAACAGACACTCCAGCTAGGGGACATCTCTATATAAAGGGAAGTTTTCAATCTCAATATTACCATTTTTACCAACAAACTGTTCTCTGATAAGATGACACTTTGGCTCCTTCAAGGGCTAGCCAAAAGTAGTTCTTTAGGGAGAGGTGCCATTTTACTGGAGAGCAGCTAATTAGTAAAAATGTTTGACAATGAAAACTATCCTTTATAGAGAGGTGTCATCTAGCAAGGGTGTCCTTTCATGGAGATTCTATTGTATATAAAGCCAATAAAAAGACACAAAAGCTTTGCATATGCACCTATATACATACACTCATGAACAAAGCAAAAGGAAGATTGTAGTTCACTCGTCATATGTCGATTCCATGGCTGCTATCAGATCCGAGACATCAAGGTAGTCACGGCCCGGCTCAAACATTTCATGGACCTCCATAATGAAACAGTCCGCGGAGCCCACCTGGACTTGGTGTGCTTCACCGACGCTGTGGTCTACCTCATCAAGGTGAGTGACTCTCTCAACCTGGCACAATTCGGAATTTTAAAATTAGTAATTTTTATATTTATTATTATTTTAAAGAATTTCCCTGACAAAATGATATTGTGGGTCGGTTAATAATTATTGCAGCTTTTCACAGTGAGGTATATAATTTGGACTATAGATGTGTATTTGGATTTGATCTTTTTATCTTATTATTTAAAAAAAAATGTTTTTTAACGAAATTATTCCTCTTTTCGGATAATAAAAATGATTAGCAAAAATCATATTTGCCATATTATACTTTATCACTTTGAGAAAGGTTGGAATGCAGCACAGTCATTTTGTCTTCTTCTTTCTTATCTCCACTTAATCATATTAGGGAATCAAGCCTGTAGAGCTTGAGACTTTTAATTGTATCTGCTGGGGATGAGTAGAGCTCATCAATGGATGAGCCAATACAGTCAATGATGTGGTTTAGGGTTACAGGCTGAGAATTTCACTTAGTATATAGTGAAAAACCCTTGCAACCATTCTGGAAAGTCATTGTCCATAGATGACCAGACTTAAGTCTGGAAATCAAAGACTGTTGTTCTCTTTGGAAGACAGAACCGGTGCTTGTCCCTCCTGCTCTGTACCAGTCATGTGCAGCATCAGATTTCCATTCCTGCAGGCATTGGGTTTTGATGGTACGGTGGAGGTCTCTTTTGTCTAGTTGGGTGGTAGATTTTTCTGGTCTCAGGGTGGCCAAGAGCTCCAGACTTTGAGAGTCTGCTATCTCATTTCCAGGAATTCCAACGTGAGCTGAAAATAGAAGGAGAGCTTCACATCCTAATTCAGTACTTTTGTCTGATGATGGCAACAACTCAGTTACTGAAATATCACACTATTTATTTATTTGGATTTGGGGTCGTATAACCTTGTGTTTCTAATCTATAAACCAATATGTACCTTATCACAAAGTGTTAGCTGATCAATAATAACTCTGATTTATATGAAAAGAAGAAACACTCAGATGGATGGTTAGTGAAGGAAAATGTGTCAGATCTCTCGTATTATCACCACAGCCCGAGGAAACGCCCTGCTAGTGGGGGTGGGAGGATCAGGCAAACAGTCCCTCACCAAACTGGCCTCCTACATCGCCAATTTCTCCACCTTCCAGATCACCTTGACACGGTGAGTATGTCCTCCATCCTGCTTGCTGTACTATCCTACAGAAGCTTGAAAACATATGGTAAATGGAGCATTTTAGAAATATAGTGGAATCATATTATAGCAGTCTCTTTTTTACCACCTACTTGATTTTAACATCATTTTTCTACAAATTAAAGATACTTCGGCCAGTAAATCTTTTTTATTGTCTTGACGTTTCGACAAAAATCTTTTCTCCTCGTCAGGAGCGAACAAAAATCAAAACATTTGGCAAAGCATTAAAAATTATTTTTTTATAATTTTTGTTCGCTCCTTCTTCTTCCTTATCTTCACTCAATCATATTAGTGTATCAAGTTGTGAGCCTTGATGGTGTCTGTTTGACAACCATCATGACTGGGTGAAGTAGAATGCGTCTGCCTTTGTCATTAAGACTGGGAGCACTACTCAGTGGCAGGCCGACTTAGCTCCAAAAGAAATGGCCGCCTCTGACATGAGGAACAGCTTACTGCTCCCCCTCCTCCTTGGTTTGCTCCTGACGAGGACAAAAGATTTTTGTTGAAACGTTGAGACAATAAAAAAGATCTACTAGCCGAAGTATCTTTAATTTGAAGAACTATGAATTCCGGCCAGGCAGCCTCTATCTTTACAATCATTTTTATTAATCCCCAAGTTTAAAGGTTGAAATTACTATGAATTAACAAGTTTAAAACTATGTGATCTTAGATCCTATGGCACCTCCAACCTGGCCGATGACATCAAGTACCTCTACACCATCGGAGGAGCTAAAGGCCAAGGCATCACCTTCATCTTTACAGACAATGACATCAAGGATGAAGCCTTTTTGGAGTACCTCAACAATGTCCTCAGTTCTGGGGAGGTAAGTGGAAAGCCCCCAATATTTTCATGCAAAATTTCAAGGACAAAAAAAAATTGAATACATTGTGACCTAGGATTAAGTTGGATTAAGATGCAGCGACTGTCTACATAACTAAGTTCCAATTGTGAATCTTAACTACTCAATAGCAAATTAACTAGAATTATTATTTAAAATATACAAGAGATGAGGCACAATTTGGATTGTAGATTATAAACACAAGGTAATACGTCACACACTATTTATTTATTTGGATTTGGTCTTATTACCTTGTGAATATACAAGAGATTTTCTCGAGATGAATTTCTTTTTATTTTTAGTAATGTTATCTCAAACTTTCAAGCATCTCTGTCCATCTACAGGAGTATATAAAGCATTAATTATTATTTGTTTTTACTCCTGTAGGGGCAGGAGAAGATGCAAGGCAGATGAAGGGCAGAGATGCCCGAAAGCTTGAGATTACATTAATAAAAATGAAAAGAAACACATCTCCAGAAACTTGTTCTATTTTTCAAATGTATATCCATAGGAGATCTAAATAAGGTAAATGGAATTATCATTATTATCATTACTCAAGAGTATCTTTATATGGATATCACTGACTTCATTTTGTGAAAAGCCATTAGGTTTTATTAGGTTTCTTTTTTTTTTAGACTCTCTTTTTATGATCAATATCCTACAGACAAAATCCCCCATTGGCCATAGAATTGACCAAATTAGCCAAGCACCTCTTTTTAATGTTGAAGATTTCATGATTACCTTATGAGTCTTATGAAACCAAAGCTTGCCCTGGACTAACAAGGGCCATAACCCAAAATCATGGTTTCCAAGTGGGAATTATAATTTTGCTAATGCTGGTGTAATGGCTTTGTCATGAAATAAGCCTGTGAGGTTTTAGAGATGGTCAAAAGATATGGTACACATAGTTTATTTGATTAGTTTATTTCTTTCACCACATTTAATAAATAACATAGTGTTATACGTTTTCATCTTCTTAGGAAGACTTTTCCTTTGCAAAGTAGATAACTTGGGTGTGTAAATATATTTCTACACATTATCCTATATTTTATGTACACCATTCTAATCCCTCCACCCCTGTATAATCTTCAAGTGGCTAACAAAGTTCTGTTGAATTAAGAAGGAAAGAAAGAGAGAGTGATTTAGGCTTAGAAACAACATGGCTATGATGCACTCACTTCCCGTGGCCCAATGTAAGGATGCTGTGTGACACCCAGGACTTTGGTCATTCTCATCCAGGCAGCCCACAAATATAATATCCTCAAATATTTTCAACAAATGAAAGCAGGTGTATAGCTTAGTGCTGTTACACTGTCAGACCATTCCCTAAGAAGGCAATATTCCCTAAATCGTTACCAGCCAGGACCTGACCTCTGCTCTCCAGATGGCCATATCTCTCCTTTTTCTCTACTCACAATACCTTAATCTAACCAGACCTAGCATCATTCTGTATGATCACAACGCTGCACCAGAAAATATCACAAATCCCTTTCTCTCCCCTTAATTTTCCATTTTTGCTAATTAAATTAAATGATGATGATGATGATAAAGAAAAACATTCCACCCTTCTACAGTAGTGTAAGATGAAGGTATGTGTGCACAGGTGGCCAACCTGTTCCCCAAAGATGAGATCCAGGAGATCCAAGACAATCTAGTCCCAGTGATGAAGAAGGAGTTCCCCAAGCTGCCACCCACCCAGGAGAACCTTTACGACTACTTCCTGACTCGAGCCAAGAACAACATCCACGTCGTGCTGTGTTTCTCCCCTGTAAGTCTCTCACTTTGGTTGATAATACTCCAGACAAATGAACCAGATTTTTGACTGAAAGAATTTTTTATCAACCTATAGTAGAACCTAGGGGAGGGTTGATAGAAAGATGGTATCAACTGTCCTTTTTATACAGCCATAATCCAGGATCAAATCCAGCATTGGGCAACTTTTTTCTGAAAAAAAAATTGTTTTAATGGCCTTTGATTCTTACAAAAACCCAACTCTACAAGTGAATGAAAGTAACCAAACTTATAAAGGCAAAAGTCTAACTGCTTTCCACATGTGTAGATATGCCTTAAATGCAACACACTTGTGTTAAAAGCAGCCGCTAACCCACCCCATAAATATATGGTCTTTACCACATGTACTAAGGATAATAAAAATAACAAGGTAACAGCCTCCTTTAAATCAGAAACACAGTTATAACATCATAAGTTTAAAGTCTCCAGTGTTTTAACTGTTTATAACAACATGGTTATGTCAATATAAATTCTTTGTTCCAAGTCATGTTGTTATAGCGAGGTTTGACTGTTTATACTGATAAAATTAACTAATTAACCTAACTATTTTGTAATATTTTAAAAAAATATTTTATTTCAAGTATTATCTAAGTGTATTAGTGAGATATTTTTTAAATGCATAGAAGTGCTCCATAGATATATCTTCTTCTTTCTTATCTCCACTCAATCATATTAGGGTTTCAAGCTTGTAGAGTAATAGTTACTATTTAAACCATGCTGTGGTAAAATTTCACATTCAGTACTTTTGTCTGAAGATGGTAACAACGCTGTTACTGAAACGTCACACACTATTTATTTATTTGTATTTGGTCTTATTACCTTGTGAAAGAGATAATGGTATGATTAAGCAAATGTGTGCTCACATGCAGGATTTGGTTACATTAAGGAAGGGCACACACTTACTGGACAATATTGCTAATGTAGCTTCTACCAGTTATGTTTGTCTGTATCGGGTGGTGTAGGTGGGGGAGAAGTTCCGCAGCCGGTCCCTCAAGTTTCCCGGCCTTATCTCCGGCTGCACCATCATATGGTTCCAACCGTGGCCGCAGGATGCTCTGGTTGCGGTGTCAGACTACTACCTACGGGAGTTCTCCATTGTCTGCCGTCCAGAGACCAAACGACAGGTGGTGATCACCACTGCAGACATGCACCAGACAGTGTCCAGCCAGTGCCTCGAGTACTTCCAGAGGTGGGGTGTCAACGATTCCTTCTATGTTTAATGGTAGCATTGGATGGTAAATGGATGCACATTTAACATTGTCTTTAGGAATGGATGCATCCTTAACATGAAGATGTGAACAGATGCACTTACAACAATGTCTTTGTAAATGAATGCACCCATAGCAATTACTATGTGGGTCAATTTACCCACAACAATGATTTGTGAATGGGGGCATCCAACCACAATGATTTTTCAATGTATACATTTGCAACAATTTCTTTGTGAATGGATGCACCCATTGTTGATAGTTGTCTATTTTGAAGGATATTGAAGTATGAAAGAATTAAAAATAAAATGAATCATATATTTTCGAGCAAAAGAGGTTTATTGTAGAATAGTATGTTGATTCTTCTTACATGTTGAAAGAGACTGAAGCTGCATGCAGGTTCCGGAGACAGACATTTGTCACCCCCAAGAGCTACCTGTCCTTCCTCCAAGGTTACAAGGGCATCTACACCAAGAGCCGGTATGAGATTGAAGGACTGTCTCGTCGGATCAACTCAGGACTGGACAAGATGCTGGAGGCTGTGGAGTCTGTTAATCTCCTCAAGATTGAGCTGGCTGAGATGGACAAGGAGCTCATTATCAAGAATGCAGAGGCCCAACTGGTAACTTGGTCATCTCTATTTGAACTAGGGAATGCACACACATGGATGTGTGGATTTGTAAACTGTTAGCAGCTTGGAACCATAGGATTGAAGCCTGCTCTAGGAATCTATTTAAAATTAATAAACTGCCTCACAATGGCTTTTCAAATTTTTCAAGTTCAATCCCATCAGTGGATGCAAGTAGCAAACTAATTGTAAATAGATGCACATATAACATTGTCTTTAGGAATGGATGCATCCTTAACATGAAGATGTGAATGGATGCACTTACAACAATGTCTTTGTAAATGAATGCACCCATAGCAATTACTATGTGAGTTCATTAACCCACAACAATGATTTGTGAATGGGGGAATCCAACCACAATGATTTTTCAATGTATACATTTGCAACAATTTCTTTGTGAATGAATTCCCCCATAGCAATTACTATGTTAGTTCATTAACGATGACATAACAATGATTTGTGAATGGGTGTATCCAACCACAATGATTTTTCAATGGATACATTTACAACAATTGCTTTATGAATGAATGCACCCATAGCAATTACTATGTGAGACCATTAACCCACAACAATGATTTGTAAATGGGTGTATCCAACCACAATGAATTTTCAATGGATACATTTACAACAATTGCTTTATGAATCCCCCATAGCAATTACTATGTGAGTTTCTTTAATTATGACACAACAATGATTTGTGAATGGGTGTATCCAACCACAATGATTTTTCAATGGATACATTTACAATGGCTTTGTGAATGGATGCACCCGTAGCAATTACTATGTGGGTCAATTTACCCACAACAATGATTTGTGAATGGGGGCATCCAACCACAATGATTTTTCAATGGATACATTTACAACAATTACTTTGTGAATGGATTCCCCCATAGCAATTACTATGTGAGTTCATTAACCCACAACAATGATTTGTAAATGGGTGTATCCAACCACAATGACTTTTCAATGGATACATTTACAACAATTGCTTTATGAATGGATACACCCATAGCAATTACTATGTGAGACCATTAACCCACAACAATGATTTGTGAATGGGTGTAACCAACCACAATTATTTGTCAATGGATACACTTACAACAATTACTTTATGAATGGATGCCCCCATAAAAATTACCTTGCGAGGCCATTAACCTACAATAATGATTTGTGAATGGGTGCATCCGACCATAATGATTTTTCAATGGCTATATATTCACAACAATTGCTTTATGAATGGATGCACCCATAGAAATTACTATGTGAGACCATTAACCCACAATAATGATTTGTGAATGGGTGCATCCAACCATAATGATTTTGTGAATGGGTACACTTACAACACAATCACTTTGTGAATGGTTGTACTCACAACAATGATTTTGTGTACAAATTCACTTACAACAATGACTTTGAGAAGGGATACACTTATAACATAAATTAACACAAAGCAATAACGCACCATCTATACATATAAAATGAAAGGATTTAAACTCATCAGTGGTGAAGCCAAGCCCTCCCAATATATTTTTTCATCGTAGTAAGGGCAGTAGAAGTTTGTATTATGTATAAAAGAAACATTCGTGCTTTTAAATCCTTTCATTTTATAACACTTATAACAACAATCCTTCTGTGAATGGCTGCACCAATGACAGACTCAATGAATGAATGCATCAACAATACACAAACTCTGTGAATAGGTGGATTGACAAAGTGACCTCCCTGTGTGCCCCAGGTGCTGAATGAAGTGACCCAGGTCGCCACAGCAGCAGAGAAGGTCAAAGCAGAGGTCATGACAGTGAAGACCCGAGCTGAGAAGATAGTGTCGGACATCAAAAGTGACAAAGCTGTGGCTGAAGTCAAGCTAGAAGCTGCCAGGCCTGCACTGGAGGAAGCTGAACAAGCTCTGCAGGTGGGGATTGGATAGAACCTGGCAAAGTCTAGCCACTCACATACATAAATACTTATAAATATAATTGTCATCTATGGATAAAATTTGTAACAATTATTTTTTAGCAAAAGAGACAAAGGTCGCCTCTCCCGTCAAAAAAAAACATCAAAACCTGACGTCATCTATTGACGTATTGTCAATAGATGGTGTCAGGTTTTGATGTCTATTTTGATGGGAGAGGCGACCTTTGTCTCTTTAGATCAATATCCTCTCTGCAAAATCTCCATCTATATTTTTTGGCAATGTATTTATTTTCACATATATCATCAAATCATATCTCTACAGACCTTACTGCAATGATAAAAGCTGTTGAATGAGAGGGCTTGGCTCATCAGTAGTGAATCCACTCAGTCTTTTTTTTTTTTTTTTGCTTATCCCTATTACACGTGGTACAGGCCATGATAATCATGGTGGGTAGTTAGCGACTGCTTTTACTGTAAGCGCACCACATGTCTACACATGTGAAAGCAGTTCGACTTTGCACTTACAAATGTGCCAGAGCCCCGTTTGGTTACTTGCACTCGCTGGTGGGGTTGGACTTTTGCAAGAATCGGGGGCCATTGGAGCACCTCTCAATCTTAATTTTGCGAAACTGCTGAGAGGGTTCACCATTAATGAACCAAGCTCTCTCGTTTAACAACTTTTATCATTGCAGTATGGTCTGTAGAGATATTATTTGATTATAAATGTGAAAAGAAACACATTGCCAAAATATTATTTTGACAAATTTTACATAAATACTTAGCAATTCAGAACAGGACAACTGATTACAATTTGAAAAAAGCAGACTGTCACTACAGAAACATCAAACATAGAAAGTTTATTAACACAAAGCAGTAACGCACCATCTATACATATAAAATAAAAGGATTTAAAAGCGCAAATGTTTCTTTTATACATAATACAAACTTCTACTGTCCTTACTGCGATGAAAAAATATATTGGGAGGGCTTGGCTCATCAGTGGTGAACCCTCCCAGCGGTTTCGCCAATTTAATCCACCAGGGAGGGTTTACCACTGATGAGTCAAGCCCTCCCAATATATTTTTTCATCGTAGTAAGGACAGTAGAAGTTTGTATTATGTATAAAAGAAACATTCGTGCTTTTAAATCCTTTTATTTTATATAGAAAGTTTATATATTTGGAATAATTTTTAAATTTCAATTCTCAATAGTATAAATAGAAAGGTTGACCTTCCTCCATTATTTTCATGCTAAATAGATGAAAATTATTTATTAAAGGTAGGCTTCAAGTCATGCAAAGATTACATCTATTCTTGTTTCAAGACATTGTGTATGCCTTTACTCTATTATTGCTTTTTGATGAGGTGAACAATTTGGATTAGAGAATAGAAGCATATGGTAACAAAACCAAACCACAGTTAAACCTGTCTATAGCGCCCCCTCTTGGGACTCACCAAAATAGGGTGCTATAGAGAGGGGGTGCTATAGACAGGTCACTTTTAATGTAAAATGTTTATATTTTAATGTTTAAAATCAGGCGCTATAGAGAGGAAGGCGCTATAGACAGGTTTAACTGCATTTTAAATTTTCCTATTTGGTCTTGTTACCCTTTATTTCCTTTAAATAGGCACATAAAAGAGTTTTTTTCCTACTTGAAATCTTACTTTTTCTTAATCATTTTTTCTTCTATAATATAAAAAGAAGAAACCTGAAATATCTCAGATAAAATGGTTGCAATTTTGTATGATATGTTTTATAATGAGAGAGAGAGGTACTCCATTGTTAGTGTTATTTCTGCTTGGTTTTTGAGATCCATCTCATCAAGCTGATTCAGTATTTTATTCCCAAGAAACACAAGGTAATAATAATAAATCCAAATTAATAAATAGTGTCGGAGTTGACAGCGGAGTTGCCTTTGCTGGTCCCAAGCCCGGATGAAAAAGGAGGAGGGGGAGCAGTAACAAGCTCTCTAAAAAACCTAGGCTCAGCTGGCCCGGCTGATAGTACCCTGTAAGGGCTCCTGATCAAGGGATGCAGGATGAGCAGCATTTGTACTCCATGTTAGGAGCGGCTGCACATGGCATCTGTTCCTCATGTCAGAGGCGGCCATTTCTTTCTGAGCTAAGTAGGCCTGCCACTGAGCCACAAAGGCAGACGCATTATAATTCACCCAGTCATTATGGTTGTCAAGTCTCAAGATTTACAAGCTTGATACCCTAATATGATTGAGTGGAGATAAGAAAGAAGAAGAAAGAAGAGACAATAAAGAAAGAGAGGATGAAAAATATTTTGAGGGACAGATATTGCCCCCTCTTTATCATTCTAATGCACGAGTACGAGTGTATTTTAAATTATTGGGAAAAAAGTAGTCATAAAATAGGTTTAGAATTCTAACTAATTCTATCTTTGACTGTGTGTTCAGACCATCAAGGCCGCTGACATTGCCACAGTGAGGAAGCTGGGCAAGCCCCCACATCTAATCATGAGAATCATGGACTGTGTCTTGATCCTCTTTTTACGTAGGCTGGAGACCTCACAACCAGATCCAGAGAAACCCTGTCCCAAGACTACCTGGGCAGAATCTCTCAAGGTAAAGTCTCTCTAATCCAGATTTGAAATCCCATTCTTCCATTCTTTTAATGACTTGTTCAACTTCACCCCAGTGTAGGTTTATTTGTAAGATACAGCTTCCTCATAGGGCCAAATTAATCTAGCTAGAAAATTGGATAGTGTTGAACCTTAATGAGAGGACATCCCTGCTAGAGGATACTTCTCTATAAAGGTCAGTTTTCATCACTGAAATGACCATTTTTACTATTTAGAAAATATCCAGTAAGTGGACACCTCTTACTAAAGGACACTTTTGTTCTGCATTTATCTGTTCTTTACAAAGAGGTTCTAATGTCTTGATAAAAAAATTGCAAGAAATGGAAAACATCTGATAATATAATTAAATTTAATTCTACTCTCCTAAAAAATTATGTCCATAGTTTGCTTAAATACCATTTCTAAGATTCCACCCTTCAGTACTGCATATAAAAGCAGAATGATCCAATACAGTATTAGAGCTCTAAAGAGGTGATCTGGTAGATTAAATTGGCGAAAACGCTGGGAGGGAACTACTGATGAGCCAAGACCTCCCAATATATTTTTTTCATCGCAGTAAGGACAGTAGAAGTTTGATTTAGTTGAAAAGAAACATTCACGTATTAATGTCTTCATTTGTTGAATATAATAGTAGGTTAAAAAGAAAGATATTTTATCCTAGAGCTAGTTAGAATGTCACCTAAAGCTATCCATAGCTATTTACAGTGAGTTTTAATGGCGGCACTTCACCCTATGTTCCCTTTTTCCACCTCTTTCATCTAATTATACCAGGTGCTTCTTCACTTTGGTTGGTCAGAGGAAAGTATATCGTTTGAAGATTGTAACAATACAACACATCAAACATGCCATTGTAACAATACTCTAACACATCAAACATGCCATACTTGTTGTTTCTGTAATCTCTCTCTCTCTAAACAGTGCCATTATAACATCATTTTATAACAGCCTCTCTATTGACGAGTTTAATATTTGTTTTTGACTCGTGCTTTAGATGTTGTACTAAATTCGAAAAATCACGTGAGAACGCCCTTGCAAAACCTCAGAACAATTTTTAACGCCTTGCCAAATACTTTATTTTTATTTACTTCTCCTGACGAAGACAAAAGATTTATGTCGAAACGTTGAAAAAATAAAAAACTCCAACTGGCAGAAGTGTCTATTTTTTATATAAAAAAGCCTCTCTGTAGTTAGTCCTAATTCCACTAATAAGATATATATACCACATTCTCTGTGTAATAGGGGCATTCTTCTTTTAACTTTTGAATGATCTTCTTTCACAGATTCTTTTAGATAATTCCTCTTTCAATGTGAGTTGGTTTTTCCACTTACCCTTCCATTGTCAATGCCATATTTAGATAGCCTTTTTGCTTAGCTGTATTCATAGGAATTATCTCTTGTACAGTTACACTGCATTCCCACACATGAGATCACACTTTTGTTCAATTCCTAACATATATTTTATAGGTTTCTGTTCTAATTGTTTGTTTTTTATAATCCACATGTTCATAATCCAACATACATATTCAAACCTCTTTGCACGTTTTCAGTTTGATAACCTAAGGGATTTGTACCTCCAGTTGAATTAAGGTTGGTTTTGAATTGTAGTTGGTTGAATTAAAGTATAATTTGGTTCAGATTTTTTTTTTTAAGAGCAGTTAAATTATAGTAAATGTTGATTTTTGAAAAGGTTTTACTGTATGTGATTTATAATAATCCAATGTGTAAAATCATTTTTTTTTTCACAAAATCACACATTCTTTTGACCCTTAAATTATATGGTCTTAGTACAGAGAATAGAAAATGTCTCTGTAAATGAAACCTAGTTGCAGAGCCAAAGTGTCCTTTAGGATGAGATGTCTTCTTACTGGAGTTTTGATAATTAGTAAAAATTATAATTTGTTGATGATAATAACTGTCCTTTGCAGAGAAGTGTCCTCTCATGAAAGTTTTACTGTATATTTTAAAACTCAGTCATTTTCTAGCATATGTAAAGGACAAATTTGTGTAAGCACTCTGAGAAGAGTAGCATTTCTTAATCCAGATTTTAAATGAAAGGTAATAAGACCAATTCCAAATAAATAAATAGTGTGTGGCATTTCTGTAATAACACGGATACCAAAACGTAAAACACTAATAAAAGAAAATAAAACCTAATCCAAATAATTTATTAATGTGTTCGATCAAATAATCCCTTGAATTAATAATAAAATAAAAACATAAGCCTCCAGGGAAAAGTTTCTTTTAATTTAAAAAAAAAAGAAACTTTTCCCTGGAGGCTTATGTTTTTATTTTATTATTAATGTGTGACGTTTCGGCAACAACATTGTCACCATCATCAGACAAGAGAATAAAATTTCCACGTAAATCACACACTAATAAATTATTTGGATTAGGTCTTATTTACTTTTATTATAATCTATAATCCAAATTGTGCTTTGTCACACACTATTTATTTATTTAGATTTGGTCTTGTTACCTTTTATTTCTAATCAATGATAAAAATATTGTACCTTGTCAATTAATCCATATTTGTATATTTCCCCACACACAGAGTTGTAACTGTAGCCGCCATCCCAGAAGACTTTGTGTGAACAGCTGATGTCAGACACCCGGTTCATGAGCCAGCTCCAGAACTTCCCCAAGGACACCATCAATGAAGAGATGGTGGAGCTGATGCATCCCTACCTACGGATGGAGGACTACAACATGGAGTCCGCCAAGAAAGTCTGCGGTAATGTAGCTGGACTTTGTTCCTGGACTCAAGCCATGGCTTTCTTCTACTCCATCAACAAGGAGGTCCTGCCTTTGAAGGTAACTTGAGACTTGTATTTCTCTTGTCTCACCTAGAGCCTGTCCCCACACCTCTGAATCTGGATAGCATAGGTTCAAAGTTATTTATTCTAATTGGATGATATAAAGCACAATTTGGATTATAGATTATAATACAAGAAAATAAGACCTAATACAAATAATTTATTAGTGTGTGACGTTTCGGCAACAATGGCCACTTGCTTTAGATGACATCTCTCTACAAAGGACAATTTCATTTGCAAAATTACCATTTTTACTATTTAGAAACTCTTTGGTAAGAGGACGCTTCTCCCTAAAAGACACTTGGGCTCTGGAATTAGGTGTCCTTTACATGGAGGTTCTACTGTATTACGTATCAGGATTAAAATGCTAAATTTCAGGTACCCTTGTTCAGTCTTTAAACAATAATACTGCATATGGTTCATAACCGAACATATAGGAATTATCAACATAAGAAGGATGTCATAAACGCTGGTATGGTGACAGGCCAACTTAGCCATTGTCTGATGAAGGTGACAATGTTGTTGCCGAAACGTCACACACTAATAAATTATTTGTATTAGGTTTTTCTTTTTATTTCTAATTGGATTTTTATTACAGTAGTGCAAAAAATGTTGAAAAAACACATTACATAATAAAATCTGGGAATAGAGTAGAACCTCCCTGTAAAGGACAACACCTAATTGCAGAGTCAAAGTGTCCTTTAGGTGTCTTCTTACTGGAGAGTTGCTAAATAGTAAAAATGGTAATTTTGTAAATAAAAACTGTCCTTTACAAGGAGGTGTCCTATAGCGTAAGTGTCCTCTCATGGAGGTTCTACTGTATATATAAAGTGGAACCTCATTATAACATCCACTTGGTTATAACAACCTATTTCTAAAGTCTCAAGTTTTAATTTGTTTTCACTGTGATATTATAACAACATGAAATCTTGGTGTCCAAAGCAATGTAGTTATTAATGAGGGATGATGGTATACATATATCTAATATATATTGTACTGGAATATTGATTATTTATATAAACACAATGTAATAAGACCTAATCCAAATATATTAAAAAGTGTGTGACTTTTCGATAACAATATTGTTACCATCATCAGACAAAAGAATAAAATGATTAGACTAGTAAGAATCAAGTTATTCTTTTGTCTGATGATGGTAACAATGCTGTTACCGAAATGTCACACACTATTAAATTATTTGGATTAGGTCTTATTTTCTTGTATCTATATTCTATAATCCAAATTGTGTTTTATCATATTTATATAAACCTATCATTAATTTTTCAATATTTTATTTATCGTGCCTCTCTATCTATTTATGTAGATTATACCAGATAGTGGGCAACTTCTGTACACTCCAGGAATACAGGATAGTCTTAGTTGTTGTTTTGTTCATGTAGATATGGTTTAATTGTTTGGAGGAGAATGAATGATCTTATCATCCTCAAATTTGACTTTCCTAATTTTTTTCTAGATGACACAATAATAAAAACTGACTGACTAACTTCTTTAATTCAATGCTCCTATGGGATCAGAATTTTCTGTTGAATTAAATAAAAGGTCTGTGTTGAATTATAGCAGGGTTATGATGATTATCAATTCATCATAACATTCACTGCTAATGGACATTTAGTTGTCAGAACTTAGGGAGGTGTTGAATTATAGTTGGTTAGTTTAAAGTAAATATGCTGAGTGTGAGATTGGAAAAATGGTAGAATATAGTCAATGTTTGTGTGATTCAGTGATTTGTTTGATTAAATTATTTGATTGATTGATTCACAATGATTTATTTTGAGCACATTTGTCATGATTAGATTGTGTGTGTTGAGCTAAAGATGGTAATTTGAAGGGAAGCTGGTTGGGATTTGAAAAAGTGGTTGAAAATTAGCAAGTATTGAATTATAGTCAGTTGAATTAAATAGGTTATACATTAGAACCTCCATGTAAAGAGCCCAAGTGTCCTTTAGGGAGAAGTGTCCTCTTACCGAAGAGTTGCTATATAGTAAAAATGGTAATTTTTGTGATTGAAACTGTCCTTTGTAGAGAGGAGTCCTCTAGTGGGGTATCCTCTCATGGAGGTTCTACTGTAATACCATAAAGTAGAGCCTCCATGAGAGACCACTTGCACTAGAAGACATCTCTCTACAATGAACAGATTCCTTCACCAAAATTACGATTTTTACTATTTAGCAACTCTTTGGTATGAGGACACTTCTTCGTAAAAGACACTTGGGCTCTGGAATTAGGTGTCCTTTACATGGAGGTTCTACTCTATAATCTATCAGAATTTAGAAGTCAGAATTAAAATGCTAAATTTCAGGTCCCCTTGTTCAGTCTTGAAACAATAATACTGCATTTGGTTCAGAATTGAACATATAGGAATTATAAATATTTAAAAATCCCGAGTTCAACTGACCCGAGTTGATAGACCTCAGCAATGATCCCACTCCAGGGATACGGAGGAGCTGTGTCTGTACTCATGTTAGAGTCGGCAGCAAAGGCGTCTGCTTCCATGTTAGGAATGGCCTCAAATTACAGGCAAAGTCAGACTTTTACCAAAGTGTGCCTGGATCATGGTGCCATGATCAACGAAAGCTGCACCCCTACACCCCATTCCATGAGATCATGAACTCATGGAATTCGTATAATCTTTACACAAGGGGATAAGAAACAACATAAACATAAGAAGGATGTCAATGTCAAAGCTGGTATGGTGACAGGCCAACTTGGCCATCCAAGAATCCAGGCTGGAGAGGGCCATGAGTGAACTGTCCCAAGCCGAGGAAACCCTACAAGACAAACAGAAGCTGCTGGACCAAGCCCAGAAACAATACAACCGAGCCATGAAAGGCAAACAGGTAATGTGCTCTTTTAGAGATTTGGGAAATCAAAAATTAGTCCCTCTATTATTAGTAGTTTTTATTAACAAATATTAGTTTAATATACACACAGTAGAACCTCCCTGTGAAAGACACCTAATTGCAGAGCCAAAGTGTCCTTTAGGAAGAGGTGTCCTCTTTCCAGAGAATTGCTAAATAGTGAAAATGATAATTTTACAAATGAAAACTGTCTTTTGTAGGTGTCCTCTAGCGTGAGTGTCCTCTCATAGAGGTTCTACTGTACTTTTATTTGTGTAAAAATAATTTATTCATTGAAATTAATTTTTGCCTTTTACTGTGAGTCTTAATTATGGATGATCAACTCTAATACTCAATCTTCATCAGAAAGGTAACAAAGCAGAAACCATTTCAGCTTGTTTGTTGCTAGCGTCTTAACTTTTAATATGGCCATAATTTTGCTATTGACCAGTATCGCCATTGAGTTTATATAGCTTTACATCAAGGCCTAGCTTCACCACAGGCTAGCCAACCTGTTGATGATTGGGGCTGTACTAGTACTAAAATCTTCATTAGAAGGGTAACATTACAGAATCCATTTCAGATTGTTTGTTGCTAGTGTGTTAACTTTTAATTTACCCAAATTTTGCTATTCATCAGTATCGCCATTGAGTTTATATAGCTTTACATCAAGGCCTAGCCTCACCACAGGCTAGCCAACCTGTTGATGATTGGGGCTGTTGGTCTGGGACTGCCTATTAGATATTTTCTGTCAACCACAGGTCTTACAGGTCTTCAGACCAACAGCACCCCTCTATCCTTCTCCATGATGACTACATCTGTCTCAGTTTATGCTGCATCTGATGGGGTGCTCCATTATCAGCTCCCCTGGGAGCTGGCCTGTTAGGATTCAGCTCTCTTAGTCCCCAAGAGATAAAGGTAACAAGACCAAATACAAATTATTGAAATGTTTTGAGGTTTCAGTTAGTGTTGTTATCATCATTATTTTTCTTTATCTTTGCCGGTCCCAAGCCCGGATAAAAAAGGAGGAGGGGGAGCAGTAACAAGCTCGCTAAAAAACTTGGGCTCAGCTGGCCCGGCTGATAGTACCCTGTAAGGGCTCCTAATCCAGGGATACAGGATGAGCAGTGTTTGTACTCCATGTTAGGAGCAGCTGCACATGGTGTCTGTTCCTCATGTCAGAGGCGGCCATTTCTTTTGGAGCTAAGTCGGCCTGCCACTGAGTAGTGCTCCCTGTCTTAATGACAAAGGCAGACACATTCTACTTCACCCAATCATGATGGTTGTCAACAGACACTATCAAAAGTCTCAAGCTTTACAAGCTTGGCACCCCAGTATAATTGAGTGGAGATAAGAAAGAAGAAGAAGAGACATTCAGTATTTTGTCTGATGAATTTAACAGTGCTGTTACCAAAATGTCATGAACATTTCATTAATTTGGAATTGGTCTTATTACCTTTTGTTTCTAAAACGATGATTTGAAATCCAGGTACAGTAGAACCTCTCTCTCTAAAGGACTCCTAGTTGCAAAGTCAAAGTTTCCTTTTACCAGCGAGCTGATACTAAGTAAAAATGGTAATTTGGGGATAAAAACTGTTATTAGTTGAGAGGTGTTCTCTAGTGAGAGTATCCTCTCATGGAGGTTCTACTCTATAGTTGTTACTAGAGGTTCTAGTAGAGTTGTTGCCAGCAGTTATATAATCTCTAGGGGGTCGGTGGAAGGATGGTCTAAACCGTTGGGTTTTCAACCGCTACTACCCGGGTTTGATTCCCACATTGGACACTTTGTTCTGATTTAAAAAAAAAAATGTTCCATTGGCCCCCGATTCTTGCAAAAGTCCAACCCCACCAGCGAGTGCAAGTAACCAAACGGGGCACTGGCACATTTGTAAGTGCAAAGTCGATCTGCTATTCACATGTGTAGACATGTGGTGCACTTACAGTAAAAGCAGTCGCCTTCTACTCACCATGATTATCATGGCCTGTACTACGTGTACTAGGGATAAGCAAAAAATATATATAATCTCTATTTCTTCTATCTCTATCTATCTATCTATCTATCTATCTCTATTATATCTTCCTATTGAACATGTACTATCTTTTAAAATTGACTTTTCCTCTTGACCTTTTTTCTTTTAGAATATTTTGAAAATCTTATTTGAAATGGCAGTGTTTGTAACTAATCAATGTTTCACACAGGCTCTGGAAGATGCAGCCCAAAAGTTGAACAACAAGATGCTTGCTGCGGAAGCCTTGATTGACGGCCTAGCTGGAGAAAGGCTCCGTTGGACCAATGACAGCAAGGAATTCACAGCCCAGATAGAAAGGTGATTTTGAATCACTCTTTTTGTAATGCCTATCTGTCATTTTTTTAATTTTCCAAATCCAACATGGTGGTTGTTTATCTGATCCAAATCTGCATTATTGTTGAGGCCTCTACATCTTTTTCTTTTCCAAGATAAATGTATTGTTCTGAAATATAAATACAATACAACCTCTCTTGAAACAGTGAATGTTTTTTACATCTCTTTCCCTTTAATAAAGTAACAATCATCAGTCACACACCTCTCCATTGAAAACACATAGCTATTATACTGATGAGCCAGGCCCTCTCATTAATTTTTCCATTGCAGTAAGGGCAGTGGAAATTGTTTAATATCAAAAAGAATCTTACGCCTTTAAAATAGTTTTGAATTTTGATAACAGATGGCGCGCTAGTGCATCATATTATTAACTTACTCTTATAAGGTCTCAAACCTCAGTTTCCCTTGAAGACCATAATAGAGGGGTTTAATCTTATCAGCATCATTTATTTTACAAATTTGGGTCAAATAATCCTCTAAAAAAGACTTCTGGGAAAACCCCAGGACTATAATAGAAAAGCTGAGACAATAGAACCTAATGGAGATTGTTTAAACGACTTGAGGAATAAGCAACAACAACAACATTTGGGTCAAACAGGAAAATTATATGCAATTTTATAAATCTCTGGAGACCTGTTGTTGTTTCATATCTCCTTGTGTAAAGATTACACGAGTCCATGCTCCTCGAGCTGTTTGATGATAAGCAACAGCCTCTCCCAAAGGTCTTGTTTAGTGAATCTAATGCAAGCCAAAATGTTCAACATCTGATCTCATGGAATGGGGTTTGGAGACCTAGTTGTCATAAATACTGTTTCTCCAACTGTCATCCTCCAACACAATTCTTGCAATAAGTTGTTGTGTGCAGGTTGGTGGGGGATGCCTTACTCTGCACAGGATTTCTCTCCTACGCCGGCCCTTTCAACCAGGAGTTCCGCTCCAACCTCATCACCTACTGGCAGCGGGAGCTGAAGCACCGCAAGATCCCCTTCACCACCAACCTCAACCTCATCACCATGCTGACTGATGGAGCCACGGTAATACAGTAAAACAATCTTCATGAGAGGACACTCCTGATAGAGGACATTACCTCTCAAGGACAGTTTTCATTACAAAAAATTACAATTTTTAATATATAACAACACTCCGGTAAGAGGAGACCTCTCTTTAAAGGACAGTTTTCATTACCAAAAATTACATTTTTTAATATATAACAACTCTCCAGTAAGAGAACATTACCTCTCTATAAAGGACAGTTTTCATTACAAAAAATTACAATTTTGAATATATAGCAACTCTCCGGTAAGAGGAGACCTCTCTTTAAAGGACAGTTTTCATTACCAAAAATTACAATTTTGAATATATAGCAACTCTCCGGTAAGAGGACATTACCTCTCTATAAAGGACAGTTTTCATTACAAAAAATTACAATTTTTACTATATAGCAACTCTCCGGTAAGAGGACATTACCTCTCTATAAAGGACAGTTTTCATTACCAAAAATTACAATTTTTATTATATAGCAACTCTCTGGTAAGAGGACATTACCTCTCTATAAAGGACAGTTTTCATTACCAAAAATTACAATTTTTATTATATAGCAACTCTCCGGTAAGAGGACACCTCTCTATAAAGGACAGTTTTCATTACCAAAAATTACAATTTTTATTATATAGCAACTCTCCGGTAAGAGGACACCTCTCTATAAAGGACAGTTTTTATTACCAAAAATTACAATTTTTACTATATAGCAACTCTCTGGTAAGAGGACACCTCTCTATAAAGGACAGTTTTTATAACCAATAATTACAATTTTTATTACGTATATAGCAACTCTCCGGTAAGAGGACACCTCTCTATAAAGGACAGTTTTTATAACCAATAATTACAATTTTTAATATATAGCAATTCTCCAGTAAGAGGACACCTCTCCCTAAAGGACACTTTGGCTCTGCAACTAGGTTCCCTTTACAGGGAGATTCTACTGTTTCTCCTATGGCCTTTGCACGTTAAAGGAGGCATTTACTATCCTTCCCTCTCTTATTTGGAAAAATAGTAAAAAAGTAAAATTTTACTGGAATCAGATTGATATATTAAGAGAAAGGCATCTCCTGATTGTGAAACTAAAAGCTGCTAATGGCTTGCACCATCTGTTGGATTAAATATCAACTAAAAGTTCTTTTTTTTTTTCCTAGTACACGTGGTACAGGCCATGATAATCATGGTGGGTAGTTAGCGACTGCTTTTACTGTAGTGCACCACATGTTTACACATGTGAAAAGCAGTTCGACTTTGCACTTACAAATGTGCCAGAGCCCTGTTTGGTTACTTGCACTTGCTGGTGGGTTTTGCAAGAATCGGGGGCCATTGGAGCATTAATATTATTTTTTTTTAAATCAGAAAAAAGTGTCCAATGCGGGAATTGAACCCAGGTCGTAGTGGTAGAAAACCAAACGGTTTAACCAGCCTTCCACTGACCCCCCCCCCCCCCCCTTTTTCAATAAGTTCATTTTTAATTATTCCAAAATGGCCAAATACTCTTTCTTGATTAATCAAGAGAAGCTTACCACATATGCATTTCAGGCTGTTTGGCCCTCATCAGCATGGTGCAAGCTGTACTTCAACGACCAAAAATCTGGCTTTTGAGGCTTCCTGAAAAATCACAGAATGAGTATTTAAGACCGGAAGGGTGTGAAAATGCCAACTATAGGGAAAATTGTACAAATATTTGGCCAATTCTGGAATAATTAAAAATTAACGATTAGTTAATATTTTTAGCGATAGATGATGAAAAGCATTGGAAACTTTTAGTTGCTCGATTAGGGGGGAGTTACCTTTCTCTTCATCTTCTTCTTTCTTATCTCAAAGCCATGATAATCATGGTGGGTAGTTAGCGACTGCTTTTACTGTAAGCGCACCACATGTCTACACATGTGAAAAGCAGTTCGACTTTGAACTTACAAATGTGCCAGAGCTTCATTTGGTTACTTGCACTCGTTGGTGGGGTTGGACTTTTGCAAGACTCGGGGGCCATTGGAGCATTTTTTTTTTTTAAACAGAAAAAATTGTCCAATGCGGGAATCAAACCCGGGTCGTAGCGGTCGAAAACTAACGATTTAGACCATCCTTCTACCGACCCCCATTGCTACCGACCCAGGATTGCTAGTGAATATCAACTATTATTATCACTAGGATTAGCAATATATTCAAAATAAACACAAGGTAATAAGACCAAATCAAAATTGATAATAGTGTGTAAAGTTTCAGTACCAGTGTTGTTACCGAAATGTCACACACTATTTATTTATAAAATAAAAGGATTTAAAAGCGCGAATGTTTCTTTTATACATAAAACGAACTTCTACTGTCCTTACTGCGATGAAAAAATATATTGGGAGGGCTTGGCTCATCAGTGGTGAACCCTCCCAGCGGTTTCGCCAATTTAATCCACCAGACCGCTTCTCAGAGCTCTAATACTGTATTGGATCATTCTGCTTATATACGCAGCACTGAAGGATGGAATCTTAGAAATGGTTTTCAAGTAAACTATGGACATAAGCTTATAGGACAGTAGAATTACATTCAAATATTTGCTTCGAGCAATGCTCTTCAGCAAACTATAAAGACAAGGCAAGTTAGGAATAAATTAACACAAAGCAATATTGGATTTGGATTTGGTTTATTACCTTGTGTTTATAATCCATAATTCAACTTGTGCCTTATCATATATTTAAAATGGGAAATACCTGTGCAGTTGTTAAGTTTATCCATTCATGTAGTTTTATGTCTTCCATGTTTTTTTAAACTAACTTGACCTGATATAATCCAACTCCCAATGAAAGAATACCTAAAGAGAGACCAGGATTTTCAATTTATTTTATCCATATAACCCATCTCTGTTGAGAATTAAAAGTGACTTAACCCCTGAACTCACCCAACCTCCAAGACCTGCATTATCCATTTTGTCTGGGCAGTATTTCTTGGGAGATGATCTTATTATATCCCTATTATATTTCAATAAGGTACAATTTCGATTATTGATAAGAAACACAGAGTAATAAGATTAAATAAATAGTGTGTGATGTTTTGGTGACAACGCTGTTACAGAAATGTCACACACTATTCATTTGGATTTGGTCATATTACCTTGTGTGTTATATTATTTTTGATAATATTTATGGCATCTATACTTGTTCCTGTAGAGTACCAATCTCCAATATAGTATAGGCCAACATGGGATGTCATTTCAACCTGTTTTACTCAATTCTTTCCACCTCTTCCTATCTTCTAATTCCAGATCATCCTATCAGATCATCAATTCAATCCTCTTCTTTGGTCTACCTCTCTCCCTTCATACTTCAAGATGTATCTATCCCTCTAGTCTGGTCAATAGATGATCTGATAGATGAACCACTCTTGGAGTCTTGACACTTCTTTTTTGTTACTTCATATATAGAAGTTCATTATACTCCCCCTTTTAAATCTTCTCCAAACTTTTCTTTGTATAAACACAAGATAATAAGACCAAATCCAAATAAATAATGTGTGACATTTTGGTAACACCATTGTTACCATCATCAGACAAAAGTACTGAATATCAGTTACAATGCTGTTACCAAAACATCACACACCATTTCATTATTTTGGTCTTATTACCTTGTGTTTACAATGTGCCAGAGCCTCCAAACGGGGCTCTGGCACATTTGTAAGTGCAAAGTCGAACTACTTTTCACATGTGTAGACATGTGGTGCGCTTACAGTAAAAGCAGTCGCTAACTACCCACCATGATTATCATGGCCTGTAAAAAACAATATTTATTCCAAATTGTACCTTATCGTTTTTTTTTGTTTGTCATTTGTTCATTTTATCTCTTGAGGATTCTTCTAACACCCCCCATATTTCTCAAAAAAGAATAAATATCATCTAAATTTTGAATATTTTATTACAGAATTTTGTCCAAAAGCTACCATATATGCATATCATCAGCCTGGTGTAGGCCTATATATGCATATTAGGCTATTAGCCCTCACCAGCATAGTGTAGGCTGTATGACCAAAAAAGCTGATCCTAGAGACTTCCTAATATGTCAAAAGGAATGGGTATTTAATGCCAAAAGTTTTGGAGAATGCTAAACTATAATCTTTATAAAACAAGGTAATAAGACCAAATCCAAATAAATAAATAGTGTGTGACATTTCGGTAACAGCGTTGTTACCATCTTCAGACAAAAGTACTGAATGAGAAATGTTACCACAGCATGTTGTGTCTCATTCAGTACTTTTGTCTGAAGATGGTAACAACGCTGTTACCGAAACGTCACACACTATTTATTTATTTAGATTTGGTCTTATTACCTTGTTTTATAATCTATAATCCAAATTGTGCCATATCTATAATCTTTTATAAAATAGAACAAAAGAAATGCACAAAATCAAATAGCAAAATTAAGAGGAAAGGGCATTTCCTGATAATACAACTGGACATTGGCCATTTATGTATGTAAAATCCTCTATAGAATTAGAGTTAAAAGGCGATCCATTGAATATATAAATATATAAAAAGGGAATACCTGATTCTGTGCAAGAATTGGTTACCTTCACAGATCCATGTTTTTCCCTTTTTTTATATGAACATCCTCTAAAGAGTTGTTGTGGCAGCTGGCAGATTGGAACCTCCAAGGCCTGCCCAATGACGACCTCTCCATCCAGAATGGCATCATAGTCACCAAGGCATCTAGGTACCCCCTCCTCATAGATCCTCAGGGCCAAGGCAAGCAGTGGATCAAGAACAAGGAGAAAGGCCTAGTGGTGGGTAACAACACATCTTACAGCCTCCCTTGATGACTTATTGTATAGAGAGGTTCTTTAAATGATAAAGTACAATTTGGATTATAGATTATAATAAAAAAGAAAATAAGACCTAATCCAAATAATTTATTAGTGTGTGACGTTTCGACAACAACATTGTCACCATCATCAGACAAAAGAATTATTCTTTTGTTTGATGATGGTGACAATGTTGTTGCCGAAACGTCACACACTAATAAATTATTTGGATTAGGTCTTATTTTCTTTTATTATAATCTATTATCCAAATTGTGCTTTATCATCAGACAAAAGAGTAAATGAGAAAAAATATGACAGCAAGTTCTTAAATAGTACTGTTATCGAGTGTTTAAACAGATAAGGAAGATAACAGATAAGGAAAAATAGTTTTTTTAAGACAACTTGAAATATTCTTCTTAGAATTGAAAGTGGATTTTTTTTCTCAAATATAATTAAAGGCATATCTGTAAATATCATTTATATTTCCTCTTTCTTCCATTCTATTAATTGTAGCACATGTCTTTTGGATGAAAAAGGCTTCTTTGAATTGTCTTTTGTAGTAATTTTATTAGACTCTTTAAATGTTAAGAGATACAAAGGAAGTATTTTGACTGAGGTGGTGCTTGAAGCCATTAATGATTAAAAAAGGTAATATGCGGCTATTAAACTTTCATTGATTCTACTGACTATGATTTAATCTTTTTTTTTTAATTCCAATGTATAATCTAATTTAATTTAATAGACTAACAGCCCATTGAAATTGAAAAGGTTTTGACTGTCTCTACTCTGCACTAAACGCATCATTGCTCCTGACTTAAACAAATGCTTTCTAGATGGTATTGGAACTTGAAAAATGCACAAAAGTGAGAGAATACAAGGAAGCTCTCAGATAATACAAAGTAGAAACTGTTGGGAGTTGAGATTTGATTTTTTAAGTGATTGTTCAAGACCTTAAAGAAGGAAGAAATTCAAATATGCAGAGGCTCTTATTCATGAGAAACTGACTCAACTTTTAGTACACACACTCTATGGTATCACATATACAGGAGAAGCTAAAGGACAACACCTAAATACAGAGTTATAGTGTCTCTATAGGGGGAGGTGTACCTGGGAACAGCTAATTAGTAAAAATGGTCATTTCGGTGATGAAAATTGTACCCATTGTATAGGCATGTTTGCTAGTGGAAAAGCTCACTCATGGAAGTTCTACTTTATTTTGTATGTGTTATATAAATGTAAGTTTGATCCATCTCATTTTATTGAGGTTTTAGTACAGATTTCTCCTAGAAAATATATATTTCTCAGTTGCTCAAAGGATAGGTTGTTCCTCAGCCTTTGAAATGCAACAAATACAAAGGCTTTTTTTACTGGGACAATCGAAGTATTTCTCCAGAATAGCCTATGTACACAATAATGTGGAGTCTGGTGTGTCCAGACCACCAACCTGAACCACAGATTCTTCAGGACCCATCTGGAAGATGCTCTCTCCTTGGGGAAAGCCTTACTCTTGGAAGACATTCAGGAGACCCTGGACCCTTCCCTGGACAATGTCCTTGACAAGAACTTCATCAAGTCTGGCACCACATTCAAGGTAACAACTGGTTCTTCTTGCCCCATTCTGTGTAACATTGGTCTCCCTAACTTCACTCCATTCCCTTTATAATTCGCTCTTTGAAGAACCCAGCAAAATGTTTACATTTAGCAAAATTATCTATAGTTGGCCCTAGCCATTTTAATCATACATACTGGGAACTTCTTCTCTCTAAAGCCAATTTTAAACATCAAAACAGTATTAAATTACAAACACAAGGTAATATGACCCTATTCAAATAAATGGTCCTATTAACTTGTGTTTATAATCCAAATTGTGCTTTATCATAGTATTAAATTACATGAAAATCTCTCCATGAATGGACACTCCGCCAAGAGGACACCTCTATATAAAGGACACTTTCCATCACTAAAATACCATTTTTACTAATTAGCAACTCTCCAGTAAGAGGACACCTAATGCTAAAGGACACATTGATTCTACAACTAGGTGTTATCAGAGAGGTAGTTCTACTTATCTACTGTAGAGAAAGAGGTAGATATCCCTGGCTGTTGCAGGTCAAGCTGGGAGACAAAGAAGCAGATGTCAACAAGGAATTTAAGATCTTCATCACCACCAAACTGCCCAACCCTTCCTTCTCCCCTGAGGTAGGAAGTCAAGGGAAAACGGCTATTGGGTTTACATATGTATAAAAGTAAACTAACAAAACTTTTTTCAAATTAAAAATAACTTTTTATAGTCTTTTCTGAAAAAACAATAGAAAAAAAAATAAAAAGGTCAGGTGTTGATATTAAAAACAAAGTAGGCATATCCTAACCAGGAGCGCATGTGCTTTACAGAAGGCAGAGCGCCATCTGGTGGAACAGAAATCAACTAAACATTGATTTAACCTATTCCCTGATATTTGGCCAACCCAATTTCTTGATAAATCAAGTAAATCTGTTCCACCAGATGGCGCTCTGCCTTCTGTAAAGCACATGTGCTCCTGGTCAGGATATGCCTACTTTGTTTTTTATAGTCCTTTCTGTGATGGTAAAATATTAGAGAGGTCTCACTCATTAATGGTGAACTCTCCCAGAAGTTTTGCTAGTTCAATGGCTCCATACCTGATATTGCAGTGTGCTATTATACCTATTCATCCAGCTCTCTAGAGGAATTCTTTGCTGGTTTAGTCGTAAAAAACAGAACTACAGAAAGTTGGTTTTTGATTTGTTAAAACTACCACATCTTAAGTTACCTACTTGTAAAATTCATAACGATTGATTTGTTTTGACAGAGAAGAGTAACAAAAATCCTTTTTTTTTACCATATCATTTTTATATATGTGTAAAAACTCATTATATGGTGAACATATCATCGTGTATATCGTAATATGCTATGCTGGGAAACCTTACTCTTGGGTTTGATGATTGTTGAAGTGGTGGCGCAGTCGTGATGGCTGAGTGAGAAAGGTTTACACACAAGGGAAATAAGCCAAGAGATACGATTGATTGCTGAAATAAAAGGCAACTGGTTGGAGGAAAGAAAGGCTTGAGAAGGCGGAGCGGTTTTTGACTATTGGCCTATCGATTCACATGGCGGTGATTGACTTTAGGTGCTATCTCGGTGGGAGCGAAGTGAACTAGGTCCGAACTCGGTGGGAGCGAAACAACTACTGACCATCCTAG
Organism: Cordylochernes scorpioides; assembly: GCA_030710605.1. Classification (NCBI taxonomy): domain Eukaryota; kingdom Metazoa; phylum Arthropoda; class Arachnida; order Pseudoscorpiones; family Chernetidae; genus Cordylochernes; species Cordylochernes scorpioides. The sequence goes on from CP092884.1 coordinate 41,456,749, forward strand.
GTTCTCGATTTAACACCAAGACCTATCTTCTTTCCCATTGGTCAAAAGGTGGGACGTGACCGTTTTCTATTGGTTGACCTTTGGGAAGCTGCTTCCTAATTGGTCCTTGCTAATTTCTTTGTCTTTTGGACTTGTCCTGACACGACCAGGAAATACTGTGTCGTTGAACTCAACTTTTATTATTTCCGCGATCATAAAATTGGCTGTAATTTTGCTAATGGTTGTGCTGACTCTTAAGCCTCTTTTCTAGGCCTGGCTTCTCTAAGGCGTTCTATCCTCCAGTTACCTTATTCTTTATTAAGTCTTTGAAACATACATTGCATACATATTGGGTCGGGGTTGCATACAGCTATTTACAAATGATGACATGTATATAGTTTTTTTTTTTTTTGCTTATCCCTAGTACATGTGGTACAAGCAATGATAATCCTGGTGGGTAGAAGTAGGCTACTGCTTTTACTGTAAGTGCACCACATGTCTACACATGTGAAAATCAGTTTGACTTTGCACTTACAAATTTGCCAGAGCCCCGTTTGGTTACTTGCACTCGTTGGTAGGGTTGGAATTTTGCAAGAATCGGGGGCCATTGGAGCATTTTTTTAATCAGAAAAAAGTTCCCAATGCGGGATTTGATCCTGGATCGTAGCGGTCGAAAACCAACGGTTTAGACCATCCTTCCACCGACCCCCCTGTATATAGTATAACCTCCATAGGATCTTTCTTTACAAAGGACAGTTTTCACCATTAAAATTGCCACTTTTACCAATGAGCTGCTCTCCAGAAAGAGGACACCTCTCCATTAAGGACATTTTTTTGGGGGGTCGGTGGAAGGCTGGTTAAACCGTTTGGTTTTCGACCACTACGACCCAGGTTCGATTCCCGCATTGGACACTTTTTTTCTGTTTAAAATAAAATATGCTCCAATGGACCCCGATTCTTGCAAAAGTCCAGCCCCACCAGCGAGTGCAAGTAATCAAACGGGTCTCTGGCACATTTGTAAGTGCAAAGTCAAACTGCTTTTCACATGTGTAGACATGTGGTGCGCTTACAGTAAAAGCAGTCGCTAACTACCCACCATGATTATCATGGCCTGTACCATGTGTACTAGGGATAAGCAAAAAAAAAAGGATATTTTGGTTCTGTAACTAGGTGTTGTCCTTTAGAGAGAGGTAGTCTATTGTATTTAGAGTTTTGGTATAGTAGTGTTCCCAATGTGAAATGTGCCTTCTGACAATTTAAGAAGAGTATTGTGCTGTGTACCCACAGATCAGTGCCAGGACCTCCATCATTGACTTCACGGTCACTATGAAGGGTCTGGAGGATCAGCTGCTGGGGAGAGTCATCCTCACTGAGAAACGGGCAAGTCACCATACACTTGTCTCTCTTTCTCTCTACAGATGATGTAGGCTTGCTTGTATACACAAGGTAATAAGACCAAATCCAAAAATATAAATAGTGTGTGACGTTTCGGTAACAGCGTTGTTACCATCTTCAGTACCTAGACCAGTGATTCTCAACCTTTTTTTTGTTGCGGCATTATTTTAAAGATTTGAAAATTTGGCGGCACAATTTTAGAATTTCGCGGCACACTTTTGCTAACTTGAATGCAAGAAAATTCAAATTATGTATCAATATTTCTATGCAAAATATAAGTAATATACATCTCTAACATTCAATTTGCTAATTTCGTTATTTTAAAAAGTAAAAAAATGAAAAAGAAAAAAAGAAAAACCAATACAAACGTGAACATAATCATATGACTAAAATTCGGCGGCACATTTTTAGAATTTCGCGGCACACAAAATTACCGCGGCACATTGGTTGAGAATCACTGACCTAGACAAAAGTACTGAATGAGAAATTTTACCACAGCATGTTTTAAATAGTTACTGCTATCAAGTGTGTAAACAAGAGAGGTAGCATCTTATCTGCTATCTTGTTTACATAGTGTGTGACATTTCGGTAACAGCGTTGTTACCATATTCAGACAAAAGTACTGAATGAGAAATTTACCACAGCGTGCTTTAAATAGTTACTGTTATCAAGTGTGTAAACAAGAGAGGTAGTATCTTATCTGCTATCTTGTTTACATAGTGTGTGACATTTCGGTAACAGCGTTGTTATCATCTTCAAACAAAAGTACTGAATGAGAAATTTTACCACAGTATGTTTTAAATAGTTACTGTTATCAAGTGTGTAAACAAGAGAGGTAGTATCTTATCTGCTATCTTGTTTACATAGTGTGTGACGTTTCGGTAACAGCGTTGTTACCATCTTCAGACAAAAGTACTGAATGAGAAATTTTACCACAGCATGCTTTAAATAGTTACTGTTATCAAGTGTGTAAATAATAGAGGTAGTATCTTATCTGCTATTTTGTTTACACATTTGATAACAGCAACTATTTAAAATATGCTGTGGTAAAATTTCTCATTCAGTACTTTTGTCTGAAGATGATAACAACGCTGTTACCGAAACGTCACACGCTATTTATTTATTTGGATTTGGTCTTATTACCTTGTGATTATAATCTATAATCCAAATTGTGCCTTATCGGCTTGCTTATATATAGATGGTAATGATGGTAGATGGTAACAACACCTAATTCAAGTTAATACACTTTTGCTGAAATTTGAATAGTACTACTGCTTTTTTCACATGTTAGAACTACAGTAGAACCTCCCTTTAGCAGACACCTCTCCACAAAGGACAGTTTTCATTTGCAAAATTGCCATTTTTACAATTTAGCAACTCTCTTGTAAGAGGACACCTCTCCCTAAAGGACACTTTGGCTCTGCAATTAGGCGTTGTCTGTAGTCGTATAATAATCTATTTTGTATTATACTCTGTGTTTTGTATATAGTAGAATTGAGATATTCGTTGATATAAAAAGTGAGATGTATGTAAATATTAGAATCGTTGATATAAAAAGTGAGATGTATGTAAATTTTTGAACTCTTAAAAAAATTATTTTTTGTTTGTAACATTAGAAAAGAATGAGTAGTAAACTTTAAATTTTGGTTGCATATATTTTCCTTATTTTCAGGATAGCACACAGCAACCAACATTGGTGAGCCGGACGTGATTCGAACACGCAACCTTCTGATTGTCCATTATAGGGAGGTTCTACTGTACTAGGTAATAAGTCCAAATCTAAATAAATAAACTGATTTGTGTATCGTAAAGATAGAGGCTGCCTGACCGGCATTCATATTTATATAAAAAATAGACACTTCGGCCAGTTGGAGTTTTTTTTATTTTCTCAACGTTTCGACAAAAATATTTTGTCTTCGTCAGGAGAAGTAAATAAAAATAAAGCATTTGACAAGGCGTTAAAAATTGTTCTGAGGTTTGCAAGGACGTTCTCACATGATTTTTCGAATTTAGTACAACATCTAAAGCGCGAGTCAAAAACAAATATTAAACTCGTCAAAGTCTATGATCTTGGAAATAAAAATATATAATAATAAAATTATAATAAATTAAGTAAAAATTTGTGTATGACATTTCAGTTACAATGGTGTTACCAAATCATCATACACAATTTATTTATTTGGATTTGATCTTATTACCTAGTAATTCTAATCTATAATCTAAATTGTGCCTTCAAATCTCAATATAAAAAATATATAAAATTTTAAAAGATACCTATTTATAATACAATATATTGCGGCTTATGATTGTAAAACGACATTTGAAAATTATCCCGCATGTGTTTCTTTTAAACGAAAAATCGAAATTTATTTTTAAGGAGAAATAACGATTATTTTTAACCATAGGGATGAAGTATGATAGGATGAATTGTGAAGAGTAATGATAAATGCCTATCCCTGGACACTATATTTTTCTGTTTATTATTACTCTTCACAATTCATCCTTTCATACTTCATCTCTAAGGTTAGAAATAATCGTTATTTCTCCTTAAAATAAATTTCGATTTTTCGTTCAAAAGAAACACATGCAGGATAATTTTCAAATTTCGTTCTACAAAAGATACCTATATTATTATTTTATTATTAATTTTCTATAAAATATTAGTAAGGAAGGATTTTAGTATAACAAGGTTTTAGACTGCATTGGTGTTTGAAAATATTGGAACTGTGAGTTTGAACAAAAAGTTTGAAAATATGAAGTAATTATTTCTAAGTATAATTACTTTTACACTTACCTGCTAGAGTGAGATGGCTTCATTGATGTCATTCAAACCTTTTTGTCTTGTTGTTGTCGTGTCCAATGAAGAGCCTCAGATATCTCCATACATCTCTATCACAGCAGCAGCAATGTCCACTATCTTGAGGGTGTAAAGCTGCTGCTCTGGGTCCATGTCAATTTTCTGCAAGGCTGCGGCCATTGCTGGGCATGAGAATATGTGAGTAGGTGTTAGTTCCACACCAGGACAGTTGTTGCATGTCCTATAGGTTCTTGTGCCATCTGGATGTAACCTTTTGTCTTTTTTTACTCAAAAAGTTCTAGGTTATCTAAATCATTTTATATCAAAATGATAATCAGAAACTTTTAACAAAGTTTGAATCAATGAGGAAACTTTTTAAAAGATTTTTCTTGAATGATAACCCCAATTTGCTCATCCAATTTCTTCTAAGTTGTTGAAATTTTCCCATCTACCCATCAAGAGTAATTTGAATCCAGTTATTGTGACACAATGATTATGAATCAAGAGAGAAATTTGATTGGGATTTCTTGTTCAATAGAGAGCATTTAGTAGATAGTTTTTCTCTCAATAGAGAATCGATTGGAGATTTGAGGAAGTGACGTATCTTGCTCAGAACAGAATTAAATGGCATTCCATCAAAGCTCTATCAGAGATGGCCTTTCATGCTTATAATTAAAATTTCATTGAGATGGATTCTTTTATCTTTTTTTCTTCCAAATATGACATGATCAAACTTTAGGATATCTTTAGAAGTTTTTCCTTTTCCACTGTGGTAGGAATAATTTTTTCAGCTATCGTTTGTAAAAATCAAAATCAATAGCATTCTCTTAGATTAGGCAACAATGGAAGCCAGGGGCCTACCCACTTCTCTATTGGAAAAGTTGAAACAACTTGGTTTGGACACTTCCTGAGACACCCTCCTGCACCTTACTTCAACTGGCTGTGGTACCATTGATGTAAGAAAAAGAGAAACAGATAAACAATACAGTAGAACCTACATGAGAGGAAACTTACACTAGAGGACACTTCTCTACAAAGGAAAATATTCATTGCCAAAATTACTATTTTTACTACTTGGTAAGAGGACACCTCTCCCTAAAAGTCACTTTGGCTCTGCAACTAGGAGTCCTTTACAAGGAGGTTCTATTGTATTGTCATTAATACATTAACCAGATCTTACATCTCCCATCATCCACAGTTATCTATAGACATGAAAGTTGGAGAACATCATTCATTAAATATATGGTATTACAACTGTAGAGCAGACATCTCGGAAACAAGAAAATTTTAACAAAGTCTAGCGTGTAAACCAAAACTCTAATATTTTATTGCATGTTTAAATCCTTTCATATCATTTTACAAAAGGATATTTCAACACAAAATGATCTAATGGCTGCTACCAGACCACTACAGTTGAGAACAAGAGCTAGCTAGTGTTGATTGTGACGTATAACAAATGTGGGTTGGCTTGCAGGAACTGGAAGCTGAGCGGACCTCCCTCATAGAAAGTGTGGCAGAGAACAAGAGGACCATGCAGATGCTGGAAGACAACCTGCTCTACAAGCTGAGCAGTATCCAGGTACAGTAGGACCATGACACACTCACCAGAGGACACCTCCCTACAGTAGAACATACTCCATGAGAGAACACTCTCACTAGAGGACACCTCCCTACAGCAGAACATACTCCATGAGAGAACACTCTCACTAGAGGACACCTCCCTACAGTAGAACATACTCCATGAGAGAACACTCTCACTAGAGGACACCTCCCTACAGTAGAACATACTCCATGAGAGGACACTCTCACTAGAGGACACCTCTCCACAAAAGACAGTTTTCATTGCTGAAATGACCATTTTTACTAATTAGCAAGTCTACTATAAGGGGACACCTCTCTTACAGAGAGGTAGTTCTACTGTACTATGCACCCTCTAGAATATATTACCAAAGATCAAGTTGACCAAGCAAAATTAAAGTAAATTAGAAAATCTACTGCAAAATATAATGTTTATTTTAATACCTCTTGACTAAATTGTCTGATGAAGAGTTTATAACTCGAAATCTTTTCTAAATAAAAATATACATTCATGGACAAAACTTAAGGAAATGGAAAGTTTGATGTCACCGGTCATCTATTTTTTTTTTTTTTTTTAAGAAGACAGAGGTTGTTTACACTTGGCTATCTTGTGTGTCTTCAATAAAGGTCACTGTGCTATCTTTCAGAGGTATTGTCTGAATCCTGATATACATGCTAAAAGGTACAACTTGGTTATCTCTGTGTCTTCAATAAAGGTCACAGTAATATCTTTCAGAGTTATTGTCTGAATCCTGATATACATGCTAAAAGGTACAACTTGGTTATCTCTGTGTCTTCAATAAAGGTCACTGTAATATCTTTCAGAGTTATTGTCTGAATCCTGATATACATGCTAAAAGGCACAACTTGGTTATCTCTGTGTCTTCAATAAAGGTCACTGCAATATCTTTCAGAGTTACTGTCTTAATCCTGATATACATGTTAAAAGGTACAACTTGGTTATCTCTGTGTCTTCAATAAAGGTCACTGTAATATCTTTCAGAGTTATTGTCTGAATCCTGATATACATGCTAAAAGGTACAACTTCCTTAAGTTTTGTCCATGAGTGTACTATTTTGCTTCAGTAGGGACAGGTAGGAGATTAGTTTATTCTGAAATTTTAAAAAACGATAACAGATTTTGAAGTCTAACTATATTGTACTGTATATTTAGTAATTTACTTGGAAGAAACAATGGTACAAGAATGGCTCTGTGTCCAGGGCTCCCTGGTGGAAGATGAGTCCCTCATCTCTGTGCTGACCACCACCAAGGTGATGGCGGCCGATGTCTCCCACAAGCTCATTGTGGCCGCGGAGACAGAGATCATGATCAACAAGGCCAGGGAGGAGTTCCGCCCAGGTAGACCTTGTATTCTCTCTTGGGATTGGTTGCTCCCAGCTTCTGGAAAGTGACATTAAAATCTCAAACAATTTAGAAGGATTTTCAAAAAGTTGTTTTCATACACAAAGATTTAACACAAAGCAATAATGCGCCATCTATACATATAAAATGAAAGGATTTAAAAGCATGAATGTTTCTTTTATACATAATACAAACTTCTACTGTCCTTACTGCGATGAAAAAATATAATGTGAGGGCTTGGCTCATCAGTGGTGAACCCTCCCAGTGGTTTCGCCAATTTAATCCACCAGACCGCTTCTCAGAGCTCTAATACTGTATTGGATGATTCGGCTTATATATGCTGCACTGAAGGGTGGTATTTCAGAAATGGTTTTCAAGAAAACTATGGACATAAGCTTATAGCACAGTAGAATTATATTCAAATATAATTTATATATAATTTGTATATAAAAATAGTTTTTATTATTAATTTGCTAACATGATACTCCTGTTGAAGGACTGACAAGTCCGAAAGCTTGAAAATAAAAAGTTGCGCAAGAAACTTAGCCCTGGAAGCTTTATTTATCTTATAATTTAGAAATATGTTGGGTTTCTACAGTAGAAATTATGTTTCTCCCGTAGAAGAGCTTCCATGCCCAAAAGCTAGAGATTTGAACTAAAAATACAAAAAAGAATGTGAAAAAATAGTACAAATGTGATATTGTACTGGGATAAGGTGCATAAATTATGAAAAAGGCATCTCCTTATCGTGCAACTGAAAGTTGCTGATGGCTTGCGCCATCTATAAATCTATCTATTCACAAGCCATCATCAACTTTCAGTTGCAAGATAAGGAGAAGCCTTTTTAATAATTTATGCACCTTATCCCAGTACAATGTCACATTTGTACTATTTTTTCACATTGTGTCGCAGTCTCACACAATTCTGGCCTTAACTACCTGTTTCATGATTTTTCAGGATGCCTGAATGACCAGTTTTTTTTTATCGTTGAGATACAGCTTGCACCACGCTGATGAGGGCCAACAGCCCAAAACGCGTCCGTGGTTAGCTTTTCTTGATTAATCAAGAATGGGTATTTGGCCAATTCTGGAATAATTAAAAAATCAACGAGAATAGTTGGTATTTATTCCGATAGATGGCGCAAGCCATCAGCAACTTTCAGTTTCATGAAAAGGAGATGCCTTTTATAATTTATCCCTGGAAACCTAATGTTTTCAACTTAATATTGATATACAAGGGAATATTAGATTGAATTAATAGAGGTAGGATGTGTGTTTCAGTGGCCAACAGAGGCAGCATCCTGTACTTCCTCATCTGTGACATGAGCATGGTGAACATAATGTACCAAACCTCTCTGAACCAGTTCCTTGGGCTGTTTGACATCTCCATGGCTCGTTCCGACCGTTCCTTCATCACTGCCACCCGCATCAACAACATCATTGAGTACCTCACCTTCGAGGTCTTCCGCTACACCTGCCGCTCACTCTATGAGACCCACAAGTTCCTCTTCACTCTCCTGCTAGCCCTCAAGATTGACTCCTCCAAGGACAACATCTCCCACGAGGAGTTCCAGGCCTTTGTCAAAGTTAAGTGTTGAGGACAGAACTCCTTGATTTAGTACACAAGGTAATAACACCAAATCCAAATAAATAGTGTGTGATGTTTCGGTAATAGCGTTGTTACCCTCTTCAGACAAAAGTATGTCACACACTATTTATTTATTTGTATTTGGCCTTATTATTCAACTTTATTCAACTGTAAATACAAAGCGCGATGTCCCGCCAAGGACACTGGCGCCCAAAGGAAAGCAACACAAGAGAGAGAGAGAATCTATTAACATATGCTCAAGGCATTTACCATATTCCTGAAATTGATTTCAAACAAGCATACTATATACATAGGTAATTTAGTTTAAACATATCTCAAAATAAAGAAAAAAGGAAAAAAAAATCATATATACAGCACATAGTTAATTATACCTAACACTTGAGATTATTTAAAAACTTTGATATATATTTACAAAATCTATTGAATACAATGTATGAATCCCTGCTGGATATCAGTTCTCTTGGATCGGTACAGAGAATACCGTTATTGAGTCTGTAGTCTTGAAATGCTGGGCATTGTGCCTTTTCCTTGATTTAGTGCTAAATCCTCCTCCACTATGGGAATACATACTCCATGAGAGAGAACAATCTCTCTAGTGATGACACCTCTCAACAAAGGACAGTTTTCATCACCAAAATTACCATTTTTACACTTTCCTCCAGTAAGAGGACATCACTCCTTAAAGGACATTTTAGCTCTGCTCCTAAGAATCCTTTATTACTATACTTGTAGAATTTCTCTCAATATTGGAACAAGGTGTTATTTATTGTTAAATTTTAATTATACATTGAAAATATACCAATGAAAAATATTTTCAGCATCACCTATTCCTTCCTGCATAGTTTACATAGGATAATGGTGGTGGAAATGTACTACAAGCTTGTGTGCGGTTTACTAATTAGATCTTTTTTTTAAATATTTCATGTCAATACAATTTTTTTTTTTTTTTTTTGAGAATAATGGACATTTCGGTTCGAAAGTTTTTGTATTTATTATTCAACTGCCCAACATTTAAAAAAAATCTCTGTTGTTCCCATCAGGATACATATTTAGGATCTAAATATCTTCTCATATATATGAGAGCTGGTCTTCCATCTTCACAATATTCTTACGAGAATTAAATCTATATTGTTTCCTTTCTTTTATATCGATAAAACTTAGCACACAAGTCTTCATACCTTAAAATGCTTTTGCTTCATAGCACCAAGTTTTTTTATTGTATCAGCATTGTGAAGCTTTTTTGACTTGAAGGCTTACCCAGTTCTATTGAAAGAAAAGTAAAGAATCTTTATAGTTTCAAATAACGTATCAGAGATTTATGTTGTTTCTCTCCAGTAGGTTGTCAGGAGTAGGAAAGATTGGGCTATGTGGCAACAGGAGGGGCAGCTCTGGACATCAAGTCATGTCCCCCCAAACCCTACAAGTGGATCACTGACATGACCTGGCTCAACTTGGTGGAGATCAGCAAGCTGCCTCCTTTCAAGGACATCATCTCCAAGGTGGGTTGGTCGCTCTTGTTTATTGTGTGGACTCTCCTGATGTGTGTGTGTGTCAATATTGACCCTGATTGTCCTTTAAACCTAGGAGTTGAAGTTGATTCAAAAGGTAACAAGACTAAATACAAATTATTGAAATGTTTGTGACATGTCGGTAACAATGTTGTTACTTCAAATAAAAGACATTTCGGCCAGTAAATCTTTTTATTGCCTCGACCCTCAACAAAAATATTTTGTCCTCGTCAGGAGCGAACAAAAATTAATACATTAGGCAAAGCATTAAAAATTATTCTAAGGCTGCAAGGGCGTTCTCACGCGGTCAACGCGTGAGAACGCCCTTGCAGCTTTAGAATAATTTCAAACGCTTTGCCTAATGTATTAATTTTTGTTCGCTCCTGACGAGGACAAAATATTTTTGTTGAGGGTCGAGGCAATAAAAAGATTTACTGGCCGAAATGTCTTTTATTTGAAGAACTATGAATGCCGGCCAGGCAACCTCTATCTTTGCTATAATGTTGTTACTATCACATTACAAACATTCCAATAATTTAGAGATTTGTTCTTGTTATACCTTTTGATTCTAATCTATAATTCAAATTGTACCTTTTCATTTGTGTTGAATTACAGTCGGTTAAAGTAAAGAGGTTATACAATAGAACCTCTTTGAGAGGACACTCGCTCTAGAGGACACCTCTCTATAAAGGACAGTTTTCATTTGCAAAATTACCATTTTTACTATTTAGTAACTCTCCGGTAAGAGGACACCTCTCTCTAAAGGACACTTTGGCTCTGCAATTAGGTGTTGTCCTTTACTGGGAGGTTCTACTGTATTATAAACACTCTTTGTTTATAAACAGAAGTTAACAATATCAAATCCAAATCAATAAATTGTGACATTTTGGTACCAGTGTTATTACTTTCTTAGAAAATAATTTGTTTATATTTCCTCCTTATCAGTTTCTATCATTTTCTTTTCATGTTTACACAACTATAATAACATTACATACCAACTTTTAAAAAATATTCTGTGATATTTTTCTCACTCAGTGCTTTTGTCTGAAGGTGATAAGAGCATTTTTATCGAAATGTCATATATACAGCTTATGTATTTGGATGTGTTCTCTTGTGTTATACATTTCAATAATTGAAAAACATACATTTTAGATGAAGAGCTGAGAGCTATGCCATTGATGCTTTGCTGAAGGGAATAAGAGCATTGTTACCCAAATGGCACATGCAGCTTATGTATTTGGATGTGGTCTCTTGTGTTGTACATTTCAATCATTGAAGACATACATTTTAGATGCAGCACTGAGAGCTATGCCATTGATGCTTTGCTGAAGGTAGTAAGAGCATTGTTACCCAAATGGCACATGCAGCTTATGTATTTGGATGTGGTCTTTTGTGTTATACATTTCAATCATTGAAAACATACATTTTAGATGCAGCACTGAGAGCTATACCATTGATGCTTTGCTGAAGGGAGTAAAAGCATTGTTACCCAAATGGCACATGCAGCTTATGTATTTGGATGTGGTCTCTTGTGTTGTACATTTCAATCATTGAAAACTACATTTTAGATGCAGTGCTGAGAGCTATGCCATTGATGCCATGGTACCTCTCAATGGTATGCTTACAAGCTAAACTCAATTCACCCTCTGTGACCCAGGTCCAGAGAAACAACAAAATATGGAGAGCCTGGTTTGAAACAGATGCCCCTGAAGAAGAAGAAATTCCAGATGGCTACCATGTGTCCCTCGATGTATTCCGCAAATTGATTCTGATAAGGTACGAGCTAAGTAATTTTTTTAAAGAATAGAAACAAGAAAATAAGACCTAATCCAAATTATTTAATAGCATGTGACATTTCAGTAACAAATTTGTTGCTGATTGGGTCTTATTTTCTTGTATCTATAATCTATTATCCAAATTGCGATTTATCATTTTTAAAGAATAATTATATTTAGCACCCAATTTCCTGATGTTTAAACCTTTTTTTTATTGTTATCTTTTGTGCCGGCCACTTTGAAAAACTTTCTAATTAAGGACCCTACCTATTAGTAGGCCAAAAAGGGTTGTACAGTAGAACATACTCCATGAGAAAGCGCTCCCGCTACAGGACACCGCTCTATGAAGGACCTCATTCATCATCAATATTAACAACATTTAAATGGTTATACAGAGCTAATCAAAATTCGAAACTATTATAGACACGTAAGATTCTTTTTAAAATAAACAATTTCTACTGTCCTTACTGCAATGGAAAAATTAATGGGAGGGCCTGGCTTATCAGTGGTGAACTCTCGCAGCAGTTTCGCCAGTTTAATCTACCATACCGCTGTTATATTGCATTTTTGGAACTTCCTTTTATAGTGATACTGATGCTTGACTCTCTGAATGGGTATTTTAGATGAACTATGGACTTAAGCTTTGAGGACAGCAGAATTATTAATATTTATTAATATATAAATATAGAAATTGTTTATTTTTAAAAAGAATCATACGCATCTATAATAGTTTTGAATTTTGATAACAGATGGTGTGCTAATGCATCATAATACAGAGCTAATGTGACTCTAACATTTGGAGTGTTACTGTATCTAATTCAGGTGAATTGGAACTGAGACTGGTTTGCCTTCCTAATCAGGCACCAATGATCAACCCATTGCCATAGTCTGGAGGTAAAATGTTCATTCATTGAGGATTTTCATGTGGAAGATAATGCCTTGGTTTTCATATCCATATGCAGCTGACCTAGTAAAAGGTTCATCCACCTTTAG
>CP092884.1:41482557-41566945 GCA_030710605.1 Cordylochernes scorpioides
CCAATGCAGGATATAATCCTTGTCTGTTGAAAGCTAAGTTTTATACCACAGATCCCCTTTTTGTTATTGTTAGCGTCCTTCAACTTTTGGTGACAAATATTCTCCATTTTGATCTGATAAGGCACAATTTGGATTATAGGAAACGCAAGATAATAAGACCAAATCTAAAAAAATAGTGTGTGACATTTCGGGTAACAGCATTGTTACATCTTCAAATGTTACCATCATTCAGTACTTTTGTCTGAAGATGGTAACAACGCTGTTACCGAAATATCACAAACTATTTATTTGGGTTTGGTCTTATCTCCTTGTGTTTTTTTTTTAATCTATAAACCAAATTGTCCGGTATCAAAAGCTTTAATTATTTTTGTTTCTTCTTTTCTGCGAGTCAACTTCTCACAGACTTCGGCAAAATATACCTCTAGGCAATGTTTAGGTTACTGTTAATAATTAACCATTGGTCTTGCTTCTTCTTTCTTATCTCTACTCAATCATATTAGGGTATCAAGCCTCCATCATGACTGGGTGAAGTAGAATGCATCTGCCTCTGTCATCAAGACTGGGAGCACTACTCAGTGGCAGGCCGACTTAGCTTCAATATGAAATGGTCACCTCTGACATGAGGAACAGATGCCATGTGCAGCCACTCCTAACATGGAGTACAAATGCTGCTCATCCTGTATCCCTGGATCAGGAGCCCTTACAGGGTACTATCAGCCGGGCCAACTGAACCCAGGTTTTTTAGTGAGCTTGTTACTGCTCCCCCTCCTCCTCCTTTTTTATCCGGGTTTGGGACCAGCAAAGGCGAAGTTATTGGTCTTGCTGATAGATGAGTTTACCCCTCCCTGCTCCCACCCGGGTAAAAACATTTGTGAACAACAGGGAAGGCCCTAAACATATATAATTATATAAAAAAATAGTAGAAATATGATATTGTACTGGGATAAGGGGCATAAATTAAGAAAAAGGCATCTCCTTATCGTGCAACTGAAAGTTGCTGATGGCTTGCGCCATCAATCGGAATAAATATCAACTATTCTCAATGATTTTTAATTATTCCAGAATTGACTAAATACCCATACTTGATTAATCAAGAAAAGCTAACCACGGACCTTAACTACCTGTTTCATGATTTTTCAGGATGCCTGAATGACCAGTTTTTTTGGTCGTTGAGGTACAGCTTGCACCACGCTGATGAGGGCCAACAGCCCGAAACGCGTCTGTGGTTAGCTTTTCTTGATTAATCAAGAATGGGTATTTGGCCAATTCTGAAATAATTAAAAATAAACAAGAATAGTTTATATTTATTTTGATAGATGGCGCAAGCCATCAGCAACTTTCAGTAGCACGATAAGGAGATGCCTTTTTCTTAATATATAATTATAGTCTTCATATAAAATTAAATGGAATTTCATTATAACAGCCTTTTTTTATGCTGTTGAATCTTCATGAAAGGACACTCCCTCTAGAAAACACTTCTCTACAAAGAAAAATTTTCATTATCTCAAAATTACCATTTTTACTAATTAATAAATTTAGTTGCCTTTTACAGAGAGGTTTTACTCTAACAACAACATGGTTATTCTGAAGATAGAAGTTGCCTAGCCGGAAACTCATAGTTCTTTGAAAAATAAGACACTTCGGCCCAGTGCTTTATTTTTATTTATTTGTCCTGACAAAGAACAAAAGATTTTTGTTGAAACATTGAGAAAATAAAAACTCTAACTCTGGCCGAAGTGTCTATTTTTTACAGAAAAAACAACATGGTTATTACATCATAATTCTGGGGTCCTAAGTTTTCAGTCTTAAGTGTTTTAACTGTAGTTATAACAACAACAACATGGGGTCTTCTTCTTTCTTATCTCCACACTGGGTTAAGTAGAATGTGTTTGCCTTTGTCATCAAGACTGGGAGCACTACTCAGTGGCAGGCCGACTTAGCTCCAAAAGAAATGGCCGCCTCTGACATGAGGAACAAACGCCATGTGCAGCTGCTCCTAACATGGAGTACAAACGCTGCTCATCCTGTATGCCTGGATTAGGAGCCCTTACAGGGTACTATCAGCCAGGCCAGCTGAACCCAGGTTTTTTAGCGAGCTTGTTACTGCTCCCCCTCATCCTTTTTCATCCAGGCTTGGGACCGATGATGTTATAAAGTTGTCAACTGTATATGGATATATGCAAATATAGAACTTAATTTAATCCATTGTTAATAGTTGGTGTTATTATCTATGAAGGTGGTTGCTGACCCTCCATACTTAGCATCCTGGTCAAATTTTGTGCATTGTCACTCAGGCTTCTCTATAATTATATGAAAATGTATCGAAATCTCTCTAATGACATGCTGATATGTCCAGAGTATTTCTTCCAAAGTTGGTTTTAAAATGGCCTTCGCAAGTTGTGCTAACAGCTGGTGCCAAACTACAGGAGAAGAAAATGAATACTATTTTCTATGGAATGTAAAAATCAGTACCATGCAACTGTTCAACATGAGAGAAGCCTTGGAGAGCTCGAGTTTTATTACTGGGCATGATAACCAGCAGGAATGGAAACTCAAGCTTTCCTTCCTGAAAGAAGAGTACTCTGAATGCGCGTTAAATCTGAAAACTGCCCTTATCCGCAGTGACCAAGATGAAACTCTAGCAAAGATCGAAATTGGCTTGTTGAATACAAAGGGTAAAGAGAAACAGCTGGGTGTGTTGGTCCAGCGTTTTGTGGTGGGACTCGATGTAACATGGGAGCCATTTGCTGTCACGGATAATTTGCTGAACCAATATATAGGGCTGAATGGATGTCTTACCATCTTCTTCCGTGTCCATATGGCGGAGAAGATATCCAACATCTGTGGGAAACCTGAGCCCATCAGTATTCAAGTTTCAGAGAGCAGGCTCTCAGATGACCTGTCACAGCTCCTCGAGAGCCATAGGTTCTCCGATGTGGTCTTATACGCAGGCGATAAAAAATTCCATGCTCATAAAGCTATCCTGGCAGCTAGATCTCAAGTATTTGATGCCATGTTCAGTCACAAGATGAAAGAATCCTTAAAAAACAAGGTGCATATCGAAGATGTGGATCCTGATGTCTTGTGGGGGATGCTTCAATTCATCTATAGCGGTAAAATATCCCAGATGGCGCAGATAGCTGGTGGGTTGCTGGTAGCCGCAGATAAGTATGGTCTGGAACGACTGAAAGAACTCTGTGAGGAAACCATGGTTGCCAATCTCACTGTGGAAAATGCTGCTGAGACTCTTTACTATGCAGATCAGCACTGCGCGGAACAACTGAAGACCTGCGCAATCAAATTCATCAACAACCACTCCAGTCAGGTGATGGAAACAGAAGGCTGGAATACCAAATTACTCCAGCAGCCTCAACTCATCTCCGAGGTGTACAAAGCACTGACCAATCAGGATACACCATACTTCTGCCTTCATAAAGCTCCACCCACTCCTCCACCTCAGCCCCGACCTCAGCGATTCAACTTCTTTAAAAACATTAAAACCTCTAATTTTACAAGAAGGATCACCCTTCCTCTTCGTTTTAGACTTCACCGGTTTTGATTTTAAAAGATATTTGCCCCTTTAAAAAAAAAAGAAGTATAGAGAAAAGAATGCCTACATTAACAGTAAAACCTCTCGGAATGGCCAGCTCTAACTTGTTTCCCATTGAAAAACAACAAATTTTAGTAATGTTTCACAGCCCCATTGAAGGCCTATAATGAGTGGTTTTACTGTACTGTTAAAAGTTACAAAATCTCAGTAATATATTGGTACAATAGATAAAATACTCTACAAATAATTGTCTTTAAATTACCTCTATATGTACAGAGAAGTGTAATTCCAAAAATCTATTTTTGCTCAACTATCTTTGGGGCGGGGGACTTGAATTAAACAGTTTTTGTTTTTTTATTCTCTTTAATTCCTAAATTGGCTACTTTCTTTAATTTGGCAGATAATAACTCAACACTGACTTTAATTCTACTCCTTTTAAATCCCAAAATGGCTACTTCTTTAATTCTACTCCTTTTAAATCCCAAAATGGCTACTTCTTTAATTCAACTCCTTTTAAATCCCAAAATGGCTACTTTATTTAATTAAATCCCAAAATGGCTACTTTCTTTAATTCAACTCCTTTTAAATCCCAAAATGGCTACTTTCTTTAATTCAACTCCTATTTTAATTCAACAGTTTTTTTTTTTTTTTCAATTCCCCAAAATGGTTACTTTCTTTTAATTTTACCAACGATAATTCTGCACAGACTTTAGTTCAACCTCAAATTCTGATCCCTTGGGATGTTGAAATAAAGTAGATAGACTATAAATATATATAATTTTTCTAAAAATATCACAATCCATAAAATTCAACATTGGTAAAAAAACTGGGTTTATTTAATAATATTTCGCCACTCAAAACATTAATTCCTACCCATATCAATTAGACATAATACCCCAGCTTCATACTGTATAACCTCTTCAATTCAACCAACTGTAAATGGGGGTCGGTGGAAGGATGGTCTAAACCGTTTGGTTTTCGACCACTACGACACGGGTTTGATTCCCGCATTGGACACTTTTTTCTGTTAAAAAAAAAAATGCTCCAATGGCCCCCGATTCTTGCAAAAGTCCAACCCCACCAGCGAGTGCAAGTAACCAAACAGGGCTCTGGCACATTTGTAAGTGCAAAGTCGAACTGCTTTTCACATGTGTAGACATGTGGTGCACTTACAGTAAAAGTAGTCGCTAACTACCCACCTTGATTATCATGGCCTGTACCACGTGTACTAGAGATAAGCAAAAAAAAACAACTGTAATTCATTAGTTTTTTAAAATCTCCATCAACACAACACACAGTTTCTACTTTCTCTAATTCAGCTCTTCTTCTTCTTTTTTTTTTTCAAATTCTCACCACAAAGTATTCAATTTCTATCCAACTTGAATTCAACAGGAAACACCTATCCCTTTGGGGTGTTAAAAGAGGATTTTTTGACCCTATTTGGCAGTTTCTTGTCCCAAATTATATCATAAATCAGTGAACAAAAAGTAATTGTCTTTTACATTCTAAGACTCCCAACTGTAAAGAAGGGTTTAGGAATCTCTAAGAAACATCGAATTCCACAAGAAATTATTCCAATTGATCAATAATAAGGTCTTGCTAAAATTTTGTGGGCCTGAACTCTATAATGAAAAAAAAGTAAGAAAACAGAATGGGTAAACTGTGAAATATATTCATTCTTATCTCCACTCAATCATATCAGGGTATTAAGCTTGTAGAGCTTGTTGATGGTGTCTGTTGTGGATGAGTAGAGGTCATCAATGACATATGAGTATTGTTAACATCAATTTACAGTATGACCTCTTTTTTTTTTTGCTTATTCCTAGTACACGTGGTACAGGCAATGATAATCATGGTGGGGCCAGAACCCTGTTTGGTTACTTGCACTCGCTGATGGAGTTGGACTTTGCAAGAATTGGGGGCCATTGGAGCTTTTTTTTTTTTTTAAGTGAAAGGAAAAAAGTGCCTAATGAGGGAATCGAACCTGGGGGTCGTAGCTGTTGAAAACCAACGGTTTAGACCATCCTTCCACTGACCTCCATAACCTCTTTAATTCATTCAACTATAATTCAACACTTACCTCAATTCAACCAATTTCCCATTTACCAATCAACAACATATTCAATTTAATCGACTTTAATTCAACCAAAAATTCCATGAATTAGGAAGACGTATTAATAAGGTACAATTTGGTTCATTACCTTTTGTTTATAATATATAAGCTTGCTTATTTCTACGTTTAATATTTATATTATACAGTGGGGAACTTTGTTATAGCAGCCTCTTTTATAACGGCCATTTGGTTATAACATCATTGGTTATACTATGTCCTCAATTTACATATTCTTCAATCTGCCTTTATCTTATCTCCACTCAATCATATTAGGATATCATGCTTGTAAAGCTTGTTGATGGTGTCAGCTGGGGATGTGTCTTCTTTCTTATCTCCACTCAATCATATTAGGGTATCAAGCTTGTAGAGCTTATTGATGGTGTCTGCTGGGGATGTGTAGAGCTCATCAATGGATGAGTCAATACAGTCAATGCCTTTATCTCTGCATTTATCTTTTATTTTATGTGTGTGTATTTACTCTCTTGATTCAATTTTAAGAAAGCTATATATTTTTTTAAAACCTGAATGTGCTTTACTAATAAATAATTTTAATATACACAAATGTATATATAATGTGTTATTAAAGATTCAAATATGGATTATGCTCAAAGAACACATATATATAAATATATATATACAGTTAAACCTGCCTATAGCGCCCCCTCTAAATAGCGCCTCCCTCTCTATAGCGCCCGATTTTAAATACGTAGTACAATGCAATTTACATTAAAAGTGACCTGTCTATAGCACACCCTCTCTATAACACCCTATTTTGGTGAGTCCCAAGAGGGGGCGCTATAGACAGGTTTAACTGTATTTATATTATTACAAATGTATTCTTGCATCACTTTAATAAATGCATTAAATGGTTTATATATATAGTGTCTGATTTACTCTCCTGCTGATTGGTTCTCTATTGTCACATGACCTTAAACAGCCAATCAGTGTTGAGGTAGCCTCTATATAGCAAGCATTTACTTCAAGGTGCTAAATGGAATTAAGTAAAATATGACTGAAGTTTTTTTGAATCTCTAATTTCCCCTTTTGGTTGTTGTTACATATTAAAATGTTTTTATTTAAAAAATATTTTTTTCCCCTCTTAAAACAATTCTATTTTAACATTGTATGTATGCATTGTATTGATATATTTTGTTTTGATCTTTGTATTATAGGGATTTTTGATGCTTTTTACTTTATTTTGTAATGGTAAATTTTAGTGATATTGATTTTTTTATATAGTCATATACACCCATACCTCGCTTTAGTCGGGGTTACGTTCTGAAAAAGCACGACGCAAAGTGAAAATATGTGAAGGCGCAATCAAAAACAAAGGGATTGCCATATTTTAGGAAAAATAAAAAAAAAAAAAAAAAAATTAAAGACTCGAATCCAAAACAACGCAACTTCGAAAATCTAACGACGCACAGTGAAAATCAGTAAAAATTAAGCTGCGACGCAACTTTGAAAAAAACGCAAAACGAAACGACGCAAAGCGAGGTATTGGTGTATATATATATAAAATAATAATGAAAAAAATAAAATGTAAAAAAAGGGTCAGGTGTTGGTATTAAAAAAAAGACATATCCTGACTATACACACATGAGTTTTTTAGATGGCAGAGCGCCATCTAGTGGAACAGATATCAACTAAACGTTGATTTAACCTGTTCCATGATATTTGGCCGACCCATTTTCTTGATAAATCAAAAAAAGGCAACCACAAACATGTTTTGGGTTGTTGGCCTTTGTTAGCATAGTGCAGGGTGGTAAAAAGCTAATGAGTGCGTGGTCAAGATATGCATTTTTTTTTTGTTTTTCATATCAACATTTTACCTTTATTTTTTCACATAAATAACTTCACACACTATTAAATTATTTGGATTAGGTCTTATTTTCTTGTATCTATCCTGATTTTTGTAAATTTGTATACAAAATCACTTTATATACTTTTCTAATCAATTTATAAACCCAAATTTTTTTAAACACCAATATACAGTAGAACCTTTCTGTAAAGGACGCCTAGTTGTTGAGTGAAACTGTCCTTTGTAGAGAGGTGTGTCTCCTCTCATAAATATCTACTCTCTCTACCTAGACTTTATTTTTATTATTATTAATTTTAAAAGTGTGTTTGCTCATTGTGATTTGATGCTTTATATTCATATACATTTGTAGGTATGTAAATACAGTCAAACTTGGATAATTCAAAGTCCGAAGAACCAAAAAAAAATGCAAATTATCCAAAAAAATTTGAATTAAAAACAGATTCGATTCATAGGAAATTCTAAGGACCAAGATGAATATTTGAATTAAAGATGGTCAAATTATCCAAGTTCTACTGTATTTATATATATTTGATGTTTTTCTATATCAAAGTTTATATATTATTGTTTTCCTATAACTTGTTTGAAATAAATGCTCGTTTTTGAAAGTATTTGTCTTCTTATTATTTCATTTTTATCTTCACTAAAAACATAAGCAAGTATATATATATATATATGTTGTTGTTTCTTATTCCCTTGTATAAAGATCACACGAATTCCATGATCTCATGGAATGGGGTAATAGGGGTGCAGCTTTCATTGATCATGGCACCATAATCCAGGCACACTTTGGTGAAAGCCTGACTTTGTCTGTAATTTGAAGCTGTTCCTAACATGGAAGCCTTTGCTGCTGACTCTAACATAAGTACATACGCAGCTCCTCCGTATTCTCTGAACTCAGGATTTTTAAAGAGATCTACTCCTCTTTTTTAGCAATGCTGCTGTTGGTCCGCGACTGATTATTCATCATAGTTATTCTGCTTGTTTCACAGCTGGCCTTCATATCTGAAGGTCGTTCCCCTATCTGCCACCTGGGGATTTCCCCCTGTAGCAGTCAGCTCTGTGTGCCGAGGGTATATATATAAGTTATACAATTGAAAAAAAAAAGCCATGAAAATAAAGGTTGCCTTTCCTGTCAAAACAAGGCTGTTATAAAGGTTTCACTTAAGGGGAAAACATCATGCTTCTGGTCATAATTTTTTTTTTTAATATTTATTGGGAGAACACTAGAACCTCCATGAGAGGACACCTCTTTTCAAAGGACAGTTTTCATTTGCAAAAATATTATTTTTACTATTCAGCAACTCTCTGGTAAGAGAACACCTCTCTCTAAAAGACACTTTGACTTTGAAACTTAAATGTCCTTTACAGAGAGGTTCTAATGTATATACAGTAGAACCTCCCTGTAAAGGACACTTAATTGCAGAACCAAAGTGTCCTTTAGGGAGAGGTGTCCTCTTACCCGAGAGTTGCTAAATAGTAAAAATTATAATTTTATAAATGAAAACTGTCCTTTATAGAGAGGTGTCCGGTAAAGGGAGGTTCTACTGTATTTGTATTTATTATTTTGAAAAGAAAGAGTTATCCCTGAAAGCCTGTAATGTTTGCACCTTAATTTGAAACAAAGGATTAATTTATTGAAAAGTTCTAATGTAGTTGGTTGAAATAAATAAGTTATAACGACGTATATTCACAATTATGTTTTTTTTACTATATAGTTATTTGTTTTGTTTTACCTTTGGTTTCCAAGAGAACTAGGATTGAACCCAAAAATGTTCATAATTAGTTTTTTTTAAAGATATTTTTATAATTAATATAAATTTTTCAAAAATATATATTTATAACCACAGAGGAATTGGGTAAGTTTCTGTTGATGGGAAACAGGTCTGAGGCACACAAAGGTAGGATTTTGCCTGTTAACATTTGTTGTTGTTTCTTATCCCCCCTTGTGTAAAGATTACACAAATTCCATGAGTTCATGCTCCTCTAGCCTGATCTCATGGAATGGGGTGTAGCTTTCATTGATCATGGCACCATGATCCAGGCACACTTTGGTGAAAGTCTGACTTTGCCTGTAATTTGAGGCTGTTCCTAACATGGAAGCAGATGTCTTTGCTGCTGACTCTAACATGAGTACAGACACAGCTCCTCCGTATCCCTGGAGAGGAACCCTTGCTGAAGTCTATCAACCAGGTCAGTTGAATTCAGGATTTTTAAAGAGGTTTTTTTCTCCTTTTTTTTTTTTTTTTTTCTCTAACAATGCTGCTGTTTCGCAGCTGGCCTTCATATCTGAAGGTCCTATCCGCCACCTAGGGAACGCGCCCTGAAGCAGTCAGCTCTGCTGTTAACATTTAGCTGGGCTTAGTAGGACAGTCTTCATGCCTAGGGTACCAGGAGTACAAGACATACTGTCCTTGCCCAGGGTCACCTCCCCGCTACACAGACAACAGAGGACTTGGGGAGGAACAATTTAGGTAAATATATTCATTATTTTTCTTCTTTCTTATCTCCACTCAATCAAATTAGGGTATCATGCCTGTAGAGCTTGTTGATGGTGTCTGTTGGGGATAAGTAAAGCTCATCAATGGATGAGTCAATACAGAGTATTATAGAATACAGGTTGACACTTAGTACATAGTGGGAAAACCTTGCAACCATTCTGGAAAGTCATTGTCCATAGATGACCAGACTTAAGTCTGGAAATCAAAGACTGTTGTTCTCTTGGGAGGACAGAATTGGTGCTTGTCCCTCCTGCTCTGTACCAGTCGTGCAGAATTAGATTTCCATTCCTGCAGGCATTGGGCTTTGATGGTACGGAGGAGGTCTCTTTCGTCTAGTTGAGTGGTAGATTTTTCTGGTCTCAGGGTGGCCAAGAGCACCAGACTTTGCCAGAGAGTCTGCTAGCTCATTTCCAAGAATTCCAACCTGAGCTGGAAGCCATTGCATTGTGATATAGCTGTTAGTTGGGAGTCCATCCAGTTTATGGATTTAACAATGCTCTTGAGAAGAGGTTCTTAACTGGAGAAGTAGGTTTGTAGGGTATAAATGGCTGCTCTTGAGTCGGAGTAGATTATTATTTTGCTTGGCGAGTTGATATTTTTTAGAGCCGTATCTATTGCAGAGTTCTGATTTATAAACTGAAAGATGTCTAGGGTGGGAGAGGGAGTTTTTTCCAGGATCTTATCTTTGTAGATAGCAATTCCACTGCCAGACAGTCCAGTTTCAAGTTGACTACCGTCGGTGTAAATTGTGATTTCGAAGAGGGAGCTATTTTCCTCAATGATTTGGAGGCCAAGAGCTTTAAGTAATTCTGGCTGAGTTTCATGTTTGTGGGGATTGTCTGGTAGATGAGGGAAACAGATGAGTTTGTTGCGAGTTCTGTGTGGGGGATAGAAAGTTCTCTGTTTGGGATTAATTGGGATGTCTAAAAGGTTAGTTGTGAACCATGTTGAGAGGAGTGGGACATAGTTCTGCATCAGAGAGGTTGTTTTTGGAGACCCAGATGGTTATATCATCTGCATAAAGGGCAATTTTAGCTGGTGGTTTGATGAAGGTGTGTACATCATTTAGGTAAATGTTGAAGAGAATAGGGCTTAGGATTGATCCTTGGGGTAGACCTTAGTAGATACGAGTAGTTTTTGTTTTGTTGTTGAAATTAACCTGTATGGTGCGTTTTTGGATAGAAAATTGCAGATCCAACTCAGCATACTTCCCTCTATTCCAAGTTCGTAGAGTTTGAGAATTAGCTTTTCCTTCCAGACTCTGTCGAAGGCTTGGGAAAGGTCGATGAAGGCTGCTATAGTAGATTTTGTAGGCTTATGATGGAAGCTGTGTCCTGGATTTGTTGGACAAAGTAAAATATTGAGATTCCTCTGTGCTTTGATATTTTTTTAAAAGCTTTTTGATGAGGGTCTAGTAGGTTGTTGAGGTTAAGATAAAAATTTAGTCTAATGAGAATCATGTGTTCCATGATTTTGCAGGGAATAGAGGTCAGAGAGATAGGTCTGTAGTTGGTTGGGTGGTTCTCAAGCTTGCCTGGTTTGTGGATGGGGATAATTGTGGCATGTTTCCACTCTTTAGGGAGGGTAGACAAGCTCCAACTGTAATTGAAAATGCTTAAGTGTTCTAGTTTGGCATGGGAACTGAGGTTTTTCAACATGGGTCCAGTGATGTTGTCTGGACCAGTAGCTTTTGTAGGGTCAAGATGACCTAAAGCTTCGTCCAGTTCATACTCTTGAAAAGGTTTATGGAAAATGTTGAGGCTGGGTTTGGATTTCGCAAGGTTTCTGGTCAGCTTAGATTATCTTTTTTTTTTTTTTATCCTGTAAATTAAAATTTAAGTTTTACAGTGGAAATGTGTAATGGTGGGCAAAATGATTTGCTATGCTGTATTTGTCTGTGAGGGGATTTCCAGAATTATCCTTGAAGGCATTTGAGCTGCTGGGAGATGGAGTGTCCTGATTGAGTGCATGTAGTAGTCTCCATAGTTTTGTGTCGCTGGTTTTTGGGTCAATTGAAGAGCAGAGTTCAATCCACTTATTCTGTTTGATTTGGTCGGCCTTAAGCTTAATTTTTGCAGCAAGGTGATTGTAATCTCTGATGAGGAGGGTGTTGTTGTTCTCAATAAGGTCTTGGTAAACTTGGTTCCTATCTTCTATTTTATCTTTCAAAAGATCTAGTACATCTCTGTATCCTAAAATGTATAATTTTCTGTTTCCTCTGGGGATATTTTGTTTGGCAGAAATTAGGACTGCAGACTTCCAGTTCTTCCATCTGTCTCCAAGGAGGAATTTAGTAGGATTTTGCTGAGAAGACTGTCTATCGATGTTCTAAATGAATTCTAGGGGAGGCTTTATATTAGTTAAATATATTCTAATAAAAGAAAATAAGACCTAATCCAAATAATTTATTATTATATATAGGTCTTTTTTTTTCTTTTATTTAATTGTGCTTCATCATTAAATATATTCTTTTTTAGCTTATCCCTAGTACACATGGTACAGCTCGAGGAGCATGAACTCATGGAATTCGTGTAATCTTTACACAAGGGGATAAGAAACAACAACAACACACATGGTACAGGCTATGATAATCATGGTGGGTAGAAGGTGGCGACTGCTTTTACTGTAAGTGTACCATGTGTCTACACATGTGAAAAGCAGTTAGACTTTTGCACTTACAAATGTGAGCCCCATTTAGGGGTATATTTTCATTAAATTTCTAGTAAAAATTTATAATCAACATGTCCAATAAAAAATAATGGAAGGGAACAACTATAAGAGAAGTATAAATTTATTATTGCTTTAACAGAACTGCCGCCATCAGTGCTTGTTGTCGAGGGATTTCCACTGGAAGATGGGAATGTATTCAACCAGGAAACTCCTGCACATCACAACCTCGTATTACACTCAAGCTGAAACAAGTGATACAAACGTCCTATTATTCCCTTTCTTTTAAATTAAATCTAACTCTTGTTAAATAAAATCTTTGCTCTTATACAAGGTAAAAATATTTTACAACATCGCATAGACGTCGCCTTTGTCCAGGAGACCAACACCTTGTTCCTGGACGCTATTCAAGATCTCTGCCTAGGCTACCTCGTTGTGGTCGTTCCCCCCTACCCAGTCAGGGGTTTAGTCTTCGCGTCGGGGGTCTCTGTCCTGTGGCAGCGCGTCCTGTAGCCCGGCCACATCTCCATCATCTCCCTCCACAGTCAGGAAGTGAGTTATCAACTGCCACCTCCTTCATATTTCTCGCGAGCAGTACCATCATCTGCAGATCATCGCAGCCACCGCGGTGCAGGAGAACTCGTGGGTGTTGGGCAACCTCAACGAGGAAAGCACAAACGACACAGCATCCGGCTCGGTGGAGGCCCTCTCTCCGAGCTATCAGCCAGCCAGCCCTCTTCGATGTACCCAGATGGTATCGTTCAGTACAGTACCATCCACTTTAGGCTCTCGGACCATCGAGCTAACCCTGTGTGGCTGCAATGCTATGCTCATGGCTTGTATCGAAAGAACCTCAACAGCCATATGACAGGGGAAGATCTGTGTCTTCTATCAAAGCTGAGCTACTGGAGGAGATGGGATCCCTCAATGTCCCTTGCATCGCGCAGGGAAGGCTTGAAGCTGAAAGAAGTGAACTACCTATCATTGCCCAATCTTGGGTGTGCACCGGCCAGCAAGGACAAACTTCTGTGATGAAGAAGGCAACATCATCGAGGGTACGGAGTTATGACGCAAGGACTACTCTACCCTCCAGCGGTGCTTCGCCAGCACAGTTATGTGATTCCAACTCCGCGTTGGAATTGTAGCGGTGTTGGAATCGCATAACTGTGCTGGCGAAGCGCCGCTGGAGGGTAGAGTAGTCCTTGCGTCATAACTCCGTACCCTCGATGATGTTGCCTTCTTCATCACAGAAGTTTGTCCTTGCTGGCCGGTGCACACCCAAGATTGGGCAATGATAGGTAGTTCACTTCTTTCAGCTTCAAGCCTTCCCTGCGCGATGCAAGGGACATTGAGGGATCTCATCTCCTCCAGTAGCTCAGCTTTGATAGAAGACACAGATCTTCGCCTGTCATATGGCTGTTGAGGTTCTTTCGATACAAGCCATGAGCATAGCATTGCAGCCACACAGGGTTAGCGAGGTGAAGAAGGCATGCCGAGCTCGATGGTCTGAGAGCCTGTAGTGGATGGTACTGTACTGTTAAGGTGGGACGACTTACCCTCTGAGTTCTACATGGCATTCACCGTTCCCGGTAGATGCCAGTCTTTTGTGCGTGTGTGCGAGGAGCAGCTCACCTCTGGCCATCATTTCCATCGACACCCTAGGCTTCTTGGTTCCCTGATGGTCTTGCTGCGGCTGCCACATCAGGTGGTTTCTCTTCCTCTCTACTCAGGCGGACGTGACAATCCAAGCCAAAGGCCTCCACACCAAACCAGCTTCTGAACGGTGTGAAAAAAGCTGGAAGGGTTTGGTATGGAGGCTTCTGGCCCGGACTGTCACATCCGCTCCAGCCTAGAGGAGGACAAACCACCCGATATGACTGGCGGCAGCCACAGCGAGACCATCAGGTAATAAAGAAGCAGCGGTCTAGGGTGTCGAAGGACATGACAGCCAGCTGCTCCTTGCAACCGCGTTGACTTTGTCACACACACACACGCGATGTTCCAAGACAGGGACCTACCAGGAATGGCGTATGTCTGGGCACTGAGTACCAGAACTGGAAGATGGGGCCACAGACGCCATAGGAAAATGTCACCAAGGACCCTGTAGTCCGCCATGGGGAGCGAGTCCTATGCTGATGACATCGTTCTACTCATCCGTAGAGAAGAACAGCGTAGTGACCTCCATCTTCGAGAACTTCTGTGCAGCACCTGTTGTGACCACAACGACGCTCCACAGGGCATTTCCTGGTTGTCGGTCGAGCTAAAGGTGTTGGGCTGTAATGTGATGCCAAGAAATTAAAACTCAGCCCAAAAGCGACATATCCTGCTCTGGAGGAGAACTCTCTCAAGGTGGGGAAACCTTCCTTGCTGAAGAAATTTGTACATATATATAACTATATATTTATCTACCCTTTATTTACTCATTTATTTTTTTATTTTTATTTGATCTTAAATTTTCTTTGTTACAATTGATTAGAAGGATCAATAAAATGTTTAAATTGTCTATAGGTGATGAAGAAGATAGTGGCAAACATGACAAGCGAAGCATAACAACATCAAAAGAGTTAACACTTAGCCATGTAGTTAAGATTACTAGAACAGAACATTTTATCAAATACATTAGTCCCCTATGATAGACCCTAATCTAAAAACATGGCCAAATCTGGAGGTAGTCTCTCATCAGAGACTTGTGAACGTGCCAGGCCATGTCAGGAGGAGTCATTCAACCCAAACAATCTCTGATAAAAGACCACCTCCATGAAAGACCAGTTTGGTCATGTTTTTAAGATGTGATTTCTCATTGGTGAGAGACTCCTATATTCCCACACAACAAATGCTGGAAATTTGTGTCAACTGCACTGAGACTTGAAGGTAGATAGATCTTCTTATGAGATGTAAAAGATTCTTAGCTATTTGGTGACCAAATACTTGCTAAGCCTATCAACTCCCGATTTGCCAGGGTAAAGGAGGGTTGTGAAACCATGGCTTATCAAATTCCACTGGAAATCCACAAATGGCTTTTTAAAATAAAAGGCAGTTTATAAATACAAGGTAATAAGATCAAATCTCCAAATAAATAAATAAATAGTGAACACAAGGTAAAATAAGACCAAATCCAAATAAATAAATAGTGTGTGACGTTTCGGTAACAGCGTTGTTACCATCTTCAGACAACGCTGTTACCGAAACGTCACACACTATTTATTTATTTGGATTTGGTCTTATTACCTTGTGTTTATAATCTACAATCCAAATTGTGCCTCATAAATAAATAGTGCTTTACATTTCGGTAACGTCACACACTATTTATTTATTTAGATTTGGTCTTATTACCTTGTGTTTCTAATCTATAATCCAAATTGTACCTTATCACAGCAGTTTATAAATCTTTTAAGGAGCTCCTTTTATACTTAGATACAGTAGAACTACCTCTCTATAAAGGACAAAACCTAGTTGCAGAGCCAAAGTACCCTTTAGGGAGAGGTGTCCTCCTACCAGAAAGCAGCTAGATAGCAAAAAATGGTCATTTTGGTGATGAAAACTGTTCATGTAGAGAGGTGACCTCTAGCGAGGGTTCTACTGTAATGTTGTTAAATCAGAAACATGGTAAGTAATTGTGAGATACATTTTCTCTTTTAGCTTCCTACTCAATTAAAAGGTATCCCAAAAGTTTGTGTTTTCTTAAAACATTGTTGTTCTTATTACTTGGTGAATAATATTATTACGGCGAATACATAATAATACAATTACTTTATACATAATACAAAGACACAAGGTAATAAGACAGAATCCAAATAAATAAATAGTGTCATTCAGTACTTTTGTCTGAAGATGGTAACAACACTGTTACCGAAACGTTACACACTATTTATTTATTTGGATTTGGTCTTATTACCTTGTGTGTATAATCTATAATCCAAATTGTGTCTTATCCTAATACAAAGACATTATACATAACGGCGAATAATATTGATATATCAATTTTTTGCAAGGGTGTTTACAAACTTTTTGTGACAACCTCGTATTTCTTCCTCAGTTGGGGAGTCCACTTGTTAAGAAAAACCCGAGGGGGTATGTGTAAATATAAAGAAGGTACTGTACCATGTTCTTTCTGCCATTTCATTCCCGGACCAGCGCGGACTAAAGGGGTACTCAGAGTAGGTATGGGTGTAGGGCTCCCCCTGTTTGTTGGTGTGATAGATGGACTGGAAGGTGAAGATAGGTTTGACAGCCGGGAACTGGTGGGTCAGGGTAACTGTTGACTGTTGTTAGCTGTGTAAACATGGGTAGGTGGAACATCAACAACTCACTGTGCAGGATGAAGTAGAAGTCACGCCATTCAAACAACAGGACTATGAAGAAAAAGGATTCCGCGTCGTACTCCACCACGCTGCGGCCGAAATGGCTCAGGAATGCAGATACAAATTCTTTTCTCTTCTCAAAGCTTTCAACAACATGTTTCAACTGGAACAACAAGCTATTGGTGAAATATACACCTCTTTAATAACAACATCACATGGGACCAATTTGATTCACTAAACAAGACTTTTGGGAGAGGCTGCTGCTTATCATCAAATAGCTCAAGGAGCATGGACTCATGGAATCTTTGCACGAGGGGATAAGAAACAACAATAGCAACATCACTTGGGATCATGATACAGTAAAACATCTTTGTAAAGGACACCTAATTGCAGAGCCAAAGTGTCCTTTATAGAGAGGTGTCCTCTTACTGGAGAGTTGCTAAATTGTAAAATTGGCAGTTTTGCTAATGAAAATTGTCCTTTGTAGAGAGGTGTCCTCTAGCGGGAATGACCTCTCATGGAGGTTCTACTACATTAGGTTGTTTCAACCAGGTTGTGGTTGTTGTACCCATGGTTATAACACTTAGGACTTTAGAAATATGTTGCTATAATGCACATCATGTTATTGTTAAAACAATTGGGACTTAAAACCTGGGACCTTATGATTCTAGGATTATAACCATGATCCACTGTATGTAGATACAAAATATTTAAGTAAATAAAATATAAATTTATTATGATGCATCATGGATGGCTTTTCTTGATTTATCAAGAAATTGGGTTGGCCAAATATCTCTGAGCAAGCTAAATAAACATTTAGTTTATTTTTGCTTCACTAGATGGCGCTCTGCCATCTAAAAAGCACATGTGCTTGTGGTCAGGAGATGCCTTCTTTATTTTTAATATCAACACCTGACCCACTTATCTTTTTTTTTTTTTTCTATTGTTTTTTCATGTGTTAAGCATCTTTACGCAAATTTGGCCTTATATACCCATTTCTTGATCTTTCTGGAAGCCATTGGGACCAAAAATCATTTTGGTCGCAGTGGTTACAGCCTTCTCCACGCTGACGAGCGCCAACAGCGCAAAACGCGTTCGTGGATGGCTTTTCTTGATTTATCAAGAAATTGGGTTGGCCAAATATCTCGGAGCAAGCTAAATAAACGTTTAGTTTATTTTTGCTCCACTAGATGGCGCTGTGCCATCTAAAAAGCACATGTGCTTGTGGTCAGGAGATGCCTTCTTTATTTTTATGATGCATTAGCGTGCCATCTGTTATCAAAATTATAAACTATTATAGACGTGTAGAAGGCTTCGGTGGAAGGCTGGTTAAACTGTTTGGTTTACGACCACTACGACCCGGGTTCGATCCCCGCATTGGACACTTTTTTCTGTTTAAAAAAAAAAAAATGCTCCAATGGCCCCCCGATTCTTGCAAAAGTCCAACCCCACCAGTGAGTGCAAGTAACCAAACGGGGCTCTGGCACATTTGTAAGTGCAAAGTCGAACTGCTTTCACATGTGTAGACATGTGGTGCGCTTACAGTAAAAAGCAGTCGCTAACTACCCACCATGATTATCATGGCCTGTACCACATGTACTAGGGATAAGCAAAAAAAGAATCACACACATCTACAATAGTTTTGAATTTTGAAGCTAAATTAAATTTACACTAAGATACTCTGAGGAGAAGTCCAAGAACACCAGTCCCCCCCCCCTGGACCCTTAGAATATTCTATCAAATTCTGGTCCAGGATAACTAACATGGCAATGGCTCCTATTTTCCAATTGGACAGAACAACAATACTAAGTTACGACAGTGATAAACATTTCTCAAAAGGAGAAGTGGGGGGGTAAAAATTCAAGGCTAATTATAAAATATGACCGACCCCTATAACATTTGTAGTCAGTCACTAAACACTCAACAACAATATTGATACAAAATGAAAGGATTTAAAAGCACGAATGTTTGTTTTATACATAATACAAACTTCTACTGTCCTTACTGCGATGATAAAATATATTGGGAGGGCTTGGCTCATCAGTAGTGAACCCTCCCAGCGGCCTCGCTGTATAGATGGCGCGTTATTGCTATGTGTTTATTTATGCCTAACTGGACTTGTCTTTATTGTTTGCGGAAGAGCATTGCTCGATGAAAATATTTGAATGTAATTGTACTGTCCTATAAGCTTATGTCCATAGTTTTCTTGAAAACCATTTCTGAGATTCCATCCTTCAGTGCTGCGTATATAGGCGGAGTCGTCCAATACAGTATTAGAGCTCTGGGGGGGGCGGTCTGGTGGATTAAATTGGCGAGGCCGCTGGGAGGGTTCACCACTGATGAGCCAAGCCCTCCCAATATATTTTTTCATCGCAGTAAGGGCAGTAGAAGTTTGTATTATGTATAAAACAAACATTCGTGCTTTTAAATCCTTTCATTTTATATGTATAGATGGCGTGTTATTGCTATGTGTTAACAATATTGATATATAAAATTTTTGCAAGGGTGTTTACAAACTCAATTAAAAACAGAAGAAATGCAAAATATTATTAAAAACTTATCATCATCAGGTTACCAAAAAATCCTTCCTCTTACGACATTCTCATCAGACTCCAGAAAACACCAAATCAATAACTCAAAAGGCAGAAATTTATAGAACATTATGCATCATCCCATATTCCCTTCAATCAATATCCATAGCTAGAACACTTAGAAATTATGGTATCAAAACTATGTAAAATAATTCTCCTAATTTAAGACTCAAAAAAGAAGGCCCTCTACACCTGGCCAAAAGAAATGAATTTTTAAAATATAAAGTGGAAAAAAATTATTTAGCAGAAAAAATTTCTCCATGCAAACCACTACAAAATGTTATTTTTAATGCCACTTTAAATGAACCCACCAACAAACAATACCAAAATCCAGAATACTTAAAACAATTATCATTAGAAATAATTAATAACATTCCTAAAAATGCAATAACTATCTATACCGATGGTAGCAGAGACGAGCTAGGACACACTGGCAGTGGCTGTCTCATCAAAACCACAAATGGCATTGAGAAAATGGACAGAAGAAACCCAGATTTTTGCTCAGTCTTCAGATCAGAACTTATAGCCATCTATGAATCCTTAAAATCCATCAGAAATACTAATTATCAAGATATCTGGATTCTTACTGATAGTAGAAGTGCCATACAACACTTGAGTCACACAGGGGAACTTAGAGACAAAGTAAGCAGGAACATAATTGGTTATCTCCAAAAACTCTCAAAAACCTCAAAAATTCACCTTCAATGGATACCCTCACACGTTGGCATTGAAGGCAATGAAGCTGCTGATGTGCTAGCGAAAAAAGGCACAAAAGAACCCTTGCCACAGAAAAATAAACTTACTTTTAAAGAAATAGAAACAATAGCCAAAACAAAAATAAACAAGAACTGGAGGATCCCACCTAAGCACAGTTGGTACAGTGGAGTGAACCCAGGAGGAGCTCTGAACATCAGAAATAGACAGCATCAAACAACACTAACAAGATTTAGAACAGGCCATCTCAAGCCATTGAAGATAGAAAATAATAACAAAATTTATCCCACTTGTCCAAAATGTAGTTTAGTACCTGCAGCTCCAGAACACATTTTGGCTTGCATTAGATGCACTAAACAGGACCTTTGGGAGAGGCCGCTGCTCATCATAAAACAGCTCGAGGAGCATGAACTCATGGAATTCGTGTAATCTTTACACAAGGGGATAAGAAACAACAACAAAATAATTCTCTAAATTTAGGCAATATGATTAGAAACCCATTAACAAAGAATCAATCCATTCAATAGAAAAGAAGCCATATACTCCATATCATGTAATAACTGTAGTTCTAAATATGTAGGGGAGACTGGGAGAAAAGTCCATAATAGAATAGCTGAACATAAAAGGAATATTAACAATAGTGACCCAAGATCTTTAATAGTTCAACACATAAAAGAAACAGGCCATACATTTAACTTATCTCAACCGATAGTGTATTATGACAATACCCTAATATGATTGTTGAGTGGAGATAAGAAAGAAGAAGAGGATAGACATGCACAAGGTAGATGAGATCAACACTCACCCTATCCTTAAGAAGGTCACAGATTTTAGGGACGTAGTCAATAAGGCATTCTCCGGGGGCAAAATGAGGAATCCGATGGCTGGAGTGTCCGGCGAAGGCACTGGTCACACCAAATAGGGTGTAAGGAACAAGAACTATAGGTGAACCTTGAATAATTATTGGGGGGTAAAACTTTCTTTTCTTAGATGGGTTAACAAGCAGAAAGCCAAAATATTCCTCCCAGATGTTTGACTTGTAGTTAGATAAAAGGTTCATTGATTACTCCCTGGATGAAACCTTGTCTTTTTTTTTTAAGCGAAGAAAAGCCACTTACATTCATAAACAAAACTTAAAGTGGATCATCTGTTCTTTTGAAGGAGACAGGAAATTTTAATTCACACTTGGTTATCTCGTGTGTCTTCAATAAAAGTCACTGTAATATCTTTCAGAGTTATTGTCCCGATATACATGCTAAAAGATACAACTTCTTTAAGTTTTGTCCATGAGTGCATGACCATGTATAAAGGAGCCTGTTGTAATAATGTTTAGCATTATCTATAACAAAATGATGCTTATTTGTATAATGCTAGGGGCTGGTGTTACACAACATTGGTATAGAAAGACTGTAAGGAAGATACTGTAAAAATCCATAGAGATATACATTTACAACAAGAGAGAGGCATATTGGATTTGAAAAGTCCTACTTTATTTTAGGATAATTTGACAACAAGTCTGCTAGGCCTTATCACAACACAATTCTATTAAATTATAAAACTATTTTAGAGGCGTAATATTCTTTTTAAAATAAAACAATTTCTACTGTCCTTACTGCGATGGAAAAATTAAAGGGAGGGCCTGGCTCATCAGTGGTGAACCCTCCCAGCGGTTTCGCCAGTTTAATCTACCATACCGCTGTTATATTGCATTTTTGGAACTTCCTTTTATAGGGAGGGTTCACCACTGATGAGCCAGGCCCTCCCTTTAATTTTTCCATCGCAGTAAGGACAGTAGAAATTGTTTTATTTTAAAAAGAATATTACGCCTCTAAAATAGTTTTATAATTTGATAACAGATGGCGCTCTAGTACAATTCTATTAAGGAGGTCAGTGAAGGAGTGATATAAATCATAGATTTCTACAGCCCCCCCCCCCCCCCCGGGATCAAATCCTCTATTGGGCACTTTTTTCTTCTGAACCAAAAATTGCTTCAATGGTCCCTAATTCTTGAATAATAAAAGGAGTTACAGAGCAGTATCTTGTTATAACAGAAACATCATAATGCTAAAATACAGTAGAACTAATTCTCTGTAAAGGATAACAGCTAGTTACAGAGCCAAAGTGTTTTTTTAAAGGGATAAGGTGTCCTCTTACCAGATAGTTGCTAAATAGTAAAAAGGGGTCTAATAAAAGAAAATCTTTGTAGAGAGGTGTTTTCTAGCAGGAATAGAGTATCTTCTACTGTACCAAGTTTTAAATTCCAATTGTTTCAATCATGGTTATAAAAAAACAACATAAAATTGTGATCTCAAGTGATGTTCTAATAGGGAGGTCCGACTGTAAAGTGATAGTGAAAACTTGGAATAGTTTGAGACAAGGTAAGAAATGTTAGCTAACTAGAAAGACTTACTTCTCTACTCTGGGACTGAGCATCAGTCTCGGAGTGATTCCATTGGCTTCTGGATTGTGGAACAGCACGAGAAGGAGTGCTGAGTCCTTGCCTGGGTTGTCCTGCCAATTGGGAACAACACAAATGATGCCATGGATGGCGAACCACACGGCAAACTTACGGCAGTGAGGTAGGGCGGTATTGAGGAGAAGTCCACTGGGAGTCGGATCAGGAAGGAGACTTGGCCGTTCGGGTTCTGTCAAATAACAATATTGTGGCGGGTTATTTTATTATTCTATGAATTGATTTTTTAATTTTGATTTTTTAATTTTGATATACTGTAGAATTAAAATAAAAACAGAAAGCCTCCAGGGAAGATTCTTTTAATTTTTAAAAATTTATCGCCATATCACACACAAATATTAAAAGAAACATTTCCCTGGAGGCTTTATGTTTTTATTTTAATATTGATTATTTTATTGAATACTGTAGAATTGTCTCATTGCCTTTCTGCTGTTTTATTATTAGTTTTAATTTTTGGTTTTGCCTTAAATAATTTGCTGTCATTTTGAAGTTTGTCTTTCCTAATTTTACATGACAATATGATAGTTAATGAAATGTGACAACTTTCTTTAAGTAGTGCAAGAAATTGAAGCATTAAAGCACTAATGTTTCTTTTTAAATATAAAACAAACTTCTACTGTCCTTACTGCGATGGAAAATTATTAAGAGGGCTTGGGTCATCAATGGTGAACCCTCCCAGTGGTTTCCCCAATTTAATCCACCAGACCACTTCTTAGAGATCTAATACTGTATTGGATCATTCTGTTTATATATGCTACACTGAAGGATGGAATCTTAGAAATGGTTTTCAAGCTAACTATGGACATAAGCTTTTAGGACAGTAGAATTATATATAAATTTATGCATTGAGCAATGCTCTTCCGCAAACAATAAGTACAAGGCCAGTTAGGCAATCAGGTAGTTATATAAATACCAAGTTTATAAATGGAAATTTTGTGCCAGGAGGAAGAAATTACTTATAAAAAGGCCAGTCGGTGGATGAGTGGGTAACACGCTCGATTCCCGACAATAAGTCGGTGGATGAGAAGGTAACACGCTCGATTCCCGACAGTCATGAACCGAGATTGAATCCCGCGTTAAAATTTGTTTAATATGTGAATAACCTTCACATATTATTCATTTTTCAATTATCATGAACTAGGTTGCTCTTGCTGAGCGGTACCTATTAATGTGATTTGAACCATAAAAAGGTCACCTCTCCCATCAAAATAGACACATCTATTGAACATCTCTGGGGTATAGCAGATCCAGGTCGGTGACCACAACACCAGCTTTGGCAAATTCTGAAAGCCCACCTCTAGACTATGGTGTCAGACTATGGTCCTCATCAGTCTAAGGCGGGTTAGACCTCATGAGATCCATAAGGGATTTATAGAATCTTCAGAATTTGACATTGAGGTGTTTAGATAATTAAGTGACTAGGCAAATTCACAATGGCCAAAATATAGGTACAGATAAACCTGTCTATAGCACCCCCTCTCTATAACACCCTATTTTGGTGAGTCCCAAGAGGGGGGGCGCTATAGACAGGTTTAACTGTAGTAATTTTGAAGAAGGGGAGGAAATTGAATCTCACAAAAAAAAAAAGGAAAGATTAACTCTCCCATCAAAATACAGTTCAACTCTTTTATTCAACAGTCTTGGTGATCTTCTGAATACTAAGCACAGCTGGTACAGTGGAGTGGACCCAGCTCTGAACCTCAGACAGCATCAAACAACACTAACAAGATTTAGAACAAGCCATCTCAAGCCATTGAAGATAGAAAATAATAACAAAATCTACCCCACTTGCCCAAAATGTAGCTTGGTACATGCAGCTCCAGAACACATTTTTGCTTGCATTAGTTGCACTAAACAGGACCTCTGGGAGAGGTCTATGCTTATCATAAAACAGCTGAAAGTGCATGGACTCATGGATTTGTGTACTCTTTACACAAGGGGATAAGAAACAACAACAGCCTTAGTAAAGAATCTTTCCCTCAAGTCCCTCAAATTTATAAGTAACATAGTCAAATGAGTTAACCCTCCTGTTAAATTAACTTGCAGGTTACTCATTTGATTTTCATTTTGATATTTTTCCATATTATACATCTAAATTGTACACACAGTGGTGGTACTTATCCAAGTACAGGCCATGATAGTATTGGTGATAGCTTTTACTATAAGTGCACCACATGTCGTCTACACATGTATAGAATTCTTTTAGGGTTTTACACTTACAAGTGTGCCAGAGAAGCCCGTTTGGTTATTTGCACTTAGTGAACTTTTCCAAAATCACCGGCCATTGGAGCAATTCTTTTATTAAGAAAAAGCGCCCAATGAGAGATTTGATCCTGGGTCATGAAAAAATAGATGATTTATACAACTTAGTCACCGACCTCCATACACTTACATTAAAACTTATTATATATTACTACAGTTAAACCTGTCTATAGCGCCCCCCCCCTCTTGGGACTCACCAAAATAGGGTGTTATAGAGAGGGGGTGCTATAGACAGGTTTATCTGTACCTATTTTTTGGCCATTGTGAATTTTCCATCGCAGTAAGGACAGTAGAAATTGTTTTATTTTAAAAAGAATATTACGCCTCTAAAATAGTTTTATAATTTGATAACAGATGGCGCTCTAGTACATCGTTACATTAAAAGCAATTTCTAAATATTATCCATCATGATTATCATGGCCTATACCAAGTGTACTAGGGATAATAAAAGAGCAAAGACTTGCAAATCATATCAATAATCCAAATTTGGGCTTATCATCCATATCGCTGAGAGATATTGACTATCTTCCCACTCTAACATATCTCTGATGTCCCACACTCACCCTGGCAGGTGAAGACACCATCTATAAAAACCCAACTTTACCACATGGACAAACAGAGGTGTCCTATATATTCCTCTCTTCTTCTTTCTTATCTCCACTCAATCATATTAGGGTATCAAGCTTGTAGAGCTTAAGAATTTTTATGGTATCTGTCGGGGAAGAGTAGAGCACATCAATGGATGAGTCAATACAGTCAATAATGGAACTCTGCCTTTGCGGGTCCCAAGCCCGGATGAAAAAGGAGGAGGGGGAGCAGTAACAAGCTCACTAAAAAACCTGGGCTCAGCTGGCCCAGCTGATAGTACCCTGTAAGGGCTCCTAATCCAGGGATACAGGATGAGCAGCATTTGTACTCCATGTTAGGAGCGGCTACACATGGCGTCTGTTCCTCATGTCAGAGGCGGCCATTTCTTTTGGAGCTAAGTCGGCCTGCCACTGAGTAGTGCTCCCAGTCTTAATGACAAAGGCAGACGCATTCTACTTCACCCAGTGTGGAGATAAGAAAGAAGAAAAAGAAGAAGTATCCTACCAGCAACTTGGTTATAACATCATAAAATCTTGGTCTCAAGTGATGTTCCTATAAAGAGGTATTTGGTCACCAAGAGACCCACCCACCTTGTGGTTGAGAGCCACCTCCACATCTTGCTCAGGGGTGAGGTGAAGGAGGGAGCTGTACTCAAACTGGAGCCGGGAGTAGGTCTCCAGCAGGTTCACCTCTCTGCGCCGGTACTGCTCTAGGAGTTGCTTCAGCACTTTGTGGAGGGAGGAGGGGTCCTCACATTGCCAGTTCCTCAGGCTCTACGCAAGCAACACTTGGTGTTAATCCTTGGTGTCTACTCTTGGCGGAGTGCATCATTGTTGTGGACCCAACAATGACCTGGGGGTTCAAAGAATCCTTGAGGTTATTGGAAACAAAAATACAGTAGAACCTCTCTGTAAAGGACACCTAGTTACAGATCCAAAGTGTCCTTCAGAGAGAGGTGTCCTCTTACTGGAGAGCAGATAATTGGTAAACAGGGTAATTTTTGCAATGAAAACTGTCCTTTGTGTAGAAAGATACCTGCAAGTAGGAGTGTTTGCTCATGGATGTTCTACGATACATTTGAAAAGGTCATTATAGTCTGAAACTAAGGGGCAGGGAAACTGTGGGCATTTTGAACTTGCCATGAAAGACTGGTGTTGTGGCTATTGTTGAGGCCATCGAAGCAAAGCAACGTCGTATTGAACAGCAGCGACAAAGACGTTTAAATTCACCCGTAAGAGAACGGCATAATGAACAACAACGGCAATACCGAATGAATATGAGCGAAAATCAAAGAGCCCTTCAAAGGGAAAACAGTAGGCTGAGGATGCAAAGAATTCGACAGGGAGATAATCTACCTTTGCCAACAGGGACATGTTTCGAGGAAGATCAAATTCCCCTGCACCTTTGTGGCCAACTTGATCAAGTTGCCCAAAATCCACCTGCTCTAGCCGATCCCGTCCTTGGACGGGCCTTTCTACTAGTATAAAATAAATAAGAAATTTGCAAAAAAAAAAAAAAATAATAAAAAAAAATAAAAAAAAAAACCCATGAAGGAATTGCGGGATATCATTGTTGGAAGGTGAACACGAAAAGTTTATTTAAAGGTTGTGAGCTTTCGGACAATGAATTCCTTCAACAGGCCATTATTCCAATACAAGCCAATAGATGGCACACTCACCTCCAGCTCAGCAATGTTGGGCCTAAAGTTTTGGTCAAAAATGAAGTCCGGAGGGAATTCTGGATGATGTCCATTGAAGAGGACTTCCCCTGGAAGACACACAAACATCTGTCATACCATGCATTGTCTCTGACTTATCCAAGGAACTGAACCAATCAGCATTAAGATGTGGACCAAATATTACTGGGGGAGATTAGAATAAAAGAGTAAAATATGAAAATGGAAAGTGTGCCATAATCAACATTCAAAATATTGCCATCTAGCAACAATCAGGTAGTAAGCCATCTCTCTGATAGAGAAGTCGGCCATCCTGTAACACCATTTCACTCTGTTCTAAGTAATTTTATTCCTCTTTCTCACTTCTAATTCCAGACACCATTCTATTAGAATATCTATCCAATCCTTTCTTAGCCTACCTCTCCCCCTTCCTTCTTCAAGGAAGTAGGGATAATAGACATTTTCCTGATTTCAGGGCTCAAAAATCATCCATTCTGTTTAGCAGCCCCGTAAATAAATTTATTTCCTTTCTCCTTCCTCCCAATGACCCTCAGAGTACACACTCATGGACAAAACTTAAGGAAGTTGTACCTTTTATACAGCATGTATATTGGGATTATAACTCTGAAAGATATTACAGTGATCTTTATTGGAGACACACAAGATAACCCAAATGTAAACAAAATTGTCTGTCTCCAAAGAAAGATGACCAACAACAGTGAAGACTTTCCACTTTCTTTAGTTCTTGTCCATGGGAGGTGTTCTGACAGAGCATTTATTGTAGTGCAGAGAACATCCACCTGTTTTTAATTAAAGTTCAAGAAGAGACTTCCCTTTCATTTCACAAAACATTAAAGATTAAGAAAAAAAAATAGGTCTAAAATTGCCCACCTCATCATGTCTCTATCTTCAGATTACACTCAACTAACATATAATATATACATAAAGTATGCAAATACTTTTCTACAATAATTAAATTTACATATATTCATAAAACACAAATTAACTTTTCTTAAATAATATATACTTACATATTTTGATAAGGTACAATTTGGATTATAGATTATAAACACAAGGTAATAAGACCAAATCCAAATAAATAAATAGTGTGTGATGTTTCGGTAACAGTGTTGTTACCATCTTCAGACAAAAGTACTGTTGTTGTTTATGTTTGTTGTAATGTTTATTTAACTTGTTCCATGATATTTTGGCCAAATACCCATTCTTTATAAATCAAGAAAAGCCAACCACATGCACATTTCGGGCTGTTTGCCCTCATCAGCATGGTATAGGCTCATATATATGTTATAATAAATTTGTCGGGGGGTCGGTGGAAGGCTGGTTAAACCGTTTGGTTTTCGACCACTACGACCTGTGTTCGATTCCCGCATTGGACACTTTTTTCTGATAAAAAAAAAAAAATGCTTCAATGGCCCCCGATTCTTGTAAAAGTCCAACCCCACCAGTGAGTGCAAGTAACCAAACGGGGCTCTGGCACATTTGTAAGTGCAAAGTCGAACTGCTTTTCACATGTGTAGACATGTGGTGCGCTTACAGTAAAAGCAGTCCCTAACTACCCACCATGATTATCATGGCCTGTACCACGTGTACTAGGGATAATTAAAAAAATAAAATAAATAAATAAATTTGTCGGCTTGCTATTATATAAAATATTGCTGAGATTATTTGTTGGTTCTTTTGAGTACATGTGCACTAAATGGTATTGGCATGCAGTCGTGGAAAATCTTGTATAAAAATAGTTTTAATCATAATTGGCTTTAATTGTGCTAATAAAGTATTGAATATACATCATTTGAGAAAGTACTACATTACTTAAGGCGAGTAAAATAAAGAAAATAAAATATGTATTTACATATGTACAAAAATATTTGAGCCGGCCAACGGGAAACAACAACAATGAGTTTATAGAAAGGGAAAGCCGCGACATCTGGTGGTAGACTTAACAGAGTAGTTTGTTCTATATACAGTATAACCTCGTTAATTCGACACATGCAAATTCGACACCCTATCTTAATTTGACCATATTCTGATGTCCCGACCTCCGGCCTATCAAATAACAAACCGTAATTCGACAGTATCGATAATACGACAGTTCCGATATTTCGACCATTTGAATTTCGACAGTTGAATGTTTTTTTACATACAACTTTACTGCTAAATAGTTATTACGGCGGCGACGATAGGATCGCGCCTGCGCACTTTTGGTCTCTGTTAGTTTAAGTTTCACTTTGCAGTGCCATTGTGCAATGTCGCGAGTGTTGTTTATTTTTTACGCAGGAATTTAGGCATCGCGC
Organism: Cordylochernes scorpioides; assembly: GCA_030710605.1. Taxonomy (NCBI): domain Eukaryota; kingdom Metazoa; phylum Arthropoda; class Arachnida; order Pseudoscorpiones; family Chernetidae; genus Cordylochernes; species Cordylochernes scorpioides. The sequence goes on from CP092884.1 coordinate 41,512,127, forward strand.
GCTAATTAATAATATTATTTCCTTTCAATTTTCATCATTGAAATATTTTAGTTATTTTAAAATTTACAAATAATTTCCTTTTAAATAAATAAATCTTCATAAAATGTAGCCACAATAATTATGATAACATTTTATTTCAATAATGCATTTCCATGTTATTATAAAAGATTTAAACACAAAATCAATAACACCTGCAGCAGCAGTGGATGTTTTTAATACAATAAAAGCTCTTTTGTTATTTAAAAGACATTCCAGAGGAAGAAAGACATGCATGTTTTTTTAAATAGACCATCTGGAATACATCCTGAATAGGAATTCAGCACAAAAACAGACATCTATAAAGGATTTTTTAAAAAGATCTTCATGATTATTTTGAAATAATATTTTTAAATTTTCTTTTTATTATCCATATTTATTTTCTTTCAACTGCTATATTCTTCAATTAGAATAAAATATTATTTGTAATTATTTATGTTTCAAAAAAAAAAAAAATAATTATTGCCATTTTGTCACAGATACTATAGTTAATCATGCAAATAAAAAAGAATACAAAAAAGTACACATGCAATGGTTTCAATTAATATGATCAATTTATATTACAAAGCAATTTAAAAAAAATATTATTTTAGCGAGTTAGATGATTAGCTAATCATCTGAATAACTTTAATTCAACACTTCCTTTAATTCAACCGAAAGCTCTGATCCCTTGGAGTGTTGAATTAAAGAGGTTCGACTGTATAATTTTAAAATTAAATAGTTTTTATATAACATATATATATATACAGTAAAACCCCTCTATAGTGAACCCCAATGGGACAGAGCTTTTGGTTCACTATAGCCACGGTTTGGCTATTTTTTTAAAAACTTTTCTAAATTTTTAGACTGTATAATTAAAAAAACAGCCATACAAACAGGAATAGGCAGCCACTTAATATTGGTCACTTTGTTTTAATTCCCTAAATTGACCTATTTCTTTACAGTAATGCTGAATATCAAAAGAAGTCATTTGATAATAGGTTCTTCTTATCATTAGCATACATGTTTATATATAAACCTATGTATTATTTAAAAATTAAGCCAAATCTCTTAGGCAAAACATTATTAATTATATATTTAAAAGATACCTTTTAAATATATAATTAATAATGTTTTTCCTAAGAGATTTGGCTTAATTTTAGACATACATAAAAGAGTATTTTAGAACATCTTTCTCAAATAATATAATACTATATTTATTTGAAAAAATGCCTCTAATACCTTGTTGTTTGAAAGTGAAAAGTGAAATTTGAAAATCAGAATTGTGTTAAAATATCATTATTTCCATCAAAGAAATAAAGCTACGTGTATTCTGAATCAATTGAGAATGAATCAAAAGTATCCAATTCAGAAAAATCGGACTCGAAACATGTTGATACGATATCGCGATCAGTATAATTGCGAATAAAAAACACCAATTTGCAAACACAAAATCGGTGGTAAAACGGCCGGCCAGGGGGAATATCCGCGAACCCTGAATGAGTCATATGCCTAACAAGAATTCCATTCTAAAAATAGAACTGTAGTGCTAGTTTTTGAAAATTTATAAGTCGATTTGTTTGTGGCCAATGAGACACGGGGAACTTGGGGGAAATGTTTTTTTTTTTCTTCTTCTTCCAATTCCAGTTTCCACATATTCTTCTGAAGTGTATATTAAATTTTGTTTTTAACCTGTTATTCAAACCATTTTTGGCTTTAAAATTACAGTAAAACCCCGCTAATACGAACCCTGAATATAACGAACCTTCCCTTATAACGAACCCACACCGATTCCCAATTCTATTCCATTAAAAATACCATCGTTATAACGAACTTTGCGATTTTTAGAATAACGAACTACCCCTATAACGAACCTATTTTCGGTCCCAAAATAATAAAATATATTAGAATGCTATGCTTATAACGAACTTAGAATTGTAATTTAAAAAAAAAATTAAAACAACAAAATTTTGAGCATATTTCAGCTCGCGGATCGCGATTTCAAAACAATAAATTTAGCGGCATTGTTTGTTTTGATTTTTACACTTTATTTTTGCTGTATGTTGTATACATTTTAACACAAATTACTTTTTATTAAATAGAATATATTTGCATCCATTAAATTTGAAATATAAAAAATGCAAATGGCTTCCAAAATGAAGAAAACAAAGCGTTATTTCTTTAAAAAAAAAAAAAAGGCCATTTTCAGAACTTTTCAAAGTGAAACAACACAGGCAAAATGTTAAGAACATATTAAAATAAGAGAATATAAAGTTATATTATAAAAAAGATAAAATATAAAGCTATTAAAAATTGTTACAAAGAGGAATCAACCTCAACTTTTGCCGCGATCGCGATCGTACGTTTTAGAACTTAAAAAAAAAAAAAGTCCAAATAAACGGCCCCGTGAATAAAAAAAAAAAAACGAAATCTAGACCTAGAAGAATATGTGGAAAAATGAAATGGAAGAAAAACACTAACTTTATTTGAATGGTGCAATGCTTGAAGAGTGCTTTGAAGCAACAAGGTGTTAGAGCCATTTTTCCAACTAAACATTGTATTATATAATGTGATAATGATGTTTTAAAATCATTTTATATCTTTGAATATATATTTAATAAAACTTTGCCTAGGATTTGTCTTGATTTTTAAATTGGACATAGAGGTACATGTATGCTAATGACAAGAAGAACCTATCATCTAATGATTTCTATTATTATTCAGTATTAATGGAAGGAAATAGGTCAATTAAGGGAATTAAAACAAAGTGACCACTATTAAAAGGAAGCCTCTTCTTGTGTGTATGCTGTCCTTTAAATATACGGTCTAAAAATTTAGAAAAGTAAAAAAAAATGGCCAAACCGTGGCTATAGTGAACCAAAAGCTCTGTCCCATTGGGGTTCACTATAGAGGGGTTTTACTGTATTTGGAATTATTTTTTAGCCTAGGTTAAACTTGATATAGAAGGCATTTAAAAGGGCATGCTGCCACTGTTTTTTTTAGAACGCCATTCTTTGTTTCTTTTCTTTATTTTGGAAGCCATTTGTATTTTTCTTCTATTTCAAAATTGTCAAATGCAAAGATATTCTATTGAATAAAAGTATAATGTGTAAAATTTTATACAACATACAGCAAAAATAGAATGGAAATGAAAACAAATAATGCCGCTAATTTTTTGTTTTGAAATCGCGATCCGTGAGCTGAAACATGCTCAAAATTTTGTTTATTTTAAAATTTTTTTAAATCACAATTTTAAGTTCGTTATAAGCATAGTATTTTTAATAGATTTTATCATTTTGGGACCGAAAATAGGTTCGTTATAGGGGTAGTTCGTTATTTTAAAATCACAAAGTTCGTTATAACGATGGTATTTTCAATGGAATGGAATTGGGAATCGCCGTGGGTTCGTTATAAGGGAAGGTTCGCTATATCCAGGGTTCGTATTAGCGGGGTTTTACTGTTATATACAGTTAAACCTGTCTATAGCGCCCCCTCTAAATAGCGCCTCCCTCTCTATAGCTCCCGATTTTAAATACATAGTACAATGCAATTTACATTAAAAGTGACCTGTCTATAACACCCTATTTAGGTGAGTCCCAAGAGGGGGCGCTATAGAGAGTTTAACTATATATACAACAATTCCATAAGAAAAAAAAAAAAGGAATCATTAAGGGGAAAGGAAGGATCAAATACATACAGTGGATGACATGGCCTCCATAATGGATTGCCAACTTGAATCTGTCAACATCTGCTGTCTTGCTGAAGGTGGATGACCTGAAATCACAACACAGTGAGAGGTTTCTTCAGGTAGTGTCAAGGGCATCAAGATTCCTATTTGTCAGCCACTCCTATTTCAAATTTTTTTATATGTGATATTGTACTGCCAAAAGATGCATAAATTAAGAAACAAAAAAGGCATTTCCTTATCGTGCAATTGAAAGTTGCTGATGGCTTGTACCATCTATCATAATAAATATCAACTATTCATTGATTTTTTTTAATTATTCCAGAATTGACCAAATACCCATTCTTTATTGACATGGTTAGCTTTTCTTGATGATTAATCAAGAATGGGTAATTGGCCAATTCTGGAATAATTTTAAAAATCAGTGAATAGTTAATATTTATTCCAATAGATGGCGAAAGCCATCAGCAATTTTCAGTTGCACGATAAGAAGATGCCTTTTTTTTTTCTTTCTTAAATCTTTTAAATATTTAATTAACTACTCTGCCAAAAGGTTTTATTTTCTCATTTATTAAATTTGGCAAGCTTACAATATGTGTGTGTGATTACGAGCGTCATGCGTTCTTAATAATTTTTCATCTCTGTCACCGTTTGCTTTTTTTTTGGAATGGCACTTTCCTATTGGTTGGCTACGATCACGCCACCTTTGCCCCCCCCCCTCCCCCCCCACTCGCTTTTTCATTTTTGTAACTATTGTGTTGGAGCGGGTCGCTCCTTAAATAAATGCATATATTAGTTAAAAACTAAATGGAATCCTCTCTTTCTTTTTCCCAGTAAGAGACGCCTACGGAAGCCAACAGTACATAGACAGATAAAGCACATAGGCTATAGTTATTAACTAACATATGTATTTATTTAAGGCGCCAATCTATAATTGTAACAAATAGTATTTGAATCAAAACATTCAATCGGGTAAAACACGGGCGTTGCCCGGGTCATTCGGCTAGTATATATATAAAAGTCAGTGTTCGTCGGCTATACACGTCCACAATGCGTAACTAATCTGGCTGAAATTTTAACAGTATATAGAGTTGAATCTGGAAAAACTTATAGGCAAATTTTCAGGCTTCTATCTCGAATATCCTTGTAGTTATTAACAAATTATCAACATATTTTCCCTATTTCACTCGCAACCAGCGCCTCACTGTGGCTACTTCGAGAAATAAAGTGGAGGAAGGATTGACCACGTGGGGCGGCAGGGATTGGTGGAATGGGACGTTTCACAAGACTGACATACGATGTAATGACGGCATAGGGGCAAGGAATCATTTGCTATCATCATTTTATGCATATTATAAGATTTAAAATATATTCATATAAAAATCGAAATAATACAATTTTCAAATATGGTTGGGAAAATTTACATTTTTATATTTTAAAACACACAAAGTTTGGAGCGGGATGTTTCACATGAGTAACATCCACGGCACCAATTTATAATTGTAATGAATAGTATTTGAATAAAACATTTAATCGGGTAAAAGCCAGGTGTTGCCCGGGTCATTCGGATAGTTTTATATATAAAAAAAATAATAGATTAAACATAAATTAGGTATATAAGGTGTAAAAGTTTTTAAGCAACAAATATTTCTTTTTCACACAAAACAAACTTCTACTGTCCTTACTGCAATGAAAAAATTTTGGGAGGGTTCACCACTGATGAGCCAAGCCCTCCCAATATTTTTTCATCGCATTAGGGACAGAAGTTTGATTTTTGTAAAAAAGAAAAAAAAAAAAAACATTCATTCTTAAATACTTCCATTCCTTACATATAGATAATGCGTTATTGCCTTATATTAAATAGGCATAACTTAGAACTTAGGTTGCTGATTTGCTAACCCTAAATCTAGCATATTTATAAGCCATTATGAGGTTAGGTAAAGGATAGTTTTGGTTAGGATAGTTTAGTTAGGTTAGGTAAAGTTCATTTTGGTTAAAATTGGTTAATTTTGGGAAGGATAAGTTAGATTAGGTTGGGTTTAGGATTAGTTCCAGTTTTGGTTAGGGTTAGCAAATCTTCAACCAAAACTAAAGATCTTCCCACAAAGGATTAGTCTTCAAGAGACCATGGTAAACCAATGTGACTATTGTTACATAAATTATAAATTTTAAGATAATATTAATGCAAATAAATATGGGTTTCATATTATTTAATTATGTTAATTTGGATAATTATAAAATTTCTCAAGATTTTCAAAACAACACTGAAAAATCAAATACAATTTTAAAAAGAAACTTGATTCAAAGTTTCCATTAAAATCTTACGAATTCCATCTTTAAGGTATATAGGAATAATTTAAAGGTTTACTAATTATGTTCAAAATAATCAATTTCAACAAATATTTAATACTTTTAGAGAACACTTTATATAAATATAAGATTTATAATTAAGATCAATAACAATTATAAACAATATATTTTCAGAAAATATTTTATCAGTACACATAATGAATCAACATTTTTGTAACAGAAGAAAGGAAACTTTTGAAAATATTTCGAATGCCACTATTTTGCTTCGTACCCTGTTCTTCTATCGCCGATTGCTATATTTCCAGCACATAAACCAATGTCACTATTTTTAATTAAGTATTCAATATATTCTCTAATATATGGTGCAAATTTCATTTCGTTTGATTTCAAAACATCAACAAAGATTCGGGTGGCAGCTTAAAATATTTATTGACTTTTGGAAATGCGATTTAAAAAAAAAAAAATTATATATTGAAAAAAATAATAATAATTGTATTACTAGATATATATTCCTTAATTTTTAATTATATAAGGTAAAATAAAATATAATATTTCAACATTTTGTACAAAGTGTTTGAATTATTTCTTATTCTATAATAATTCCCATACTTGCTTTTTCAGATTTAAATTTCTCTAGGGTTAACAATAAAAATATTGCAAAATCTTAATATATATAAATCTTCCTAGAATAAGAAAAAATCGCTCTTCATTTAGTTATTTTTCAAATGTCCTTCTAACTAAATGGCAACTTAATTTTTTTTATGGAAACAATTGCACACCAGTGAGCCACAAATAACTCTTCTGAGTTGGAATTAACATGCATTTAAGCGTTTTGTCGTTTTTATTTGTAGTTTCGTTTTAATTTGCAATGTAGACGCGAACGCTCTGATAAATAAATGACTGCCTCAGAGTTACAATAGTATTGTGACTAACCAAACTGGGACATGACTTTCTTTTTTTCTAGGTGGTCAGAGGCAATTTTTTGTTATTTTTTATATAATTTTTTACAAATAGTCATGTTTGAAGATAATGTAGTGAGTGGATTTATCACTATAAATTAGTTCCAGAAGTTTCGTTTGTGAAATCTTTAACTCAGCGATGCACCCTGCAGCATCTTTGTACACTTTTATCTTTTAGCAAATCTTTATTGTCTTAGTAAAGTCTGATACAGCTTTTGTTGTTTTTCGAAACGCCAAAAAGTGACAACAACAAATCAATGATGATGATAACCTGCGTCTTGCAGATTAACATTTTCATAGAAACATATATATATACATATTTATTGCTAGCTATATATCACCATCTTCTCTCTTCAAATCTCACAGGAGGTCTCCTCGCTCGAGGTGGGTTCCGCCTTAGGACAGGACCCCCCTCTTTCAAGGCCTCGGGGTCCAGCGAGCGAAGAGGCTCCAATGACTTTCCATCGTCTGTATCACTCTGAACCTCTGAATCTTGATCCGACCGCTGGCTAGTTAGTCCTGGCGACATCGACTCCATATAACCTCTGTCTCGTACAACCTCCGAGATTATGGCACTGGGACCTGCTCCTCTTGAGTGCTCGGGTTGACGCTCTCCATCTCCACTCTCATCTTCCTCACCATTCCTCCACCTTTTTCTAATTTGATCCCTGTGATAGGCCTTTACCTGTCCGTGGATCAAAATGGTGTAGACTCTAGTTCCCTTCTTGCCCACAATTTTTCCTGGGATCCATTTATCACCACCTCTAAAGTTTTTACACCACACTAAATCATCTATCTGGAATTCTTCCAAATGGGTTCGCCGATCATACTTCATTTGCCTGGCTTGCTGGTCCCTAACTCTAGATGCCAAGCTGGGATGTATCAACGACACTCTGGTTCGAAGCGCACGCCCAATAAAGAGCTCTGATGGAGTCTTTCCCGTTGTCACATGCGGGGTGCTTCGATATGCCAGAAGAACTTTTGATAAGGTGTCTTGAATGGTATCCCCAATTTTCCTTTTATTTTTATCCAGGGCAGTCTTAATTGTTCTAACCGCTCTTTCAGCCAAGCCATTACTTTGCGGGTGGTACGCCGGGATCAATGTTTGTTTAATTCCATTTCCTTCCAGAAAACCTTTCATTTCACTACCAGTAAACTGAGGTCCATTATCAGATACAAGTTCCTCCGGTAACCCATAGGAAGAAAAAAGTCGCCGTAGTTGCTCAATGGTTTTGCGTGTGGTGGTCTCTCTCATTGGGATGGCTTCGATCCACTTTGAATGACTATCTACTACTATTAATAAATTAATGTTTTCCTTATTTGCAAAATCAATGTGAATTCTTTGCCAAGGTCTGGTTGACCATTTCCAGGGTTGCCATTTTCCTTTATTTGGCCCATCCTGGGATTGCTGACAGCTTCTGCACTTATTCACCAAAAACTCGATTTGGGTATCTAGATTTGGCCACCAAAAATGTGATCTTGCTACAGCCTTCATTTTGTTCATACCGGAATGAGTCTCATGAAGACAGTTCAACATTTTTATTCTGAGAGATGGTGGAATGACAACTCTCATTCCCCAAACCAAACACTCCCCATCTACAGTTAGCTCAAGTTTCCTTTGAAAATAAGGTCTGAGGTGATCAGCCACCTTTTCAGGCCAGCCTTGCTGAGTATAAAATTTGGCCAATGAGAGCACTTCGTCTTTTTCAGTTTCCGTGGCAATTTCCTCTGCTGTGATCGGCAATTCTTCCACAAAGGATAAAGCATAGACATTATTTAATCTTGGAATTTCTTCACAGCCCACAGGAAAACGTGACAGAAGATCTGCATTCCCATGGTCTTGAGTTCTTCGAAATTTAATATCGTAAGTATAAGCTGACAAAATAAGCGCCCAACGCTGCAATCTTGAAGTAGATAAGGTGGGGATTCCTGATCTTGAGCCCAAAATGGTCACCAATGGCTTATGGTCTGTAATAAGAATAAATTTTCTTCCATAAATAAATTGATGAAACTTGGTAACTCCATATATAATGGCTAGAGCCTCCTTCTCAATCTGAGAATAATTTTGTTCTGCTTCTGATAAAGTCCGTGAGGCAAACATAATCGGTCTCTCCTGGCCTTCTATAATATGTGACAACACAGCGCCCACTCCAATCTGCGATGCATCAGTGGCCAAACACAATGGCAAAGTCGTATCATATGGGACTGTTGGGGCACGTTTTTTTGTAACCATACCCCAACAGAAGGCGTATGTATGATCAAATCAAATGGATACATGGCTTCCCTCCCACATAGACTTACAGACCATTTTTTTTTTTGCCCAGAAACTTAGACACTTGGTGACACCAGACTTCCATGCCGAAAGCTGATGCCTGGTAAAGAAGAAGACATCCAGAGACATCCGAGCTGGAAACTGTTGTTTCATATGTACATATATTCCCCTCACCAAAAATTTAGGTAAAGGTGACCAGAAAAAAAAAAAAAAAAGAGAAAAATGGAGAAGGAAGATCTCTAAAGACTGAAACTTATAAAATATCCTTCCAGAGAAAGGAAAGCATCACATTACAGTCCAGGTAAAAAGGGCCTGGGTCAATTTTAGCCAAGACGGGGGGGCGATATATATACCATCCCGAGAAAAAGGGAGGGTTGTATTTCAACCCATGTGGAAAGACGGGGGGCTGGAGTCTGAAATCTTACACTACCGCAGGGGTTGTTTTTCTCTTTAGATTTTTTTTGTTTTGGTAATACTATATGTTCTATTTTGAAGGGGAGAGGCCTGGGGCGTCTATGAAATTGATACTGGAGCCGTTGGCCATTTTGATTGGTGTTTCTTTCGGCGAATGAAAATGGAGAGAGAGATGAATAAAAGGAGGTTCTTTGCCAAAAGGCAAAGATTCGATCGGAGTCGCTCAGTGAGAAGGACGATTTTTAGACGGGCCTGAGACGTAGAGGAGACCAGACCTTGCCGCCGCTTTCGAGAGAAGGTAAGCCCCTTGTCGTTATGGCTTAGCCCCCCCCTTTTTTTTTATTTTTTTATTTTTTGAACAGAAGCTAATCTATTTAGATTCTGAATGGGCCCTAAAGGGCTTTAAGTGACTTAAAAGGAGTGTTAGGGTTCGTATATTTTGTCCCGCTAGAATAGATGGAGATCTAGGTTTCCCCCCCTTTTTGTGTAGTAGCCAACCTAGATTTCGCATGGGCCTTAAAGGGCTATAAAGTAACTTCAGGTCACCTCTATCTAAATTTTACTATGTAAATAGCATATCTCGTCAGTATAGACATGTTCCCAAATTTTAAGATATTTAAATAAATATCTAGAAAAATTTTCTTGTTTCCTCTGTTACCTATTTCATACATAATTTGCCTTATGGTACTACCCCCCACACCTTAATTTCACAAAGTGTACAAATTATAGAACAACCGACTCTGTTGAAATAGAGTTGTGTACTATATCTTTGCTGTGATATATTGACACAGCAACAGTTACAAAATTACGACTTTATTAGGGCTACTTTGAGGGTAATTATCTGTCAGGTTTTAGTGATGTTTGTACTTTTATGTGTTTCAGTGCGTTATTCCATCATATTTACCATTATACAACATTAAGGTCTTGCTGCGGGTTATATACATGGGGTTGTTGGCCTAAATTGCTATATATATATATACTTAAGTAAGGAAACTTTAATAAGTCACATCGTGTATCCTCCCTTTTCATCTATCCAAACCAGGGAACGCATCAATGTCGCCCGCCGCGGGGCTCGAATTTAGTATATGTTTCATCCCCTATACTTTAGAAATATATACCTAATGAAAAGCCATACTATTTTTAAGTATTGGTGAAGTAGTCCACGCATCCTGAGATTAACAGTCTATTATAAATCGTGAATTTTAATTTATGCTTTCCGTTTCACGGGCATTTTATCAGGCAATGAAAGTTATGTTGAGGCGGTGTATACCGCATCTCTCGCCGCTGTCTTTTACGATTCACATTGTTTGTGGCAAAACCTTAATATTATCATTGATTTCTGATATCAAAGTAAAACGTCTATGGGGATGAGTATCTTTTATTCTGGTCTTCTCGAGCTTTCGAGCTTGTCCGCCCTTCTACAGGAGAAACATATACAATATATCAAGAAAATATGACGTCGCCTGATGCTAAAACTATTATGATTCTATGTACATATATATATATACATTAGAAAGTTTTGCATATTATTTGTTTTCTTAAGACATATTTTTTTGGATTAAGGTAATACACATATTCTACTATTGTTTGCTATATTCTATGAATTATCTTATAGGTTAGAAATTCTATTATTTAAGTAGTTTTATAATAGTTATTGGCTATTACATATAAGTTACTTATATTATTGTTGATATTATTAGCTGGTACTAGGATATATTGTGTTATATGTTTCGGGCAAATCTATTTCTATTAATGCTATTGTGTTTTCTGAATAATAGAGAATCAATTATAAGCCTTTGATATTTGCTGTTTATGTTATTGTAATGTATTCTAGGTTCTCCTAATGCGAAAGTGTGACCTGTTCCTTTGCAGTATTGGAAAATTAGAGACCTATTGTCTTGATTAATAACGTTGCGTCTATTGCAACCGACCTTTTTTTTTTTTTTTTTCATGATGCCGCCAACTGCATATGATCTTAAATATCCTGTATACACTCTGACAAGGGAAGGTTATCCTGAATTGACAAATGTACAATTTTTGTCTATAGTAGAGATTTCCAAGATTCTATTTCTGAAACATTTTTTTTTTTTGGATGAAGACAAATAAAACCATCTTGATAGTATTGAATTTTACAGTAAATACATTTGCCAGCAGAAGGCATGATGAGATTACATGAAATTTAAACCAGTTATATGCTTAGTATGTTCCTTCAGTTGTAATTTGACACCGTCTTGAAATAAAGAAATTGGACGGTGCGCTATATCTTGATGCTGGATATTTCTGTGTCAGAAAGGTGTAGTTATTCTGTTTAATGAGAATTCCAATAATTATCGAAATTTAGCAGATTATCATTGGGGATTTGAACAACTGTCTTGAAAATTTTTGAACAGCCCGAGTAGATAGAAGAGTCCTAGAGTTAGAGTGGAGAATTAGTAGTACAGACTGACCACTCGACGCAGATAACTCTAGGGAACAATTACTGTGTTAATCCGCCGTAGACAAGAAGAACATTGATTCTCAGGATACTCGATAGGCAGAATTTTGAGAATTGATAAAGTCATGGTTAAAGTTTACACAGGCATGTGGGAGTAAAGACAGTGATTTAAAGAGGCAGCCTTGTGTCTTAAATACTTTCAGTGGAAGCAGATGCCACTGCAAATATTCAGGTCTAATAATTTCCAAATTTGAAGTCATGCATGACGGGTTAGCACGGGATTGACGCCTGGACGGGTTTCCACTGGGATTAATCGAGCTTGCGAAAGAACTAGAAGAAGTGTGACATGTCACGCCACTGTACTAAATTAATAATTGAGAAGATTTATGTTGAGCCAACTGAAATTAGTAAAGAATTAAGAGATTAAGGTCTTATTCTTTGAGTTTTACACTAATTTCAATTACGCGATATGGACGGCGTTATAAGTTGGGTGGAAATGATTCGGCCGCAATGGGATGGTCTCCTGGAGGTGGTACGATCAAATACTTACTTATTGAATGCCGGGCGGGATCGCATGAAGCATTAAATGACATCGTGAAATGCTTAAAGAAACACCCTAGAAGATTGGGGATCGACAAAATGACGACATGGAAAATGCTCAACATTGTACATTGGCAGCAAAATGATATCTTGCTATTGTATGGACGACCACTCCTTCCTGAAATGTGCAGCGGATGTTAGTCCCAGAATTAGGTCCTTTGAGGCGACACTTTCCTTTGCAGATGACATAAAGACGCATGACAAAACAGCACACGAGCATTTAAACTAGCTTCAATTCCTGCCATTAATTAATTTAGTTGACCAATAGCTATAGAACCGCTGGAGACCTCCATACCCTGTGTGAATATTTTAGTGAGAAATGAGCGATTCAATTCCATGAGCCATGAGGTATCCTGTAAGATCAGAGATGTACCCCATTCAAATTTTTTTATAGTAGCCAGTGCGAGATATTTCCAGAATGTTTTTTTTTTTTAACTGTCATATAATTCGGAAACTAGAAAACTACACTATTTTGATACAGTTTACATCTAGCATCCATGTGAACTCAATATGACTATTGAACGTAGATCGAAGACTAATGAGCGAGCCAACCTAAAGAGAACGAGTTTAATAGACTTACAATCAATAGTTGAAGCAAACTATTCGCACAAATTTGTTATGTTCTCTCTCTAAATGATCTATGACATTATAGGTTTTCTTAACAAGGTAACTACCCCGCCGAGTGTATATGGAGTTATAAAGCTTAAGGGTCATAGGCTGTTGGAATAGAGTAGTTCAAAATTAAGAGTGATAATAGATCGGGATCCAGATCCCGATGACGGGTTTCGAAGAGACTTCAGAGGGATGAAAGAGGTGTTGAAAGTGATGGAAGGGCGATGAAATATGATGAAAAAGGCGTTGAACTGTGTTATAAGGTGATGAATAAGAGATGAAATGTGTTGAAGGCGTTGAAGAGAGATGCAATGGAAGTAAGTTGAAAGGCGTTGAGGATGATGAAGGATGATGAAAGAGTGAGAAAGCGTTGAATGTTGATGAGGAAGAGATAGAAAGATGCAGAAAGATGTTGAAAGAGAAAGAATTGAAAAAAGTTGGATAAAGGGTTTTGTAAATAGTAGATAAAGATTGATGGAAGAAAGTACATTTAATGTATAAAGCGTAGCTGTCGACCGCAATATCGCCTCGATAGAACTATTTCTTTTAAAATAAGACATATTATGCACTGGGGGTTTGTGTAAGCTGATTTACATAAGTTTCGGCAACAATATACACTATTTAATATAGATAGGTCTTTATTAATTACAATATTAGGTTATATATTAAATAGCAAATATGTCTTAGTGTTATGGTGAACTTTAAACAGTTTGCAGTTTTTTTTTTTTAACATGTGTTCTAGTGCTAAGTGTTGAAAGGAGCTTTAACACCATGTTTCAGGGTTTGTGTGTTATTTGTCTCAACCTTGTCTTTGTGCAGAATACCGTCTCACAACCTTACTGTAGTGTTTGTTGCCATCTTTAAAGATCATTCACAATTTGTTTTAATATTAGTGTGTCATTTAGAGAAAATTGTCACAACCTTATCCTTGTATAGAACACCGTTTTTACACCGTTTTATTTAATAAGTTATATGAGAGATTTTAGATATAGTAAAAGGCCCACACAGTGTAAATTCTGCTTAGGCTGTCGCCACTAACTAGGATTTTGGAGTGTGTACGGAGAATCAGCTCGATAGAATGAGAAGTTTAGAGATTTCAACCTTTTTTTTTTCTTTCATTTAAAAACCTTTTTTTTTTTTTAAGTAGAACTTCATTAGGATTCCTTTTTTTTTAATACAAACTATTTCTTGTTAAAACCCGAGTTTCAAAGACCAATGAGAATAATGTATACCATTGTGAATTAACTATTTAGTGTAAATCTGAAATTTTAGTTATTATCAGGAGTAATAGGTGAAGGAAGGTGTAGGAAATCACAACTTAGAGGGGGGCTATGTCTAAAACAACAAACCTAATAGGCATCCTATGGCTTGTGTTGGGTAATTCAGAAACCCTATAATCCCTGGCCTTCAGGTAGTAGCTTTGAAATAGGTTTCTAATGAGGACATGAAAGGTCAATCTTTCAGAGTAAAGTTGTGAAGTGTAGGGACCCTAAGCCAGGGGTAGAAGTTAAGTAGGCCCAGACCGTAGTCGATCCTTGGAAAGCACTTGAGAATGTTAGTGTTGGGTAGTGAACCATAAACCCTATAAATCCATCTTTCAATAGAGTGTTGAGGTCGGACTACTGCAAAGGGGGCAGACGCACGAGGAAGTAAGAAGAAAGTGACTTCACCCACGGTGGCTAGGGGAATGACTCAATCCGCTTTTATGAGGTGTCACGTTTAATGGTTCTTTAATCGCCCTTATATTCTGTGTGTGTCTTCATAGAATTGTCGTGAATAGTCGCTTAGTGTCAAGGCAAGGGCAGTTTTGAAATTACATTTCTTAAAGATAGGTTAGCTTCCAGATTATTTAGAATTGTTAACAATTATTGTTAACAATCGTTTATTGAGTATAAAGTATTAGTATATATAGAGCTTGTACAGAGGCATTTCTTTGAGTAACATAGGGCTTTAGTTCCCAATTTGTTTTAATTTTATTATTTTATCTGATTTCACATTGTGTCCTGAAATATGTTATTATTTGTTAGGATCTATTGATATTGATAAATGAGTATTTTGGCCTTTGTAGCAGCTTTCAACCTTAGTTTGTATGCGTACCGCGAATGATAGGGGGGAGGGTGTATGAATGAATTGGTGCAATGAATGTAGAAAAAGGTTAAAAACTATTATATTGTGAGCCCAAAATACATTAGAATAGGGTTAAAGGACTTTAATAGGATCGATATCAATTTTATTTTACTTTTTATTTCGAATTTTGTTAGGACCGAGATAGCCTCACAGGACAACTACAACTCTATCTAGTTAGAAAATATTCGCTCCACTTTGTTAGGTCTCCTTTTAGAGGAGTGCAAATATTGATTTCTTTTATTAGGGTAATCAGTTACTCTATTTCATTATATCAACTTGAATTTTAAGAGTCGTAGATAATGATCATATCTTGATTCTCAGACTGGAAGGTTGTGGGAGGTTATGATCAGACCAGGAAACCCACAAAACTTCCCCTCATTAGAGGGAACGAAGAGGTATAGATTGAATTTTATGCAGGATGGGGGATTTGTTTTGCCATGCCGTATAGCCTGGGGTATAACGGCGCGACCTTGGGTAACCGATCTGACACCGTAGTTTCGACGCTTTTAGCGTGGCTGGAGCGAGGGTGTTCTAGACGGGAGGTCCTGTAAGATTGGCATGTAGGCAGAGATTGCCCAGTTATTCTAGACGAAGTGTTTCCGTCTACTGAATTTTTTTTGGTACCAGTTTGATTCCCCATAGCTAGCGGAAGTTTCTTCTAATAAAGGATTCGCCCTGCCATACGTTTTGTTGGAATGAATTCGAGTATAAGACCGATTCGAGAGGCAAAATAAGTAATTATTAGGACCTTCAACGAGTTTAAACTCGTTTCATGATAGGATAAGATTTTAAAGTATTAGTTAACTATAAGGACCGCGAACGAGACGCCAGAACGAGCCAATGAGTCAGAGTTTTAGAAGTGTTGTATTGAGGACAGTAGAATTAAGAGCAGTTATACAGGGAGTAGAATTCTGAAGGAATTTGTAAAAGAACCAAAATTTCAGATTGATAAAATTCAAATTTATAAGATGTAGATTTGTAGGATTCAGGTCAATGAATAGAGGGTATATTAGTAGATGAAAGTAATATGAATTTCTTGGAAGGGGGAGGTAGCTGAACTGTACACACCCCAGAGACAAGGTAAACGGAGTCACGAACAAAATGGGAGAAGTTGATTAGTTTCTCTGTCAAACAGAGAGCTTTCTTCATACGGTTGTCACCCTAGATTTAAATGGACTGTGTAGTTTAATAGAGGTCTGGGATATATTCCATTTGACCAAGATTCTAAATGACGTACCCATCTGAGTTGAGAGTATTGTAACAGAGGAATCTAACACATAAGAGAAAACACACCCTCCAGTAGGATCGGGATAGACGAATATTACCCAGTGACCAACTCGTGATTCCAGACTGAATAAGATTGAAAAACTTGACTGAGATACTAAACCTTGAACCTTCAGCGCACAAATATATATAATGTGTTTTCATTTTCTAATTGAATATGTTATTATTTTATATCATATATATTATATTATAATCATATGCTATTCATTTCAACTATTTTATTTCCTTTGATATTCATGATATTAGTAATATTTACCGGCCATGTTGCGATTTTTTTTAACATGTTGTCATGGCTTATTCTTCCCTTAAGGCATGATCTATTTTATCCTTATTGTCTTTTATCCGCCTTACTTGTATAAGTATATATATTTTGTCATCATATATAATTTTGTAGTAGTTTTCTTTATCATCTATCATGGGATGATTTTTATCATATTTAATCACTATCTGCATGATACGTGTTTTCTTCAATATATATATTATACCCATCATATAACATGGAAGGATTCATTTTATCATTACATATTTCGTGCCTTATTTAATAATTACTTTCACAATTTGTTTTCTGTAACCTTTTTTTTTATTTAGCAAAAGTCATCATGTCATAGGCTAATCATTATGTATCAAGATATTTCTTTCAGCTAACTATAATTATCCTTTCCTTTGATTGTATATGTATAACTATACCACACGAATGTCTTGATTGGTACTTAAATAAAGATGCTGGCATGTTTTAGGAGTTGGACTAGTCAGTTATTTCTAAACGACTCCTTGGCGCCCAAATTTTTATATATAATATGTAATAGGGAAATGTTCTAACTGTATTGTTAGCAGAAAGAAGGTAGCAATGAATCCAGCACCACAAGAGGCAAGGATGGGGTTGAGAGGACTTACCACAAGGAGGGTCTACTCCTCAAGGCCAAAGAAGAAAGTGGAAGGGTGGTATATATACCCATGAATGGTAAGACAGATGACCTTGCTTACTTCCATACATATGATATGACTGTCCCCCATGAACTATTTTGATAACAGTGTTCTGACAGAATAATAGCACATAAAAACCCCTTTGCCAGGATGCGCAATGCCCACTAATGTTCGGAATAATAAACATCTAGAATGGCATACCATCATTTTGACTAGCCTTACCTTCCCTATAGGTTTCGGTACATCTGGCTTCACCTAGTAATGGAAAATGCATTTTGCTAGAAATGGGCCTGCTTTCATAGTAACTGATGAAAGGCAGATGAATAATGAATAGCACAAACGCATTTGTCCATTACTTGGCAGGGGGAGGATTGTTGGGGCACGTTTTTTTGTAACCATACCCCAACAGAAGGCGTATGTATGATCAAATCAAATGG
Organism: Cordylochernes scorpioides; assembly: GCA_030710605.1. Taxonomy (NCBI): domain Eukaryota; kingdom Metazoa; phylum Arthropoda; class Arachnida; order Pseudoscorpiones; family Chernetidae; genus Cordylochernes; species Cordylochernes scorpioides. The sequence continues at coordinate 41,530,200 of CP092884.1, forward strand.
ATACATGGCTTCCCTCCCACATAGACTTACAGACCATTTTTTTTTGCCCAGAAACTTAGACACTTGGTGACACCAGACTTCCATGCCGAAAGCTGATGCCTGGTAAAGAAGAAGACATCCAGAGACATCCGAGCTGGAAACTGTTGTTTCATATGTACATATATTCCCCTCACCAAAAATTTAGGTAAAGGTGACCAGAAAAAAAAAAAAAAAAAGAGAAAAATGGAGAAGGAAGATCTCTAAAGACTGAAACTTATAAAATATCCTTCCAGAGAAAGGAAAGCATCACATTACAGTCCAGGTAAAAAGGGCCTGGGTCAATTTTAGCCAAGACGGGGGGGCGATATATATACCATCCCGAGAAAAAGGGAGGGTTGTATTTCAACCCATGTGGAAAGACGGGGGGCTGGAGTCTGAAATCTTACACTACCGCAGGGGTTGTTTTTCTCTTTAGATTTTTTTTGTTTTGGTAATACTATATGTTCTATTTTGAAGGGGAGAGGCCTGGGGCGTCTATGAAATTGATACTGGAGCCGTTGGCCATTTTGATTGGTGTTTCTTTCGGCGAATGAAAATGGAGAGAGAGATGAATAAAAGGAGGTTCTTTGCCAAAAGGCAAAGATTCGATCGGAGTCGCTCAGTGAGAAGGACGATTTTTAGACGGGCCTGAGACGTAGAGGAGACCAGACCTTGCCGCCGCTTTCGAGAGAAGGTAAGCCCCTTGCCGTTATGGCTTAGCCCCCCCCTTTTTTTTTATTTTTTTATTTTTTGAACAGAAGCTAATCTATTTAGATTCTGAATGGGCCCTAAAGGGCTTTAAGTGACTTAAAAGGAGTGTTAGGGTTCGTATATTTTGTCCCGCTAGAATAGATGGAGATCTAGGTTTCCCCCCCTTTTTGTGTAGTAGCCAACCTAGATTTCGCATGGGCCTTAAAGGGCTATAAAGTAACTTCAGGTCACCTCTATCTAAATTTTACTATGTAAATAGCATATCTCGTCAGTATAGACATGTTCCCAAATTTTAAGATATTTAAATAAATATCTAGAAAAATTTTCTTGTTTCCTCTGTTACCTATTTCATACATAATTTGCCTTATGGTACTACCCCCCACACCTTAATTTCACAAAGTGTACAAATTATAGAACAACCGACTCTGTTGAAATAGAGTTGTGTACTATATCTTTGCTGTGATATATTGACACAGCAACAGTTACAAAATTACGACTTTATTAGGGCTACTTTGAGGGTAATTATCTGTCAGGTTTTAGTGATGTTTGTACTTTTATGTGTTTCAGTGCGTTATTCCATCATATTTACCATTATACAACATTAAGGTCTTGCTGCGGGTTATATACATGGGGTTGTTGGCCTAAATTGCTATATATATATATACTTAAGTAAGGAAACTTTAATAAGTCACATCGTGTATCCTCCCTTTTCATCTATCCAAACCAGGGAACGCATCAGGACCAGCACCCTCTCAGAGGTAATGCTGTTCTTGCACTTGTCAATGGCCTCTCCACATTCCTTTGTCCAAACCCAAGGACGTTTTTTGTGAAGAAGCTCATGAAGAGGCTTTAAAAGCTCTGGCAAATTGGGTATGAACTTCCCATAAAAGTTAACTAAACCAAGAAATGACCTTAATTCAGAGATATTCGTAGGCGTTTTGGCCTTCTGTATTGCTTGTACCTTATGATCTAAAGGTCTGATGCCCTCTCCCGTGACAAGATGTCCTAAATATTCAATTTCTTTTTGCAAAAATAGGCATTTTTCTTTCTTTAGTTTGATATTATACTTCGCCAAGCGAGCAAATATAGTCTTCAACAACGCCAGATGTTCTTCAATTGATGCTGTGGCTATAAGGACATCATCAATATAACAAATTACGCCTCCTATACCCGACAAAACCCTATCCATTACAGATTGAAAATAACTGGGCGCATTTGCCAATCCAAATGGCATTCTCTTAAACCTGAACAGCCCTTTATGAGTATTTATCGTTAGTAACGGTCGGGTGCCTGGGTCCACCTCTAATTGCAGATAAGCGTTCCTCAAGTCCAATTTAGAAAAGTATTTTCCCTTGGCCAATGTGGAGAATAAATCTTGCTGTGTGGGAAGGGGATAGGCCGCAGTGTCCAAATATTTATTTAGAGTTACCTTGAAGTCGCAGCAAATTCTGATCTCTTTATTTTTCTTCGGCACTACAACCACTGGAGTGGCCCATTTACTGCTCGCCACCTCACATAGATAACCCTTAGCCACCATTTTGTCTAATGCTTCAGTAACTGCTGGCCTAATGGCGAAAGGCACCGGACGAGCCTTATGGAAAATTGGATTCACATCACACATGTTTACTGAAAATGTGAAACCTTTTATTGGTTCAGTTGTCTCCACAAATAAGGCTTGATTTTCCTTCAAAATTTCCTCAATGGTAATTTCCACAGGCATATGTTTTACCGCGAAACAGCCCAATTTCAATCTATTTATCCATTCTCTTCCCATCAACGCCCTCTTTTCTCCTTTCACCACCAACGCTCTAAGTTTGTAAGTAATATCTTGACACTCCACTTTGACATTGATTTTACCCAGAATGGGTACCACGGTACCATCATAAGTTCTAACAATAATACTCGCTTTTTCCAATTTCAAGTGTTGAAGACTATTTTTAAAATCCTTTTCTGATATCAGTGTTAGACCACTACCCGTATCCATTTCAAATTTAATAAAGTTTCCTTCTACTTTTAACTCCATCAGATAGGGAGGGTCACTTGAGGCAAAATTAATTTTATACTCAGGTATCGTCACGCTTATAATTTTCTGGACATACTCTTCCTCCTCTTCTTGGTCTCCTATCTGATGTATATTTCCCGGCTGATTCTGATGTTGCCTTAGATTTCTTCTGCTCCAACATATTGAGGCAAAGTGTCCTTTTTTATTACACTTAAAGCATATCGCCTCCTTAAATCTACATGGTTCTTTGTGCGGTTTACCACAATGTTTACATTTGCCATTCTGGAAATTTGATTCAACCTTGCGTTCCATCCTCAACTTATCTACACAATCTTCACCCTGCTCCAAATGGAATAATTTTGTATTTTTCTCGGCCGCTTCCATAGATAATGCTATCTCAATTACTTTAGCTAAAGAAATGTCACCCTCCGACAAAATTCTATTTTGTATTTTGGCATTATATAACCCACAAACCATTTTATCACCTAAAGAATCCTCCAGAAAATTTCTAAAGTTGCATGAGGAAGCCAAACGCTTAATTTCCACCAACAATCCGAGATGCTTTCTTCTTTTAAAAAAAATGAACCTCTCTACTACAATTGAGCGCTTTGGAGAGAAGTGCCTTTTCAAGATATCTATTAGGTTATCAAAAGTTTTATTTTTAGGTAGAATAGGACTGCACAAATTCTTCAAAACACCATAGGTTTTACTTCCCATGAGGGTTAGGAGATAAGCCTTTTTCTTCTCATCCCCTGCCTCCTCCAATATGAGAAACTGTTCCAATCGTTCATAAAACGTTTCAAAAGTTTCAGTTTCTTCATTATATTCCTTAAATTGGTAACTAGCCATTTTATTTCACTTTTTTTTTAATTTGCATCCTAAAACTTTGCAATTTTAGTCTTTTAAAAATAACTTTCAATTATATGCAAAAAAAAAAATCAAAGATAATTTCTAAAAATATTTACTTCAAAATTCGAGGGTACTTACTCTTATATCCTCGTCGCCAAATGCAGCATCTTTGTACACTTTTATCTTTTAGCAAATCTTTATTGTCTTAGTAAAGTCTGATACAGCTTTTGTTGTTTTTCGAAACGCCAAAAAGTGACAACAACAAATCAATGATGATGATAACCTGCGTCTTGCAGATTAACATTTTCATAGAAACATATATATATATATATACATATTTATTGCTAGCTATATATCACACCCCATAGTGTTTAGGCAGAATTGCTGCATGACAGTGTGATTCGCAGCTTGAATGTACATCATTTCTAAGGAATCTCAGCGCGTCCTTTTTCGTTCATGTGCTTACAAGTGATAAAGGCGGATCCTTTGAAAGGCTTCAAGCGTTCCAAACATTAGATGCAATGGCTGGACTGTGTGCCTTTCACTGCCAGAGTTCTTTTACACCACACAAGATCATGCTTCATGCTTGGTATCGGTATGCATAGCGAATCACTACGAATAAATGGGTTAAGCCATCAATGCTGTTCTGAATTTTTTTCACAGTAGTTACAACATTTGCACTAGAAACTGAAGCTAAAGTATTAATTAATTGCAAGGATGCCCTGCTCCTTCATGACAATGCAAAACCACATGTGACAATAATAACCAGAGATGCCATACAACAACTTTGCTGGAAGGTACTGCCATCAACAACACACCTTGTGAACCTTGCTACAACATATTACCCCCATTTCATTTCTTGGACAGCCAGCTTCATAGGAAATTCTTTGCAAATGAGGCAGACCTATAATTACTCACAGACGTCTTCATTTCTAAGACCCCTAAGGAGACTGGAGTGTGTTGCTAGATAATTTATAGGGTAACTTTCAAAATATATGACCATAAAAAACAGTGAATAGCGATAATGGAAATTAAAGAAGTTTACAATAGTGCTAAATAGTATTTATAGTGTAACTTTCGCACGCGCGGCTCGCGAGATATGCGACCATTTTTACCCACAATTGAAAAGAGTCAGTAAAAAAAAAAGAGTTTTAAATATTTGTTAGTTAATATAGGGTGTAACTTACAAGTCCTTTCACCTACAATTGAATAGAGTCCATCATATTTTCCGTTCATTGCCTTATCTTCCGCTTTCCATTGGCTAACCATTGACCAGACTTTTCTCATGTTGACAGATCACAAGAACGTGCTGGCCAGGGCAGCAGATGGACATTTTCTATAAGTATGAAGGTCCGTACAATACCTGCAACATGCGGTCGTGCTTTATCTTGCTGAAACGTAGTGTTTCCCAGGCCTCGAATAAAAGGTACTACAACGGGTTACACATCAGAAATGTAACGGGAACTGTTCAAAGTGACTAGATTCCTAGTTAACTGAGGCCCAATCCTGATAGTCAGCTGGATATTGACTGAAATAACATGGAGTCTAGAGCCACAAAAAACAAAACAACTCCATACCAATCAGTGGTCCAGAACTCCATGCATATAATGAGATAGAAGGAAATAAGACATGTTGCAGGGGCTCACCACTGGACCAGAAAGTGTGTGAGGGACTACACAGAGACTATTGTGAGGAGAATTGACTTCTGTGAAGAGCTGGAGAGAGTAGCCAGATAGATTATTGGAAAGAAAGGCCTGTAGTCTGACCTGGCCTTCCTCTGACTACCCCCCATTAATCACAGTACGGCCAGTTACACCACGACGCCAAGAGTTCCACAGTGATCGGGCGGACCTATGTGAGGTTAATTCAGAACAGACATCCTTAGACATGCTACTTATGTGACGTTGGAGAAGCCATTAAAGAAGTGATAGAGTCCTATAAGAGGTAGGGTTGAGCAGGAGAACCTGTCTGGCTAGACAGCCCTGGACTGCAAGTCCCACCAAGAGAAGTGGGCAATTGAGCAGATGAACCTGGACTTCACCGCAAGAGCCATCAAAGTTATCACTTGACATGCAATTATCTTTTTTTTTTTCTTTTAAGAATGATTTTTTAAAGATATACATTGAGACGTTACAAAAAACAATTTTCAATTGTACATAAATTCCTTTAAAATGTTACTTTAATTTTTCATATGTTTATTTTCAATTTCTTTTTCCATTCATTAAAAGTCAATGATGTACATACTAAATTAGTAAAAACTCAATAAAAACGATATGTAAAAATATACATAAACAAATGGCTTGAAAAAGAAAGCAGCAATAAATGAGTTTAGGCAAAATGTCTATTTCATTAACAAACATTTCACTTTTAAAATAATAAACTTTAAAAATAAAGTTTTACTAAACTAAAATTAGCGTTTTAAAAATAAAAACGTGGCATTTGGCGCAGTCGACAGGATACGAAGAAAAAAGAAAATGGCGGAAAATCCAAACAACCAGTTGCAAAAATTCAACGGCTCGAAGTCGGCAATTAGGCCTGAGTCATGGATCAAATTATATGATTTTGAAAATAATTCTTTAAAGGAAGATGAAAAAATCAAAAATCTTATGTACTACTTGACAGATTCAGCACTTGAATGGTATGCAGACGAGATTATTTCAAATCCTGCAATAAAAAGATGGGAAGTTGTAAAGGAAAAGTTGATTCAAAGATTTGGTTCATACAACGCAAATCCAATTGTCTCAGCATCACATCGAAGATTAAAACGAGAAGAATCAATAGAAAATTATTTTCAAGATAAAATTCGCCTGTTAAATCAAACCCATCTAACGAAGGAGGAAAAAATTCATTTATTAACAGACGGACTTCCAAATGATTGGAAAGATTTAATTGTGGCTGCACAGCCAACTGACACCACAAAATGGTTTCATATCGCAGCTTCAATTGAACAAAATAGGGCTTCAATTCAGTTTAAGCCTAAAAACAAAATACATCTCGCGACAAAAAATAATGATAATAGAAAAAATGTTTGCCCATTCTGGTGTCCAATATGTTCGAAAAAGGGAATAAAAATTAAACATTGGGTCACAGATTGTGAGGATTATGATCCTAATTATAAAAAGGATAGGCCTAATCAAAACACTTCAGTGAAACAAGTATGCGGAGCCCCGGAATTGTTGAATGTAAGTACTTTGACAAATACCCCTACACAAGGAGCTTCCAAGCTTATCAACATAAGTGTTGAAGTAAATGGAATTCCTGCGCAAGCATTTGTGGATACTGGTGCAACAGTATCAATAATCAATTGGCGATTGTTCAAGCGAACCCGTCTTCAACTTCAACCAAATTCAGACATTCACATCAGCCAAGCGGATGGTGTTACCAGGACATGTGGAAGCCTTCAGACCAAGGTAAGAATAGATAAACTAATTAAACCTGTAACTCTCCATGTAATGAAGAACTTTAAATATCCACTCTTGATCAGATTAGATGTTGCATCTCTTTTTAATCTTTTAATAGATGTCAGAGACAAAACAATTTACACCAAATTTGATGGATTACAAAATCCAATTCTTGTAAATCATCTAGAAGAGATAAGAGAACATGAATTAAAAGAATTACTTGAACACAATAGGAATGTATTTTCTCAGCATGCTGTTGATTTGGGAAAAGTAGCTATACAACATAAGATCATCACGAAAAGTGAACAACCAATTTCTCTTAGACCCTATCGTCGTCCTCTAAAAGAGTATGAAGAGATAGCTGAACAAGTTAAAGAACTTCTCGAACACAAGTTAATAAGAATTTCAGATTCTCCTTGGGCATTTCCTGTTGTTATGGTTCCCAAGAAGGATGGAAATAAAAGGATGTGCATTGATTACAGACGTCTTAATGAGATCACACTGGATGACAGGCAACCCCTACCTCACATACAGGACATGTTTGATCGATTGCATGGATCCAGATTCTTCTCTACCCTTGATGTTGCATGGGGTTATTGGCAGATCGAAATGGACCCGCAATCTATTCAAAAAACTGCATTCGTCACAAACGATGGTCATTATGAGTTTTTAGTGATGCCCTTTGGTTTAAAAAATGCTGCTTCAACGTTTCAAAGGATAATCCAACATATTCTAGGTGAATTATTATGGAAAGGAACTTGCTCTTTCCAAGATGACATATTGGTGTACACGAAAACATGGCAAGAGCACATAGAGCTTCTTAGTAAAGTTTTTGACAAATTAAGACAGTACAACATGAAATTAAAATTGTCGAAATGTATTTTTGGAAGAACTGAAGTAAAATACCTCGGACATATCATCAGTCACAATCAATTAAAACCTGATCCAGGAAAAGTAAAATCTATTCAAGACTTTCCAAGACCTGATACTGTAAAGAAAGTTCGTCAGTTCATGGGATTGGCAAATTATTACAGAAAATTTGTGAAGGACTTTTCTAAAATTTCATTCCCCTTGGTTCGACTCACTCGGAAGAATCAGCCCTTCATCTGGAATGAGGAAGTAGAGGAGTCATTCGCTAAACTTAAAATGGCACTATCTACAAAACCTGTCCTTGCTATTTACAACCCGGACTACCCCTCTAAAGTTTTTACAGATGCCTCCAAATATGGAATTGGAGCAATCCTAACACAAATTGGTCCAGACAATGAGGAACATGTAATTGCTTATTACTCCAAAACACTGCAACCACACCAAGAAAATTATTCTGCTTATGAGATGGAATGCCTAGCCGTAATACATGCAACTGATCACTTTCATGTGTACATAGAAAACCAACCATTTGAAATCATCACTGATCATGCGGCGCTCCAATGGCTTTTCACCATGAAGAAACCGAAACCTAAGTATTTTAGATGGATTCTTAGTTTATCCTCGAAATCATGTAACATCGTTCATCGTTCTGGAAAGCAACAAACTCATGTTGACGCCTTATCAAGACTCCCAGTTGTTAACATTGCAACTCAAGAACTTCAAGAACACCAACAAAATTCAGATTTGAGTTTCTTGAAAAATTCCCACACTCACGACGGTGTGGTAATGATCAAACAAAGAGGAGTTTTTAAAGCAGTTGTCCCAAACTCGCTTACCAAAAAAATATTGGAAGAATATCACGATTCATTGAGTCACCCATCAATAACCAAAACATGCAAACTTATAACTCAATGTTATTGGTGGAAAGGAATAACAACTGACATCAAGAATTATGTTCGATCTTGTAAATCTTGTCAACTAGTGAAGGTCAGACATGAACCAACTTTAGGAGAAATGATCACTCCAACGTCAAATATCCAACCATTACAAATGATCGGTTGTGACACTATTGTACTGGGAACAGCAGCAGCTAACACAAAGCATAAATTCATTCAAGTTTTTGTTGATCACGCAACTCGTTATCTATGGGCATATCCCACAATAACAAACACTGCTCAAGCTGTCACTCAATGTCTTGATAAGATAATCAAATCTGTTAATTCGATCAATACTATCTTAACAGATAATGGCAAAAATTTTATATCAAAAGAGTTCAACAAATTTCTTTCTTTACAAGGAATTAAACACACATATACTTCGCCTTATCATCCTCAGTGCAATGGCATTTGCGAGAAATTAAATGATACGATAATGACAAAACTGAGAATAGCTGTTCTAGAGAAACCTAGATGTAAATGGAGCTCATTGTTACCGCAAGTTGTCAAAAATTATAATTCCACACCACATGACGTGACTGGTTTTTCACCGCTTTTCTTAATGTATGGAATCGGTAATGTACCCGAATTTGCCGACCAAACTCCAATTACAATTGAAGAAGCCAGGAAGAAAGCTAGCCTGCGGACAGAACAAATTAGAAGTAAGTGGAAGATTAAACACGATAGCCATCACCCTAAGTATGTCTTTAAAGAAGGAGACTTAGTCATAAGAAAAATTGCCTTCAACGACCCTCGTCTCATCAAGACATCACCAAAATATGAAGGACCATTTGTCATTCAAAAAAAGGTATCTGATGTAACCTACGATATCTCTCTGAAAGACCAAAAGCAAGCAAGACGCGTTCACATATCTCAACTTCGACCATTTATTACCCGAGAATAAATGCTTCAAGAAGGGGAATATGAGACGTTACAAAAAACAATTTTCAATTGTACATAAATTCCTTTAAAATGTTACTTTAATTTTTCATATGTTTATTTTCAATTTCTTTTTCCATTCATTAAAAGTCAATGATGTACATACTAAATTAGTAAAAACTCAATAAAAACGATATGTAAAAATATACATAAACAAATGGCTTGAAAAAGAAAGAAGCAATAAATGAGTTTAGGCAAAATGTCTATTTCATTAACAAACATTTCACTTTTAAAATAATAAACTTTAAAAATAAAGTTTTACTAAACTAAAATTAGCGTTTTAAAAATAAAAACGTGGCAACATATAGATGGAAATTTTGCCGAGAGAGCCCTATGCTTCTATAGATATACAATAAGTGAAAAAAAAATTAAAAATACAAAAATGTCAGGTGTTGATATTGAAAACAAAATAGGTATACCCTGACATCTCACATGAGTTTTTTTAGATGGCAGAGCGCAGATATATGCCAATTTTGTTTTTAATATCAACACCTGAACTTTTGTGTATATGTATTTATTAATTTTCACATGTTCAACGTATTTATGCAAATTTGGTTTTAAATAGCCATTTATTTATTTCTCAGGAAGTCTCTAGGACCAAATATTTGGTCGTTGAGGTACAGCCTGCACCATTCTGACGAAGGCCAACAGCTCGAAACGTGTTCGTGGTTGGCTTTTATATTTATCAGGAAATGAATTGGCCAAACATCTTTGAACAAGCCTAAATAAAGGTTTAGTAGATTTTTTCCGAAGGATCAGAATATGCCTTATTATCTTTAACATATATTTGGACAGCGCTGTATGCGTTTACAAGGGCGTCGGGAACAAGTTTCAGCGCCTAGAATCTTTGGTCTCGCACTGCACGCCCAGTTTTAACCGAAAAATCGACCTCCCACCCCAATACTCCGTGTTTTACCTCGCCAATCCCCCAGCTGAACTATTTACCTACTGTATTGGGCTTTCATATCCATAGTTTTAAAATATTTCCAAGTTGTAACCTGAAGAAGGGCATTCTAGCCTGAGAGCTTGTGTTTTTACCATTAAAAGAAAATCACCACGTTTTAATCGCCTTCATTTCAAATATTATTGCGTGGCTACGTCATGTCTGATCTTTAACATATATATTAAAAACAAATTAGGCATATCTTGACCACTAACATGAGTGTTTTTTAGATGGCAGAGCTGTAATCTAGTGGAACAGAAATCAACTAAATGTTGATTTAACCTGTTCCCTGATATTTGACCAACCCAATTTCTTAATATATCAAGAAAAGCCAACTACGAACGCGTTTCGAGCTGTTGCCCCGGTCAGCGTGGCGCAGGCTGTACCTCTGCAACTAGTTCCAGTTCAAAATAACTTTAAGATATAGTTAGTTCGTAAATTTACAAAATTCTTTTATCAAAAAGCCTCTGGAACCAAAAGATTTTTGGACGCAGAGGTACAGACTGCACCACGCTGACGAGGGTCAACAGCCCAAAACGCGTTCGTGGTTGGTTTTTCTTAATTTATCAAGAAAATGGGTTGGCGAAATATCAGGGAACAGGTTAAATCAACATTTAGTTGATTTCTGTTCCACTAGATGGCGCTCTGCCATCTAAAAAACGCTCATGTTAGTGGTCAGGATATGCCTACTTTGTTTTTAATATCAACACCTGACCTTTTATATTCTTTTATTATTATTTTTTTCATATATATATAACAAAGTTTCGGGAAGATGGCATATAGGTTGGCTTTTTTTATGAATTTTCTAAAAACTTTTGTAGTGACTCACATTCTGTATCACTACGAGTAAAGTTTTTCTCTAGGGTGATAAAAATCATAATCTATCTTGTCATTATTTAAGGAGAAATAACCGACTATTTCTATCCTTAGGGATGAAGTATGAAAGGATGAATTGTGAAGAGTAATGTTGAACGGAAAAATGTGTTTCCATCCCTGGACACTTTTATTTTTCCGTTCATCATTACTCTTCACAATTCATCCTTTCATACTTCATCCCTAAGGATAGGAATAGTCGTTATTTCTCCTTAAATAATGAAAATAACGATTTTCCGTTCTGTAAAAAAGAAACATTTGTGGTAAAACTTGTTAAACTTCGTTCTCTAATCTATCTTGTATTCTAACCTGAAAATTGGCCCATGACACTTCATCAGCATAAATATCTTTTTAGTAAATTTGACCAAATTCATAACCCCTCTTGTTTTATGAAATCGAAGTCGCCCCTGTACTGATGAGGGCTATTGCCTGAAACCAGGGTATAAAGGTTGTTGGCTTTTTGTCTGAATTTGCCAAAACTGGTGTTGGGGCTCATTCTTTATCATCACTAGTAAAGTGTATTTACTAGTGTAATAAACATAATACATCGTTATGATGCATAAATAAAGGGAAAGGTGCTCTTCTAGGTACATACGTACACATATAACATAAAGTTGCGAGAGGATAGTACTCATGAGGTACTTCTCCATTTAAAAATGCATTTAACTAGTGCATTATGTTTATCAGCCCTCAACGTTCCTCTATGACTACACCATTAACCACAGTACGGCCTGTTACACCACGACGCCAAGAGTCTAACAGTGATGGGGCGGACCTATGTGAGGTAAATTCAGAACCAATATCCTTAGACAATCTACTTGTGTGACGTTGGAGAATCCATTAAAGAAGCGATGGAGTCCTACAAGAGTCCCACAGTGGTCGTGCGGGCCTATTTAACAAATTCTGACAAATGCCAACCTACATACCATGGTTTCAGGCTATGACCCTCTTCAGTAAAAGGATGGTTTCGATTCAATAACATCCTACAAGAGGGGTTAGGAAATCGGTCGAATTTGCCAAAAAGGTGTTTAAACTGATGAAATGAGCCGATTTTAAGGCTAGAATACTACATAAAGTTGCGGAAGGATGGTATTCATGTACCTTTAAAGGGAAGGCACCTTTCTCTCTTTTTTTGGTACTTACATACAAGTATATACTTGTATACTTGTACAAGTGTACACTGCTAACTTTTGTACATAGATATTCTTTCCTTTTCTTCCTTTTCTCTTTTCTGAGCGAGGATTCAGTCCCCTGCTTCTCATTTCTTTTTAGATTCATTTCTAACAGGAGTCTGTTTAAGACGTAATGTCTTAATAAATGCTTGTGTGTGTGTGTGTATTAAAAAAAATTATTGCGAAGATAAACATATGCGTTACTTTTGCTATGATTATGTGCCCTTATGTGTATTTCTTTTTAGAAGCATTTGGAAGGATTTGCATAAATATAAAAAGGGATTTTATAAAGTAATTAACTCTAAGTGAAAATATATCGGTGAGATAATGATTTTTGCCGCCACATGAAAATACTTCGCTGATTGTATTACTCGCGATGAGCAAAAATAGTTTCATTTTTAAAGCAACCTAACCCAGGGGTCGGCAAAATGCGGCTCGCGAGACACATGCGACTCTTTGGATGTGAAGATATGGCTCTTTATATAGTTCCACTAGCCGAATGACCTGGTCAACGCCCGGGTTTTACCCGATTAAGTGTTTTTATTCAAATACTATTCGTTACAATTATAAATTGGCGCCGTGGATGTCACTCTTGTGAAACGTCCCGCTCCAAACTTTGTGTCTGAGAAGCGATATTTTTATAGAAAGATGATCTGGTTTTATTTTCTGCTCGAATGAATGTTTTTCTGTTAGAATTTTGTTCCTGCGTACAAAATAATGAACTGGTTTCACTCGTGGTCTCTGCTTTTTGGAATTTTTCCCGATATAATTTTGTATCTGATAATCAAACATGATACAGCAATGTCGTCATCATTTTCTGACTAAAAATATATAGTTTTAATAATTGATTTATATATTTTTTAAAATAGCCTATCGTCTTTGTAGAATAGTGTGAAATATATAAGTGATGTGAATATAAGAAATGGAATTAAGAACAATAGACTGACGGTGTTTTGTAAACATATAATTAATCTTTACTAAAGTTAAATGTGAGTGATAAATAAATAATTCAATAATAAATATATAAGTTGTAGTTTATAAAATATAAACAACACAACATATTTGGCGACGAGGATTAAAAAATATATATATAAATAAGCGTAAAAGAAGATGGCAAATAATTTGACGTCTCCATTACCGTTGAACCTTTTTTTTTTAATGCCACAGATTTGTATTCCGAATACAAACATTGGATGAATTCATATTTAATTTATGAATTAGCAAGCGGTGTTTCAACAAAGAAAGATGACGTTAAAAGGGCAACACTTTTGCATTGCCTTGGACCACAGGTCCAAAGAATTTTCTTTAATTTGCCAGAAGAAAAAGATACGTATGAAAAAGCAAAAGAAGCTTTAACTAAATATTTCACACCACAAAAAAATATTGTATCAGAACGATTTAAATTTAGGCAAAGAAAACAAAATACAGATGAAAATATTGATTCATATGTCATTGCCCTAAGAGAATTAGTCAAATCCTGTGAATTTGGAAATTTAGAAGAAGACATGATCAGAGATCAGATAATAGAAAAATGCTATAATAGGCAATTAAAAGAAAAGTTGTTGCAACAAGATAATTTGAATCTTCAAAGAACAATTGAGATATCAAGAATGTTTGAAACAGCCAAAGAAGAATTTAGAGTATTGACAAATGAAGATATGACCTCAATAAATAGAGTAAACTATAAAAATAATTTCCAAGCAGCTAATGAATCAACTGTTAAAGGACCAAAAGCTCATAATGTGTACCATCAAAAAGGAAGCACCTCCAAGGTAAGTGCACCTAATTTGGAAGAATGCTATAGATGTGGCTTAACTACACATCCTCCATATAAATGTGGAGCTAAAAATATGAAATGCACATTTTGTAACAAGATGGGTCATCTTAATAGAGTTTGTAGAAATAAAAATAAATATAAAAATATTGAAGGAAAGAAAAGAAATATTCAAAATATTTCAGAAAATAATGAAGACTCAGATGAATACACTTTCTTTTTAGGCTCTGATAACAAAGAAAGTATCTATATAGATGGAAAGGAAATAACAATGACTATTGATACAGGTAGTGATACAACATTCATAGGACTTGAAAATTTGAAAAATATTTTTCCTAAGTCTCAAATGCCAACTTTAAATGGTACAGAAAGGAAATTTTATGCCTATGGCAAACTTCACCTCTTCCATGTTGTGGATATTTCTTTGCAGATGTTTCATGTGGTGAAAGGTCTATAAAGGAACAGATTTTTGTGATTGAAGGTAAAGCAGAACCTCTTTTAGGAAAGAAAGCAAGTTTCGAATTAGAAATTATAAAGCGTGGAACAAAAATAAGGAATATTCAACAGGAAGTTATTCCGAAGGATATATATAATTTGATACAAGAAAACATGAACCTTTTTCAAGGTCAAGGAAATGTGAAGGGTTATAGTCAAAAAATAACTCTAAAAGAAAATGTTACTCCTGTAGCTCAGAGATGCAGACATTTTCCATATAAAATGGTAGAAGCCATCAATCAAGAGCTAGACAAAATGATAGAAGATGGCATTATTGAGGAAGTCCATGAAGCTTCTGAATGGATCTCAAACATTGTAGCAGTTCCAAAAAAGGGTACTGAAGAAATCAGACTATGTGTTGATCTGAGAGAAGTGAATAAAGCCATAGTTAGAGAGAGATATCCTATACCAACAGATCTTAGAAGAAATATTTTAGACTTAGCTCATGAAACTCATCAAGGGATTGCTAAAACTAAACAAATTTTAAGAGAAAAATACTATTGGCCCAATATGGACAAAGATATAGAAAGACGTATAAAGAATTGTTACATTTGTGAAGTCAATCAACCTTTAAGGCATGACCAACCTTTAACAACCATACCAATACCTCCTAGACCATGGTATAAAGTAGGAGTTGACTTAGTTGGACCAATTGATTCAAAATATATTTTGACACTTATTGATTATTATTCATTGTTCCCGGAAGCGATTATAATACATGATATTTCTTCGAAAACTATAATTTCAAAATTAAAAGAAATTTTTGCAAGATATGGATTTCCCATTGAAATAGTTTCAGATAATGGTCTTCAATTTGTAAGCAAAGATACTGAGCAATTTTTTATGAAATCAGGTATAAAACATATAAGAGTGTCACCATATTATCCTAAAAGCAATGGAAAAATTGAACGTTTCCACAGATATTTAAAAAAGCAACTTATTTCAGTAAAATTGTAAGGAAAGGATTGGAAAGAAGAACTTCAATGTGTTCTAATGGCATACAGGTCGACTCCACACCCTTCTACTGGGAAAACACCAGCATTATTGCTTTTTTCCAGGGAAATTAGAAATAAGCTCAATGATATAAATGACAATGATGCTCTTATGGATAAAGAAGTGATGGAGCATAATCAAGCCTATAAAGAAAGAATGAAGAAATATGCTGATAGCAAGAATAAGGCCTTGCCTCATGACTTCAAGAAAGGTAATATTGTTTATGTCGCAAACACTGAAATGAAAAGCAAGTTGACACCAAATTATGACAACCAAAGATTTATCATTCTAGAGACTATATCTCCAAATTCATTCAAGTTAGTCAATACTGAGACAGGTAGCTTTATCATTAGGAATGCAAAGCATTTAAGACATGTCAATGTCTTACAAGATTTTAACAAAGGAATTGATTTGAATACCACTTTGATTAAGACTCCAGAAATTAGAATGGAACTTCCTAGTACTTCAAGGTATCTACCAGAACAAGAAGCAACCTTAGAAGATATTGTACCAGAAGAGCAGATTGCTATATCTGATATGGACTGTTCCTTCTAGATTTAAGGACATGATTAGATACTAACTAAACAAGGGAGGAATATGTAGAATAGTGTGAAATATATAAGTGATGTGAATATAAGAAATGGAATTAAGAACAATAGACTGACGGTGTTTTGTAAACATATAATTAATCTTTACTAAAGTTAAATGTGAGTGATAAATAATTATAATTAAATAATAAATATATAAGTTGTAGTTTATAAAAGATAAACAACACAACAGTCTTCCTCGTATTTTTTACCTATGTATGGAAATTTTGGTTTGAATTAGTGAACTACTGCGAATTTGTATACCGGACATACAAACAAACATACAAACATTCATTTATATATATATAGATATGTAAATATTATTCATGCGCGTGCTATTTATTGCTGAGAATAGTCGTTATTTCGCCTTAAATAATGAAAATTACGATTTTACGTTCTGTAAAAAAAGAAACATTTGTGGTAAAACTTGTTAAACTTTGTTCTATAATCTATCTTGTATTCCAACCTGAAAATTGGCCCATGGCATAAATACCTTTTTAGTAAATTTGACCAAATTCATAACCCCTCTTGTTTTATGAAATCGAAGTCACCCCTGTACTGATGAGGGCCATAGCCCTAAACCAGGGAATACAGGTTGGCCTTTTTGTCTAAATTTGCCAAAACTGGTATTGGGGCTTATTCTTTATCACCACTAGTAAAGTGTATTTACATACATCAATACATCGTTATGATGCATAAATAAAGAGAGAGGTGCTCTTCTAGGTACATACGTACATATATAACATAAAGTTGCGAGAGAATAGTACTCATGTACCAAAGAAGACACTTCTTCATTTAAAAATGCGTTTAAACAGTGCATTATGTTTATCACACATTTCCGTTCATCATTTTAAAAAATCGAAATATGGTAAATTGTAAATGTTAACTCTTCCGACTCAAAAGTTGGCCAACCCCTAACCTAACCTAGCCTAGTGGATTGATACACTCGGCAGCGTGTTGGTTCCAGTGTGCACAGCAATGAGTATCTTACCAATATATTTCATTAAGATTGTCTTTAAAATACTCACAATGAATAACAACAAAGATATATATATATAGTTGATATACATTTTTATTAATAAAGAGAGCATTTTTTTACATTTTTAAAACATCAACAACTCAACATGACCAGAGTTTTTTTTTGTTTAATATAAATACATTTATTTTTTTTTTCATAGAGAGATCAAAGCCAAAGTGCACTTGTTATACATTAATATATATATATATTGTTTTTTCAAAATACAGACTGGGTAAAATTCAAATATATTTGAATGTATCTTTTTAAAAAATTATGGTAAATTCCTAAAAACAAGTTTTTTTTTTATATCATATATATATATTATTTTAAAATATCATCATATATATTCAGTTTTACACTATATAGAGAGATATATATCACTTCAAGAATATTTCAAGAGTAGAAGAGAGAGAGAGATTTGAGAAATCTCAGCAGACGACACAGTAGTTTCACAGAGTAGTTAACAGAATTGACCATCTTCTAAGACTACTTAGAGCTAGCAGCATATGATATGAAATAGCTTGCAAAATATTGCGATATAATTTTTTTTGCGAAATAAAAAAGATAACTCACACTTTTTTTATATATTATAAATTCTACATTTGACATCAAGAGCGCGGAAAAATGGAATTTCAAATAGCATGTATTTTTAATATAGAGAAGATTGAATTATATTTCACAGAAGGAAGTTTCTGTTATATTTAAAAAATAGAGATCTATCAAATATTAATTTAAAGATTTTTTTTAATGATTTTTAATTATGATAATTTTTATTCTGCTTAACGTGTTTTTAAGGCCTTTTCGGCACGTTATGGAAGATTGTTTTATTTTATTCTCATAAAATAACTTTATCGGCTTTATATGTATTGTTTATTTATAAAAAATAGCAGACGATTGTTTTAGAGCTTATTGCTGAAAGAGCTTTATGATTTAATTTACCTCGTTTCAGCTCAAATATATGAAAATATTATGAGATCATTATAAATAAATTAAAATATAATGGGAATAATTTATATGAAAGGAAGGGAATATTTGGGATATAAAATTTTATATTATATTTAAAAGCCTGTAACCTACTTTGTTTATTGGTATTTATTTAATAATTTAAAAAAGTTTTTAATTTTTTTTAAATTAATGTTAATGTATAAAAACACATTATACGTAAAAAAAACATTAATGTACTTTGTTTTCAAAAGCACTTTTATACGTTTATACTATATTTTGAGTAACTAAAAGTTACACCGAAATTAAGTTGTATTCTTAATGTGTATATATTGAACCATATATTTCATTTTTTAAAACATCATAAACGCTGCAGACGACAGAATTATAAAACAATATTTTTATTTGTTTATGTATAACTTATTTATTAAAGAATATAAAAAGTAGTTATATATAAAAATGAGTATAGAGATCTTTAAACAAAAATTAAACTTACAAATCATAAAATACACAATAAAAATATTTCAAAACAATAGCGCGCATTATATTAATAGCATTTTAAAAATAGTATAATAAATCAAAGCAATCTGAAGATCGAAAAAAATTGTAGTTATTTTAAAATAGATTAATAATGTAAAAACACATAACTGCGGGCAAAAACATTTACTATAAAAATTAGTAATGAAAAGGGGGTGTAACCCTTTTTATACATTATAGATTATATTAATAATAAATATATTCGTAAAATATTATTTACCTTTTATTTTGAAATAAAAGCTGATTAATAAAATCAATTTATTAATGTTAATTATTATAGTCATAGGCTTTAGAAAGATAATTAAGTGAAAAAAATTTACTGTATAGGTATATAATCTATAAATAAATAAATATTTATTGTTATGTATTTTTCAGACAGATTCATTTTGGTCAAAAGTAAAAAAAAACTTAAATATTCAAATAAAAAAACCTATGTAAATAGTATTATTAAAATAGTTTTAATAAATAAATAAATAAAAAATTATATATATATAGGTAATATGCTTGAACTAAAAAGGACGTTTTATTCTCTATAATAACTTTATAATTTTATATTCTCCCTTTTAAATATTTAAATATTTTTATAAAGATTTAATATATATTTTCAATTTTATTGATATTTCAGATTGTATTATTTTATCTAAGTGAAAAAAAAAGCGTATTTCAAAATTCTTTTTTTTTTTCACAGAGAAATTTAATTTCAAAAGATTAATTTACAAATATTTGGCTCATTAAATTTTTTAATAATAATTTCAAATATATTTATATATTTTTGTAATAAAAAATAAAAATATTCTCGAAATACTTTATATAAAAAAAATCCCAAAAGATTCAAAACGCATATTCATATGAACAAAATATATCGGGCATTAGACTATTAGTTATATAACAAGGATACAATCAAATTTGTAATAACAAATTGTGAGAGTAAAAAATAGGAATACACACATGTAGAATTAATATATTTTAAAATTTCATTAATGTTTATATAAAAGAGTGATAAATATATCCAAAAGACACTTAATCGGTTGAAAAGTAAATACATAATTTGTAGAAATTAAAATATACTGAAAAACTTAATTTACATTTACATACACGCAATATAATTATTATATATACACTCAGTGTATTATGATGCATTAGCGCACCATCTGTTATGAAAATTAGAAACTATTTTAGACGCGTAAGATTCTTTTTGAAATTAAACAATTTCTACTGCCCTTACTGCAATATGGAAAAATTAATGGGAGGGCCTGGCTTATCAGTGGTGAACCCCCCAGCGGTTTGGCCAGTTTAATTTACCATACCGCTGTTATATTGCATTTTTGGAACTTTCTTTTATAGTGATTATAATTTTTCCATTGCAGTAAGGGCAGTAGAAATTGTTTAATTTCAAAAAGAATCTTACGCGTCTAAAATAGTTTCTAATTTTCACACTCAGTGTATTTTAAATAATATATATATACAATTTAGTAGAAAATAAATCGACTTTTATATATAAAGATTATTATTGAACATTTTATATAAATTAACTAATGCAACATTCAATTAAATATACTTTCTATTTTTTTAAATGGATGTCAATTTTATAGTCAAAAATAATTATACAATTTTATATAAGGAATGTAAAGCCGTGATATAGATTTTATAAAAGACATGGAAAAAGTTTTGAACTTTTTCAAAACTAAAAGTTCTATTCCTAAAGTATAGAAAACAAAATGCTCGTGATTAATTCAAATGTGTTTATTTTTGGAAACATTATATTAATATTTCAAACTGAAATAATATAATAGTTACCCCAAAGTAATATATATATTAGTTTTAATAATAAATTAAAACTATGAATATATACAAATTATAATTATCCAGTTTAAAAACATATTCACATTTACATATATTTTTTAAATTTTAATTTTCAATTTAATTTGGAAAAAATGTCAAACGTTTTAATATTTCAAGAACATTTCTTTTTAATAAAAGGTAGGTTGTTATAATAAGAGAACAGAAGATTTGATAAAAAGTTAAAAACTAAATATTTCACTCGATTTTCCGAATTCCAAAGAATGACACAGAAGTCGTTTTTTTACCGATATATTTGACCATATACAAGTATGTACAAGTACCATATACTTGCATGTATAAAAAAAGATTTAATAATGGTTTCATTTTGTTTCAGAAATATTTTATATATAGATATTATAACATTATATAATACAATGTTTATCGATATGTTGCATAGAATTTCTCCCTTAATATATGCATATATAGCATATACCTTTTTATACCTAAACACAATTATATTACTTTATAAATTATAAGCTACACTCATGGACAAAACTTAAGGAATTTGTACCTTTCAGCATGTATATCGGTATTATAACTCTGAAATGTATTACAGTGACCTTTATTGAAGACACACGAAATAACTTAGTTGTACCTTTTAGCATGTATATCGGGATTATAACTCTAAAAGATATTACAGTGACCTTTTTTGAAGACACACGAGATAACCAAGTTGTGCCATTTAGCATGTATATCGGGACAGTAACTCTGAAAGATATTACAGCGACCTTTATTGAAGACATACGAGATAGCCAAGTTGTGCCTTTTAGCATGTATATAGGGATTATAATTCTGAAAGATATTACAGTGACCTTTATTGAAGACACACGAGATAACCAAGTTGTGCCTTTTAGCATGTATATCGGGATTATAACTCTGAAAGATATTACAGTGACCTTTATTGAAGACACACAAGATAGCCAAGTGTGAACAACCTTTGTGTCCTTAAAATAAACAGACGCCTAGAGACATCAATGACAAAGACCTTAAATTGTGTCTATGAGTATTCTAATTGTTCTATTTTTTTAAATAGAAGCAAATAAATGAAAATAAAACAAGCTTTTCCATTGGCTGATATGGTTATTAATGTGATTTATTCCCTTCATATAAATATCAAATATTTTCCATAACGTATGGTATAGAACCCTTTTATGTGAGATCAAATAATACATTTCCTTTTTTTTGAACAAAAATATATTGATAGAAAAAAATTGTAATTGATATGCTTTGCTTCATTTTTCTTCAAAGTTGTAATAGTTTTCAAAAGCGAAAATAAATTTGGCAATTATTTTCCTGTTATTTTTTTTATCGTTATTTGTTCTCTTTTTCAAGGAAACACAAAAGAAAATGGCAACGAATACCTTTAAAATATCACAATGCGAAAATACAATCCATAAAGTATCTAAGGTTTAATTTTTTTCACGTAGTCCTTAATATATATAAATGGCTATTAAATCTTTACAAAAGATGGTAAAAATGTAGATTTATTAAGTTCATTCTTTCAATTTTTTTCTTATAAAATAAAAAACACAAAAGAGTAGTAAATATTGAGTAATTAAATTCTAACCACACAAAACCATTAAATTCTAACCAAAACCTAAACATAAAGCGTTAAAATATATATATCATTTCAAAATAATTTATAACAAATGTGTGCCATATAATAAAATATTCATAATTAAGTTTGCATATTTATTCATTCATATTATTTACGATAAACTGTTTTAGTTTACCTTTATTATATTCCATCATTTCTTTTTATTTGTTGGCACCATTAAAAATGACTAGATCTATTATAAGAAAATATATAAATAAAAGGTAATCTTAAAGAAAAGTATATTTTAGGCCTAAAAATTCTGACCAAAGATTGTCAGTGTTGTCAGATGACAAGAGTATCAATGTCTGTGAAAACAAATATTTGCTTTTTTTTTTTTGGAAATTTCGAAATACTTCAAGTTTTTAAAAATCTTTTTAAAAAAATAATGAGAAAAAAAAGTTAAAAGATATACGAAACAGTGCTGAATAGAGAATTAAAAAGTTATTTTCGGATTGTTAAAGATATTTCCTTTTATATTTTAGAGTGCTCCTTTTGAAAAAATTAATAAAAATTTATATAAATTTATTTTGAATTTGTAATTTCACTTTTAGATTCCCTATTAAAATGAATACAAAAAACTTATAATTATATCCGAGTTTCACACTTTCACAAGGCTATAATCTATGAACAATTAATATACAATAAAAACTTCAACCCCTTTCTGTAAATATTAAAAAAAAAACTAAATATATAAAATAAATTGATAATAAATAAAACAAATAGGGGGCGTTGAACTCCAATTAAAACAAATAATATTTATCAAAGATTTAGAGTAAATAAATGATTATATTTACGAAAACAAAATATAATGAAAAAAGTTCTATCTTCGTCGAAAGGTCTATAAGAAAAAAAGTCAGCTCCTCACTGCATTAGCAAGATGCTAGAGCAGAGGGCTAAGAAACAACTTATCATGCTATGAAAGAAAGAATAAACCACAAAAAATGATATATATTGTATATAATATAATAATTGAAAACATTAAAGATGACAATTTTGTTGGGTTAGGAAATCAATCTTTTAAAAAGCAAGCCATCTCTAACCGTCAAAATAAACTTTGAAACTTTGCGTTTTCCATCTATATGTTTCTCTGCCTTTTGGATAAGATCAAAATGTGTCTATAGGTTAGTTCTAGAATGGTTCAATCTACTTGCCTGCTTTGATCAATTCCGAAGATTTTTCCTTGAGGATCTCATCAAATCAAAGCCGTCCTAGAGAGCGCTAGTTTGAAACCATGGTCTTCAGGGAGTATTTTAGAATTGACATGATGAGCTGATGTTGCTGCTTTGTTATTGACCTGAGTCTCAAGATTGCTGATCAATAGATAACACATAAGTTTCAACTTTTATTTTGACGAGAGAAATGTCTTTCTTTTTTAAACTTTGCAAAAATCATCCGAATTGTATTGACGAAGACAATAAAAAAAAAACGATTTTTGAAAAGCAATGGTGAATCTTACAAAGAAGATAATGAAATAAATAGAGAGAAGAAATGAGGGGACAGTTAAATGGAGGCCCATCCTGTTAGGACGACGACAAGATCACAGAAGTCGAGTCAGTTGTCCTCGGGCGAAGAGGACTGAGGGTGAGGTACAGCCTTGACATGTCTCACGGCCGGCTCGTCCACCTGAGGGGTGTATTTGGGACCGAAGGCTGCGGGGTGGAGACGCACCTTCTCGGGGTCGCTCTCCCCACGCATCAGGAAGAACATGCTCAGGTTGAACTGAGGGATGTCATTCACCACGGCCAGGAATAACATCATGAAGGTCAGACCGATAAGAAGGTAGCCTGAACACAAAGAGGCAAACGGTCAAGGATCAACCTAAATTTGGAGCAATGGTTACAACAGGTAGCTTGTACATTCAGGTAAAGAGCCATGGATAAACCTGAAGTAGAAATAATGGTTCTAACAGGTAGCTTGTACATTCAGGTAAAGAGCCATGGATAAACCTGAAGTAATGGTTAACAGGTAGCCTGTACATTCAGGTAAAGAGCCAAAGATAAACCTGAAGTAATGGTTAACAGGTAGCCTGTACATCCAGGAAAACGGTCAAGGATAAACCTGAAGTAGAGGTAGTGGTTCCAACAGGTAGCTTGTACATTCAGGTAAAGAGCCAAAGATAAACTTGAAGTAATGGTTAACAGGTAGCTTGTACATTCAGGTAAAGAGCCAAAGATAAACCTGAAGTAATGGTTAACAGGTAACCTGTACATTCAGGTAAATAGCCAAGGATAAGCCTGAAGTAGAAGTAGTGGTTCCAACAGGTAGCTTGTACATTCAGGTAAAGAGCCAAAGATAAACCTCAAGTAATGGTTAACAGGTAGCCTGTACATTCAGGTAAATAGCCAAGGAGAAGCCTGAGGTAGAAGTAGTGGTTCCAACAGGTAGCTTGTACATTCAGGTAAAGAGCCAGAGATAAACCTCAAGTAATGGTTAACAGGTAGCCTGTACATTCAGGTAAAGAGCCAAAGATAAACCTCAAGTAATGGTTAACAGGTAGCTTGTACATTCAGGTAAAGAGCCAAAGATAAACCTCAAGTAATGGTTAACAGGTAGCTTGTACATTCAGCTAAAGAGCCAAAGATAAACCTGAAGTAATGGTTCCAACAGGTAGCCTGTACATTCAGGTAAATAGCCAAGGAGAAGCCTGAGGTAGAAGTAGTGGTTCCAACAGGTAGCTTGTACATTCAGGTAAAGAGCCAAAGATAAACCTCAAGTAATGGTTAACAGGTAGCTTGTACATTCAGGTAAAGAATCAAAGATAAACCTGAAGTAATGGTTCCAACAGGTAGCCTGTACATTCAGGTAAAGAGCCAAAGATAAACCTCAAGTAATGGTTAACAGGTAGCCTGTACATCCAGGAAAACGGTCAAGGATCAACCTGAAGTAAAAGTAATGGCTCCAACAGGTAGCTTGTACATTCAGGTAAAGAGCCAAGGATAAATAGTGTGTCAGGCTAAAAAATGATTTCAGCAATTACCCACATTAAAATAGAACAACAGACAGAAAAAAAAAGATAATGCATTTGTCAGATATTTTAGTCATTTTAGAATGCGTCCATAGAATGTCTTGGTCTTCTAAGCTGAAAAGATGCTTAATTCAGTTATTTAGCCCCCATTTGTGTTTCGCTCTACCTGTATTTTCTAATATTTTTATTGAAAACATATTACTAATTGAATTACTAGCAAATACTAAAGAAATATAAGCAGCATTTGTTATTTATATGAAAAGAGATCTATTACTGACAGAATCATAACCGCACAATGAATGAATATATTTAAGAATAAATATTTTAGAAATATTTTATCGTTTAAACAATTGAGCAATCTATAAAAATCCATTCCTTATATAAAAAGGCATATATGAGATCCAAAAGTTATATATTTATCGATATATGATATTTTTCATGTAAACATTTTAATCAATATGTATAATGCATCACAATGACCCATTGTACAATTCTTTTCTCTTTGTAAATAATTTCGCGACATAAATAAAGGTACTTACAGGATCTCACAGAATTGGCAATGGCAGTTGTTTGCCCCCAAGAACATTTTTATCAGAGACTTTATTGTGAAGAAGTTTCCACAAGTTGCCAATAAACAAATGGAACCTCTGGAATCGTTTTTTAAAAAAGCCATTTGTGTGGAAGTGCATTTTGTTCCCGTGACTGAGGGAAATCGTTTATGGTAAATGGAACAACGAATTCTTCAATCATCTTGTTGCCCTCCTTAAGCGTTCCCTTAACTCTGTTTATTTTGTTCGCTATAATTAGGGTTGTTACTAATACAAAGCAATATAATGCGCCATCTATAGATAACGAATGAAGACATTAAGACGCGAATGTTTCTTTTCACAGGGTCGTTATTATAAAGGAAATGCATATAGTACCAGCTTTATAAGTAGTAGGCCCAATTTAATATTGCAGGGCCCATGCCAATATTAGCTAGATTTGTGTATTTTTATTGTAGTATATATATATATATATGTGTGGGAATTTTGCCGAGAGGATATTGATCTAAAGAGACAAGGGTCGCCTCTCCCGTCAAAATAGACGTCAAAACTAGACGCCATCTATTGAGCTGGTGTTGTGGCTTTGTCACCGACCCGAGGCCGCTAGTTTGCGGCGACGGTCAATAGATGGCGTCTAGTTTTGACATCTATTTTGACGGGAGAGGCGATCCATGTCTCTTTAGATATATACCATATGGTATATATGTGTGTGTAGTTATAGTATATACAGTTAAACCTGTCTATAACGCCCCCTCTTGGGACTCACCAAAATAGGGTGCTATAGACGGCGGGTGTTATAGACAGGTCACTTTTAATGTAAATCGCATCTTACTACGTATTTAAAATCGGGTGCTATAGAGAGAGGGAGCTATAGACAGGTCACTTTTAATGTTAATCGCATCGTACTACGTATTTAAAATCGGGTGCTATAGAGAGAGGGAGCTATAGACAGGTCACTTTTAATATAAATCGCATCTTACTACGTATTTAAAATCGGGTGCTATAGAGAGAGGGAGCTATAGACAGGTCACTTTTAATATAAATCGCATCTTACTACGTATTTAAAATCGGGTGCTATAGATAGAGGGAGCTATATGGAACGCTTCACGATTTTGCGTGTCATCCTTGCGCAGGGGCCATGCTAATCTTCTCTGTATCGTTCCAATTTTAGTATATGTACCGCCGAATAAGCGAGAGAGGGAGCTATAGACAGGTCACTTTTAATATAAATCGCATCGTACTACGTATTTAAAATCGGGTGCTATAGAGAGAGGGAGCTATAGACAGGTCACTTTTAATGTAAATCGCATCGTACTACGTATTTAAAATCGGGTGCTATAGAGAGAGGGAGCTATAGACAGGTCACTTTTAATGTAAATCGCATCGTACTACGTATTTAAAATCGGGCGCTATAGAGAGAGGGAGCTATAGACAGGTCACTTTTAAATGTAAATCGCATCGTACTACGTATTTAAAATCGGGCGCTATAGAGAGAGGGAGCTATAGACAGGTCACTTTGAATATAAATCGCATCTTACTACGTATTTAAATCGGGTGCTATAGAGAGAGGGAGCTATAGACAGGTCACTTTTAAATGTAAATCGCATCGTACTACGTATTTAAAATCGGGCGCTATAGAGAGAGGGAGCTATAGACAGGTCACCTTTAATATAAATCGCATCTTACTACGTATTTAAAATCGGGTGCTATAGAGAGAGGGAGCTATAGACAGGTCACTTTTAATATAAATCGCATCTTACTACGTATTTAAAATCGGGCGCTATAGAGAGAGGGAGCTATAGACAGGTCACTTTTAATATAAATCGCATCTTACTACGTATTTAAAATCGGGTGCTATAGAGAGAGGGAGCTATAGACAGGTCACTTTTAATATAAATCGCATCGTACTACGTATTTAAAATCGGGCGCTATAGAGAGAGGGAGCTATAGACAGGTCACTTTTAATGTAAATCGCATCGTACTACGTATTTAAAATCGGGTGCTATAGAGAGAGGGAGCTATAGACAGGTCACTTTTAATGTAAATCGCATCGTACTACGTATTTAAAATCGGGTGCTATAGAGAGAGGGAGCTAAACACAGGTCACTTTTAATGTAAATCGCATCGTACTACGTATTTAAAATCGGGCGCTATAGAGAAGGAAGTGCTATAGACAGTTCACTTTTAATATAAATCGCATCGAACTACGTATTTAAAATCGGGTGCTATAGAGAGAGGGAGCTATAGACAGGTCACTTTTAATGTAAATCGCATCGTACTACGTATTTAAAATCGGGTGCTATAGAGAGAGGGACTATAGACAGGTCACTTTTAATGTAAATCGCATCTTACTACGTATTTAAAATCGGGTGCTATAGAGAGAGGGAGCTATAGACAGGTCACTTTTAATGTAAATCGCATCGTACTACGTATTTAAAATCGGGTGCTATAGAGAGAGGGAGCTATAGACAGGTCACTTTTAATGTAAATCGCATCGTACTACGTATTTAAAATCGGGTGCTATAGAGAGAGGGAGCTATAGACAGGTCACTTTTAATGTAAATCGCATCTTACTACGTATTTAAAATCGGGTGCTATAGAGAGAGGGAGCTATAGACAGGTCACTTTTAATGTAAATCGCATCGTACTACGTATTTAAAATCGGGTGCTATAGAGAGAGGGACTATAGACAGGTCACTTTTAATGTAAATCGCATCTTACTACGTATTTAAAATCGGGTGCTATAGAGAGAGGGAGCTATAGACAGGTCACTTTTAATGTAAATCGCATCTTACTACGTATTTAAAATCGGGTGCTATAGAGAGAGGGAGCTATAGACAGGTCACTTTTAATGTAAATCGCATCGTACTACGTATTTAAAATCGGGTGCTATAGAGAGAGGGAGCTATAGACAGGTCACTTTTAATGTAAATCGCATCTTACTACGTATTTAAAATCGGGTGCTATAGAGAGAGGGAGCTATAGACAGGTCACTTTTAATGTAAATCGCATCGTACTACGTATTTAAAATCGGGTGCTATAGAGAGAGGGACTATAGACAGGTCACTTTTAATGTAAATCGCATCTTACTACGTATTTAAAATCGGGTGCTATAGAGAGAGGGAGCTATAGACAGGTCACTTTTAATGTAAATCGCATCTTACTACGTATTTAAAATCGGGTGCTATAGAGAGAGGGAGCTATAGACAGGTCACTTTTAATGTAAATCGCATCTTACTACGTATTTAAAATCGGGTGCTATAGAGAGAGGGAGCTATAGACAGGTCACTTTTAATGTAAATCGCATCGTACTACGTATTTAAAATCGGGTGCTATAGAGAGAGGGAGCTATAGACAGGTCACTTTTAATGTAAATCGCATCGTACTACGTATTTAAAATCGGGTGCTATAGAGAGAGGGAGCTATAGACAGGTCACTTTTAATGTATATCGCATCGTACTACGTATTTAAAATCGGGTGCTATAGAGAGAGGGAGCTATAGACAGGTCACTTTTAATGTAAATCGCATCTTACTACGTATTTAAAATCGGGTGCTATAGAGAGAGGGAGCTATAGACAGGTCACTTTTAATATAAATCGCATCTTACTACGTATTTAAAATCGGGTGCTATAGAGAGAGGGAGCTATAGACAGGTCACTTTTAATATAAATCGCATCTTACTACGTATTTAAAATCGGGTGCTATAGAGAGAGGGAGCTATAGACAGGTCACTTTTAATATAAATCGCATCTTACTACGTATTTAAAATCGGGTGCTATAGAGAGAGGGAGCTATAGACAGGTCACTTTTAATGTAAATCGCATCGTACTACGTATTTAAAATCGGGTGCTATAGAGAGAGGGAGCTATAGACAGGTCACTTTTAATGTATATCGCATCGTACTACGTATTTAAAATCGGGTGCTATAGAGAGAGGGAGCTATAGACAGGTCACCTTTAATATAAATCGCATCGTACTACGTATTTAAATCGGGTGCTATAGATAGAGGGAGCTATAGACAGGTCACTTTTAATGTAAATCGCATCTTACTACGTATTTAAAATCGGGTGATATAGAGAGAGGGAGCTATAGACAGGTCACTTTTAATGTAAATCGCATCTTACTACGTATTTAAAATCGGGTGCTATAGAGAGAGGGAGCTATAGACAGGTCACTTTTAATGTAAATCGCATCGTACTACGTATTTAAAATCGGGCGCTATAGAGAGAGGGAGCTATAGACAGGTCACTTTTAATATAAATCGCATCGTACTACGTATTTAAAATCGGGTGCTATAGAGAGAGGGAGCTATAGACAGGTCACTTTTAATATAAATCGCATCGTACTACGTATTTAAAATCGGGTGCTATAGAGAGAGGGAGCTATAGACAGGTCACTTTTAATGTAAATCGCATCGTACTACGTATTTAAAATCGGGTGCTATAGAGAGAGGGAGCTATAGACAGGTCACTTTTAATGTAAATCGCATCGTACTACGTATTTAAAATCGGGTGCTATAGAGAGAGGGAGCTATAGACAGGTCACTTTTAATGTAAATCGCATCTTACTACGTATTTAAAATCGGGCGCTATAGAGAGAGGGAGCTATAGACAGGTCACTTTTAATGTAAATCGCATCGTACTACGTATTTAAAATCGGGCGCTATAGAGAGAGGGAGCTATAGACAGGTCACTTTTAATGTAAATCGCATCGTACTACGTATTTAAAATCGGGTGCTATAGAGGGAGGGAGCTATAGACAGGTCACTTTTAATGTAAATCGCATCTTACTACGTATTTAAAATCGGGCGCTATAGAGAAGGAAGTGCTATAGACAGTTCACTTTTAATATAAATCGCATCGAACTACGTATTTAAAATCGGGCGCTATAGGGAGGAAGGTGCTATTTAGAGGGGGCGCTATAGACGGGTTTAACTGTATATAGTTATTGAGAGGAGAATTGAAGGAAGAGAGGAAGACCTGCTGTCTAGAAGAGGTCAATAAAGCTACCAGAAGGTGACTAGATAAGTTCCCAGTGATGGCCACTAAACTATCGAATTGAAGAACATTAGTCCCCATATAGTCACCAAAGGTTGACTTGATGGACGCTAACAAGAACATATGGTTGTTCTATCAGGCATATTTCACACAGGAGCATAATATGTATATTTTTCAAATATGCTACACTGTTATCAAAATTCGAAACTATTTTAAAGGCGTAAGATTCTTTTTGATATTAAACAATTTCTACTGCCCTTACTGCAATGGAAAAATTAATGAGAGGGCCTGGCTCATTACGCCTTTAAAATAGTTTCGAATTTTGATAACAGATGGCGCGCTAGTGAATCATATTATAAATGCTACACTGTAGAAGCGTTGTATCTGGTGCGACAACCGTTATAAAGACATTGGTGGTTTTCTATGTATATTTCCTATTGTGGTGGTTGTACTACCGAACAGGTATTACACGTCAATTTTTCTTACATCTAAGATATTAGTTACTCGTATATATACTCGAAAAGGTATCTAAATGGCCCAATGATAACCATTGCAATATGCAAATATAAACTTCTAATGTGGTATTTGCACTAACTAGTATCAAATGGGCCGTTTGCGCTCATTTGTACAGTTGTAGCCTCGACTGTAGTGATATTATTCTGCATTATCCCCATAACAAGTATCTTAAGAACCTTGCAAGCTATTATTTTCTACTTCGTACCTATACTGGTTCCTGTATGGCATTTGGTAGAAGTGACGGCAAGGGATGTATAGCGTCTACAAGAGGTGTATTTCTACAAGAGATGCATGTCGTTAATAAGAGGGGTATTTATATAAGACGTGTAATTTGACAAGAGATGCATGGCGTCTACAAGAGATGTAAGGCGTTTACAAGAGGTGTAGTTATATAATAGGTTCATAGAATCTACAAGAGTAGTATTTATACAAGAGGTGTGTATGGAGTCTAACTACAAGAGGTGTACTCACCGGTAGTGCAGACCTTGTAGAGAGGCCGGTAGCGCTGGCTGGGGGAGTCCCCGGGGATGAGGTCCCCCAGTCCGATGGTGGTGAGGGAGATGAGACAGTAGTAGAGGGAGTCCAGATAGTCCCAGCCTGGCTCCAGGTAGGAGAAGATTCCGGCGGGGATCAGGAGGAAGAATACAACCACACAGAGCTGGACCACAGGGAGGATAATCCAACAACTATTCAATATTTACATACAATGACAATAAACATGCCAGGGAGAATGTATACAGAGTTATACATTATATTTGAGTCGTTAAAATTAAGTCGAGCTCTTTTTCTGCATCATAATCTCGTTATTAAAAGCAACAATTTTCCATAGGTTGTATGTGAAGTATTTAGTAATATCAAACTGTGATTGTAGGGAATCTCGGGGACTGATGAATGGTCAGCATTCTGTGCTACATTTCAAATTGCCTGGACACTTGCCAGGTTGTACACGTGAAGTCCAACTCATCCTGTAATAGACATTTAGCTTTGTTTACATTCTCGACAATCGTAATGCAGACAGAAAGAATCAGGCAGCTTTATATATAAAGTTTTTTTTTGCTTATCCCTAGTACACATGGTGCGGGACATGATGATCTTGATGGGTAGAGGCAGGCGACTGCTTTTACTGTAAGTGCACCACATGTCGACACATGTGAAAAGCAGTTCGACTTTGCCCTTACAAATGTGCCAGAGCCCTGTTTGGTTACTTGCATTCGCTGGTGGGGTTGGACTTTTGCAAGAATCGGGGGGCATTGGAACATTTTTTAAATTAAAAAAAAGTGCCCAATGCGGGAATCGAACCCGGGTGATAGCGGTCGAAAACCAACAGTTTAGACCATCCTTCCACCAACCCCCTGTAGTCAAACTGTAGGGAATCTCGGGGACTACAGAGGATGGATTGGTGAATGCTCAGCATTCTGTGCTACCATTCCAAATTGCCTGGACGTTTACCAGGCTGTACACGTGAAGTCCAACTCTTCGTGTAATAGACATTTTGCTTTGTTTACATTATCAGTAATCGTAATGCAGACAAACAGAAAGAATCAGGAAGATTTACATATAAAGGTAAAAACTGACAACGACGGTTCCTTCAAGGCCATCTCTAGATAGTAGAGCAGAGTTCTATCCTGATATACATTACATTATATAGTGTGTTGAAATATATATAGAACACACACTCAAGATTATGTATCATATTATCATTATAGAATAAAGCTCATTGTGTTAAATTCATCACACACACAAGATTAACATTTTTATCAAATTACGAAACTATTTTAGACGCGTAATATTCTTTTTAAAATAAAACAATTTCTACTGCCCTTACTGCAATGGAAAAATTAAAGGGAGGGCCTGGCTCATCAGTGGTTCCATTGCAGTAAGGGCAGTTGAAATGGTTTTATTTTAAAAAGAATATTACGCGTCTAAAATAGTTTCGTAATTTGATAACAGATGGCGCGCGAGTACATCGTAAAATTTTATACATACTTGTATTTCAATGAAAGGGTTTTCATTTATGACTTATAAAATAAATAAAATTACTTTATTATTAGTATGTATATATCATTTTGTAACGTATAAATCAAGTCTTTGTTTATCTGAAGGTGTGAAAGAGTATTTATTGATGACGTCACGGCGACTTGTCGACAATTATCAACCCAAACTATCTACAGCTAGGGAATCTTGAACAAGCAAGCAAAGAAATATTTTAAAGATGATTTTACAAATACAGAGTAATATATATGGCTTTGCCGGGAGGAAATTAATCTATAGAAGCATAGGGCGCCTCTCCCGTCAAAACCTGACGCCATCTATTGACCGTCGCCGCAACTAGCGGCTTCGGGTCGGTGACAAAGCCACAACACCAACTTTGGAAAACTGAGAAGCGTCCACCTAGAGACCATGGCCGCTAGTTGCGGCGACGGTCAATAGATGGCGTCAGGTTTTGACGTTTATTTTGACGGGAGAGGCGCCCTATGCTTCTATAGAGTAATATATATATTTTTAACCTGTTGTATATATTTCATTGAATAATATTAAATTAAATTATTTCTTTGCCACAATATATTAAAGTATGATTGAGAGTTAAATAAATTTTAAATATTTGCAGAGTTTCTTTATTAAGGTATGGGAGGCAAGCTTTCGCGCGGTCGCACTTCATCAGGCCACTGGCTCCGCAAATGCGTGCTACAGATACAATAGAGATTCAGAGAAATACATTTAAAAATTCAAAAATAAAATAGTGGCAGTTGTAGAGGGTACTGTTTCGTTGGGGGTTGGCATCATCTGTGTTGAATATGCTGGAACTGTTGGGGTAGATCAATTCTTCTGTTTATGCTATTATTGTCTTTGGAGATTGTAGAATGAGTCTATTGTATTTGGAGAATATGCTATGGAAGTGACATGTGACATCTTGTAGGTTGAATTGTTGACCTGTAGAATTTTCGTGCTGGAATATTAAGGATTTGTTATCTTGGTTTCTGATATTACGGCTATGTTCTTTAACTCTTATGTCTATTGATCTGATGGTCTCTCCTATGTAAGAGGCATTGCATTGTCGGCAGGAGATGGAGTATATAGCGTTCTGCTTGTTTCTAGACTCTGTATTATTATTGGATTTGGTTATGGGGTTTCTAATGATTTGGCCTATGGTTCGGGAATTTCTAAATAAGCATTTTATGCCATATTTCCTCAATTCATGGGATAATCTTTCATTAGCAGGTGAATATTGTAGATAACTATTTGCCCGGTATATAGGCCAGATCATTAGAAACCCCATAACCAAATCTAATAATAATACAGAGTCTAGAAACAAGCAGAACGCTATATACTCCATCTCCTGCCGACAATGCAATGCCTCTTACATAGGAGAGACCATCAGATCAATAGACATAAGAGTTAAAGAACATAGCCGTAATATCAGAAACCAAGATAACAAATCCTTAATATTCCAGCACGAAAATTCTACAGGTCAAAAATTCAACCTTACAAGATGTCACATGTCACTTCCATAGCATATTCTCCAAATACAATAGACTCATTCTAGAATCTTTAATCTCCAAAGACAATAATAGCATAAACAGAAGATCTACCCCAACAGTTCCAGCATATTCAACACAGATGATGCCAACCCCCAACGAAACTGTACCCTCTACACCTGGAAACTATTTTAATTTTTGAATTTTTAAATGTATTTCACTGAATCTCTATTGTATCTGTAGCACGCATTTGCGGAGCCAGTGGCCTGATGAAGCGCGACCGAGCGAAAGCTTGCCTCCCATACCTTAATAAAGAAACTCTGCAAATATTTTAAATTTATTTAACTCAATCATAATATTATTTGCATCAAAACTTCAAGTACATATTAAAGTATCATATATTAGTATGTATATATCATATATGAAACAACCTGATATTACCATTTATTTTATTTGATTGTTTATAAAATAATTATAAATTAATTAGATTATTAATATTGTATATTTCGTATATTTTATATATTAGATGGGGTTTCGCTCAAAGAGCTTATGAGGCGATTGTAACTCACATGGCAGAGTGCGACTTGCTGATGAAGAAAAAAAAAAATCTGGTACAAGATGGACAAATTTCCCAACGAAATATCGGAAACTTAAATTATTTAAAATCCAAAATAAGCTCAATTTTCTAAATAAATGAATATACATAATGTTGTTGACACACATTAAATATGTTATAACACCTTGATAAAGGTTGGCGTTCAGCCAACTGAAATATTGGTAAACTAAATGATATTTTGATCCAATATATGCCTTTTTAATTAAAGAATATATATATGTGTGTGAAAAAAATTATTGTTTTCTTAGGAAGTCTCTTTGTCGTTGAGGTACAGCCTGCTCTACGCTGACGAGGGCCAATAGCCCGAAACACGTTCGTGATTGGCTTGATTTATCAAGAAATTGGGTTGCCCAAATATCTTTGGAACAAGCTAAATCAACATTCAGTTGATTTTTGTTCCTCTAGATGGCGCTCTGTCATCTAAAAAGCTCATGTGAGCGGTGAGGAAACGCCATTTTTGTTTTATATATATATATATATATATTGAAAACAAAAATGGCGTTAAATATATTTATTAATTAAATATTAAACTATTTGGCGACACCATAATAGAATACAGAAGATTAGTTTCTGAGGGAATAAGTTCGAAAGGAATTTAATTGTTTTCATTCAATATATATATTTCCTTTATGCGTGTGTCTTTTAATTAATTAAATTTTATTTAAATTTTGTAATATCTAATGTATTTAATGAATATATTATTTTATTATTACAAATTTTAAATAATATTTAATTAATTAAAAGACACACACATAAAGGAAATGAAAGAAAACAATTAAATTCCTTCGAAACTTATTTTCTCAGAAAATAATAATCTTCTGTATTCTATTATGGTGTTGCCAAATAGATAAATTAATATTTAATTAATAAATATATTCAAAGATATTTAATTTTCGATAATTTAAATACAACATTCAAGGTAAATGATTGATTAGCAAAAACGATTAATTGAGGGATAAAAATAAAATGTATAAGCAATTTTTCTCAAAGAGTTTTTAAAAATGATTATTTTAATTTAAAATGCCTGCAAGCAAAATCGATCTTAAACTGGCCTATATATCAAAGAGATATTATTCCTTTTGAAAATAAAGCAATCCATAAAATAAATCTTTAATTAAAAAGGAATATATTG